>OY725325.1:58174687-59374687 GCA_963242795.1 Inga leiocalycina | reverse complement strand
ATAATCACAATTACTCTTAATCATTGATTCTTTAGAGGATTTGACCTTGGTTTAATTGTTTTCAATTGAAAATATTTGGAAATTTGGATTAAATCTGAAAATTGCAATTTGGATTTGAATTTAGGAGATGACAGTTTGGTATTATGAAATTACAAAATGTCAGTTCAGTCTCGGCAAAACTCAGCGTTTTGGCATTGTTTTCCTTTAGGTCAGTGGAGATGATTAAAAAGATGACAGATGCGAGAGACTAAAGAAAAAAAAAAACAGAGAAATCACAGCCGCAACACCGAACATCGATCTTGGTCTTCCTCTCACCTTCAGTCCTTCACTTCTGTCGCCGGCGACCTCCGCCTTCACCCCCATAGTCGCCGGCGACATCCCTTCTTCACCACTGTGATAGAATTCAAGCTTCAGCTGTGAACACCATAGCAGCTTTCAGTGGCCGTGAAACTAGAGTCTTCCACCTTCATCACCGTCACAATCACCACCGTGCACAACCTCCTCCGACCTCACCACTTCCGGCGAGTATCATCTACAGCAGCGGCAGAACAGAAGCAGGGAGCTGGTGGCCGAAAGGAGGGGATCGAACCAGAGTTGTAAAGAGGAGACGGAAAAGGAGGAGGAGGAGTTGAGAGCTTGAGAGGAGTAGAGGGAGCTGCTGCAGCAGAGAGACTCTGGAGCTGGGAGTTTTTGTTTTCTTCACCGTCCTTGCATCTCGACACCAACACCTGTTCTCATACTCTCTGTTTCACCGAACCTTCAGCTGATTCCCCTGCTTTTAATCCTTTGCTGAACAGTTCATCTCTTCATTAATTGATATGGCTGAAGCTGTGCAGACATTTCGGGTATTTGTGATGACAAATTGCAGTGGCTGATTCTCAAATCTTCTAGAGTAGTGGTGATGGCTTGAGTTTGGAGCTTAAAGGGGAGTGTCTTACCATTTAATTTCTATCTTTAATCCTTTGTATTAGTTGAATTCTAGATTTAGAGTTTAATTAATTTTTGGACTGAGATTTTGCATTGGGGTTCCATACAATTTATGAGATTAAATGTGTATTTGGATTTAATTGTGTGCATTTGACACCTTGGACTTCATTAGTATCAATTTCATGCAATTGACTTGGTATAGCTTTTGCTTGAGGTTGTTATGAACATTTAATTGTGATTGTAATGCAAGGGTTCTTGGTTACTTGTGTCATTGCATTTCATTAATTCAAATTGCTAGTGTTTAAATTGGGTTTCGGTTAGAGGGATTAATTTCTACCCGGTGTGGAGGAATTAATTCACCTAACTCAAGCTAGCTCAAAGGGTCTTTTGAGCAAATTTGTCGAATTAGCACACTCCCAAATTAATTGAAGCAAGGATAGCTTGAATCATTGCGCTAGAGGATTATCATCTTATTGTTATCATTTGTTAATTTTCATTTCATTAACTCCATCATCATTTCATTTCATATTTTCAAGAAAAATCCTAAAAAGAATTAGTTTAGAACAATTTAATTCTTTATTGCAAAAAGTAGTTGATAGTTAAAAAGACCAAATTTTCCCATTTTTAATCATTTCATGTCAATCATTGCACTTAGTTCCTAGGTAATTAATAAAAGGCTCTTCGAGAGACGATCCGGGATTGCACCCTATATTGCAATCCTTGGTTTAATTTTGAAGAAGGTTACCAAGGCATAAAAGCCGACAAAGCCTATTTCTTCACCCATCCCTTGTGGAGGTTCATTCTTCACTTGGAAAGTTGGAAAAGCTTGCTCAGGTGATCTTGAAGGATTGTAAAAATCTTGAAATCTTGCCAACAAAATTGGAAACAAATTCTTTGATAATGTTATCCCTTCGGAGGTCTCAAAAAGTGGCAATGCTCCCAGAGTTTGGGGAAGGTATGAGAAAATTATCACGTCTTGATGTGGGAGGTACTGGTATAACTACACTTCCTGAATCACTTGGATGTTTAACTGGTCTTAGATATTTGGACTTGGGTGGCTGCAGAGTTTCTAATCTTGGCAAGTTGCGGAAAACTTGTATAACTGGTGAATTTTCTGGCTTGAATGTAGCGTGGTTAACAGAGTTAGATGTAAGCTATTGTGGCTTAAATGATGGATCGATTCCTGATGATTTTGGCAGTTTATCATCACTCATTGCCTTCGATCTAAGTTGTAATGAATTTGTTAATCTACCCACCGGTTGCTTCTCTAGACTTTCTCGACTTGTCTTTCTTTCATTGGAAGATTGCTTTGATCTCAAGTCATTGCCAAGGCTTCCACCACAGTTAATTCGATTACAGGCACATGGTTGTTATTCAATGGAACCATTATCAGATAGACAATCATGGAATTTGGTTGCTTCACTTAACCATGAGGTATGTTTGTCTTCATACAATCTATCTAATGTATGTATAATTTTTTTAACTACATATATATATATATATATAACATGACTATTTTGTTTTTTAGTATCGTGGGAGGACTAAATATGTAATCTCTTATGAGGAATATGATGATATAGCTTTGTTGTCCAAGCACGATGAGGTATGTGTGTCTCCTTTTTGTGTATTTTTGTCACATGCTCCTATAATTGGTAATTAATTAACAACAGTTTAGTATGTTTGCAGTCAAAATGTGTTCTTCCTTTGAGAGATTTTTGTGCAATTATTCCTAGATGCGAAATACCATCATGGTTTTCAAATAAAGAAGATTGTCATCAGAAGGATTATAGCAGGGAATATGTGATAAAAGTGAACATACCTCCCTCTTTGCGTGATAGTGAATGGTCAGGATTAGTTGTATGCTTCGATATGATATTTTATCCTTATGCTCCGGTGTTTTCTTGGATTACTAAAGCTGCAGAAGATGATGATTGTATATGCAAAGAGTGGGCGCATTATGTTCTTGGCGATGAAGTTAACTTATGCATAATGGTGTTGGAATTAAATGAGGAAACATGTTGGCAGCACCTAAGACCTCCTAACAATACCCTTCACATTAAGTTTGTGGGATCATTTACAAAATATTTGCGGGGATGTGGGTGGAGAGTGATATGTAAAGAAGAGATACAAAAGTGGTGCAATGACAATGATTTCAACCAACTCACCCAATCCCAACTTGCTTCTCCTCATGATGAGATCAACCTTCCCTGGAGAGTATTTGACAAATTCATCACGAATGTGAGGGATGACGAATACGAATTAAATGCGAGATTCGACACACAGGAAAGTGAAGAATAGCAGGATAGTGAAGAAGAATGGTAACAATGACTCATTATGATCAGCTTTTGGATTGAGGAGAATGAACATGAATAATTGGAAGTCCTTTTTTATTTTCTTTTTCTTTTTAATTTTATTTGAATTTTATTTTAGAAAGCATTGCAGTTGTTATAGGTACACTTCAACAAAACACCAAAAATTTGGATAGCTCAATGATCACCCCTATAAGTATAAATAAATAAAAATTAAAAAAAGATGAGATGAGATGAATTACTTTGAGAATAAAACATTAGGTTCCAAATTTCAATCGCTAGAAGCATAGGGTTCTGGATTAATACTAATAGTAATTAATTTGAGAATAACTAGAAAAATTAAAGGGTTAAAAAAGAGAAAGATATTCAATCACTAAAAGCATTGGGCTTTGGATTTCACCCAACATGTTGCTAATTTCTATCCTGTAAATTCACTCTTGAAATAATTATAGTGACAACTATTTTTAAGTGTCCTAATATTTTCCTAAATTATTATTATTATTTTTTTATTTTTTGTGTTAAGTAGTTCTGAATTTGTTCCTATGATACCCAACACAACTAATTAAACCTTGAAGCTATATAGTCTTAAATCACCACTAATACCTAAAACTATCCCTAGTCTAAATATTTTTTGTTATTACATTCTCTTAACATCTTGAATAACTATCGACACCCCATCTACTCTTATCAACTAAGACAAGCGCATGTGTTCTTTCCTCGTCATGTTATTTAATAATAGCAAAATTTTTTTATTGTTTTTGATTCATATGTATAAAAAATTGTCTAAAGACATTTTTATAGAATTAGGTTTTGTGAAATCCTCAATCGTTTTGAAGAGATACTCTATAACAAAAAATTCACTCAAGTGTCATTATACTTTAGCCAAGATTATATTATATTTACATTTTGGGGGTTGAATTATATGTAGAAGAGCTTGATGACTCCTCTCCTAGGACACTATATGCCATTGCAGGGTTTTGACCTCTTGGTCTATCCCAATAGTAATTTTCAATTAATAACATAATCATATATTACTTACCCTTGGCCAACAAAAAAAAATCATATTACTTAGCACAGTAAACAAGAGAAAAAAATGGAAATAAAGACAACCAGTTATGAAATTAAACTAATGACGAAAATAAATTGGTTAAAAAAAAGGTGCAGGATCTCTAATATACAAACTTACAGGGAAATGGCGAAAAGAAATAGCTGAATTCAATATGCAAGATTGAAAGAGAATAGTATAGTTTAAATTAATGTAGGAAAACAACCATTGTAGAAGAGATGAGTAATCATTCCTAAGAAATCATTTCTAAGATTTTGGTTTATAACATATTGCCATTACAAAGAAACAGAGTATATAAAAAGATAGACAAATAAATGGACGAACCTTTTGCAGCAATCCAGAAATAGATAGTGTAGATGGCAAAGTTAAGAGAAGCAACCAGAATGTAATAAACTAATGCCACAGTCTTAAGTCTAAACCCCAAATTGACAAATTGAGTTCCTTGTTACCTAGATGAGCAAACTCTGATAGCACAGAAATTCTACAACAAAAGAAAAGGTTAATTCAATTCTATCAAAGAACTCATTTCCAATGTTCTTGGTAGGATTTCAGCTCTCCAAGTGAGGATGTAGATTTCATCAAATCTTAAGGCATATACCACATATTGGAGAGTTTGAATATTTCCTTCTAAAGAGCGCATCTTTGGTTGCCAAGGCTCCACACTCTTCTCTCCACAGAAAATGAACAACCTTCAAACAGGTCTTGCTAGAGTTAATTGTGAAAAAAATGTATATATCTTATAGATTTGAAATATATATAGGACCAACCAAGACATTAAAAGCAAATCGATCAACAAATTAAACTATACTTGGTAAAATAATAGAAGAACAAGGAACATTCAGCAACTTCAAAATGTTTTTTTCCCGCTATAGAGAATTAGAAAGGACAAAAGATGAATAAAATGGGCCCTCTCAATTCTTTTTTATCTCATTCTTTTCTAATTTTTTGTAGAAAAAAGCTTAGATAAGTTATATTAGAGGGCTCACCCTGACTTTTGAGTAATCAATCAAATCCTTACTAGACTTGACATTTGTTGATGTTTTTTTTTTCTAATTCTAACTCCTATATAAAAAAGCCACAGACGTTTCCCCAAAAAAGAAATAAAATAAAAATTCTCTTCTCACTCTTTATCCTAAAAGGAAATTTTTTTAAAAAAACAATTAAGTTGCTTAATCATAATAGCTGACATTTTTTTCAATAAGATGACATTTAGTTATATCAAATTTAACATTTATTTAATATACATTGCTTAAATTTCATATGAACTACCAAAAGAACCAACGGCATGAAGGATTAGTTAAGTCACAACTTGAATTTTTGAGAAAAGTAAAAGAAACATAAAAATTATCCCAGATGTCATATAGAACTTCAAAACACCACAAATTTGGCTAGCTCAATCATAATCCTCTAAGAACATATATTCTATTTGCTTATATTCACTAGTTTAGCCAAGCTACTTCATAATTAAAATAAGCAAAGAGACCATTGATGAAAGGGAATATTATAAACCCAAGTTCTTCTCATCAAATTTGCATCAACTGCAATAATCCATTAAGGTTAATGTTGAATCTTTTCACTCAACTACCATCTATATAAACACTATCCATATTAAGAAACTAAAAAATCCATGAGTGCTTCATGCCATTCAACAAGAACATTATTAGACAGCCAGATTTTACTTATCCTAAAGCATTGGTGATCAGATGGCAATCCTCTATATCACATCCTATTATTCTGGTCATGACTAGTAGAAGAGCTGCTTACACACTGGTCTCAGCATGATGATTGGCTTTTTAATTGGAAAATCAGATTGGCCACTAAGCTATCACAGTTGCTACTGTTACTGACATTCCTTCCTCCACGAGTTAGGGAACTACCCAGTCCTAGACGTGGTAGCTCAGGAAAAGAGTTATGCTAAACCAACCAAGGAACAACACAGTCAGAGTTATAAATATGGTCACAGGACATTTGCCTAGCCTCAGAGGCTAGCTTGAAATCATTGTTACTGCTGCTACTGACATTCCTTTCTCCATAGGAACTACCTTGTCCTCGAGGTGGCAGCTCAGGACAAGAGCTATGTTGAACCAAGCAATGAACAACACGGTCAAAGTGATAAATATGGTTATCATAATGACATACTATTACAAATTGTAGAGCATGAAATTACTACTAAAAAAACAATAGAGTTATCACTATGACAGAAGTAAAGAAATTGAAATGAAAATAAGAAACATATCTCAAACTGTTCCTATAAAAACGAGAGGTATCACAATGACATAAATAAAGAAAATGAAATGAAAATAAAATAAGGAAGGGAGAATGACAAAAAAATACCACTTGAATTTCAAAATCCCAAATTAGTCCTTTGACAAAGATTTACGTTGTCAATCACATTATTATTCTTGTCAATCCCATTACTCTTCTTATAAGTGGGATTTTAAATTTCAAATGGTATTTTTTTGTCATTCTCCCAATAAGGAACATATCTCAAATTGTTTCCGGTATCAAATTAATATTCATCACAAATTTAAAACTCAATTATCAAATGGTAGGGTAAGATGAATTAATATTGCGTTTCAAAGATAGAGCATACAACAATTCATGCAATGATTGCTTGAATTTAAAGCAAATGGGATTATAGAAGCACCAACCTCTGCTTAAGGATTCTATAATAATTTGATAAAATAAAATGCATTATCAACTAATAATTTTGTTCCTTCTGGTAATAAAATATTATCTCTTCTGAAGCCTTCAATTAAATTTATACTATTAGATATAGTCTGAATATTGGCATTTTGCATTATCAAGGAAGAAAAATATTTATTATTTCTAAATATGGTATAGGATGTTGCATTATCAATTAGACATAAATCTTCAGGGCTTAAGCCAGTAAGACTCATTCTTGGTTAAAAGAAACATGGAATTAAAGAAAAGCATAGCAACCTTAAACACACTAAATTATAACAGTGCAAATAGACAAAGATAATTTATGCTAAGAAATCAATAACATTTAAATGAGTAATATCCATGTCACCATACTAAAAAAATGTCAATTTGATCAACATGATTTATTTTAATCTTTTCCCACTTTGGGTGGGAATTCGAACCACCACGGTTACGACCACAGCCACGCCCACAACTATAACCACGTCTATGCTCTCATCCATGGCCACAATTAAATTCATTTGTTACTACATTCACTTTTGGGAATAGAGTCAAACTTGTTGGGCGGGTTTCATGATTTTTGCAACAAAAACTCATTATTTTATTTGGCCACATGGAGCAAGCAATTAATTCATCATATTTCTTAAAATCTCTTTCACAATATTGCTACTACAAGAATAAATTGGATGCATGAAATGTGGAGAATGTTTTCTCTAACATATCTTCATCAGTAACATTCTCTCCACATAATTTTAATTAAGAAGTAATTCTAAAATATTGTTGAGTTATACTCATTCATAAATTTAAAATCTTGTAAACACAAATACATCCAGTCATAATGAGCTTTTAAAAAGGATAACTATCTTTTTGTGGCAATACCTTTATTTTAAATTATTCTAAAGAACAAGTGGGTCTTTCAAGGTCAAATATTCAATTTTTAGACTTTCATACAAATGGTGGTATAGAAAAATCATGGATTAAGTGTTCAAAATAAATAGTTCTTTTTTGGTAATGATGAAAGCCTTAAATTTAAATTTCACAAGATTTTATATAATTTAGACTAATGCAATAAAAGGGAATCCATAAAATATGAAATATAAAAACATAATACAATAACACTAACGATAATAGTAGGAAATTCGTAAAGACAAGAAATAATTCATAAAGTAAGATAATAAAATTAAAACTTTATGGCTTCAGACCATTTAATTCTTATGGCTTCAAGCCAATTAATCTCAAGATGAGAGATTAAATCTATATAGCTTCTGGTCATTTACCTCCAAGATAAATAAAGTTGGCTTCCATCCATATAATAAGATAAAAGACGAAAAGGTATATGGCATCTAACCATATAATAAGATAGAAGTTGAAATGGTATATGGCTTTTGGTCATATTGTAAAGGAAAAAAAAGGCATAAGGCTTCTGGCCATATAATATCAAAATAGGAATCAAAGTGATATGACTTCTGATTATATAATCTCAAAATAGGAATAAGAGGAATATGGCTTCTGGCCATATAATAGGAAATCAAAATAATATGACTTTTGGCCATATAATTTCATAATAGGAAATTAGAACAATATGACTTCTTGCCATATAATTTTAGAATATGAAATCACAGGTGTATGGTGTTAGAGCAAGCGTTTCACCCAAGAGGGGGGTGAATTGGGTGATCTTAAAAATTTCGTTGTAAATATAAAATTTGACGTTGAAATTAAAACAGGAAAGAGTAAGGAGAAATATCACCGAAGTGTACACCGGGAGCTATACTGGTTCGGCCACAACCACTTTGACCTACGTCCAGTCCTCAGAGCTTCTCTGAGAGTTTCACTATAGCTTCCAAGATTCAGTGGGTTCTTGGCACCTCAATACAAGCAAGTTCCTACGCCTGGACACTCGCTCCCCCTTACAAGTTGTAATCCAATCCCAACTCAAGGTTCCACAACCTTAAGTTATCTCAATAACAAATATTGAGTTTGAATGAAATATCTCTCTTACAGAGTGAATATGAATCACTGAAGCATAGAAATACAATTATCACGTAAAACAGAGTAATGAACTTGATGATAAGTTTTTGTGTGTTCTTGTTCTCTGATATGTATCTTCTTCTCTGTTTGGATGTTCCCATATATATAGATATGTTGGAGATGACCGTTGGAACATTTTCTTCTCGTCCGTTGAGAGTGCGCAGCCACTATTGACTTTTTAGTTTTTGAAAAATATCCGTTGGCGGTGGTTGGCATTTGAACGTTTCTTTTGACTTTCCTTACTTGATATGATTTCTTCATTGTTTATCTGTAAATATGCTATAAATACTAATACAATGAAAGGTTAATCATATAGGAAACAAATTAATGAACGTTTGAATGATTTCTAAATTTTTGGGTTTGCTTACTCGAGTAGCTACTCGAGTATCCTTTGAAGTTTACTCGAGTACCTACTCGAGTATCATCGGGAAATCTTTGATTAACTTCAAGTCAATGAACAAATACATGATTACTCGGGTAGTGCATGGAATAAACTAGGTCTCAAACCTTTTGGAATAGTTGTTTACTCGGGTACCTACTCGAGTAAAGCACTCATTTCTGCATAGGTTACTCGGGTACCAACTCGAGTAAACCTTCAAATAACTTTTGATTACTCGATGCTCTACTCCAGTAATGTTGGTAGGATTTCAATGCCGAGAGCACTTCAAGTTTGATTACCTTGTTACTCGAGTACCTACTCGAGTAAACTTACTTTTTGTGCATCACTTACTCGGGTAATGACTTGAGGTTTTCCTCTAAAATAACTCTGCATACTCGAGTACCTACTCGAGTAATCCACTTAAAATGAAACATTAAATACTTTCATACTAGAGTAATGACTCGAGGAAAATGAGGTAAAATTATATCAAGTTAATCGAGTACTACCTTCAAGTTTTTGCTTACCATAATGAGTTACTCGAGTAGCTCCTCGAGTAACATTGGCAGTGGTACAAAATGCCGAGAGCATCATATTTTGTGAAACAGAGTAACTCGAGTACCTACTCGAGTAATATTAGCAGGCCGAGAGCAACTTAAAAATTTTTACATGGTTACTTGAGTAGCACCTCGAGTAACATTGGCAGGCCGAGAGCAATTCCAAGTTTTTACCTGGTTACTCGAGTAGCTCCTCGAGTAACATTGGCAGGCCGAGAGCAACTTGAAAATACTTACACTATTACTCGAGTAACGTTGGCAGGTGTAATATCCCAAAATGTACTTAAGGACTAAATGTACAGAATAGATGATGGGATTAATGACAGAATTACCTCTGAAAATTTTGTTATGACTTTAGTTAAATTTCACATGCAAAATTGGCCACTAAATATTATATTGCAAGATGATATTTTACAAGATCATCTTCTTCTTCAAAAGGCCATGAATCGCGTATGACAAGGGAGAAAACCAAGAGAAAAATACCTATTGGCTATTAAATATGACATATGGAAGCAATTGGACCAAGTTATAAAAAGATGAGGACTTGGTCAACAATCTCATGCTAATTGGGGAATTAACTTTATTATTCAAGGAGATATTACCAAAGATCATCATCTCTTTTCCTAGGCTACAATTCGCATGACATGAGGGAAAGATAATTAATATAATGTATACTTCATCTTTTCCATATGAAAAGTCAATAAAAGTGGCTAGGATTTAATCAATATAATTTCTTGACCATATGCTTATGTTGGACGTTCAATCATAAGGGAAAGAGAAAGAGAAGTTAATCAAAGGATATTCTCACCTTTTTGCCAAGCATAAGTCGGTCAAGCATTTCAAGAAAGAAGAAAGAAGGAAAGAGAAAAGTTCACTCTTCTTGTACCAATGACACCTAGACAAGTTACTCAAAAAATATGTATGACCAAGGAATTAATATTAGCCACAATTTTCTCTCCATTTGGTCCAACTTTTCGGTCAGCTCTTAAGGGATAAAGGAAGCCAAAAATCTGATTATTCATCACTCTCTCTCTCTCACTCTCCAAGTCGGTGTTGCAGCTCCAACGAAAGAGAAAGAAGAGCAAGGAAAAGGTGAGACTTTCCACCTTGATTTTCACCTCCTTAACCTCATCTATGGCTCAAGTGTCCTTCATAAACATTGTTCCTCTTGATGAGGGCTTCATTTCTATGGTTTTAGAATTTCAAGAGGAGGTGTTTTGTGCCATCATCCAAGAACAAAAGCTGAAAAACCAAAGAAAGGAGCTAAGGAGAAGCAAGAGGTGAGTATTAGCATTAATTTGAGCTATTGGTTGTGTTGGTTGGATGAGTATTTTGGCATGTGTAAATCTGCCCTGATTTTGGCTAAACAAGGGTTTGGGTAATTCATGATGTTTTGGTTATGTTATTGGTGGTTTATGATGATTGGAAACCATTTGACATAAGTTTGATGCTGAAATTAGAAGTTGGTAATTGTTGGGATTTATTTTGATTTTTCTGCCAAAACAGGACATGGAGAATGAGTGGGAATTTGTTAATTTTGATGTTACCATTGTGTTCTACACGAAAAATTATGTGGGAATAGCCCTAGGTTGTGAATTTTGGGTCATTGGAACTTAAAGTGTAAATTTGGGTTTTCAACCTGAACAGGATTCCAGCGAGGTACTCTACTTGTGTGGTGTTTTTGGATAACCAAATGATCTCTAAAAATTATGAAACTTTTCAGTCTTAAAGTTCACATTCCAAGCTTCAAAATGGACATATACTTTGTGTCATTTCGGTTTTTGAGCTGTGAGTTCTGGTTGTCCAAAGTTTGATGTCGAAACTGGACTTAATTCTGGAGCAGTGTGGGATTTTGTGTAATTCTGGAATTGTGTGGTGATTTCCAGTAATGATTCATATTTTTCCTATGAAGAGGACTTCAATAGCTTTCCATAGGACTTGGGATCACCTCATTTCAATTTTTGTAGAATTAGTTATGATTTTTCAAAGTCTGGAGAAAATTCTGGCAGATTTGGTCTCTTATGCGAAAATTGAAGATGTAATGGCAAAATATAGTATTGTTGAACTTTGATGTTAGGAATTGGTCTTTTAGGTTAATTGACCACTTTAACTCTTTAGTTTATTTGATTAAATGTCCCTAATGATAACCAACTTGAGTATTTGAATTAAAGAATTGGATTAAGTAATAACCTGTCGCCCGTAATTCTAATTATAGGATTTGACATTTGCCCTGCACGTGATAAACCAGTGCCAGTGCACGAGCGGAAAGAACAAGGTAGTGACTCTTTCTCTTATTATGTGTATGATGCCTTGCATGTATGTCATTTCATTGAACATGCCGTGATGTAACATTGCTGTTGTGAAATGTCGTTGTGTGCTGTTGTGAAACATGCTGTTGTGAAATATGCCGTTGTGAATGCAGCGAAAGCTGTTGTAGAAATGCCGTTGTGTTGTTGTTGTTATGATTTGCTTACATGCTTTGTGATTGTACATGTTATAAGTGAATTGTTACTACTGAGATTCTTTTGAATCTCATTCTTTCCAATGACTAACCTACAGCAAGGGCAAGCGGTTCAAAGGAAAAGCAAGTAATGAAGGGCGGTTAGAGCTTCTAGCTAGGAGTTTTAATTTTGATAGTTGGTTGTCATATTTTGTTGGGGATTAGTTGCACATGTTGTATATATTGAATAGTGTTGTGTAATCCCCTGTATGGGAAACTAAGCGTTGTAAACCCTTTATTAAGTAACGAAACCTGAGCGTTGTCGGGAATTTTTGGTTGCACTCTGATATGTATAAATGAAACCAAACTGGTCAGACCAATTATATTCGAGATGTGAACGTGAGACCGCACTAAACAAGTTTTGGAAAAATTTTAAGTTAACCACTGGTCTCTATTTCAACTTAATGATGCATTCTTGAACTATAAATATGGTTATTAAGGTAGGGGGTTACAGCAGGTTACTGGAAGGTGCTTCTGGTTACCTCAAGTTTTGTCTCATTACTCGAGTACGTATTCGAGTAATGCCTTAGAAAACTTGCTTCTGGTCAAGTTTCTCAGCATTTTCTCTTGGCCTTTCTTCATTACTCCAATGCTTACCTCAAGTGATGCTTATCCCTGTTATTACTTTGTTCAAACTTATTTATTAATCAATACCATTCTTTTGTTATCATCAAAACATGAGATCTAACATATGGCTTCTAACCATAATAAAATAAAAATAATAATATAAAAGAGCTAGTAAAGGAAATATAAGATATAAACTTAATCACAATCTCCAATCTTATCCATTGAACTCGACTGTAACGCCCAAAATTTTGAAAAAAATATGGAATCGCCACCAAAATTTTAAAATCAGGATAATTTTGGAAACCACTTTTTTTTTTTTTAAAAAAAATGAAAACTAGTTTACAAAAACTATTTAGGGTTCGGGAGTCGATTGTGTGTGGGAAAGATGTTAGACACCCCACAACACTAATTCATAAAAATGATTATCCTAAGTTATTTATTTAAAAATAAATACGGCCCTTTTTAATTTTATCATAATTACCCAAAAATAAAACATTTACAAAATGAGAAAACTGAATTAATTATTTACATTGTTGAATTTGACCTAGGATGAAAACCTTGGGTGTACGTACCTTTTATAGGAATCAAAGCCTACGTAGTTCATCATGGGTAGAAAGACATGGCACTTGGTTGGTGTCTTTTAGGAAAACTTTAATTAATTTATTTGAGGTAAAAAATATTTTGTTCGGTTTGTATTTTTTTAAAAGAAAATGATTTCTTTATATTCTTTTTTGAAAAAAAGAAATTGGATTAAATTTCTTGCGGAGGTTCCAAAAACCTTACACGGCATAAAAATCTTTTAAAAACAATTTTCCTTATTTTTATAAAAAGAGGAATTTCTTTTTTTCTTTTCAAAACTTGGTTTCATCAATGAAGGAATAAGCACAAGAGCACTTGCACCGTCACAATATTTTCTATGAGGGAGTTCAAGACAATAAGAGATGAGCATATATGGGAACAAAAGTTAGGGTGGAAGCACAGCACATACATTTTAATGCATCGATCATGATTCATGCCTTGAGGATTACGCACTCTGGTCCAATGATCACATAATGTAGACATGCTCCCTGACCTTAGATTTTGCGCAAGAGATGTTGTGGGCAAGTAAAACACAAAAAACAAAAAACAAAAAAACACACATAGTCACACGCATCATGACCATCACGAGGATGTGAGATTTTCTTTGCCACAAAAAAAAAAAAAAAAACACCGGCACAACAAATCAAGCACGAGAAAGTGACATGTGTCTAGAGTAGTAGTAACTCCTCCCCTCAAGTCATAAGAGAACATTTTTTGAAATGACGATATGAGATGAATAAGTATAGCAAATTCTCTCTACCTTTTCTCACTATCCTTTTTTTATCATCAGAAATTTTTGTGTCTTGCTTTTTCTTGTGCTCCTATTTATAGTCTCAAAGTACAGCTCTTCCTCATAAATGCATATTATTATTTTTTCAATTTTTATTTTCTTATTATTTTTTATTTTCTCCTCTTAATGATGATTGCCAATCTTGACCTCAATAATCATTAAAAGGAGAATTTTCTAATTTTTTTTTAATTTGACTTTTTTTCCCACAAGAAATTCCCCAATTTGAACCAATCAAGCACCACAATAAATGAGAGAATATTTGTTTGTATATTTTTTTTCCTATTTTTCTTCTCCATAATGACCACACACCAAATTGCCTAATATGCATATCAATCATCATCAATGAGGGGAAGTATTTTGAAATTTGTTGCCATATTTAACAAGCCTTAATTGCAAGACAATCACCAATAATGATTATCATTTTTCAAATTTCAATTATAATCCAATCACAGTCAATGACATTTGCTTATTAATTTAGATGTGACTGTAAGGATCAAGGTTTTTTTTTGTTATTATTTTTTGAGTCAGGTCAGGACAAAATAGGGTGCTCACACCTATGTTTACGACAATCGATAAAAGCATTTCTTTAATTTCATATATTGGCTCAGATTATCCTAAATAAATCAAATAAAATATGAGAAAAGAAGGTAGATGTTCGCCTCCGCAAGTGCATGGGTCGCGCCAAGTAATAGAGTGATAAGTAAAGATCGTCCCACGAGGATTTGAGTAACAACTAGTTGAACAATAGCTTTATGTGTTTGATCAAGTTAACTCGGATAAAGAGTTGAGTATGAGATAAACAAATTAAGAGATGTAATGATAAGAACTAATGAAAATACTGACAGAATGGGCTTCTTGCAAATGTAATCAATTAGAGTGACTCTAGGATTGCTCTCTCCTTTTGTATATCATGAACTCAATCTACTCCCTCCTCATCATTCCTGTTTATGGGCTCTATATGTGTCAGTCTAAGGATTGATAATCATTGGGTAAGCTCTCTCGAGTCATAACCAACATATATTCTCCATTTAAATGCACAATCTCTTGTTGTATTTAAAGGAAAACATCCATTAACCAGCTCCTCCTTACTTTGACAATGCTAGGTTAATGACTCTATCTCTAGGTTATTAACACACCATACATTTAACTAGTTAAACTGTAGGTCTAGCATAACTCTACCCACGTTCTTCAACTAGATTAACTCTCTCAAGCTTAATCCATTTGAACATGTTATTCATAGCTAGCTATTTATGAATATCAGAGAAAACAGAGCAAAGTTAACACATATATGCCATTAGATAATGAAGAGGAAGAAGACTTCGAGTTCAATCCATACAAAATTACCGAACAATCCTAGAATAAAAGAAACTAGCTACACATGTTTACTAGCTGATTACAAATTATAAGAACTAAAGAATTCATAACAAAAGCACAGTGGAGAAGGGATAGAATACAGAAGTATCAAGAAAATCTGAAAATGAAATCTCTTCTGATCCTCGAACCCACTAGATTCTCCTTGCTTCTAGCAATTCCCTGCTCTGAGAACCTCCTCAGCCGCCTCTGTCGTTCTTTCCAAAAGTGGGAACCCCCTTGCAAAACCCTCCATTTGCCTTTTATACCGTCTCAGCTGTCAAAACGCAAATCTTCATTTTCGGGGTTGGGCCGCGGCCTAAGAGTCTCTGGCCTGAAGTTTGTGCTTGTGGGCCGCGGCCCATAACTTTCTGTGCTGCTGCTTCCTTAGTGGGCCGCGGCCCAAGAGATGGTGGGCTGCGGCCCAAGAGTGTCTGTGCTCTTCTGGGCATCCTGGGCCGCGGCCCAAGATGTGGTGGGCCGCGGCCCAAGATGTGGTGGGCCGCGGCCCATAACTCTCTTGGCCTCCTTTTGGTCTGTTCTGATTTTCCAGCTGGTCTTTCCTTCATTGGTTGTCAGCCCCACTTTCCTTCCTCTCTTTTTCACTGCCTGCAGCTTCCTCTGGGTTAGCTCTGACTTAATCTGTACCAGTTCACACAAAGGACTCTCACACAACGTTAGATATTCATAACAGTTAGGGAGTACTATCCTTCAAAAACTCATTTTGCTGTGCATAACATGAGACAAACACAATTTATAAGTTTAATACATTCTAATGCCCACTTATGCATCCAAAATGACGGGAAACAGTATGAAATATGAAATTCTAGTAAGAATTTCCTGAAGTTAACACACCCCCAAACTTGAACTTTTGCTTGTCCTCGAGTAAACTCTCACCATCCAGCCTAATGCTCATGCCTGATCCTCTTCTCTTAAATTCTCATGTCACCAAATATTCATGACTGCTTGGTTTATCAAAGAAAGCTAACTCCCTAGTCATTTTCTAACACTCATCCTCCATTCATTAAGACCAGGAACAATACTTCAGCATGTATAATTTGGAATCATTAGCTAGACCTAATCCATTGCATTCCCCTTCCTTATTACTTGAATTCAATTCACACACTTTCAATGTCCCAGGAACTTTAAGGTTGCATGGACTTGTTCATTGTTGACACTTTAAGCTAACACAGAGTTCAGTTTTAGGTAATGTAAAGGGAATAGGCTACAGCTCAATCAACCACAGTTATGTGCACAAGAAAACACTCACAGCTATATGTGTTTAATCCTCACTCTTAGGGTTAATTTCGCTCAGTACCACTTATAGCAGGTCCTGCCATAGGCTTGTAGAAATTCTACTCTCTCCACCACTTGTACACCTAGATTTTTGAATCAAGGGGGCCTTACCAGGGTTGTAATGTTGGAAATGGTCTAATGGAAGGGACTAATGGAATTAGTGCCATGCATGATGAAACGTAAATAATGACATCTCTCTCCTTCTTCTTCTCTTTTCTTTCTTCTTCTTTTTCTCTCTCTTTTTTTTTATAACTCAGCATTTATTGAAAAGAAAGAAGATAGTAAATCAAATGCTAACTCCCTGCTTTTCTCAGTATCATTCAATTACACAACAACATCATACATGACTTGTTAAATGTCATATTTTAAAAGAAAGAAAAGGTGAATGGCTCAAAGGGGATGATCAAAGGATGAATGTGAAAGGTTTGTGTTTGGGTTCATGGGTTTAGAAATGAATGCCCCTATCATTTTCACTAATCCACATGCATCTGTGATTTTGAAAAAGAATTTAAACAAGTTCTAGAGGTACACTGGCATAAATGGTACAAACACTCTAATGAATAAAATTAAGGCTCAAAACCCTTCCAACAGAGGTTTCTCCTCTCTTGTGCACAACCCCCACGGTTAATTCAACCTTAGCTTATTTCGAATACAATAACTTAACTGATCTATATGCTAACACTATGCGCCATAACCACAACCATTTCCATACAATTTACTCACAAACATATAGTTCCGTGACCAGGAACAGAAAATACTTTCAAAGTGTATGAATCGCTCATATCTTCCCAGGAATTCAACTACAATTTCAAAGGTCTTGCCATGAAAACAATTTATACATGTCATATGTAAACCAAAAACCAAGCAGTCATGAATATTCAGTATTTGATTCAACTCAGCTATCCAATGCAATTCCCAGACATTTAGCTCAAGAAAATGGCGTAAAGCAGATTTAAACAAGTGCATGCAAATATAAAAACACCCCCAAACTTGAGGGAGACAGTGTCCCCACTGTCCTAAGACACATCTTGGCACAAAGAGCACCTGTAAAGAAATGAACATACAGCCAGGCAGAAATATAACAATGAACACCAGAGTTATCTAAATCATAATATCCGATAGCATATGAAACCACTGATGTCATGCAGTAAAGCTACAATAAACCATAATATCTGAAAGCTCAACTGTTACCACAATACTGAAATAAAGTCTGAAATAAACCATAATAACCATAGAAAATGAAGAACAGCAGTAACAATGGTCAACTGCACTAGGCTAGTCCTCGCCATCACCATCACTGGCGGCTGCATCAGTGCTGTCCCCCTCCACATCATCATCTCCACCGGCAGCACCAACCTCCACGTCATCATCATCGTCACCAGCCTGAGCTGCAGCAGGTACATGAGCAGCGAATAACTCCTCTAGCCTGGTCAGGCGAACACCGTGATCCTGTAGATAAGTGAGGCACTGAGCAGCAGTGGCCTCTGTGCGCTGAATCGCCGCAAAGATCACGTCCAGAGTGACGGTAGACTCGGAGGAGGCAGGGGCACCGGATGGTTCGCCCTGCTCCTGGGGGAATGGACTATCAGGAGGCGGGTGAGAGGGTCCTCCCTGGTGTAAGAACGGGTCAGTCGCTGTACGCTGGGAGGCTGGAACTTGCTCGTCTGGTCTTGGCTTGATGCTCAAGTAGTTGAAAGTCTTCAGAGGCTTGAACATAACATCGGACGCCACCGCAGCTACACCCACCGACGTGCAAAAAGAGGAGATGAGATGCGGCAGTATCAGAGAAACCGAATGGTCTCGGGCATGGTCACGAAGAGTCTGATAAATCAGGGCGCCGAGATCAACAGGCTCCTTCTTCATGAGCAGGTAGATAAGGAGAGCCTGGTCTCTAGAAAGGCGACTCCTCTGGGATGATGGCCAGAAGTAATCCTTGCCGAAATGCAGCCACACCCGAGCCTCCACTGCTAACTGAGCCCGAGGTAAATGCTTCTGCGCCCCTCCACGAGTCTGCCATGCCACTTGGTGGTTGTACACGAGCAGCTCTGAAATCGCATCATCCGGGATGTCATCCTCATTGTCCAATAATTGCCTATAGCGGCACTCCTCAACAGCAGGGAGTGCTGTAAACTGCCGAAAGCGCTCCAAAGTAAAGTCCACCTCGACTCCACGCAGATTAAATCGCCAAATGGGGCTCACACATGCATGGGCGTAAAAATCCTAGACAATCTGCAGGTTTTCGTCAACTTTAGGGTCCATAAGCTTCTGTAGGTGATATGTCCGTGTGGCCAAGTAGTAGAACTCGTAAGAGACGTTGAACGGGAATTCCCGTTCCTGCAGTAAGGGCCGGGTGACAATCTTGGTCTTAGCCTCAGCAACTGCCCGGGGGCCGGAGCGATCAGCAACGCGCTTAGCCGGCATATTCGCTATGAGAGAAACAGTGGAAAGCCAAAAACAATTGAACACTCAAACAGGTACTAAACATGAGCACCAGTGTCAGAGAATGCAATAATGATCTCCCCCAAACTTATGACCTGACAGTCACAAAACTGTTCAATAAGAGTCTAAACGTCAACCTCACTACCTCATACATTACTGAATCAATCTCAAAAGAATGCTTAAGGTCACTATAATGTTAACACAATGTCATCACACAGGTATGTCAAAATAAGCAGCAAGATGTGACTACCACAACACGGGCTCACTCAAAACTGATAATGAATGTTCACAGAGGCAGATTTCATGCTATGCAGGTTAAGCGAAACAAAGATTACAAAAACACAAAATGCACTTCCAGGTTCACATGAGCATGCAAAAGGAACAACCGCACACTGGTCCACCGTGATCACAACTTACAATTTTCAAAACTCAGTCAGAGTGTGCACAGGGCAAATATGTTGTGTGATGTGATCGTATGAACACAATTCGCACATACCAAACATGCACCATTCAATTTATAAAATCATAGCAGACGTTTAGTGCAGGCATTACAGATTAACTCATCAAGGGAACCTACACAACTTAGAACAATATGCACTTTTTGAAATGGATTAGGAAACCTTTGCCGTTCAATGAAAGCATGGTAGCCCTAACAAAGCATTCAAGTCCAGCCATAACACAGGGTATACCAGAACAGAGCCATATATTTAGACATCTTGAAATCAACGATTTAACCATCCCCGATACCATTCATGAGAAACAAGAGGAGTTAACACAGTTAACAAGCAGTCATATGACAGAGTGGTTATGTCTCAAAACAGGGGAATGAGAAACCAGAGAATGCAGAATGAATGGAAGGCCCATTTTCTATTCAAATGACCAAAGAATGCCCTAAATCCTAGGCATTGCCCTAGAAACCTATCAATTACAACAAAATTGCGACTGTGACGACTAAATTCCCAAATCAAAACTGACCTAACGACCCCAAAATGCAAGTACAGAGCAAGTTATAGATTTCGTACCTCAGATGTAGAGAAAATTGCTCGATGAGATGAGAAATCAAAAGGGGAATACTCCCTTTGGAGAGCCTAGGGCGTCGTTCACAGGGGTGAGAAACAGAGATTGAGAAAAACAAACTCAGCATAAACGAATCACGTATCAGCAGGTGGAGGGAAGGAGTAGAGACGAAGGGGGGAAGAGGAGGAAACAAGGGAGGAAGGAGAAATTGAAGGGAAAGGAATGGGGGACAGGGGTCGATTGTGAGGGAGGAGGGGTTTGGGGCTGGGGCGGCTGCAGAGAGGGGAAGAGGAATAACCGCGCAGCAGGGTTTTAAAAACCCTGCTGTCGCGTCTGGGCCGCGGCCCACGGTGTTTGGGCCGCGGCCCAGAACCTTCTGAGCTTTTCCTGGCATCATTGGGCCGCGGCCCAAGTGGTCGTGGGCCGCGGCCCAGGACTTTCTGAGCAGCAATTGACATCATTGGGCCGCGGCCCAAAACTTTCTGACCTGAACCTTGGATCCCTGGGTCGCGGCCCAAAACTTTCTGAGCAATGCATCTAAGTTCTGGGCATAGGTGGGCCGCGGCCCACATATTATGGGCCGCGGCCCAGGATCTTCTGAGCCTATCAGCTCTCCAGTTCTGGGCATTTAGGGACTTTTCAATTTCCACAAAGGCATGTAGTTCACTATAATCATCATTGACACATAGCATACAAAACCATTGACTATTCAATTAAGAGTTTCACAATCAACACCGTCCAACCACACATTCCGTTGATTAACATTTCCTCCTAAACTAGGATTTTCTATGTATGATCAACAAATCAGCAAATTGAAGCCAACTATCATGCATAATGCTTCTCAGACAGGCATTTCAGATTTCAAATCATATTCCTAGCATCAGAATACACAAGAATGCATAAAGAGTTGGAAAACTTCCCTGGAATATGCCTATCCCATCAAGATGCCACCCCTTTTTGCCTAGCCATCTTCTCGTTCTCGACAACCTTCAGTTTGACCTCCCTTTCTCCCTACACACAGTAAAAGACCAAACATAAACCTACTAAATTAAGCTAAAATCAAAGAAACTAAAAAGATTAAGTTCAGAACTTGGGTTGCCTCCCAAGAAGCGCTTAGTTTATAGTCCTTAGCTTGACTTTGCACTTTGGTCACTCCTCATTGGATAAGTAAGTGGTGGACACCAGCCTATTCACATCTCCTCCCCAATAATGCTTCAACCTTTGACCATTAGCCTTAAATCTCTCGCCCTTATCATTCTCCAGTTCCACATCACCATATTTTGATGCCTGAATTACCTTGAAAGGCCCAGACCACCGAGATTTAAGCTTCCCAGGGAAGAGCCTCAGCTTGGAATTATAAAGGAGAATAGTTTGGCCCGGTTCAAAACTCTTGGGACTGATTTTTCTGTCATGATCCCTTTTTGTCTTCTCTTTATAAATTCGTGAACTTTCATAGGCATTTAAGTGGATTTCCTCCAACTCATTGAGTTGGAGAAGCCTCTTTTCCCCCACAGCTTGTGGGTCAAAATTTAACTTCTTGATGGCCCAATATGCTCCATGTTCCAATTCCACAGGCAAATGGCATGCTTTTCCAAACACTAATCGATATGGAGACATACCAATAGGTGTTTTGTAAGCTGTTCGATAGGCCCACAATGCATCATCAAGCTTGGACGACCAATCTTTCCTCGTAGTGTTCACCATCTTCTCAATAATACTCTTGATTTCCCAGTTGGAAATCTCAGCTTGGCCATTTGTTTGGGGATGGTAGGGTAATGCTACTTTGTGCCTCACACCATATTTCTTCATGAGAGCCTGAAATTGATGATTGCAGAAATGTGATCCACCATCACTGATAATTGCTCTTGGTGTGCCAAACCTTGTGAAAATGTGCTTCTTGAGGAACTTCAATACCGTCTTGGCATCATTAGTCACACATGCCATAGCTTCCACCCATTTTGATACATAGTCCACACCCACTAAAATGTGTTCATTGTTGAAGGACTTAGGGAATGGACCCATGAAGTCAATCCCCCAGACATCGAAGAGCTCAACTTCTAACATATTATTTAGTGGCATCTCATTCCTTCTAGATATGTTCCGCACTCTTTGGCACCGATCACATTGGAGGGCAAAGGCATAAGCATCCTTGAACAATGAAGGCCAATAAAAGCCACTTTGAATCACTTTTGCAGCGGTTTTCTCTCCTCCAAAATGACCACCATACTCAGATGAATGACAACAATGCAGAATGCATTCTTGCTCATTTTCCGGCACACATCGTCGAATGATTTGGTCAGGGCACCTCTTAAATAAGTAAGGCTTATCCCAAAAGTACTTCTTCACCTCGTGCAAAAACTTACGCTTTTGATGAGCATTGAACTCCGGAGGCAACACTCCACAAACCAAATAGTTGACAAAATCAGCAAACCATGGCGTAGATGAGTGATCAACAAAGAACAACCGTTCATCAGGAAATGATGCTTGGATCATGTCAGAATCATCAAGTTGAGGGTCGGTGCTCAGCCTCGATAGGTGGTCGGCCACTTGATTCTCTGTACCTTTTCTGTCAATTATGTTCAGGTCAAACTCTTGAAGTAGAAGCACCCAGCGAATGAGTCAGGCCTTAGAGTCCTTCTTGGTGAGTAGGTACTTGAGAGCTGAATGATCGGTGTACACAGTGACCTTAGTACCGACTATGTATGGTCTGAACTTCTCACATGCATACACTATGGCAAGTAACTCTTTTTCAGTGGTAGTGTAATTTAGTTGAGCACCATCAAGAGTTTTACTCGCATAGTAGATAGGGTGGAAGAGTTTTTCTGCCTTTTGCCCCAAAACAGCACCAACAGCATAATCACTTGCATCAGCCATAATAATGAAAGGTAACACCCAATCTGGAGCCACTAAGATAGGAGCTGAAATGAGACGCTTCTTTAGTTCTTCAAAAGCATTTAAGCACTTATCATCAAACTTGAATTCTACATCTTTTTCCAGAAGCTTAGAAAGGGGTTTGGCAATTTTTGAGAAATCCTTGATAAACCGCCGATAGAACCCGGCATGTCCAAGAAAACTTCGGATTCCCTTGGCATTAATGGGTGGAGGTAATTGCTCAATAATAGCAATTTTAGCTCTATCCACCTCCAACCCGTGCTTAGACACTCTGTGGCCAAGTACAATGCCTTCTTGCACCATGAAGTGGCATTTCTCCCAATTGAGAATTAGGTTTGCTTCTTCACACCTTGTAAGCACAGCATCTAAAGATGAACCGAAGACAGAAAAATCATCCATGAATACCTCAATTGTTTTCTCAATCATATCAGCAAAAATGGACATCATACACCGTTGAAAAGTGGCTGGTGCATTGCATAGTCCAAAGGGCATTCTTCTGAAAGCAAAAGTGCCATATGGACAAGTGAAGGTGGTCTTCTCTTGATCTTCTGGGGCTATTGCAATTTGGTTGTACCCGGAATATCCGTCAAGGAAATAAAAGAATTCCTGCCCGGCTAATTTGTCCAACATTTGATCGATGAATGGCAGAGGGAAATGATCTTTTCTTGTAGCTGTATTGAGCTTCCGATAATCCATACACACCCGCCAACCAGTCACCGTGCGAGTAGGAATTAGTTCATTTTGGGTGTTAGCCACTACAGTCATGCCACCCTTCTTAGGGACACATTGAACTGGGCTCACCCATGAACTATCAGAGATAGGATACACAATTCCAGCGGAAAGCCACTTAAGTATTTCTTTCTTGACCACTTCCTTCATGATTGGATTCAATCGCCTTTGATGCTCAATAGAAGTTTTATGATCATCTTCGAGCAAGATTTTGTGCATACACATAGAAGGGCTGATTCCCTTAATGTCGGCTATGGTCCAGCCTATAGCTTTCTTGTGATCTTTTAAAACCCGTAGGAGCTTTTCCTCTTGCATATTTGAAAGACCAGAGGAGACAATTACCGGTAGTGTATCGGCCTCTCCTAAGTAGACATACTTAAGATGAGATGGTAATGGCTTCAACTCAAGAGATGGTGGAACTTCAATAGATGGCTTCAAAGGAGTGCTCAATGCCTCAGCCACCTCAAGTGGCTCAAAATTCCTTTGTCTTGAGTGAGGGAATGCCTCCATACGAAAAAGGTTTTCAAGAGCTTCTTCATCAAATTCATCCAAGCTTTTCTCTCCAATTAGAAATGCCTCTAAAGGGTCTTTGATCACAGGAGCATAGGCTTCTTGAGGAATGAGGGAGTCAAAGATATCCACAAATGAGCATTGAGCTGAATCATCATGGAACTTCAATGCTTTTGGCATGTTAATGACCACTTTTTCGTCGTCTACCCTCAAAGTAATTTCACCCTTTTCCACATCAATAAGAGTTCTTGCTGTAGCTAAAAATTGACGGCCTAAAATGAGTGGTATCTTCCAATCCACTTCACAATCAAGCACCACAAAATCTGCTGGGAAGATAAATTTGTCTACCTTCACTAAAACATCTTCAATAATTCCTCTAGGCTTAGAAATACTCCGGTCAGCAAATAGAAGGGTAACAGTGGTAGGCCTTGGTTCTCCTAACCCCAATTGGTTAAAAACAGCCAAGGGCATCAAATTTATGCTAGCACCCAAGTCACATAGAGCTTTACCGGTGAAGTTTGTACCGATGTTGCACGGAATATAGAAACTACCCGGATCTTTCAACTTGGTGGGTAACTTCCTCTGAATTACAGTACTACATTCTTCAGTCAAAGCGACAGTTTCAAATTCATTGAATCGCCTCTTCTTGGATAACACATCCTTAAGGAATTTAGCATATTTTGGCATACCCTCTAACGCTTCAGCAAAAGGAATGTTAACATGTAATTGCTTAAACATATTGACAAACCTTTTGAATTGTGCGTCTTCCTCCTTCTTTTTGAATCTTTGAGGGAATGGTAAGGGAGGCATGACAGTGGAGGCGCTTGGTTTGCTCTTCTTTTCAATATTCAGCTCTTGTTCCCTCTTCTTGCTCTTGCCAACATCATCCAAACCGCCCTCAGTGTGCTTTCTCTTTTTAGATTCCTTGTCTTCCACAGCAATTTCTGGAGGTATCACTTCCTCCTCTTCAACTTCAATATCCACTTGCACATCTTGCTTTGGTTCTGGTGTGCTTGAGCTTGACATGTTCGGAAGCACCTTGCCACTTCTTAAATGGATGGCCTTACATTCTTCTTTTCCACCCCTCTTCGGGTTAGGGATGGTATCACTTGGGAGACCGTTTCGAGCCATGGCATTTACTTGTATAGCTAGTTGCCCCACTTGAACTTCAAGATTCTTAATAGCCGATTCATGAAGAGAAAAGGTGGCCTTACTCTCACCCCTTGAAGATTCCACTTCGGTTAAGATTCGGGACAACATTTTGTCCGTCTTTGATTCTTCTTCTTTCATAGGAGCTTGCCTTGCTTGCATTGGAAAACCAGGCGGAGGGACCGGCTTGGTGCCAGAAGTAGACTCATGAGGTGGATTCAAAGTGTTACCTTGACTCCAAGAAAAATTGGGATGAGCTCTCCAAGCACGATTGTAAGTGTGTGAGTATGGATTACCTTGAGAAGGTTGGAATTTGCCCATATAATTGACAGATTCAGTGTCCATGTGGAGAGGACAATTGTCCGGCATGTGGACATCATTGTATTGCTCACATACAATCGGAGTGGATTGAACAGAGTGCACACCACGGGGATGGCCCTTGTTTATTTGAGACTCTAAGACATCAAAGCGTTTGTTCAAAGCAGACAAAATAGTGGCAATTTGTGATGAAGAGTCTTCTTTTGTGTTGAGTAGGGCTGGGGTAGTTGGAGTTCTCCTATCATTTCCTTGGGTGTTATTTGCAGATAATTGGTCCAAAAGTCTGAAAACTTCATTAACCGGGACATTCCGGTAACCTCCATTAGTTATAGAGTCCACCATAGCTTTAGATTGAGGATTCAATCTTGTGCAGAAAATCTGGATTACTACCCACTTGTCCACCCCATGATTGGGGCATTGTTTCATTAGCATCTTGTATCTTTCCCATGCAGCATACAAATGCTCATCCGGCTGTTGTCTAAAACTTAGGAACTCATCTCTTGCTTCCACTGACTTATCATCGGAGAAAAATCGAGCTCTAAATTTAGCTTCAAGATCATCCCAAGAAGTTATGGATCCTTCTGGTAGATTGTTGAACCAATCTCTAGCTTTCCCTTGTAAAGAGAGAGGGAATAGCCGCAGCCGCAATATATCTTGAGGAACACCATTCTGCTTGAAGGAGTCACACACTTCTAAGAAATACATCAAATGCTTGTTGGCGTCTTCATTATACAGGCCATGGTATAACCCGTGCATTTGCAACATCGTTATCATCACCGGTTTGATCTCAAAATTATGGGCTTGCATCTCCGGCATTCGAATACATGATTGAGTTCCTCTCATGTTTCTGCTGGCAAAATCATTGACCGTGGCTCTATCATATTCATCCGCCATTGTTTCAGCTTCAGATTCAGTACCAAACTCAGATTCTGCTGTTGTTTCAGCACCAGACTCAGATTCTGCTGCTATTTCTGTACCAGATTCAGATTCTGCTGCTGATTCTGGGCCCTCCTCAACGCGTTGTATTCCGTCCAGCACCACAATCAGTTCGTCTCCTTGCAAATGTTGCATGAACTGGATTGATACCTGCGAAAAGGACAAGACAGCAAGTATCAAGCTACACAAGTGAAATTGAATTCAGAAAACAATGACAGAAAAATTATAATTCTAACTAAAGAATCAAGCGAAATCTACTAACATAAACCTAAGGTCAACTAAAATATTTGTTAAACCAATCCCCGGCAACGGCTCCAAAAACTTGTTCGCCTCCGCAAGTGCACGGGTCGCGCCAAGTAATAGAGTGATAAGTAAAGATCGTCCCATGAGGATTTGAGTAACAACTAGTTGAACAATAGCTTTATGTGTTTGATCAAGTTAACTCGGATAAAGAGTTGAGTATGAGATAAACAAATTAAGAGACGTAATGATAAGAACTAATGAAAATACTGACAGAATGGGCTTCTTGCAAATGTAATCAATTAGAGTGACTCTAGGATTGCTCTCTCCTTTTGTATATCATGAACTCAATCTACTCCCTCCTCATCATTCCTGTTTATGGGCTCTATATGTGTCAGTCTAAGGATTGATAATCATTGGGTAAGCTCTCTCGAGTCATAACCAACATATATTCTCCATTTAAATGCACAATCTCTTGTTGTATTTAAAGGAAAACATCCATTAACCAGCTCCTCCTTACTTTGACAATGCTAGGTTAATGACTCTATCTCTAGGTTATTAACACACCATACATTTAACTAGTTAAACTGTAGGTCTAGCATAACTCTACCCACGTTCTTCAACTAGATTAACTCTCTCAAGCTTAATCCATTTGAACATGTTATTCATAACTAGCTATTTATGAATATCAGAGAAAACAGAGCAAAGTTAACACATATATGCCATTAGATAATGAAGAGGAAGAAGACTTCGAGTTCAATCCATACAAAATTACCGAACAATCCTAGAATAAAAGAAACTAGCTACACATGTTTACTAGCTGATTACAAATTATAAGAACTAAAGAATTCATAACAAAAGCACAGTGGAGAAGGGATAGAATACAGAAGTATCAAGAAAATCTGAAAATGAAATCTCTTCTGATCCTCGAACCCACTAGATTCTCCTTGCTTCTAGCAATTCCCTGCTCTGAGAACCTCCTCAGCCGCCTCTGTCGTTCTTTCCAAAAGTGGGAACCCCCTTGCAAAACCCTCCATTTGCCTTTTATACCGTCTCAGCTGTCAAAACGCAAATCTTCATTTTCGGGGTTGGGCCGCGGCCCAAGAGATGGTGGGCTGCGGCCCAAGAGTCTCTGGCCTGAAGTTTGTGCTTGTGGGCCGCGGCCCATAACTTTCTGTGCTGCTGCTTCCTTAGTGGGCCGCGGCCCAAGAGTGTCTGTGCTCTTCTGGGCATCCTGGGCCGCGGCCCAAGATGTGGTGGGCCGCGGCCCAGCACTTTCTGTGCTGGTGTTAGCATCCTGGGCCGCGGCCCATAACTCTCTTGGCCTCCTTTTGGTCTGTTCTGATTTTCCAGCTGGTCTTTCCTTCATTGGTTGTCAGCCCCACTTTCCTTCCTCTCTTTTTCACTGCCTGCAGCTTCCTCTGGGTTAGCCCTGACTTAATCTGTACCAGTTCACACAAAGGACTCTCACACAACGTTAGATATTCATAACAGTTAGGGAGTACTATCCTTCAAAAACTCATTTTGCTGTGCATAACATGAGACAAACACAATTTATCAGTTTAATACATTCTAATGCCCACTTATGCATCCAAAATGACGGGAAACAGTATGAAATATGAAATTCTAGTAAGAATTTCCTGAAGTTAACAGTAGATGAAATCGTTAAAGAAACGATGAAAAGATCATACCTTCGTTAGAGCTTTTTTGTTGATAATGTGTTATGAAAAATAAAGATAAATTTGGGATGAGAGAGCAATAGATAATGGAAGAGAAAATTCAAGAGAGAAAGTGAGGAGCAATTCTCTTTCAATTTCTTGTGTGTGTGATTACAACGCTTGCACAAGGCCTCTATTTATAGGCTGTCAAGAGTCTTGCATCAAAAGCCACAATTAATAAAAATAACTTAGAGAGCAACTTGGCATAGAAAGCAAGTTGGCTGAGATATGACTCAATAAACATCCATATAATTAATATTCATAGCAGTTAGTGTTCTCTTATCATTTTGAATATCTATCGGCACCCCATCTACTCTTACCAACTGAGACAAGCGCATGTGTCTTCTTTCTTGTTAAGTTTTTTCATGATACTCCCTCCTGTCCTAAATATAGGACATAGTTTGTAGTGCAATTTACACTACAAACTATGTCCTATATTTAGGACCGGAGGTAGTACTTCTTTCATTCCTAAATATAAAATAAAGTTGACTTTTTTGGAGAGATTAAGGAAATTAATTAAGTTAATTTAAAGTATTTTTATTTTTATTTTTTCCTCCAAACTAATTAATTTGACTAATAAACTGATATATAATCCAATGATACACAACATATAATATGATTAAGTAACTTATTTAACTTCCTTAATCTCTCCAAAAAAAGTCAACTTTGTCTTATATTTAGGACCAGAGGGAGTAGTAAATTTTTTTATCATGTTTAATACATATGTATAAAAAGTTGCCTAAACACTTTTTTATTAGATATTGTATAAATTTATAATAGCTGTATAAATTTATAATGGCTGCATTTTATAAATTGTCAGCAACATCAGCCAACATGTATCATTCTTCTCATGTACTTGCAGAGATGCACAGACAGATGCCTTTAACCAATCTATTAATGTATAAATTTAGAATCACAATTCACGCAAGATATTAACAAATATTAGGTTTTTTAAAATTTTATAGAATTAGGCTTTTTTTTTTGGTGATATTAACTGGTTTTCTTAATCATGTTACTCATTCAATTTTTTTTAAGTGATGATAATTTTTGTCATACTTTCCCCAAACTCTGGTAGCACAGAAACTCTACAACAAAAGAAAAGATTAATTCAACTTTTATCTAAGAACTCATTTCCAATGTTCAGGATTTCAACCAAATCTGATAATCAGAATCTTTCATATGTCAATAAACTTCAATTTTTTCCATAACTCCTATATATGATATAAATAAAAATGTGTGAATTATCTCACAAGTAAGCCATTCCAAAGTTGCTTTATTTTGCTCCGATGCAGGCATTTATTTCAATATCAACAAGTTTATCCCACGGAATTTCAAGTGGAAGAGATTCTAAAGCCATCAATCAACTTTTATGGCATGAGGAAGACATGAGACCACTAGAAATTAAGGATTTGAGTGATCCTGTTTTCTAATTTTAGGAAAAATTAATCTTTTGCTTATTGAAGTTTTGACTTGTTTATAATTAAGTCTTATTAAAGTTTGATTCAGTATAACTCAATCCCTGACTCGCGTGAAACTCAGTTCCTAATCTCTCTATCATTTATAATTTTATTCTTGTCATGACCATGAGTCAGCACTGAGTCATCTTATGCAGCAAAAAATATTAATAATACTATTCTAAAAATTTCTCAGGTGGCTTCCAAATTATCACGCCCCGGTTTTGCATAAAGTAAAACAAAAAAGACCAGTTTGTCTTGAATCTTTAAAAACTTGGAAAAGAAACTAAGATGATGAAGGAGAACAAGAAACTTGGAAGAGTTCACTATATATGTGGAAGCGTAGTGTTGACGATGCAAGATGTATTTATTTGCTCAATATATTCTACAATACACAATCACATGCCAAATGGAACTCTAATATCCCAAACTCACATCTAAATTTCAAGTATTTGGGAATAATGAAGTAAAGAAGGATGAAAGAGGGATGAAGAAGAAACATCAAAGGAAGAGAGGGATTGGGGATGAGGGGCCATTTACAGGCCCACGCTATTATGCTTTTACTTGAGTCTGTTCACTTTATACTCCTACATTTACATATAAGTCAGTTCTAACATGTTTTGCACCTCCCATTTAATATAAGGAGCTTTTGATTTGAGGAGAATAAACAAGCACAAATGGAAGTGCCTTTTTTAATCCTTTTCTCCTTCAATATTTAGGAATTTGCTATTTATTTATTTGTATGACCGGATGAAAGAACATAACAGTACAGTTATGGGAATATTGGAAGGAGTTGAATAAACATCAATTGATGGAAATCAATCAACAAACAATAATTGGCTTGGTAATTACAAGAAATTCGTTGTTAAAAGCCATGCACAGGTTATATGCAGATGTTGTAGTCTTGTTAAGTAGAAGAGCAACTTACACATTGGTCTCAGCATGGTGACTGGTGTTTCAATTGGAATATCAGATTGGCCACCAAGATAGTAGCGGATCTCTCCTTCCTTGGTTCTGTCTGTTGTGCTCCCGTCTCCTTGACCTATCACAGTTGCTGTTGTTACTGACATTCCTTCCTCTTCCTGGAAATGGTAGCTCAGGAGAAGAGTTATGCTGAACCAAGCACGGAACAACACGGTCAGAGTTATAAATATGGTTACAAGGCATTTGCCTACCCTCGGAGACTAGCTTGAAATCACTGTTACTGCTGCTACTGACATTCTTTTCTCCAATGGCACTACCATGTCCTAGAGGAGGCAGTTCATGACAAGAGTTATGCTGAACCAAGTAAGGAACAACACTGTCAGATTGACAAATATGGTTATCACAATGACATACCATTACAAATTACAGAGTATGAAATTACAATTTAAAAAAAAACAACAGAGGTATCACTATGACAGAAATAAAGAAACTGAAATGAATATAAGAAACATATCTCAAATTGTTTCCTGTAAAAACAAGAGTCATCACAATGATAGAAATAAAGAAAATGAAATGAAAATAAGGAACACATCTCAAACTACTTCCTGTATCAAATTAATATTCATCATAAGTTAAAAACATAATTATCAAATGCTTGAGTAAGATGAATTAATATTGCATTTCAAAGAAGATAAAGGATACAACCCATGCAATGATTGCTTGAATTTAAAATAAATAGGATTATGGAAGCACCAACCTCTGCTTCTGTTAGATTGTTGAAATCAATGGTGGTGTTGCCCCACTCTTGCATCTCTTCTTTACATAGCATCCACCATCCATATTTCAATTGTGGACTCTTAGAATATTGACAAATGACGCTAAGTCTGATGTGAAGGCAACAGTCATTTCCTCTTAAATGTTTAACAAATACGCAGTAATTCATCTTGTTTAACAAGATCAATTTAAAAACAATAAATCTCAAATCTTATTTTTAGGACTTCAACAAAACAAAAAAAAACGTGGTCACACAGTCCACAAGGGTAACTAATCAAGTGCAGCGCGAGGCCACGAAAACAAGCATGGACACACAGTCCATGAGGGCAAATAACCAAGCATAGCTCGAGGCCACGAAACAAGCGTGGGTACAAGAGCCCCAAATAACAAGCGTGAGAACAAATCCCACGAATATCAAGCGTGAGTGCTATTCCCTCGAATGTCAAATGAGCTCAAATTAACCATGGCGCGCCAAGGACTAACAGTACTGCTGTTAGTAACCAGAGTTATGCATTCAGTCCTTTTTAAAAACGTATTCAAGTATGCTTGGGGCCAATTTATAAAAACAAAGAAAAGCTCTTCTTTCAAGATAATGATAGCTCGTATCTAATACTTCATAGGAGATTACCCCATCATGAAGGTTCACAAATTATATTTTAAAGCCTTCCTTTAAACTCAATCTACCAACAAATTCCTTTTCAAATAATAAAAAATTTCATACGAAAATTTCAAAACGCAAGACCACCTCAACATGAAAATTAATGAAATATATATTTGGAAAGTTTCCTTATCATCTCCATGTTTAATTATGAATTATACTTTGAACAAATAGAAGAATAAATAATATCAATAATGTTAAAAGTCAGAGACAAAATCCTTGCAAATTTCTTGTTATTTGACTTTAGTATGTAATTTTTGAATACCTAATCTTCATCTGCCTCTCTGTCAACCTCTCTATCCATTTCCTCCGTCTATCACTGTGTCTTTCCCTCTCTGTTTTATCTATATATATCATGTAATCTTCTCATTTCAATATATCAATGATATTTGAGCTTATTGCTCCAATATGGTATTAGAGCCTCTTATCATAAGATGACTGGCGACCAGAAACTGTGAGAGCGAGAGACAGAAATGCTAGAAACGGAAAACACAAAGGAGTCTCGGTCATCTGAGATCTCCAAAACGCCGGTGAGTGAGCTTACATCACCCACCCAGAATGACTTAGGAGGTGCCGATCGGCCATTCCCAGGAGTTTGGGAGCAATCTGAACTGCGCGTGTGGTACAGGCGCCGTCATAGCCCCCTGCGCGTGAGTCCACGCGTCGACAGTTTCAGCAGCTCGTGAACAGCACGCGCCGCCGTATACAGGACTCTCCAGCCACAATTTTTCTAGAAACATGGATTCTACTGAATCCCCCCTCTTTTTGGCTCTCTCCTTAGAAATCCAACCATAACCGAGGCCTTTCCAATGGCACTCATGTCCGGTACAAATCCAGAAACTCAAGACACCTCTTCCTCATCTCATTCCTCTACTGCTAGCAGAATGGTAACGGCCCCAGAACTCTCCGATAGTCATATTATTTCTATTAACCACAGGTTCAATGGACGAAACTATCTTCAATGGTCTCAAACCGTGCTAAGGTATATTCGTGGCAAGCGAAAGGAGAAATATATAAATGGAGCAGCTCCTCAGCCTGCCCCTGATGATCCCAATTTTGATACATGGTTTGCCGAAAACAATCAAGTTATGACTTGGTTGTGCAACTCCATGATCGACGACATCAGTGAAGGCTATCTCTTAGCAGCTACTGCAAAAGAAATCTGGGATGAAGCAAAACAAACATACTCTTCCCTTGATAACACCGCTGCCCTAATCTATTTGAAACGACAACTTCGAGATCTGAGATAAGGTAACTTGATGGTTACTAATTATTATAATGCTTTACATAAATTGTGGCAACAACAATATCTCTTTGAATCACATCCATGGGATACTGTCAAAGATGCTCAGTTACATAAGAAGATAGTAGAAGAAGAACGAGTATATGACTTTCTCCTGGGACTCAATGATTCATTTGAGAAGATAAGAGGCCGAATCATGGGACTAAAACCCATACCACGTCTGTTTGAAGTTGTTAATCATGTGCAATTCGAAGAAAGCAGGAAAATCTTGAGTCAAAGTAGTCCAAATCCAATTGAAAGTTTAGCTCTTGCAATAAAAGGACTAAAAGATGACCAAAGAAACAATAAATGGTGCAACTATTGCAAGAAAAAGGGGCATATCAAAGAGGAATGCTGGAAGCTACATGGCAAACTGTCAACCAGCAAACAACACCCACCTCCTAATATCAACCTTACTACAGCTGAGCAAAGAGCGGAAGATACCGATTCTCTAAGCCAGGTAGAAGTACAGATGCTTCGCCAACTACTTGACAAACAGAATAAGTCCAACTTTTCTCATAGTGCAAATTTGGTATGGTCAGGTAATTCTATCATAGCCCTCAACTCTGTGCTGACTAGTAAAGATACTTGGATTGTTGACTCCGGAGCTACAGATCACATGATTGGTAACAAAAATTTGATTCACAACCTGAAATTCTGTCATAAAAACCTTAAAGTAAAAGTAGCTAATGGAGTATTCACAAGGGTTGAAGGAATTGGCACAGTCACATTATCTAAACACCTGGAAATAAAACATGTTCTATTTGTACCTGTACTCACTTGCAATCTAATATCTGTGAGCAAGTTAACTAGAGGACAAACATGCCAAGTCATTTTCAATAATGATCTTTGTATTTTCCAGGATTTAAAATCAAGGAGGACGATTGGGACTTCTAGAGAATGGGATGGACTGTACTACCTTGAAGGATCTAGCTTTCAAACTACAAAGGCAAGAAGAGCACTGGTTAGCTCCAACTCTAAAAGTCATGATGTATACTTGTGGCACTGTCGTTCAGGTCGCCCTAGTTTTGATTACATGAAGCATGTATTCCCCACTTTATTCAATAAAATTCTGTTCCTTTTCATTGTGAAACTTGCCAACTTACAAAGTAAACTAGATCTTCCTATCCCAAACAGTCCTATACACCCTCCTCACCATTCACACTAATTCATAGTGACATTTGGGGTCCTGCACAAATAAAAACCCTCACCAATGCTAGGTGGTTTGTAACTTTTATAGATGATCACACTAGAACCATATGGGTTTATTTAATGAAAGACAAATCCAAAGTAGCCAAAGTATTTCAAAACTTCTATACCTTTGTGAGAACCCAATTCAACACTTGGATTAAGGTACTACGAAGTGATAATGCCAAAGAATACATGAGCAATGCCTTTAAAGAATTTCTTGATCAATGAGGAATTCATCACCAAACTTCCTGTCCTTACACCCCTCAACAGAATGGAGTGGCAGAGCGAAAGAATCGTCACCTATTGGAAGTAACTCGAAGCTTATTGATGGAATGACATGTTCCTACCATCTTCTGGGGTGATACTGTACTCACTGCAGCATATCTTATTAACCGAATGCCATCCAAAATTCTCAATTATAACACCCCTATCCAAAAACTCTTTGACCATTTTCCATATTGCCCACTGATCAATTCCTTACCACCCAAGGTATTCGGTTGTGTTGTCTTTGTTAACAACAATGACGGCAATAAATTTGCTCCTCGAGCAAACAAATGTATCTTTCTTGGCTACTCCTACTCAAGAAGGGTATAAATGCTATTGTCCTTCTTCTAAGAAACTTATTATCTCCCGGGATACTGTCTTCTCAGAAGATGAAGCATATTATCCTAGATTACCCATTCAAGGGGAGTATACTGACATGGAATGGCTAATCCTGGAACAATCAAACCCCAAATCATCACAACCTCATCTTATAGCCACCATTGACTCACTCACTCCCGCAAACCAACCTAGTCCTATCCAACTTAATTCTGAATCACAACATAGTCCATCTCAACCTGAACTCACACCTAATGAACTACAAATAAATGTTGAAATCAATTCAGGGATGGATACTGAATCATGACAAGGGAACGAGTCAAGAGTTAGAGATGAATCAAACACCAGTAGTACTATCTCTCCCATTCAAAGGAACGACCGTGACTCCGATCCGAGATTAAATCCTGAAGAATTGGGTTGGCCAATTGTATTGAGAAAAGGAGTAAGATCTTGTATTCAGCATCCAATTCAACGTTTTGTCTCATATGGTAACCTGTCTGTAAAAATGCAAAGCTTTGTTGTAAACAGTGCATAGATAAAAATTCCATACATATTTCAACAAGCTATGGCTAATCCGAATTGGAAACAAGCTTTAGAAGAAGAATTAAGGGCACTGAAGGAAAATAAAAAGTGGGAGATTACAACTCTTCCCAAAGGAAATAAACCAATAGGATGCAGGTGGATATTCACCCCAAAGTTCAATCCTGATGGCAGTATAAACAAATACAAGGCCAGACTTGTTGCAAAAGGATATACCCAGACGTACGGAATTGATTATCAGGAGACATTTGCTCCAGTAGCCAAGCTTAATACCATCCAAGTACTACTATCAATCGCAGCCAACTTAGATTGGTCGTTGCACCAACTAGACGTGAAGAATGCCTTCTTGAATGGAAACTTGGAATAAGAAGTTTACATAGAGATTCCAGATGGAATTCTAGCTCCTAACAACTCTATGTGTAAACTTAACAAGTCATTATATGGACTTAAGCAATCTCCTAGGGCATGGTTTGGTAGATTCACCAGAACGATGAAAAGGCTTGGGTATACTCAGGGACAAGCAGATGATACATTGTTCATCAAATGTATTAATGGCAAAGTCACCATCTTGATTGTCTATGTTGATGACATGGTCATTACAGGAAACGATGAAGAATCCATTGCTAAACTAAAACAGGACTTGTCAACAGAGTTTCAAGTCAAAGATCTCGGACAAATGAGATTTCTTGGGCATGGAAGTAGCAAGAACCAGGAAGGGTATTGATGTATCCCAGCGGAAGTATACCCTAGATTTATTGCATGAAACAGGAATGTTAGGGGCACAACCTAAAGGAACACCAATGGAAGAAGGTTGTCACTTGGAAATCAAGCCAAATGGTATCCCAGTCAACTCAGAACGGTATAGAAAACTTGTTAGGAAACTCATATACTTAACCCACACACGTCCAGACATTAGCTATGCAGTTGGAATAGTAAGTCAATTCATGCACCAGCCACAAGAGGAACATATGGCGGCTGTGTACAAAATCCTAAGCTATTTGCAGTTCAATCCTGGATGAGGGATCTTCTTTAAGAAAGGTACTTTTAGAAATATTGAGATCTACACTGATTCAGACCATGCAAAAGACAGGGAGACTAGAAGGTCAATCTCAGGGTACTGCACATATGTGTGGGGAAATCTGGTTACGTGGAGAAGTAAGAAACAGACTGTAGTGTCAACAAGTAGTGCGGAAGCCGAACTGAGAGCTATTAACAAAGGAGTACGTGAAGGAATGTGGGTAATCAGATTACTGAAGGAGTTGGGGATTTCACATAAGGGACCAATACAAGTTTGGTGTGATAACAAAGCCAGCTTCTTTACCGTAAAAAAGTTCTTCTTGTCCTTGATGATTTAGATGATGTGAGTCAATTGAAGAATTTGGATGAAAATCCTAATTAGTTTGGTAAAGGAAGCAAAATAATTATCACAGCAAGAGATAGTCAATTGCTCAACTCAGCTGGAGTAGGACAAAGAATATATGTGATGAAAACCATGAAGAAAGATGAATCTCTTCAACTCTTTTCAAACAAATCATTCAAAAAAGATCATCCTGAGGAGAATTATTTGGAGTTATCTAGATATGTGGTTAAATATGCAGGAGGTCTTCCTTTGGCACTTCAAGTTTTGGGTTCTTTTCTTTGCGGGAGAAGTGAAGATGAGTGGAGATATGCTTTAGATAGATTGAAGAAATTTCCTGATGAAAGTATTCGTCAAGCATTGAAAATAAGTTATGATGGATTAAATAAGGCAGAAAAGACAATATTTTTAGATATTGCATGTTTTTTCAACCATTCGCAGAAAGAAGTGACTCCAATTTTGGAAAGTTGTGGTCTTCACCCTATAATTGGAATAAAGGTCTTGATTCAAAAAACTTTACTGGTTGAAACAAAAAGGGGAAGATTAGAGATGCATGATTTACTTGTAGAGTTGGGTAAGGATTTAATTAATGAAGAATCTGGCCATAATGTTTGCAATCGTACCAGGTTGTGGGAGTTTGAGGATATTAAGAAAGTATTGGAAAATAATAAGGTGACTGTCTTATTTTTTTAAGTATCTCATTTTGTTGACTTGCATTTAATATTTTTAATATTCTCTACTTCCTTGCCATACTTATGTTCTGTTTCTGGAAAATGTCATTTTCATTAGGGATTTGAAGCAATAGAAGCTATTGTGATGGAAGAAGAAAATTTTGTGAACCGAGACGAAATAAAAGTGCATCCTGAAGCCTTTTCAAAGATGAGTAACATTCGATTATTCCTCTTAGGTTCTGAGTTCTCAACTGATAGTCCACTCATATTGCCAAGGGGATTGAAACATTTTGGTGCATCAAAATTGAAGTTTATTCGATGGTCATCATTTCCTTTCAGAACTCTTCCACTTCCATTGGATGACCTTGTTCATCTTGAAATGCGTGAAAGCGACATAAAGCATCTTTGGAATGGCAATCTGGTGAGACTGATGCTTCATGCATCATTATTTATCTTAAAAATATATATCTCTATGTCCATGTTTTATTGATACATTGTTCATTGAGACTGACCCTTTTATTTTTTTTGTTTGACTAGTTGATGGATAAGTTGAAATCTATCGACTTGAGTGATTCTGACAAGTTTTCCACGACTCCAGACTTCTCAAGAGTTCCATTTTTAGAACATTTACGTCTTACTTCCTGCACGTCCCTTGTTGAGGTTCATTCCTCACTTGGAAAGTTGGAAAAGCTTACTGAGGTGTACTTGGATTGTTGTCTTAATCTTGAAATCCTACCAAGGAAATTGGAAACAAATCTTTGATAAAGTTAGATCTTAATTTTTGTAAGAAAGTTGCAGTGCTCCCAAAGTTTGGGGAAGGTATGAAAGAATTATCATACCTTGATGTGAGCTATACTGCTATAACTGAGCTTCCTGAATCACTTGGATACTTAATTGGTCTTGGATATTTGAATTTGAATGAATGCAAAGTTCTTAATCTTGGCAAGGTGTTGAAGATTGCCATCACTTGCCAAATTTCTACCTTGAAAGTAATGCAATTAACATAATTATATTTAGTTGGGTGTGGCTTAAATGACGGATCGATTCCTAATGATTTTGATAGTTTATCATCACTCACGGTATTGGATCTAAGAAATAATGATTTTGTTAATCCACCCACTGGTTGCTTGTCTAGACTTTCTCGACTTCTCTTTCTTTCATTGGAAGGGTGCCATAGAATTAAGTCATTACCAAGGCTTCCACCTCGGTTAGTTTGCATAGAAGCATCCGGTTGTGATTCATTTGAACCATTTTCATCAGACAGACAGTTATGGAATTTGGTTGCTTCACTTGACCATGAGGTATGTTTGTCTTCCTACCATCAATCTAATGATTTATGAGTAATTGTTTTAACTGCATATATAACATGATTAATATTTAATTTCAGTATCGTGGACGAACTAGATATGCACTCCCTTATGGGTATTGTTATAATAAGCCATGGGTGTCCAGGTACGATAAGGTATGTGTGTCTCATTTTTGTGTATTTTTGTCACATATGCTCCTTTCATGGGTAATTAATAAACAACAGTTTAATACGTTTGCAGCTAAAATGTCTTCCTCTGGGAGACTTCGTTGCAGTTCTTCCTCAATGTGAAATACCATCATGGTTTCAAAATAAAGAATATTGTCCTTTGGATGAGTATAGATGGGAACATGAGATAAAAGTAAACATACCTCCAAATTTCCGTGGTAGTGAATGGTCAGGAATTGTTGTATGCTTCAATATCTCAGGTGTTCATCGTTCAATTAGTGGGAGTAGTGTGCCAACAATACATCTAAGAAAGATTAGTTGGGGTAGTAAAGCTCCAGAAGATGATGCTTATATATGTAAAGAGTGGGCGCATTCTACTCGCCATGAGTCTAATGATAATCTTTTCATGTGCATGATGGTATTGGAATTAAATGAGAAAACATGTTGGCAGCACCTAAGAGCTCCTAAAAATTCCCTTCACATTAGACTTCGATGTGATGACGTTGGTGAGACTTATAGGCGTGTATTTGGAAATAGGCATGGAGTTGACACAATACCTGTAATGTGCAGATGTGGGTGGAGATTGATATGTAAAGAAGAGATAACAGAGTGGTGTAATCTCAACGATTTCAACATTGTCACCCAACCACAACTTGCTTCTCCTGATGATGACATCAACGTTCCCTCTAGCATACATCTCCGATTAATAATTTAATGCGGGGGTGAATTAGTAACAGTGACTTGTATTGTAAGCAGCTTTTGGATTGAGGAGAATGAACAGGAACAAGTGGAAGTCTTTTTTTTTTTTTAAATAATTGAATGTACCATTTATTTAATTTTATGCCTAAGAAAAGAACATAACAGTGATGGGAATGTTGGGAGGAGTTGGATAAACATTCAAGCAGACCAACTTCACATTCCTCGACCAACCAAGAAATTACAGGGAAATCAATCAACAAACTATACTTGGTTTCAAAAAAAAAAAAAATAAAGAAAAAATCATATACGGCAATTTTCATTAAAAAGCTTCATAAAAAAAAAGGAATATTCAGGAACTTTCATTAGGAAAACAAACTTCGTAAAAAAAAAAAATGTTCTTTTGCCTCTAGAAAATTAGAAAAGATACATGAAATGGGTGGATTGGTGGAAAGCAAAATGAATAATCTTTATTTTCTTTCTGGTCATTGTTTTCCAATTTTTTTATAACAAAAAATAGATGAGTTCGATATTGAGGACTCCTCAGGACATATGCTTCTATTTTCAAATAATGCTTATAAAAATAATTACAATCCATGAACAACATAGTCCTCATATCAATAGTTTTTTTTTTTTTTTTTGCAATTCTTCCAAGACTAGCTAAGTAATGCTACCTCCGGTCCTAAATATAAGACAAGGTTGACTTTTTTTGGAGAGATCAAGGAAGCTAAATAAGTTATTTAATCATATCATATATTGTATATTCTTATATTATAATAGCAGCATTATATATATTGTAAGCAACATGCATCATTCTTCTTATGTACTTGCACAGACAGATGTGTTTAATCAATCTATTAATGCAAGACATTGACTAAAGAGTTGTTCTTTAACAAAAAACTGAGCCGAGTGTCTTGCCTTGTAAAACTCAAGAAAATGTCATATATATATATATATATATATATATATATATATATATATATATATATATATATATATATATATATTCCCAATTTGGGGGGCTCGATTAAATGCATTGCAGGATTTTGACCTCTTGGTTTGTCCCAATAATAATTTTCAATAACATAATCATGCGACTTACCGTTGGCCCTGTAACCCCTGTCACGATCAAGGTCAAGATTAGCGTTTAAACACGTTTAATAATTGAATAAGAGATCCGGAACAATTTCAAACTTTTTAAAACACTTGTACAAACAGATCTCCATTCATTTATTCATAAAATCCATAGGCCTATTCGGTTTGTCACATGTATAATATCAAAGTATAAGCACAATTCCCGACGTTCACCCGGGATAATAACATTAATCCAAAGGTTTATTCAAGGCATCATTGCCCATCTCAGTATCCATACCGGGGATTACACAAAACTATAATGCTATGATTCAATCAATATATACATTTATCCAAAATGGTAACCAGTTCAGTATAAAACCAAAATATCTAACTAAGACTACCGCCGGCAGTCCTAATCGCCCTTATCCACTTGCTTATTGATAAGAGCTAAATATTTGTATATCTTTTGGTAATTAACCTTAGACTTTTGTGGGATTTGATTAACCATTTTGGGCATAATTAGGTATTAATGTGAGATTTGAGTGCAAAGGTAATTTGGGAATTAAATTGGCTAAATTGACATATTTTAAGTAATATTTGTTATTCCCATTGTTCCTTAGTTGTGAACATATGATATTACCTTTTTGTATCTCATTTTTGTAGGTGATGACATGGTACATTGGAGCTTAATGGAGGACAAAGATGGAATTAGAGGAGAGCACATGTGCAGATTTTATTTCCTAATTTTCTAATTTTAATAGACATGAGAAAAGAGTTAGGCATTGTTTGGTGGCTTGAGTTCTTGGCCTTAAAATCCTTCACATTTTTTGCTCTCCTCCAAACATGGCCTTATCCCTTATATTTGCTAAAATCAGATCGCACAAGGAGGAGGAGAGGACGTGCTGCATTAAAGGTTCACGTTTTCAGCACTTGTTCGGGGGATTCGGACGGAGCTTTGGGGGGAGTTCACTCTCATTTTCTCCATTGCATTTTTCTCCATTCCCATCGACCACCATTTCTCATCTCCTTCTCCTTCCACTTTGCTTCGTTGAATTCCCTGTTTTCTCTTTTTTTTTTCCGATCTGTAATGGCGTGGAGAAGAGAGTTCGATGGAGCTGATTTCCCAATCATGAGCGGATAGATTCTTCTGTCCAATGGTGATGGTGAAGCTAACCTGAGTCCTTGAGCAACTAGGGGAGTTCTTTGCATCTTAATTTCATCTTCTACTCTATGTATATGCAGATTATGATTCTAGGTTGCTAGAGTTTGTGATTTGTGTATATGGATGAGGATTTAATCGATTGATGTAATCTGGATGATGATACTTGTGTTAGATTTGTACTCATGTATATGGATGAGGATTTAATCGGTTGATGTAATCTGGATGATGATACTTGTGTTAGATTTGTACTCATGGATTGTGATTGAACTATAGAACTCTTTTGTTATTCAATTGCTTTCCTCTATTCTCTTGAAATCAATTGTTTGCTAGGTTTCTAGGAATTAATTGGTGGTAGAGAGAATCTTTTATGAATCTATCATAAGCTAGGTACTTCAAGGTATTCCTAATTAATCAATTGAGTCTATGTTTAGATTAAACTGAGAAGTTAGGAATATTGATTAGTAAGGTTTCTTGCTAGTCCTTGTGCTTAATTAAGAGAAGAACTTATAATTAGAATTGGACAAGGATGGTTAGTGGACTCAATCACCTAGGACATTCATCTCTTGCATTTACACCCACTCACTCACTTTATACATTGAAAAATTCATAAACATGTAGCTCTTTAGTTTAATTAGATAGATGAAACTCACATCCCATACTCTTAGGTTAATTTGTTATTTACACTAGATTACTTAGGAACTAAATATAGGCTCCACGTAGAGATTGGCCTAGGTTAGTTGCCATATATTGCATTTAGCTTAGTTTTATTTGATAGCCCCACGATATGGCTCTTCACTTGTTCCTCGATCCACTTGCCCTGTCCAAAAAGGTTATTTGGAAAGAATGAGATTCTAGAGAATCCTAGTAGCAACAGTTTACGTATATGATGCATATTAAACAAAGCAAGTAAGCATACATCACAATATAGCAATCAATATTCGAGGCCGGGCACAATGCCATGTCCCCTTCACTGTATACAAGGCCGGGCTTTTGCCACGTGCCCTCACTGTATCTGTATTCAAGGACGGGCTTTCACCACGTCCCCTTACTGTATCTGTTTTCAATGACGGATGCAAACAAGCAATGCAATATACATGATATAGGATAAAGTGTCACTACCTTGGTCTTTTCGTTCTTCAGCAGGCACATGCCTTTTGCGCTCCGGGCAAATATCGAATCCTAAAGTCATAATTAAGGACAATACATTTTCACTTAGTCCAATACTCAATATCTTCACAATGCTTAAATTGGTTATCATTACTGTGTCTTAAGTACTCATAAATGCCTCTAATAAAAGCCTTAAAGGGTTGGAAGAACTACCCCAGGGATCCCCTTCTGGAAGTGCAAACACTGATATTTATCACTGTTTCACTCGAGTGATGGTACGGTATGCACTCGGGTAACAGAGAGTGAAGGCTAGTGAGTGAGCACCCGAGAGCACAAGAACTTTTTCAGAGACAGGGACACTCGAGCACACAAGACCTTACTCGAGTGAAAGCCAAATGCTTCACTCGAGCACTAGAGAGTGAAGTCCAAGAAGTGAGAACCTGAGAGCAATGGGAGTTTTCAGAGGGAAGAAGCACTCGAGCATGAGACTTCTCACTCGGGTGGAAACTAAATACCCACGAGTGCCAGAACGCACTCTTGCTCATTAACCGCTAGTGATAACCTGAGAGGTAGGTTTAGGGTGTCAAATACACCCTCACTTGAGTGAGAGAAGGCTCACTCGAGTGATGATTCACTTCACTCGCAAGTGAGGCAACACTCTTGCCCTTTTCACCGAAGTGCACAAAGAAACTGAAGGGAAGATGCGAAGATACACTACCTCACCCGAGTGAGACCTAACCTCACCTGAGTGATGTTCATCCCTCACTCGAGTGAACCCCATATCACTCGAGTGACCTTATCAGAACCCAGAAAATGCAGACATAATGACAGCTTTCCAGAATTTTTACCAAAAGCTACCTATGGACCCAAAACCTCAACCAAAGCTACTCCCACATAAAAACACTCAAGGAATCCAATGGAAGTGTCAAAACTATCAAAATCCTACTCCATTATCATGCTTTGGTCTTGGTTAACAATAAACACTAAATTTCCAAAGTCACTAAACTCAATCATTCAATCTCCAATCAATCCTGTCTATCCGTATACATTCCAAATATACCATTTCCATACCAATAACATGCCAAATGTCCAATGATCATCATTTTTCGAAAATGGCCAATAAATCCCAGAAATTCAAAACTACTCCATTTGGCTCTTGATCCTTCAACTTTCACAATCTCTTGAAATCACAAACCAACAACAATGGACAAGCTACAACCATCAAAATGAAGCTCATTACTCGAGGAACAATTTTAATGAATGGAGTTTGAGTATTAGAGATCATTCCCTTGCCTTTTCTCAAGCTTTTCTTCCTCTATTTTCTGCAACAATGGCGCTAAACCAGGGAGAGAGAAAATGAGAGAGAGAAATGAGAGAGATGAGTGAAGATGAAAAAAAGAAATCATGATCCTACCCCTCCCATACCATTTCGGTGCACAAAGAGGGAATAGAGGAGAGAGAAATTGATTTAAAATGCATTTGACTTTTCCCACCCATCTCCTTACATGTGATTTTGCCAAGTGTCCACTCCTCATTGGCTCCCATAGATTAAGTAACCAAATTAGCTACTCTAACTCTTCTATTAGCCATTTAGTTACATATCTCATTTTTCTCTTAGTTAGCAATTAATTTCTCCACTAATCACTAACTTATAACCAATAATTCCATTCTTTCAATTTCTCCTCAATTTTGGCACATTAATTAAAATTGCCACAAAATACATAATAATCCACTCTAACTCACAATTACATCATTAGCTCTTAATCAAAATTTGGGGCGTTACAGGCCCAAAAAAAAAATCATACCGAGCTCCTTGTTAAATAGACAAACCTTTTGCTTTATTTTGCTCCAACGCATCATGCATTTATTTGAATATCAACAAGTTTATCCCATGAAATTAAGGCATGACTGATTCTGTTTCCATTTTCAGGAAAAATTAATATTTTATTTATTGAAGTTTGACTTGGTATAGTTCATTCCCTGGACTTTTGACTCGGGTGAAACTCATATTCTAATCTTTCTGTCATTTGTAATTTTAATTTTTATCCTTATCACCCATGAGTTAGCACTGAGTTATCTCATGCGACAAAAAATATTAATAATATTGCTATAATAATTTCTCATGTGGCTTCCAAATCTAGCTCCAATTTTACATAAAATACAACAACAAAAACTAGTTTGTCTTGAACCTTTAAAAACCTGGAACAGAAACTAAGAAGAAGATCGAGGACATAAAAAAAAAAAAACTGGGAACAGTTCACCGTATATGTGGAAGCATAATGTTGGCAATGCATGGATGCATATATTTGCTCAATATATTCTACAATACAAAATCACATGCGAAATGAAACTCTAATATCCCAAACTCACATCTAAACTTCAAGTGTTTGGGAATAATGAAGTAAAGAAGGATGAAAAAGGGACAAAAAAGAAACATAAAAGGAAGAGAGGGATTGGGGATGAGGGACCAATTACGGGCCCACGCTATTATGCTTTTACTCGAGTCTCTTCACTTTGCACTCCTATATTTATATTGAAGTCACATTTAATACAAGCAGCTTTTGAATTGAGGAGAATAGACAAGAACAAATGGAAGTGCCCCTTTTGTCCTTTCCTCCTTCAATATTTTGGAATTTTCTATGTATTTATTTTTATGATCGGATGAAAGAACATAACAGTACAGTTATGGGAATATTGGAAGGACTTGAATAAACATCAATTGACGGAAATCAATCAACAAACAATGCTTGGCTTGGTAATTACAAGAAATTCGTTGTTAAAAGCCATGCACAGGTTATATGCAGATGTTGTAGTCTTGTTGAGTAGAAGAGCTGCTTACACACTGGTCTCAGCATGGTGACTGGGGTTTCAGTTGGAATATCAGATTGGCCACCAAGCTAATAGTGGATCTCTCCTTCCTTGGTTCTATCCGTTGTGCTCCCATCTCCTTGACCTGTCACAGTTGCTGTTGTTACTGACATTCCTTCCTCCACCTAGAAATGGCAACTCAGGAAAAGAGTTATGCTGAACCAACCATGGAACAACACGGTTAGAGTTATAAATATGGATACAAGGCATTTGCCTACCCTCGGAGACTGGCTTGAAATCACTGTTACGGCTGCTACTGACATTCTTTTCTCCAACGGAACTGCTATGTCCTAGACGAGGCAGTTCAAGACAAGAATTATGCTGAACCAAGTAAGGAACAACACTGTCAGAGTGATAAATATGGTTATCACCATGACATACCATTACAAATTACAAAGTATGAAATTACAATTTTAAAAAAACAACACCAGAGGTATCACTAGGACAGAAATAAAGAAAATGAAATGAAGAAAAGAAACATATCTCAAATTGTTTCCTGTAAAAACAAGAGTTATCAAAATGATAGAAATAAAGAAAATGAAATGAAAATAAGGAACACATCTTACTTTTTGCTTGGATGCATATTAAATTATGCCTTTGTGTGATGAAATGATTCATAATCTGTAAGGTGTATCTTTTTTTATATATGATACAACCCCATAGGTCGCTTATTTTATGTTTTGATATATTATGATTATTTGAAAATTCTGTAAACCTTTTTCCCTGACGTTCACTTACTTTTTAGAAAAATATACTCTCTATATGCAACCATGTATATTATAATACGTAATTATTGCAATACATGAAATGTTGTAAATGAGAAATTTTCTTTTGCATTCTTCACTTAAAGAGACTATCTATTTCACTAGCAAAGCCTCGATGTAATGCACAATATTACTTAAATTTTTGGGAAGAATTGTAACAAAAAAAATTGTGGGAAGGAGTTAGAACTCTTTCCTTTGTGACCCCTGATTTATTTATTAGGAGTTCTATGCCATATTTATTTGGTGGACTTCAAATAACAGCAAGTTATGTGATGAAGATATGGATTAGCCCTCTTACCCACAGGCTATGTAAGATGAATATGAAAGTTAAAAATTTCTAGTTGGCAACCTTAACTAATTAAGCTTCTCTAACTTCAGAAAAAGAAAAAAGTTTGAATCTTCAACATGAATATATTGTAATGAGACTACTTCCTCAACTATTGAAGCTTTCAGCTATTCATGTCACTTGTAAAACCATCAATTCTTTAAATTAATCATCAGTGTGTCCCCACAAAATAGCTTCATCAGTTCTTCATAGTGGATATATTAACTGAGCAGAGGAGTATTTAAATAGGACAATAGAAGATGAAAGTCATCATAATCTATTTCTCTCATATTGGAAAGCGCAAAATATGATAAAAGGGGATGAGCAAATAATGATTTGCTGGGCCCTACTTTCCTTTATGTAGTGAAAAATTGTACAGAGAGTGATCCTGCCCAATGGAACATCGTAGAGCATATTACATATTCTGTATTGTAATCTTATCCTTTTGTATAATACAAACATGCTAATCACATATTAATCTCTATTGTCTAACACTCTCTGTTTTTTCTTTTACTCAAAGGTTTTCATTGTTATGTCCAATGCAATGTGAGGAAGGCAGACCTCAGAAGCATCAATTGATTTGTTCATATAATCATCAGTGTGTGTCCACTCTTTCATATTTTCTTTACATATAACACACCATCCACAACCTCCCATCTTAAGCATCTCTCGATCGACATGGACAATGAAAAGTAAATTTGATGTGAAGGCAATTGTTTTGCCCTCTGAGATGTTGACAACATGTTTTCTTATTCAAGTGCAACACCATTATGTAGAGGTGAGGACCCTCATGAAGAACAACACCACTTTCATGTACTCACTTTTTAGTTATGTACTCATCATCTTCAGGGGCTTTACTACTCCATGAAATGTGAAACCTATCAAATTTATATGGCATAATTTGAAACTTGATTCAAACAGCAAGTCCAGACAATCTGAAGGAAAATGATCTTTATTTGGGAACCATGATGGTAATTCAGTTCCCAAAATAATTGCCAAAAAAAAAACTCTCTCTAGTGAAGATATTCAACTAGCTGTAACAAAATTAACCTATTAGGAACTATGCCTACCTAGCTAGAACAGAAAAGGAGCATGCTAGAAATACACAGAGGAGACTAAAATACCTCAATGTCCTTGAGTAATGTATTCTCATATTTAACTCGATGACGGCATGCAGTAAAACAAGCAAATAGTCATGTTATGTGAACATATGTATATGGATAAAAGAAAAAGATCTATAAATCAGTGGATAGATCATAGTAAGGCGAACTTACCTCATGGACAAGTGATAAAATCATATTTCATAACTGTGTTTCTGATAAAGGTTCTATTGAATTACAACCCACTGCATCTAATCTAATTATCTGTGGCGGAAGCTTGGGTAGTGACTTAAGCCTCTTGCAGGAACTCAGAAAAAGAAAGTGTAATGAAAGAATTGCTGAACCAATCATCAGGTACATTAACAAAATCATTTCAAACCACTGAAATCTTCAAGAACTGATCCATCACTTAGGCTAGAACCATTTAAGTCTAACTCTATTAATGACAATAGACATTTCATTATTTATGTGATATGCATAGTATTTATACATAATACACTAAGGGCATACTTTCCTAACTAAACACAAAATAACCCAACTAACTTATAATTTATTAGTTATATACTATGATAGCCTCCCGTAAACTCAAGGCATCTTGGACCATGAGTTTAGACTTCAACAAATCAAATATTAAGGTAGACAGTGGCTTGGCAAATATGTCTGCCATACAATGCACAGAAGGAATATGATGATTGATGAACAAGGAGTTGGTTTTACAACAATGAGTTGTAAAATAGGAGCAGCAAAATAGGTTGTAGGCTGATCATTCATCATAGGATGTGTATATGGAGGGAACAGAAGAGAGTGGAATTGGGTAGAAGGAAAGTGGATGGTGCAAGGATAATAGATTTGAAGGGAAAAACTGATTAATTAGATATGCATATAAGTCTATCTGATACATGCAAGACATTTATATCCATGATGAGCCATGCTATGCCCTTGGAAAGAAAACTCTACTAAACAAAGTGACAGTTTATGAGGGTTATCATAAGGAGGATAACAGGAACAACCAAACACATGGAGAGAAGAATAATTGGGAGTTTTGCGAAACAACTTGGTGTGAAAATCATAGTTATCACAGAAGATAAAGTATATAGCACATACAATAATTCCTAGCTATAAAAGCTCCAACCTCTGGTTCTGTTAAATTGTTGAAATCAATGGTGGTGCTACCCCACTCTTGAATAGCACCCGCCATCCACATTCCAATTTCAGTTTATTAGATGAATGATATTTGATGCTAAGTTTGATGTGAAGGCAATGGTTTTTTCTCTTTTAACTGTTGCCAAAATGTTTTTTCATTGAAATTCAAAAGATACACAAGTGAAATCTCATTTGCGCGTTCTTTGCAAATATAATAGTAATCTTCCTTGATTCCTAGCTAGGAGGTGGATGAAGGCTTGAGTTAAATATGCTTGAAGGCTGGGTCTATTTTTTGGTCTTATAGATCAATTCAATTTGTGTAATCTTGATTTCTAGGTTTAGGAATTATGACTGGAAGATCGTATTGACAGTGTTTGGTTAAATGCCTCTTTGTTTTAGGCTTATGCTGTAGTTTGTAATATGTTTGATTCCTCTGCATTTTTTATTGATTATTGGCTATGTTTACATGTAAGTCATAGCATTGTTGCTTTGTATATGTGGCTGAGTGATTAATGATAGGGAAAAAATTATAGTCTAGCAAGTGTAAGGACCTTATCAAATAATAAAGTAATAAGAAAAGTATCATTCCCAAGAGAACTTGGTACTTACAATATAATTGAGTAATGACTTTACACTATTGTTTAAATTGAGTCAACATAGTTTAAATTAAAGATAGAAAAATAAACTAACTAAAAAGGGGAAAAAAGAAAATCAAATATAATTAAAACTAAAAATAAACGTGACTTTAGATCTTAAGCGGTGACTTGAATAATTACATCCTTGATTACTTCTTAGTGTCTAATTTCTCCCCTTAATTGTGTTTAAAGTTATATTTGCTAGTATAGGATTCTTTATTACCTGAGAGTGACTTTTGATCCACTAAATGTCATTCTAATTATGTTAATCTCTAACTTCTTATGTGATTAATACTTAACTGGATTAATTTAAGTGCAAATCTAATGAGATTATATAGAGCCGGTAGATATAAATGTATTCTATAAATAAATTAAGTTTGAAAACTTAATTCTACATGATTCAATTGAAGGTATATTAAAAAAAAATAAAAAGAGAGAGACAATCCAATGCAGTATAGAATTATATTATTCCTCCATATTCCATTGTGTGCAGTAAAGGTAATATATATGGACTGTGACCCAATACTATTGTGACGTGTATCCTAACGGGAAGGATCTAGAATAACAAATGCTTATCCATATAGAATATTAGCTACTGGATCTTTTTGGGCCTGAATATTTATATTGGACGTCAATACCCATCTATATTCTTTACCTCATGAAATTGGCAAAAGCATCTATAAGCCCAAATCTTGGTTCAGAAACTTTTTGCGCATAAAAGGCATGTATGGCATTTAAAAAACAAAAAAAAACAAAAAGCCGGCATGTCATGTAACTATTCAAGTGCATCTTATGGTTGAAACTTGAAACTCGCACCTCTCGCTAAGCTCTCGCACAAAGCCTTCATGACAGTAAGGGCAAATGACCTCTATCCCTCAAATATTTAAAAAAGATTCAATATTACTCCATGCTTCTTAAATATAAGATAAAATTGATTTTCTTTAGGGACATTAAGGAAACTAAATAAGTTATTTAATTATGTCGTTTGTTGTGTATCTTTAGATTATATATCAATTTATTAGTCAAATTAATTATTTTGAAGAAAAAAAATATAAATATAAATACTCTAAGCTAATATAATTAGCTTCCTTAATTTTTCCAAAAAAATCAATTTTATCTTATAATTAGGACGGAATGAGGGAGATATTACACAACCAAACCACTTATGTCCACGCAGTAACTATTCTCACAACTAATAGCTTGACAGCTATTTACAAGACACAAAACACAAGTGAAAAGAGAAAAGATACACAAACATAAGTTTCACCAAAAACTAAGCTATTTAAAATGACAGCCTTAAACACTAATATAGAATTGGTCTAATGGTGTAAAGCTCCATTAGATTCTTCTGAGATCTCGAGTTCAAATTTTAGAGAAGACACTTGTATTAAAAAAGACATTCACAAACCCTGAACTTGATACTAGATCATAGTATCAAAAGAAGAAAAAATGACAGCTTTAAACCCACCAAAGTGAAAGTGATTTCCTAATGGCTATTTAACAAGGAAAAGAAAGTGCTTGTGCGTTGTCGTTGAAAAAGGAATGCTTATAGGACGTTGGATAGAATTAAAAGTGACAAGAAGGAAATCATTTAAATTCTAGAAAGCAACAATTGATTCATCAGGGATGTATTTTTTCCCTTTTGGGGTAATGTCAGGAATATATATAGTTGATCATATTATGTAATATGATAGACAGGCTTGCATGGAAAGAGGTTTATTTTGTTATATTTTTTAAGGTGTTGTATACATTACTAGGAAAGCTAGGTTGTTCAACTTAAAAGCAAAAGCAAATAGAGGTAAGGTTCACACTTCAATGTACAAAATCACTAAACTCGAACATTTGACCGTTTGAGGTATTGTCATCACCAAGGCCTTTTAACTGAGAATCAATAAGCCTTTTGATTTGATCCACAAACATAATAGAGTGGAATGAACTGCAAAATTAAATAGAAACAGGTATTTTGTAAATATAAAGGACACATGTATCTCTAATGTCAAAAAATAATAAGAAGCAATGAGTAGTGACAATAAAACTATAATAAACACTGTATATCTCACTTTTTATGCAAATAAAGAGCAATCATCTTCCATTTTTTATATAAGAAATATATGTATATATAAACACACACAAAAGGCTAAAGAGATCTGCCAGCCATTTTTTATTAGATGTTGTCGTTGAACATGTAATATTAGTATTTGTGGCTTGCAGTGATAAAATATAATAAAGCGTGAAACAGTATAATTAGTCATGCCCATTTGGTGGCAAGATCATACCATTACAAGTTAACATGGCCAGACATAAACAAGAGACACTAGCTCATCTGTGTGGAGAGTTAATCCTAGACTCGTCTCAACTACCAATTACTCGAAACACCCTAGACTTTTATTAACAAACAGAGTCAATATACAAACTGAGCAGACCTATTTTATATAGACCCACAATAAAAAATACATCATAACTATACGAACAAGACCATTTAAAGAATATCAAGAATATGACCCTATAACATATATTCTAACCACTTATACAACCTAAAGAGTTTAGATTTATGTCGGAAGACGATTTCGGGTAGGATTTATCTGAATTTTTTCGTAAAGGTTCCAAACACATAACTTCATTTTGCAAGGTCTGATCATCTATTGAAGTCTTTTATTATCCCCAGAATTCTTAAAAAGACTGTAAAATGAAATAGAAAAGTGATTTTGTAAATATAAGGGCACATGTATCTCTAACGTGAAAGAATAATAAGAAATACTGCTCCGATTCTTAATATAAAATATATTTACAGGGTTGGTCTTGATCCTAAATATAAGACATAGTTTTTATACTTATCAATCTTTTTCTAATCTATTTTTATTGATGCTCCCACAATATAATCAAATAGGAGAGGGAATGAAGAAATTAAGGAAGATGACTATGATGTTTTAGAAAATATATGTCAGATTAACTAACTCAAATAACTTCATTAACATAATTAAATTATATAGTTATGCCTTATTAAGGACTGAAAGAGTATTATGTTTGTCTTGCGTTTTATTCAAAGAAAGAGCAATCATCTTCCACTGCTGATTACATACAGAAATCGTAAACGAGTTTTTTGCATGGGCCAAATGCTGAAAAACTCTATAATTTTCTAGCTACTTTGTTTTATGCTTGTTTCTTCTTTCTTCTTTGGTACTCGGACGTTTGGTTTTTTTATGGAATCTAATTCTCAAGCTTTGATCTTTACTTTTGTAAACCAAAAAAAGTTGCGGAATCATGGCCCTTGTTTCTTAATCTCTAGAAAACCATAATTCTTGAGCTTGAATTCTATTGGTTCCTTTTGTGTTTCCTCCTTTTTCCATGTCTACCCCACTGTGGGAATGGGTTCTCATTCATCAAGTCTAAAGGTAATGACAAAAATATCTCAATTTATTTTTTTTCATATTTATTATTTTTCTCATATTAATTTATACAACTTATAAAAGTTATATATAATTTAATGTTAAATAGAGGTATTTTATGGAGATTATTTCACATTAATTATAATTATTTAATCGATCTCATTTTCTTTGTCTAGCTGAAATAGTTTATAATAGCTCGTGTATTAAAGACGAAAAAAAATATGAATTTTTTTTCCTTAATTTTCTCCTTTTTCTGCATCCTACTTATAGAAATAAATTGACTTGATTTGGGGATGTTTCATCAATTTTAAATTCACTCATGTCAATTATATCATGTGGTCGTGCGCGTGCGTAAGCGTGTTGTCCTTTTGTTTATATATATAAATCCTTTATAAGTAATTAAAACTAAATAAATTACGCATATTTTGAAAAATTATCCTTAATTAATTGCAATAAACTCTAGCACAATTCTTCTGATCCCTCTTTATCCATTTGTCCATCGTGATTTTTTGACAGATATTACTATTGGAAAATAATATTACTTTTTTTCGTAAATTTGCGTATTTAATAACCAATGAAAAAGAATATAAAATGCTTCTAGAAGGAAAGTGACTTTAATTAACTTGGTCTTTTTTTTTCTTTGCTTTTAATTGCTGATACGAGTTCAGATGATCAATTAAATAGTGCAAGTGTACACTGTCATAATCAAGTAATATAGAAGTAAGTAGAGTATCGTTCCCACGAGGATTGTTCACTAAGTACCAAAATGGGTAATTTTAATTCTATTTAGTCGATCGATTAGTTGGTGATTGAGAGTACAAAATAAAAGAAAAACAATTAAATATGAGTTCAGATGATAAGAAAGCAAATATGAGAAAAAGCCCTAGGGGTCAGATTTCACTTTATAAATTTTGGATTGAATCACTTATCTATTCTAGCCCAATTTATTCCATATGATTGATAGTCGAGTTTCCCTAATTTAATTACCAGCCTCTTCCAAGGTCAAGCAATTCTATAATCAATTGCTAATCCAATATATTCCTATATGAATTTAAGCAATTAATTATGCATTAAGATTTATGGAACTCAGTAAGACTACACAACTCATATGAATATATTCCTATTTCATATGCAAGTCATGGTTTTAATTATAGGGTCTACACACATGTATCTCCTTCCGGTCTCAACATGCATATTGAAATCATTCAAAAGATGACCAGTCAATCAAAAGCATTAAGAATAATAATTAAAACTCAATCATGAAGGAGAAATTCAAACTAGATTTAATAAGTTAAGATTCAATCCGTCATTAGTAAGCTACGTCATCACCCTAAGAAAATGAAAGTTTAGCACATGATGAAATTAAAAACAAAACCAAAATAAATTGACATTATATAAAACTAGAATGAAATCCTCAGAAATACTGCATAAACTTGAATATTAAATTCTCAAACATAAATATACAACCAAAAGATGGATGAAAGATGAAGAAATCTAGCCGTCCATTTAGGAGGTAAAACCTTCCATGTAGGCGGCATGCAAAGTGTAATACAATCCTAAGCCTTCCAAGATGGAGGCATGCAATATGTAATACAATCCTAAGCCTTCCAAGATGGAGGCATGCAATACATGAAATTAAATATAAAAAACAACACAAAGAACTCAGAAATGTTAGAGAAAGATCTCTCCTGGTCAGAGAAGGACCTCTCCCGGTCGGAGAAGGAAACCTCTGCTTCTCTTCCTCTCCTCCCCCTTTGAGCTTGGCATTGATTTCTATTTATAAGGGAAAAAAAACGTGTGCTACAGTACTGCTACAGTGATCTGGCGGGTGCTACAGTTCCCTAGCGGCTGCTACAGTGCCCGTTGACCTGCTACTGTACCTCTGGCGGCTGCTACAATGTCGTCGACATGCTACAGTGCTGGCGGCTGCTACAGTGTCCGGTGGCTGCTACAGTACTTTTATTTTTTTATTTTTTTTTATTTTTTATTTTTTTAAATGCTGTTTATTCCAAAAACAATATTTATTTATCAATCACACTCAAATTTATTATATTAAACACAAATATCGTCCATAAAATCATTATATAAGGGAAAATAAATATGCAAATATTTTACTTATCAATTGCCATGACTCCGTGTACATATGTTTAAGAGAAAACGAAGAAACGCGTGAAGCTTAGCTGAATGAAATGTCGTGTGTATGAACAGGGAGAGTTTTTCAGTGACCACAACCATTACCATCAGAGGCCACATTGGCATTGGGGACCATCATAATTGACATATGTTGTATTTGTTGGGCTAGAGCATATCACTCCTACTCCTACGTGAGGTCTATGTTTTTATTTGTTTAAGTTTATTTATTTTCTATTGTAAGTATTTCTTATTTTTTGAAAAAGAAAAAAAAAGAAGAAAATAAAATAAAAGGAAGGGAAAATGACACTAAGGTCCCAATTAAAATAAAATAATATTAGAAAAGTCACATAACTTGTTAATGGTAACTCTTCCACTTGTTAATGACTACTCTTCCAATTGTCATTGACAAGCTATGGGATTTTTCTGACATTATTTTCCTTATTTAGGACTTTGGTATCATTTTCCTAGTAAGAAATAAATAGAAAACCCTAGTAAAGATAGTGTGTGTTGTTGTATTTGGGTTTTGAGGAGAAAAAACAAGTTTCTTTATGAGAGAATATTTTTAGCAGTTTTTCAGCCTAAACGGTGTTGGTCTAGGTGATGATCAGAACAAAATTTCTTATCGGATTGATATGAATATTTTTGTGGAGGTTCTAGACACAAAGAACTTCATTTTGCATGGTTAGATCATCCATTGGAATCTTTTATTTTCCTTAAAAGTTTCTTGAATGTCCGTTCACATCTACTATAGATTTTTCTGGGCGATTCTCATCAAGGCAACGACCAGATGGTGATTTCTAGTCTGATTGATCTGAAATTTTATGGGTTGGTTTGAGAAAGAATGTAACTTTTCCCTTTGAGGTTAATATCAGGAATATGGTTGATCTTGTAATTAATGTATGGCAGACATGCATGGAAATTGGAAAGAGGTTTCTTTTGTTTTATTTTATAAGGTGTTGTAATGCCAGGAAGGCAGATTGCTCAACTTACAAGGTCATTAACTCGAACCTTCGAGCTGAGAATCAACAAGTCATCTAATTTGATCGAAATATATAATAGAGTGGAAAGAACTGCAAAATGAAATGGAAAAAGTGATTTTGTAAACATAAAGGACCCATGTATCCCTAACGTCGAAGAATAATAAGAAATACTCTGCTGATCTTTAATATAATATATATTTAGGAGGCTGATCTTAATCCTAAATATAAGATATACTTTTTATATTAATCCATTTTTTTCTAGTTTACTCCTATTGATACTCCCTCAATAATAATTAAGAAGGAGATGGAATGAGAGAATTAAGAAAGATGACTGAGGTGTTTTAGAAAATACATGTCAGATTAACTAACTCAACTAACTTCTTTAATTTAATTAAATTAGATAGATATATCTTTTATTAAGGATTAGATAAGTATTATATATGTCTTGCCTTTTACTCAAAGAAAGACCAGTCATCTTCCACAGCCGATTACATGATTGTTGGATTAGCAATAAAATCTGCTTTTTTTAACATGATTTACAGTATACGAGATAAGTTTGTAAGAAACGTTTTGTCTCTACTTACGTGAATGTCGTTTTCCACTGCTTTCTCAGCGCTTGTTTGGGTTAGTAGAAGCTACTTTTCTGATGTAATTTACAACGTACGAAGTAACTATATGATAGGAGTTTTGTCTTGACTTACGTGAATGTACCCAAAAGAAATTCAAGATGCTAGACTTCGATAAGTACAATGGTACGGGAATCCGATATACCATCTTAAGGCTAATTGTACCAAGATGCTTGTATGGTCACAAGATGAAAACATTTTGCTACTCTTCTTCCATAAGAGCTTGAAAGGGCCAGCATTGGAATGGTACATGCAACTTGATCAGACAAAGATAAAGAAATGGAGAGATCTAACTGATGTATTCATGAAACAATACAGGTTCAACCTTGACATTGCCCCTACCAGGGAACAACAAAAGTCGACAAGCAAGAAAGCCACTGAAGCTTTCAAAGATTATGCCCAAAGATGTAGGACGATTGCAGCACAAGTTCAACCTCCCCTTATACCATCTAAGCTCAGTTCTTATTTCATCCGTACTTTACAATAACCTTACTACAGATACATGGTTGGGACGCATGTCACTGATTTTTCTAGTTTGATTGAGATTGGTGAGCGAATCAACGCTGACATACACGACGGTAGGATTCTTTAAAGCGAGAGCAACATCAAAAAGGGGAATAACGGGAAGAAAAAGGAAGGCGATGTTAGCTTCATGCAAACCACTAGACAACCCCAAGCAATACATCAAGATGGTAATGATGGGTTTTGACAGATGAAGAATGATTCGACACAAAATAGAAAAGGTCAAGCTGGTGGATGAAGGAATTGGCAGCAACAAGATAATCGCTAATGGCCAGATTTTGGCATGACAAATATTGAGCTATATCGCCAACTTTTGGAACCTCCGCTGTTAGGGCCACGTACTTACAAACAGCTTCAACTGCCGTACCCCACTATGACTCTAATTCCTGATATGAATACCATATGGGCGCCCCAGGACACTCAACAGAAAACTGTGCAACATTCAAGAGGAATGTATTAGACTTAATTAATTCTAATCACATTCAATTGAAGAGGAACGACAACTCTGCTATCAACGCCAATACTCTTCCAAGCCATGAAAACCAAGTAAATGTTGTTGATGAAATTGAGTTCTCTAACGATCCTCTACTAGTAGGAGAAGATATCTATGCTTGTTTAAAGGCAGCAGGTTATACGCCTCGAGAGGAGAAAGAAGTAGACATGGTGGAAAAAAGACATGTTAAGCTTGTCATTAATGAACCATATGAAAAAAGAAATTCCAATGTTGTTTCTTTCACTATCTTGACACCATTACAATAGCCTTCAGTGACCATTAAGGTACCAACCCATTTTCCATATCAGAGTAATCGCGTCATACCATGGAGGTATAAAGGTATTGTTGATAATCCCTTAGGGCAAGCAATAGAAGCTAAGGCCAGTAACGAAACAATGGTTCGCCCAACAGGTGTAACACAAAACGAGAAAGCTTATCTGCAGTAAAATGTTGGATCATCAAAGAGGGGAAAACAAGCCAATATTGATATTCCATCAAGTTCTGGTCTAAAAGACATGGAAAATAAAGATGAGGAATTTCTTCAAATCATGAAGCAAAGTGAATATTGCATAGTAGACCAATTGAATAAAACTCCAGCCAAGATCTCAATTCTCTCTTTGATCTTGAGTTCTGAACTGCATCGACGTGTGCTACAAAAGGTCCTCGATGAAGCATATGTGCAGTCTAGTGTGACCCCAGAGAAGGAGGCAAGCATTTTGAATGCGGTAAGGGCATTCTCTACCATCTCATTTTCAGGAGAAGTTGTCCAATCATTCGTCGATTAGTATAAAGCCCTCTACATTTCTCTAAAGTGCAAAGGGTTCATTGTGGCTAAAGTATTGATAAATGGAGGATCATCGTTAAATGTTTTACTACTATTCACATTTGAGCAATTGTCAGTAGAGTCGTCAGAGGTTGAAAAGAGTGACATGGTGGTTAGAGGGTTCGATGGTACTTGGAGAGGCGTGTTGGGAATAGTCCATTTGCCTTTACAGATTGGACCAACTTCATTCACAGTAGACTTTCAACTTATGAACATTGACTCATCCTACTCTATGCTATTGGGGAGGCCATAGATACACTTAGCTTGGTCAGTACCTTCTACCCTACATCAAAAGGTAAAGTTTGTTGAAAGTGGAAAGTTAGTAATAATCAAGGGTGAAGAAGAAATCATGGTGAGCAAGCCGAGTTCTTTTCCATACATTGAGGTTGCCGAGCATGAGGAAGGAATGGTTTTCTAAGGCTTTGAAGTCGAAGGACCCAAGGGATATAAAAATGTCAACTCTATTATAACCAAGATAATGGAGAAGAATGGGTTTAAGCATGGTGGAGGATTGAGCACTCACCTCCAAGGCATCAAATTCCGCATAAAATTTGTAAGAGAATCACAAGCGCTAAGGGTTGGGATACGAGCCACCATTGGAAATGTAGTTGAAAGAGCAAGCACGCTTGAATATAGGGAGGGAGGATGAGCATTTTGAAATCCCCACATAAAGAAGACATTCCTAATATCCTCTGAAGTGCTAAATAGGTTGACTGTTGCAATGGTGTCAACATTAGGCAAAAAGACCTGCACATGGAATTCAGTCGATGATTCTGGAAGAGCTCTGGAAAATTGGGAGTTTGAGGATACCTTCAATTCTATTATTTTAGAGTAACATGCCTAGCTAAAAGTTGTTCTTTTATGTTTTGTATGTGCCTTTAAACAAGCTCTTATATGAACCATGAATAAAGAATGATATGTGAATAAAATTCACTTGTTTATATCCATTCTTCCTTTTTTCCTTCTATTCATTTGTTGTTCATTTTTTTGACCTCCATGAAATCGATTTCCTCAGAACTCCTATCCAACGCGGAGGTTTCTGAGTCCTTAAATGATGATTCACTTGTTGCCATTGATATGCACGATTACGATTACGAATATGATGATGATGAGATCATTCAAGTATACAAAAAAATCCTCGAATCCGATGACAATAGAATGTGCCCACATGAAGATGTAATTGAAGTAATAAAGTGGGCACAGAGGAAGAAAAGAGAGAACTAAAGATAGTAGATAACCCCGAAAGAGAGCAAATGATTGAACTCTTCAAAGAATTCATGGATGTGTTCGAATGGTCCTATCAAGACATGCCAGGCCTTGATCCAGGGATTGCCTTTAACAAGATTCCCTTATTCCCAGACACCAAGGCTAAAAAGCAAAAATTTAGAAGGCTAACTTTCGATATGTACTTAGTAGTTCGAGATGAGGTGATGAAGCAATTAGAAAAGGGTTTTCTGGAAGTAGCTAAATACCCACAATGGATAGCAAAATGTTGTTGTTCCAAAGAAGGATGGCAGAATTCGAATGTGTGTTGATTATCGAGATATGAATAATGCTAGCCTAAAAGATGATTTTCCATTCCATCCCTTCATATTGATGTCCTAGTTAATAATACGGCTGGTAGTTATAGGTACTCATTCATGGATGGGTACTTAGGGTATAACCAAATCCCTATGGATGAAAAGGACAAAGAAAAAACCACATTTATTACACAATGGGGTACTTATTGTTACCACGTCATGCTATTCGGGCTAAAGAATGCTGGTGTAACTTATCAGCGTGCCATGGTAGTACTCTTCCATGATATGATGCACAAAGAAGTTGAAGTATACATGGATGATATGGTAGCTAAATCTTCTGAGGGGTAAAGCCATGTTGTGGTGTTAAGAAAGCTGTTTGAAAGGTTACGCAAGTACAAGCTGTGGCTAAATCCTAACAAATGCGTCTTTGGGGCTTCATCTGGGAAATTGTTGGGCTTTATTGTAAGTCAAAAAGGGATTAAAGTAGATTCTGACAAAGTAAAAGTAATACGGGAAATACCCCCTCCTCAAACAGAAAAGTAAGTTCAAAGCTTTTTGGGGCGGTTGAATTATATTGAATGATTCATTGCCAACCTGACTGCAACTTGTGAGCTGATATTCAAGCTTTTAAAGAAGAATTGCACAAGGAAGTAGGATGAAGATTGCCAGCAAGCATTTGATAGAATCAAGGATTATTTGTTAAATCCCCTAATTTTGGTTCCTTCTACACCAGGACGACCTTTAATTTTGTATTTGACAATACGACCAAACTCTATGGGAGCCATGCTGGGGCAACACGATGCATCTAAGCGAAGAGAACAAGCAATCTATTACTTGAGCAAGAAGTTTAATGACTGTGAGTCACGTTACTAGATGATCGAGCGAACTCGTTGTGGTTTAGTCTGGGCTACAATGAGGTTGAGGCAATACATGCTTTATTATGCCACTTGGTTAATTTCTAGAGTGGACCCACTCAAGTACATCTTTGAAAGCCCGCATGTAGTTGGAAGAGTCTCTAAGTAGCAGGTAATATTGTTTGAATATGATATAAAATACGTCACTCAAAAATCCATCAAGGGTGGTACGATAGCCGATCACTTAGCGAAAAACCCCATAGATAAATGCCAGCCACTAGATTTCAAATTCTCAGATGAAGACATATGTTGTATAGAGGATCCAATTAAGGAAAGCAAATCGAAGGAGTGGGAGATGTATTTTGATGGGGCAGCAAATATACATGGCAATGGTGTAAGGGCAGTAATCATATCCCCAAACGAAAAGCAATTTTTGATTGCTATAAAGCTAGGGTTTGACTACACCAATAACATGGCAGGATATGAAGCTTGTATTAATGGTCTCCAAGCTGCCATAGATCTTGGAATAAAAAACCTAAAAGTCTATGGTGGCTCAACTCTTATAATTTATCAGGTGACTAGTAAATGGCATACCAAAGACCTAAAGTTGATCCCTTATTAAGAGCATTTGATAAAGTTGATCAAAAATTTTGAAGTAATCAATTTCCATCATATGGCCAAAGAAAAGAATCGCTTCACTGACGCTTTAGATACTTGAGTAGCGATGATCAACTCGATTGTGGGGTCCAAGTTCAGCCAATACAGATTAAGACTAGAAGATTGCCAGCATTTTGCTTCAATATTGGAAGAGAGCACGACAAGCAGCCTTGGTACCATAGTATCAAGATGTATATGGAATATGGTACTTACCCTCCAGATACAACACACAATGAAAAGAAGATCATCCGACGAATGGCCATGGGCTTCTTTATTAGTAATAATGTCCTGTATAAGAAGAGCTTTGATGGGACATTGCTTCGCTGTGTAGATATGAGGGAGGCGTACAAGATTATGGCAGAGATCCATGAAGGCATATGCGGTACACATGCAAATGGCCACTTATTAATTAAACAAGCTCAAAGATCCGGTCACTACAGGATAACTATGGAAAAGGATTGTATCAATTATGTTAGAAAGTGTCATAAGTGCCAGATACACGCCAACAAAGCTAATGCTCCTTCGACTCTAATGATAGTCTTGTATCTCCATGGCCCTTTTCTATGTGGGGAATTGATGTCATCGGGCCGATTAACCCAAAAGCTTTGAATGGTCATCGTTTCATCCTCGTTGCTATTGTCTATATTACTAAATGGGTGAAAGCCAATTCCTTTGCTAGTATTACTTAGAAGGCTTTTATCAAATTCTTAAAGGCCAATATCATCTATAGATATGGGTTGCTGGAGAGGATCATAACTAACAATGCACCAAACCTCAACGGGGCAGCAGTTAAAGAATTATGTGATTAGTTCAAGATCAAACATCATAGTTCTGCACCATATAACCCACAGATGAATGGCGTGGTCAAGGCAGCCAATAAAAGCATTAAGAAGATCATTGGAAAAATGATAGTGACCTATAAGGACTGGCATGAAATGCCTCCATATGCATTACACCGACACCTTACCACAATGCGTACTTCAACTGGGGCAACCCCTTATTCTTTAGTTTATGGCATGGATGTTGTCACTCCAATTGAAGTGGAAATACCATCCCTGAGAATCTTAGCTGAATCAAACCTAGATGAAAGTGAATGGATACACTCTCGGTTTGAACAATTAAATATGACTGAAGAAAAGAGGCTTATAGCAATATGTTATGGGCAGTTATATCGGTCAAAGTGGTAAGGGCCTTTAATAAGAAACTGCGACCCAGGGGGTTTAAAGTAGGAGACCTGTTCTCAAGAAGATCCTACCAAATCAAGAAGATGACAGAGGTAAATGAGCTCTGAATTATGAAGGCCCATATGTTGATAAGCAGGCTTTCTTTGGAGGGGCATTGATATTGACAAACATGAATGGCTAATATTTACCAAGATCAATCAATTCATATGTTGTAAAGAAATGCTATGCGTACAAAAAAAAGCTTGTTAAGTTGAAAACCCGAAAGGCGGGTTATGAAAAAGTGAGAGCAAAAAAGACCGGGGGGGTGGGGGGTGGCTCACTAAGTTGAAAACCTGAAAGGGCGACCTAGGCAAAAGTTAGAGCAAAAAAAAAAAGTGGGCTCGCTAAGTTGAAAACCTGAAAGGGTAGTTTAGGCAGAAGTTAGAGCAAAAAAAAGCTCGGTAAGTTGAAAACCCGAAAGGGCGGCTTAGGTAAAAATTAGAGCACAAAATTGGGAGCTCGTTGAATCAAAAACCTAAAAGGGTGGGTTAAACAAATATTGAAAAAGGTTATTAGTCGTAGCCCCATGATAATTCTCCAGATTTTATATATTTGAATGATATTTTGAAAATAATTGGAGAATTATCTAAGCTATTTTTGAAGACTTTTATGAGATTTGATTGTTATAAGGTCAAATTAAAGTGGTCCAAGATTTGGGGATTTCATTATAAATATTATATTTCAAAATAAAAATAAATGTAGTTTTAGGTAATTACTATTAATAGTTTAACGTTAAAAAAAATTTGTGTTTAAGTTGTTATGCTCTTATGGTAATTATTATTTCAATTTTATTTTAGATGTGTTTATCTCCTTTATGCAATCAGCTACGTGGCATTTGGAGGAAGAGAGAATCAATGAGATTGATGCTGATTTAGGTGATATAGAAGAAGTACGGCAGCGTTTTGGAAAAGAGGTGAACATGTGTGGCACGTTTTGGGCTTGGACTTCGGTTTCTCACCTAAGAATTGGGCTGGAAAAGAAAAACCGAAAAGAAGAGCAACACAGGGAAAAAGGGAGAAACAGAATCAGAGAGGGGGAGACACAGAACGAGCCGCACAGTGAGGAGCCGCAATTCCTGAAATAGAGGAGGAGCTAACTGAAATAGGGAGGACAGCCGCAATACATTGAAAGATCAGCGGAGAGTGAGAAAGGAGAAAAGACACAGCGCACAGAAAGAGGGACTGAAAAAGAACAGAGCAGCGGACATCCATAGTGAAATCAGCAGAGAGGAGCGGCACTATTTCTCATCGTCTTCACCTATTGAGAGAGCCAGAGATCAAGAGCTGTAGCCTTCACTTGGATCCTTCACTTGGATCGTCACTTCCGTTGATCTGTAGCAGAGGAAACTCATACTGTGCTTAATTTCACTTCTTTGTGTTATTCCCTTGCCTTTGATTTCCAATATGGTTCTGAGCTTAGATTTCATTGTTGTTGCTGTGATGACTTTGAATTTTCCTTTGCTCTGTTGTTGCTCTGGATCATATTGGTTTGTTGCCAAGATGAGGATTCTGTCCATAGGTATCATGTGTCGCTAATTTCTTTTGAACCTAGAGTAGTTATGAACTAATTTAAGGATTGAGCATGTATGAACCATTTAATTGTGTTTAGTGTTAAATTTTGTTTACTTAATCTTGTATTAATTTATCTACTTTGTGCTTGATCACCACTAAGTATGAATTTGGGGAATTTAGATTATCTTTGGGAGAGGGATCTTAATTGGACCATAGGATTAAGTAATGTGGGCTTAGAATTTATTCTAATTTGCCAATAGGATAGGAATATACCTATTGGACCCATATAATCATATTAGAGTGAATTTGGACATTTATTGCCTCTTGAGTAAATTAGTTAGGAATAACAATTTTAACTTGAGAGAGGAGTATAAGTGATTGGAAGATACTTATATTCATTTAAACTCTAGATTAACAATTTAACATTAAGTGCTTTTAATTGGGTAAATACATGCTCTAAAACTTAAAGAAGGGATTAACCACTCTAGGTTGTTTTTATCCATTGAAATCTTTAAATCATTAGATTTATTTCTTTTTCATTTTTTTAAATTGTCTTTCAATCTTTTCCTTTGATTTGCTCAACTTAAATGAAAATGGGAATTTTAATGCCTAATTATCTATTACCTTGAATCTCTGTGGGATGACCTTGATTTGCTACTATACTATTCTAACGACCCGTACACTTGCGGTACATATTTAAAATTTAGTAGCATCACCCCATGACTCTCTTTACTTTGTCTATTTGGAAGACTTCGTAATCATTCATCGAAAAGTGCATATCTCTGGCAATTAAGCAAAGCACCATCAGGGGGATTACACGGAACTGAAAGTGAAGGACCTCCTAATAATAGCATCACGTCTACACCAATATATGCTCATCATTATGCATCCACTTGAATATTGGAAGATCTTTTCCTTTAAATGAATCTTCATCCTTAGTATATCTTTCCCTTCCATTAAATCTCATGTCAAACTTTGTGTCATGTTTTGTATAAGGGTAACTCTTTTTAATGAAAGCACAACTTTTGTCTGGATAAACACTCATGATGATATACATGGTATCCTCTACTCCCATTTAAGTTGTGGAATTTCAAGATCATTAGCGAAGGTCCCAATTGGAATTTTTGTTGTGGGGTCAAATAGTTGACAAAGGAACACAATCTAAACCGAGGGTTCTAGGCTGTGGCATCTTTGTGAATCTCATTATACACATCTTCATACATCCGACAAGACTACATGAGTAAGGGGGTTCTAGTTAGGCACCTGGATGAAGAAGGAGCATTATCACCTACTAGGCTATTCTTGCACACATTCTCATTAGCATTTCATCATCTCTATTATCAACATCACAATTGACATCATCATCATCATCACTACTATCATCATCATCAGCAGCAACAGTAGTATTATCCAGGGTTATCTAACCCGGACCGGCCCGGCCGAACCGGACCGGAAACCGATGACTCGGCCTCTAAACCGGTCCGATCCGGTGACCCGGTCCGGATCAGATTTTTTATTTTTTATTTTAAAAAAAATTTTAAAACATTTTTCCTTTAGAATTTCATATTATAAGTCTAAAATATTTCATTTCTCACCGGTTTGGTCCCGGTTTAGCTCCGGTTTGACTCCGGTCTGATCCACTGACCCTTGACCCAGTACCCCGACCGGTTCATTGACCGATTCGGGTTTAATTACCTTGGTATTATCATTATTTTCATCATCCTCATTAGGATTCCATCATCACTGTCATCATTATTATTATTGTCATAACCTCTATCATGACTTTACTATTTTGATATTCCCCTCATTATCATAGCCATTATCATCCTCTTCATCATCATTGTTGTCATCCTCATTAGGATTTCATCATCACTGTCATCATCATTATCAATGTCATCATCTTTATAAGCACTACTCTAAGGGGCATCACATGTTTATAGCACCTTTTCAAAGCCCTGTACCTGCAGGCACCTTTAAAGCCCAGTAATGGCTTCAAAGCCCTATACCGACAGGCACCCTCAAAGCCTAATAATAGCTGGCACCCTTTCAAAAGCCATGTACTGATAGGCACCATTAAAACCCAGTAACAGCTGACACCCTTTTAAAGCCCAATAACGGCAGGCACCCTCAAAGCCCAGTAATGGCTGGCACCCTTCAAAGCCCTGTACAAGCAGGCACCCTTAAAGCCTAGTAATAGCTGGCAACCTTTTCAAAGCCCTGTACTTGAAGGCACCCTCAAAGCCCAATACCGCTGGAACCCTTTCAAAGCCCTGTACCGGCAGGCACCCTCAAGCTCAATAACGCCGGCACTCCTTCAAAGCCCTGTACTGTTAGGCACCCTCAAAGCCCAATAATGGCTGACACCCTTTCAAATCCCTGTACCGGCAGGCACCCTTAAACCCCAGAAATGGCTGACACAATTCTTTTAAAGCCCAATAATGCTTGGCACGATTCTTTTAAAGCCCTGCAACGGTAGGCACTATTTTTTCAAAGCCCTGTATCAACAGGTACCTTCAAAGCCCAGTAATGGCTGGCACAATTCTTTTAAAGCCAATAATGCTTGGCACAATTCTTTTAAAACTTAGTAATGGCAGGCACTATTCTTTAAAAGCCCTGTATTTTGTAATGGCAGGAACTATTCTTTAAAAGCCCTGTATCAATAGGCACCCTCAAAGCCCAGTAACGGCTGACATAATTCTTTTAAAGCCCTATAATAGCAAGCACTATTCTTTCAAAGCCCAGTAACGGTTGGCACAATTCCCTCAAAACCCAGTAACACTGGCACCTTCTCAAAGCCCTGTATCAACAGGCACCCTTTAAGCCCACTAACAGCTGGCATAATTCTTTTAAAGCCTTGTAACGGCAGGCACTATTCTTTCAAAGCCTAGTATCAACAGGCACTCTCAAAGCTCAATACTGATTGGCACAATTCTTTTACGCTCCACCAAAGTCCTATGAACGAAGCGCTTCACTTCCACTCTAGATAATCATCTATCTCCACCTGCGTTCTTCTCCCCTCTGAACCAAGTAAAGAGGGGCATGGACACTGTATTTTGTCCAAACCCTCTTTGGTTTCAAAGGGGCATCTTGTTCTTTTGGCTGGACAAAATACGTGTTCTTATCTTTACTTGCCTCATAGACGAGAATCTCACTTTTCTCAGCTACAAAACAAGTAAAGAGGGGCAACTGTGAGTAGCCTATTTTGTCCGAGCCTCACTCAAAAATTATAAATAAATAAATAAATGAAAATAAAAAATCCTCCCACTGATGATGATCGGCGTCCAAATTGGCAATCATCATTAAAAGGAAAAAAATAAAATTAAAAATTAAAAAATTCCTCTCATTGATGATGATTAGTGTCCAAATTGGCATTGTCATTCATTAAAGGAAAATAAAAAAAATATTAAAAAGTATCTCCCATTCATGGGTTTAAATTAGGAAGTTGCTTGCAGGGAAAATATAAGAAAATAAAAAAAAATCTCTCATTTATGTTGATAAGTTTAAAAAGGTGGCTTACAAATGCGAGGATGAATGGTATGTGTTGGCCTCTCTCATATTCTGAGTATTGTTGTTGGCATGGATGAATTGTGTGTGATTGTGTTGTTCTATCCATGTGGTTTCCTCTGTTAGGATCAGCAGGCACAACGGAAGAATTTTAAAAATTTTTTACCGATCCTAATCGAGGATCTATCAACGGCGTTTAAACCAAGTTGGAAGGATTCATGCCTTTTATGATTCAGAGTTTTCACGATCTTTAGGAGTCAACACGTCAGGTCCGCTCCCTCTACCGGTATCCACACGAATGCTCTTCAACCAAGACTGCGTGCTAGCGCCTCTAATGTCTCCTAGGGTTTCCCTTGCGGCTCTCAATTCTGATGTGTATCTCAGTATATCTGCTCTATCAAGTTTATAACCTATGAGGGCTATTTTCAAATTTCAAAATTAATCATCATTAATTTCAAAATTAATTAACTATTAATTATCTTGATGAGCTAATTAAATAAATTCAGTTTAAATTATATCTGTCCAACTGTTTTAATTTAACCTATTTATTTAATCTAAATAAAGAGCCATTAGATTTAAGTTATCTTCATAAATTAAATTTGAGATACCATATCTCTATCATGTTAGTTATTAGATTTAATTTATCTTAATAAATTAAATTTAAAAATAACACAATATAATAATATCATATAATATATATATATATATATATATAATATGTATTTCGAAAATACATATCTATATAATATTATTAACGAATTTTTATATTACATATATACATATATATATATATATAATTCGTCCACCCTAATTAAACATTATCTCGTGTTGGGCTATTCTTGTGTGCGACTCTGTAGGCCCATATGAAGTTGGCAGTGGGCCAATAACTGTATTAACCAACAAGTGGCAAGCAGCCTCTAGCAAGATATCACGACTACCCAATTCATATGAGGATCGTTAACACGATGCAACCTATCATACAACTATGTCACGTCCCTTTTGTCACACGATATATCGGTCAAGGATGAGGCATGGATAATGTCATCCTCTTATTCCTGACTATTACTTTCTCGATTCCTGAGTAGTCTGACAATAGAAATGAAAACTCCTTTCCATTATAGTATGGCCATACATTTCTCAGACTTACTCATCGAGGGGCCCAGTAATATCTCTCTACTAGTGTGAGGGACAAATTCCATCTTGATCATTTATATTCCTCTGCATGAAAAACCATCAAGCCCGATTATAGCCTTTATCATCTCCCGGTCAAAGGTGACTTTTAACTAGTTCAAAGCTTAGCAACTCTCATGTAGGAATTCATGATGACCTCAGGTCAAAGGGCATTGTGACGTGGTTATACATGAGAAAAGCTTATGACTTGATCCATGTAGCTTTCTCATAGTGGGTCGGTCCAGCACCTTGTACTCTTACAAGTGCCTAAGACTTTGAATCGTATCTCCATATCTTATCAAAGTCATACTGATCTTGTTTCATCTCTGCTCCCGCATAGATGACCGACCAGGGACATTTTAGGACAATCTTTATGAATTATCCAAGGATACAATTATCACAGTTAACATGCAAATAATATGATAACAAAATGGAGAAATTTCATTAAATTAATAATGTTCAAAGTATAATGATTGGCCCTTTGGGCACAATTTCCAACATCCTCACTTTGTCTCTTTTGTAGCAAGGTTCAAAGCGCAGGAGATCCATGCTCTAACTATGTCTTTATTGATTTTCTTGCCATCTTAGATTCTTTTAAATGATAGGTGGAAAATGCAATTCCTTGTTGGCTTAATGAACTTTTTTTTTTTCCTTTTACAAATAAAAATTTTCAAAATTAAAAAAAAAAATTTTCTTTTTTTAGAATAAGCAAATTTGGTTTTATATGATAAAATAAGGAAAAGTCCTTTTTAAAAAAAAATAAAAAATACAAACCAAACAAAAAATATTTTTCTTAAATAAATTAAATAAAAATTTTCTAAAAAACACCAACCAAGTGACACGTTTTTCTACCCCCGAACTATGTGAGATTTGATCCCTCTAAAGGGTATGTAGGCCCTAGGATCTCTTCTTAAGTCAAGCCCAACTTTGTAAATAAATATATTTTTTCTTATTTTCTTTTTTGTAAATAAAATGTTCATTTTTTTCCTTTATTTTTCATTTCATTTATTTTTGTAAATATTCTCTTTTTATTTAGGTAATTATCATAAGATTAAAGGCCATATTTATTTTTAAATAATTAACTTATGGTAACCATTCTTATGAATGGGTGTTGTGGGGTGCCTAACACCTTCCCCATACACAATCAACTCCCGAACCCTAAATGATTTTTGTAGGCCAGTTTCATTTTCAAAAAAAGTTTCCAAAATTATCCTTTTTCAAAATTTTGGTGGCGGCTCCTTGTTTTCCAAATTTCGCGCACTATAGATGGGGTGTGGTTTTATTATATAAGATACACTTTCTTTTTGTCTCATAATTTATTACTTTTTTTTTTCAAATTTATCCCTAACCCAATATGTAAAGAAGATATACAAGAGTGGTGCAATGACAATGATCTCAACCAACTCACCCAAACCCAATATGCTTCTCTTCCTGATGTGGTCACTCTTCCCGTGAGATTACTTGGCAGAGTCATTGGGCAGGTGAAATAAATAGTTGCTCATTCAAAACCTAATAGGTATTTGTCTACCACTAGTTGCTCTTCCATTCTAAAATAATAATAATAATGGTCACTTTTTAGATATTTTTGTTTGTCCAAGAATTATTCAGGAATTTAAATACTTAATTGTAGAGTTTAATTAAAATTTTAATTTTTAAATATTTTATTTTAAGAATATATGTTGTTACAGTTTCAAACGCAGTAACAATTCTCCCACACACTCGGACGGACTCTCATTTGGCATGATCGGATTCTCTTTTCCCTCTGATTTGTTCCAAAAGCTGAGACCACACAATCCATTAGTTTCCACCTTCTTCAATCTTCAGTCATTCACTCCCTTCAGAACGTTCAATTCACTGATCCATTGCTATTTCCATTTGTTCATGATCACGTGCTCATCATCTCCCTCAACTCTACTCATGGCCCAGTCTCGCAACTTGAGCTTGGTGAAGCAATTTTTGTGGCTAACAGGACTTGGATGAAGGCTAGAGACCATTGCACGTCTTTTCTCTCATCTTATAGCTCAATTCAATTTTTGTAATCTTGATTTCTTGGTTCAGAAATTATGATTGGAAGATTGTATTGAAAGCGTTTGCTTAAATGTCTTTGTTGTAGATTTGAATGAGACTTTGATCATTGACTACTATATGTTGTTTTCTAGTATGTTGATTCCTCTACACTTTCGATTGATTTGGCTATGTTCGCATCTAAGTCATGATATTGCTTTGTATAAAATCGGTCGGCCTTAACTCCTAGTTACAGGTCAAGTTATTGCAATACATTTTCACCGAGTGATTTGCCTTGTAAAACTCCAGGGAAAAAAACACATTTTCATTTTGTGTTTGAGTTATATGTAGATCAGAAGAGCTTGCAAGTGTATTTCACTTTAGTTTAATTTAATGTAGGAAAATCAACCAATTGTGAAATGAATGATTCAGAGAGGAGAATGGAGAGATTACCAAACAGCATGAAAGCTCCTAAACTTCCAATTTGGATCAGCCCTCCCGCTGTATTCTACAACTCTCCTGTTCCTAATTTTGAAAGAGAATACGATCCAAGTTTCACACATAGTTACCGGTTTAAGTTAGCCCATAAAACTATACGAGTTGGCTAAACAAATTGCATAAATTGATTTAATATTGATATCAAATACTCTGTTTGGTCCATAACATAAGAAGTCTTGTAGAAAAAAAAATTTCGGCAAAAATATAAGATGTTGACATGATAATTAATGATAATTTTTTATTTTTACTCGTTGCAGGAGAGAGAAAGATGTGGTAGATTTTAAATACATATTTGAAATTCACATTTTTTTAATAAGGTAAAATAAGTAAATTTTATCAATTTAAGACATATTAAATGACTTAACTAAATTCCTTAATTCATGCAAACTAGTTAACAATGTCTTATATTATGAACCGCGGAAAGTAGCAACAGAATTTTTTGGTGTGTAACATATTGATGTATTGATTATAAAGAAATGAAGAATATATATATATATATATATGAATAAATAGACGTACCTCAACGTGAGTGAGTAATGTTGGCAAGATATGGAAGAGACACATGATTAACTGAAAGTAAAAATTAAAAAAAGCGCATTAAATTTTTAGACAAATGAAAAGTGTTACTTATATATAAGATCAATTACTCTATGTGAGAGAACGATAATACTTATAGAGACTGGGAAAAGTATTTCTTTATTTTAGTGTAAATAGATTAGATCAAAGGAGTACTTCTTCTGATCCAAAATATAAGTCATTTTCTACTAACTCACCAAAATTAAGAAATTAAGAATAGTTAACTCATTAAATCTGTATTAAATTGAAAAAAAAAAATTCAACTTTCCCTCGCCTCCTCTCTCTCTCTCCCTCTCCCCCTCTCTCTCTATATTCAATGTATACCACCAATAAATAAATTAGAGAAAATTAGAAAATGGTAATAAATAACTCACTAGCTGACCTATATTATATTATAGATACAATAACATTATTATTCCTTTATTGCAGTCTTGTGGTCAAAGTAAACGTGTGAATACATTGATCGAACCCATTGAGGCATGTCTCTGCTTCTTTTTAACTAGTTTTTAGATAAAGATTATCGAGGACATGACACATGCTAATTGCTTTCATATTAAACTTAGCCTTCGTTGTTGTCGGTATTTGAATTTCAAATATCGAATATATGCGTTCACATTGAGGAACTTGGCCCAAAACATGGTATGGAAAGCTTTATGTGGTCAACAAGAGTATGCATGAAAACTAGAGAGCAAATTTAATAATGGGTGAAAAACGACATTATGAATTTTTTATTTCAAGTTCTAAGTATTTAATATACGTCAAGTTAACCACTCTATCAACTCGAGATTGCTTGTAGTTTTGGCATACCAACTCGCCTTTATGAACCTGATAAAATGATGAATAACACTTAAATATATTTAAATTGTGTTGTCAGAGCAATTTAACAACTCTACCAGCTAAAAACGACATTATGAATTTTTTATTTCTATTTCTAAGTATTTAATATACGTCAAGTTAACCACTTTACTAACTCGAGATTGCTTGTAGCTTTGGCATACCAACTTGCCTTTGATTTATTTTTGAAGTTGGATTCCAATTTTGTCTTTTATCCTTCCTACTTTCCATTTTTTGTGATGTGGGGGAGGAGGTGGCGCCTGCACGACAATACTAGGATCTGCTTGGGCTGCTTCCTCCAATTCTACAATTCAGCCTGCATCATCTTCTTTTCCAGCTTCCGATAACCCCCACGCGACATGTAATGCAGATAATTATTTTTAGCTCGCCTCTCTTTGTTTGATTGACTCAATTCCTATATAAACAGAGAATAAAGAAAACTGAGTTAATGTGGTCAAGTAAGTTCAAGTAAAATGTTCCACTCTAAGATGAACAATATATATATACCAGCAATTTAGGATCCTGGCACAATGCCACAAACAACCTCCAATCATTTAGAGAAAGAAAAGAATACTCTTTACAAGGATTTTCATTGCTCTTTGACCCTTGAATGTACTTGGTTATGAGAGTGGAATTGAAATCTTTCCATCGAGTCTGAACTTCCAATGCTTCTACATCTGCCTCGTGTTGGGGACATCATAGGTTTGTTACAAAGCAAAATATATAATAGTTATATGTGAACACATAGAAATAAAGACAGAGATGAATATACAACTTAATTTATATGCCAAAAGTTTCCCAAATCATAGCTTTCATGTCCTTTGAAATTTCCCTCCAGCTAGAAAGTAGAATGCTAACTTTGTCCGAGCCAAAAAGCCAACATAGCTAATGAACGTGTCTCCATCTTCGCCAAGTGGCTTCAAATCAGCATCAAATTCCATGTGAACCCTCTCCTTCTGTTCCTCATGATGTTTGACCAACGAGCGCAGCTTCGTGCTTCCTCTAACCTTTTTCTTAGTAGGGGAGCCACCTGAGTCACCCGAATCTGTACTTGCCATGTTCCTGCTAAGAAATGAAGGTAAGATATGATAAGTAAATTGCAATTAGATGAATACTTTTAACAATGCAAAGTCTTACTTTATCCTGCTAAGAAATGAAGGTAAGATATTATAAGTAAATTGCAATTAAATGAATACTTTTAATAATGTAAAGTCTTGCTTTATGTGTTTTCCCAAATTCCTTCATAATGATCAATTCTAGCTACATATTCATCGTCATCTACCAATTCCACTTCGGTTGGTCTAGTAGGATTTATAGTGAAAGAAGGTGTGTCGTCAAGATTCAAACTTGGATCACCATCCTTCTATTTTTTACTTTAGAGAACAATAGACAATTTCTCATTTGCTGGATTAATGACATAAAACACTTGTTTTGCCTGGTTTGCTAGAATGAATGACTCATCTTTATAACCAACTCTATCAAGATCAACTAAGGTAATCCAAATCGATCTATTTTAACAGCATTATTGTTAACCCACTTGCATTTGAATATAGAGGCTCTCAACTTAGTGTAGCTTATCTCCCATATGTATTCAATAACTCCATAATAGACCATAGACGCCAATATGGGGTTCTTGTCTTTCGAACTAGAAAAGTGCATTGCTTCGGCTACCACCATCACCCCCACTATTTTACACAGTACTTCTATTATCCTAGGCTTTTGAGTAGAAATAATACTTGTTTATATCGAAACCATTCCAAGTTATGACCTCAAAAGAAGGCCCCCAAGCTAACCATCATTTGATTGTCTCAGACACACTGGTCTCATGCGATACCTTTTCCTTGAACTACTCTACGAAAGTTTTGTTTTGCTCATTAGCTATTTGCATGTCATTTTTTCTTGGATATATCTCCTTCAAACTCTTTCTATGTTCATCTAAGTAAGGCTGAACTTCATCCGTATTATTCAAGATATACAAGTGTGATTGCAACACCTCTTCACGACACATACTCTTTACCTTGAGCCCTCGTGTTTCCTTACTTGTACCCTTTTCATGATGAGATTGGGCCTTCGACCTTGATAGATATTCTTTGCAAAAGTCCATAGCCTCTTCAACGACATATCTTTCCACAATTGAGGCTTCAGGTCGATACGGATTTTTCGAATACCCTTTTAAGTTCTTCATGTATCACTCAAAAGGGTACATCCACCTTAGTAAACTGAGCCGCATAGTCTTATCTCCCTTACCAAATAAACTATTAAATGCACCATTATATCAAAGAATGCGGGAGCAAAATGCATCTCTAATTGAGAAAGATTAGTATAACCCTCATTTTCTAATTCGTCTAACTTTCCAATGTCAACAACTTTGCTACAAATAACATTAAAGAAAATGCACAACATTGTTATCGTGCTTCGCACATCATCTTTCATAATGCCTTTAATAGCTACTGGTAATAGTTGTTGCATTAAGACATGGCAATCATGGGACTTCATTCGTACTAACTTGAAATCTTCCATTGATACAAGCCGGCTCACATTAGAAGAATACCCTTGTGGAACCTTAATTCCATGCAAACACCCACACAAACTTCTTCTCTCAGCTTTTGACAATGTATGCGCCGCTGGCTCCATATACACCCTCTTACCATCATCTTTTAGTTTTAGATATAGCCGTTCTCTTATTCCCATTTCAACCAAGTCTAGCTCGCACTAATTCTATCTTTAGTCTTACCTGGTATGTGCAAAAGTGTACCAACAAGGCTATCACATACATTTTTTTCCATATGCATCACATCAATACTGTGTCTTACATCAATATTACGCCATATAGAAGATCAAAGAAAATTGACCTCTTCTTCCATATGTTCTTCTCACCTGTAGCCCTTTGATTCTTACCAAAACTGACATTGATTTTTTGCACCCGACTATAAACCTCATCTTCAATTAATGCCTTCAAAGCCATCCATTCTCCGGAAAACCGTTAAAAGTCTTCTTTAGCCTACGGTACGGGTGGAACCAAGGAAGAAATCGTCTATGACCAAGGTAGACCGTTTTTCTACCGTGCTTTACTTGATGGAAGTGTGTGCTTGCTTCACATATCGGATATGCTTTATGACCCTTCACACTATAACCTGACAAGTTCTCGTGTGTAGGGAAGTCGTTAATCATGGTGAAAATCATTGCATGTAGCTTAAAGGATTGTTGGTTATATGCATCAAACACATCTACGCCATCCTCCCACAACTTCTTTAAGTCCTCTATCAAAGGTGCCAAGTAGACATCGATATCGTTCCCCGGCTATTTTGGTCCCTAAATCATTATAGAAAGCATCATATACTTGCGTTTCATACACAACCAGGGAGGTAAGTTGTAAATCACCAGCAAAACTGGCCATACACTATGTGTACTACTAAAAGTACCATAAGGATTGATTCCGTCTGTGCAAAGCTCAAGCCGAATGTTTCTTGGTTCACTGCCAAATCCGGGATATATTTCATCTATTTTCTTCCATTGTGGAGAGTTAGCCGGGTGCCGAAGGTATTTTCCATCACATATTCTGTCATCACAATGCCATCTCAACTTCTTCACTTCTTTCGCATTAGCAAACATTCGTTTAAACCGCATAATGATTGGAAGATACAGCAAAATCTGTAAAGGTTGCTTTTTACTTCTCTCATCACCTGTCTCATCACCACACCCAGCACCTTTCTTCACTTTGTATCTGGAAGTTTTACATTTCAGATACTCATTTAATCCTTCATACTCATTTATGTACAATACGCAATCATTAGGGCAAGCATGTATCTTGTTATACTCCATACCTATCGCAGACAAGATTTTCTTGGCCTCATACATATGATTTGGAAGTACATTATCCTCTGGAAATATATCACACAACAATTCAAGTAACAATGTGACACTACTATCGGTCCACCCATAAGTTGCCTTTAAGTTGACCAAGTACAAAATACCTGACAAGCGTGTATAATTAATACACCGAGGGTACAAAGGTGTCTCTGCATCACTCCGCACGCTATAATATACAGGCAATTGTGCAAAACATTCTACCTCAACATCATGAATCATTTTCTCCATTCTATCGTCATCTCCAACCTCCAAAACTTCCTTCTCGTGGGAAGCACAAGCGGTTACTTCCTCACCATGCTATATCCACCTTGTGTACCAAAGATTTATTTCATCACAAACTAAGTGATCTCTTTATATCATCAATATCCCGTCGACTCTCATTTAAACACTTCACACATGTACAAAAATACTTCTCATTTCTACTAGGCGCATTCATTTTAGCAAATTCAACAAACTCTTCCACCCCTTTCTCATATTCTTTACTAGTTCTCAATGCATTCATCTAGCTATGACCCATTTTATTACCACCTAATCCATTTGCAACGACACTCAAATTTACCATTGTGCTACTTAAAAAGTTATATACATTGGAAAATTTAAACAAAGAAGCTAAAACCTATATACAAATCATGGAACCCAAAAACAAGAAGATAAGAGAACCAAAGTAAAAGCACGCATAATGCAACAGATCATTCATGAATTGTGACCAATTTAACCTTTTAATTAATTCATTCTCAGTCCAAAACATAGCTAATGATAAGTAAAATATTTGCATATTAATTTTCCCTTATATGATGATTTTGTGGATGATATTTGAGCTCAATTTAATATATTTGGGTGTAATTAATAAATAAATAATGATTTTGGCATAAAATAGAATTTCTTGAAAAATACTAAATTTTACCCTCTTTCAGTTTTCAGGCAATATTTGGAGCTCTAGATGTCGCATTGGGACGTTCTTAATATCGATAAAAAGCTAAGAAAGAGCTCTAAAACTGTGATGTTGAGATCAAAATCCAATTCTATCTCTAAGGATTTCGAATTTTGCTTGGAAGTCAAAAGTGGGAATCATCTACCATTCCACCAACTATTTCATCTACCATTTAATCTTCCTTTTCACCTACTACTTCATCTACCACATTCTATCTACTACTTCACTTACCACATTTCATCTACCACTTTATCTACCTTACTCCATTCTTCCCTATATATAGCCACCCTCTCCTTCACATTTCACACACCAATTCATATCCATTACTCTCCTCTCTTCTCCACTTACACACAATTTCATTACTCTAATCTCTTCTCAACTTGCCCCATCATCTTAGAATTAATTTTATGCATTGTATTACTTTTTGCATGCCTCCATCTTAGAAGGCTTAGGATTGTATTACTTTTTTCATGACACCTACATGGAAGGTTTTACCTCCTAAAGGGACGGCTAGATTTTTACATTTTTCATGCATTTTTTGGTTGTATATTTATGTTTGAGAATTTAATATTCAAGTTTTATGTATTATTTATGAGGATTTCATTTTAGTTTTATATAATGTCAATTTATTTTGGTTTTGTTTTTAATTTTATCATGAGCTAAATTTTCATTTTCCTTGGGTGATGACTTAGCTTACTAATAACGGATTGAATCTTAACTTATTAAATCTAGTTTTAATTTTTCCTTCATGATTGAGTTTTAATTATTATTCTTAATGCTTTCATTTGATTGGCCATCTTTTGAATGATTTCAATATATATGTTGAGACCGGAAGGAGATACATGTGTGTGGACCCTATAATTAAAACCATAACTTGCATATGAAATAGGAATATATTCATATGAGATGTGTAGTCTTATAGAGTTCCATAAATTTTAATGCATAATTAATTGCTTAAATTCATATAGAAATATATTGGATTAGCAATTAATTATAGAATTGCTTGACCTTGGAAGAGGCTAGTAAGTTAGGGAAACTTGACTATCAATCATATGGAATAAATTAGGCTAGAATAGATAAGTGATTCAATCCGAAATTTGTTAAGTGAAGTCTGACCCCTAGAGCTTTTTCTTATATTTGCTTTCATATTATTTGCACTCATATTTAGTCATTTTATTTTGTTCTCTCAACCACCAACTACTCGATCGATTAAATTGAATTAAAATTACCCATTTTGGTACTTAGTGATCAATCCTCGTGGGAACGATACTCTACTCACTTCTGTATTACTTGATTACGACAGTGTACACTTGCACTATTTAATAGACCATTTACACTCGTAACAGCTACTGTTTGCTTCATATATACACAGGATCATTCATCATCTTCCACATATCATAATGTCAACCTAACATATATACAGTTCAGGCATACCCAGAAAAACTACTTGCACTGCTCATATGATGAAATAAAATTCAAAACCATCCTTTTCAATGAAGAAAACTTAAAGATGCTTTATTAAAAAAAAGTGACTCGAAATCAATTAGTTAGATTACATATATTATATGCAATATCCAATGTTGTCAAACTTGTGAGTTTAAACAAACTCAGAAACGTAAACTCGTATCGTAAACTCGTAAGAGTTTACCTTTGTTAATAAATAACAATTAAATTTATATGATAAAATAATTAAAATACTAAAGATGACAACAATTTGGTTTAAATATAATTTAAATTTAAAAAACTGAAATCAAATTCATTAACATTCATGATTTATCATACTTAACATAAAAATTTATATGAAATTCATGTACTAATATAAACTCACTAAACATCATTAAACAAAAATAATTATAAATTCAACAAAGATCATCAAATGTTGGATTATCATTATCTCCATTGTCTTCAAATTCTTCGCCTTCACCATTATAATCTCCATTTGCATCACCCACATCATCATCATCATTATAATTTGCCCTAACATCATCAATGTTAAAATCAACATTCAAGTCAACTCCAAATAATGGATTAGCCATATTCTCATTAATTTCATGAGGTTGAAGAACCTCATCATCCTCTTCCTCCACATCGTCTCCATCTATCCTTACTTCAGTAATCCATTCATCATCAGAATAGATATCATCAAAATCATAATTGAAAGCTCTACTCTTTTGCTTCCTTGTGAGTTTCAAATTGCACATGACAAATGCCAAATCATTCATCTTCTTTTGATGCAAACGATTTCTTTTTTTTTTTGTATGAATCTAAAAAAATTGAAGAAAAAAAAAAGCTTCATTATTATTCTAACATTCAAGCAAAGTTACATTGAAAATAAAAAGGTAAAAATCTTACCATCTCAAAAGCACTCCAATTATGTTCACAATTAGAATAGCTACAACATAAACTAAGAATACGAATTGCTATTCTTTTAAGTTCTGGACATCCATCTCCATAAGAATCCCACCATTCTGGTGGAGGAAGTTTTTTTCTTAATGCTTGTGCAGTTTCACTCCCAAACATATCTCTTGCATTATGAAAGTCAGTCAATTGAAACTCAATTTTGTTAAGCTCATCTTGATCCCCAACCATTCTTGACAAACAATCATATAACCCTTGTTTAATCATAAAATGAGGCTTAAAATTAGTGTCATAATAGAAATGAGGATTGAGGTAGTATGCCGCTGCATGTAAAGGCTTATGTAGTTGAGCTTCCCACTTCTCATCAATTATATTCCATACAAGCTCATAGCTATCACAAATCACAATCAATAAAAAAAAAGGGTCATTCCACAAAAAGAAAAAAAAAATCAAATTATACAAAACATAAAACTTGCATAATAAAATTAAATACAAAATTTTAATTTAATACTTGCCTTTTTTTAACACTATTAAAATTTTGTTTCATCTTTTCCTTCGCACTTTCCATGGCTTCGTATATGAATCCCATAGCTGGATTCTCTTCTGAATCCACTGTGCGAAGAACTTTAACAAGAGGAGCAGCAGCTTTAAGGCATGTCACAATATTCTTCCACAAATTATTGTCCATAGCACTTTTTGCTACTTCTTTTCCATCTTTGGTAGATGAAAATTTGCTGTCCTTCCAATCTTGAGAATTAAACAAATTTACCAGTGGTACTCTGTGCTCATTAAGACATGACAAAGTCAGGTATGCAGTGGCAAATCGAGTTGCAACGGGCCTGATTAAATCCTTTCCATTTGTGTATTTTCTCAACAAGCTAATGAGCATTGATCTTGTATAAATATATGTTGTGATTTTTCTACCCCTGCTAATGGTTTCTTTATGCAATATAATTTTCTTTTCAAAGTCCTCCAACATTAAGTCAATACAATGGGCTGCACATGGAGTCCAATACAAATGTTTTCTTTTCTCCATTAATTTTTGCCCAGCTGCTTTATAATTTGCAGCATTGTCGGTTACTATTTTTACCACATTTTTTTCACCCACTTTTTCCACAACTTCATCAAGCATCTCAAATACTTTACCAGCCATCTTAGAAATTTCAGAAGTATCTAATGAATATAAAAATACTATCCCTTTTGGACTATTCACTAGAAAATTGCAAATTGAACGCCTTTTTCTATCAGTCTACCCATCAGACATTATGGAACAACCTGTTTTTGTCCATTCACTCTTAAAATTCTCAAGCAAGGCCTGTGTGCTTTTTAGTTCCAAGTTCAAATATTTTTCTCTGATCTCATGATAAGAAGGAGGCTTAAATCCTTGACCAAATCTTCCTATAACTTCACACATCTTTGTAAATTCAGGATTTTTTATACAATTAAAAGGTATAGCACTTGTATAAAAAAATCGACCTACTTGTTGACAAGCCTCTTCCCTCAAGTCTCTCTTAAACATATGATTAATGGTTGATTGTGTGTTGCCTACCCCTTTGCTATTATTTTTTGTATTTCTCAAGAAATTCATCAGCCCTTTCCCTGAATTTTGAGACTCAACTTGTGTTTGTGCACCTTGATCATCTTCATCACCAATATCAACCCATTGTTTTTTCCTCTTAGATGAAGCACATTTTGCATCATAAACAAGCTACAGTACTGTGGTCTTTACTTCTTCAGGAACATTGCCACAACCTTCAACATCTATTTTAGTGCATGCTAGATGATTTTTGAATCTATAAATACCCCCATAAACAATTTTTCCACAATAATTACACTTCACTTTTTTGCCATTCCCATCAACACCCATCCCGTGTTTCCATCCTATATCAGATCTATTACCCGCATAATTTTTTCTTGCAGCAATAACTTTTTTCCCAATATTTTCCTTTGCACTTGAAGACATCTTCAAATTAATATACTACCTAATTAATAAGCAGTAAGAAGAAATTCTCAAATTAAGAAAAAAGAGGCAACCAAAAAAGACATCTAATATCCAAAGGTAAAAAATAAACTTCACCTTAGTTTGTCAGTTCTCAAAGACATAGTTTGTTTAATGTAGGATAGTGTTTAATAAATAAAATACTATTATAGAGATCACATTAAACAATAACAAAACAATATCTCACTGTTAAAAAAAAAGTTCTCATAATGTGCAAGGTCCCTGCTCCCTCATGATTTTGATAAACACAATATAATAATAATAATGAAATATTTGTTAATTAAAAACAACGAAAAAGTCAAGAAAAGGAGCAAATACCTTACTCCTAATCGGATGTGCAACGTCTCTTTATAGTTTCTAATGATATGAATTATGATCCTTTGCTTCACTTGGCAAAAAAAAAAATTAGCCTTTGCTTCACAAATACTCAAGCGTCAAGATCACTGTATTACTTGGAAGTTGGAACTAAAGTGTAGCACTGTAGCCTCACAAGTCAAACTTTCACCTAAATGAACAATTTTTAATCAAAAAATTGGAACAATCACGTGAAGGGCTGAAGCACACAGTGACACTGACATAGTACAATCTGCACATATCACAAGAGACAAAGGCATATTCCTCACTCCTCACAGATCACGAGAAAAATCAAAAACTCACGTTTAATTGATCTTTGCAATTGTTTTTCTCTCCCTGCGGGCTCCGTTCTCTCTTCTTGTTCTTCATCTTCATTCTCTCTTCTTCTCATAAACCAGCAAGAACAAGCAAAGGCACAATCGCACAACGCTAACTGCAGAACTAAAAATAAAAGCTACGAACTTGGGAAAGAAAGACGGTGGGAGGCGGAACAAGGTCTACAAACTTAAAATAGAGCAAGTTGTATAAATATTATGTATTTTTCTTTTTTAACTTTATACTAGCTTTTGTTTTTAGTTTTTATTTTTTGAAGATTTTTGGTCGATTTCTATCCAGATCTCTGACTTCTACTACTCATATTTCTGACTCGGTGAACTTGGTTTTGAAACGGCGCGTTCACCGAGTTTGACCGAGTCAAAACCGAGTTTGACCGAGTTTATATATAGAACGATTTCATAAGCGAGTTAACTCGATTTCATTAGCTAAAAAGGTAAACTCGTCAAACTCGGCGAGTTGACTCGCGAGTTTGACAACAATGGCAATATCTTCTCAAAATTAAGCTTCTAAAATTTGGTAGATTTTCATTTTCACTGAGAAATTAAATCTCTCTCTCTCTCTCTCATCTTTACTATTTCAATAGCTTGCTTCCACTTTGTAATTGTAAACTGTGTGCAACTAACCTAAGCACAAATCCACGTTGTGTGCAGCAAAAGGAAAAGGAAACTAAAATATATACAGTGTAGTGGCTAACCTGAACTGAAGAGGTCACAGAGGGGAGCTGCAAAACCAAGATGAACGGAGGAATGAGAAGAGGAGATAGTTAAATTGTGTGAAATGAACCTGAACCGAAGAGGTCATAGAAGGGAGCTGCAGAACCAAGATGAATGGAGGAATGAGAAGAGGAATGAGCAATTAAATCTCTCTCTCTATCATCTATACTATTTCAATAGCTTGCTTCCACTTTGTAATTGTAAACTGTGTTCATTCTGACAAATATATATACAAAGAGCACAAAAAACATTCATTCTTCTTGCATATAAATAAAATTCCAAATAAAAGGTGCATATAAGTACAAATATAAAATATTTAAATTGAACTTTTTGCTTCTAATATACATGAAAATGTGGGTCCATATATTCAAAACTCAAACATTAAAATACGTGCAAGGGGCATCATAAATTGCAAGTCCACCAAATTGGGGTTCTCAATCTCACGCAATATTTGCTTTAATATTTTGTTAATGAAAAATACTTATCCCAATTTTCTTATATATATTTCATCAAATTCTCCAATCATATCCAACCATGTGTCCTATTTTTTGAATTAGTATCATTTAACTACAAACCCATATAAAAAAATGAGGACACATAGTCATATGTGATTAGAGAACTTAATGTAATGGATATGAGGAACTTAATGTAAGTATACTCTTTTATTAATATATTTCATCTCTTTTTGTGCAGGAAATACATGGGAATTAGATCAAACGTGTTTACATGAAAGATAGAAAAACTTAATGAATTCTAATAAATAAATAACATATAATTATATCCTTGATAACAATGAAACAAATGACACAAAAAAAATTAGAAAATGAACTTTCTTTTCCCCTCATTGTAGTCTACATCTCATATTAATGCTAAGTACTACAATAACAAGAACAAGCTTTATCCTATTAAGTGAGATCAACTGCATACATGAATCACACTATGTCATTGTACTCTAGTACCAAATAAGGTGCATAAACAAAATGATGATCCCTTGAATTTAATTGAGTAGGTGTTCTACCCATTGCTCAAGAATATTACAACCCATCATCTGAACCAATAGGTGGGTAATGGTAGTTAAAGACCGTGAAAATGGATTACCATTGGTGCTTTTAAACCTTCAACTTGATCAACCAGATATTTTTAGGGTGTTTTCATCTAAAGGTAAGAACAAAAATTAAAACAATACATTCTTGTAATTTTGGAACAAGTCATGGTGTAACTTTAATTAACACTTTTGGTGGTAATTTTATGAGAATTAGTGATTACTTACTTCAGTGATCCCTAAAAGAATTTTTATGTTTTAAAGTTTGTAAATGTCATTAATATGCAATTAACCTAAGCACAAATCCACGTTGTGTGCAGCAAAAGGAAAAGGAAACTAAAATAAATGCAGTGTAGTTGCTAACCAGAACCGAAGAGGTCACAGAGGGGAGCTGCAGAACCAAGATGAACGGAGGAATGAGAAGAGGGGATAGCACACCTGAACCGAAAAGGGAAAACAGGGCAGCTACAGAACCCACACCAATGGAGGACGGCAACGACTGTGGAGGCGTGAGAGGGGGAGGGAGAATGACGCACCAAAAAGACGGAACAGCTAACCCACTTGTGACTTGTGAGGAACAATCTGTGAGGAAAAGTGAGGGAGGGTAGTCGGATGTTAGGTGGGAGAAGGAGGTGGGAATTCAAGAGCAAAAGGGGAAAATGAGGAACAGAGGGCACGGGAGTGATATTTAGGTCTCAGTTACAACGACCGTTCCTCAAAAACGGTCGTTGTGTGTTAGCTACGACAATCATTTTTGAATAACGGTAGTTGTAACCTTGATTTCAATGACCATTTTGGAAAACGGTCATTGTAACTTGGATTCAATGACCATTTTCAGAATAACGGTCGTTGAAAGTTTTCCTTGATCCATCTTATATCTGGTTTCTGAAAAGGGTCATTGTTTGGTGTGTAGAATCTTATTTCTGTAGTAGTGGTATAATCGATCATTGCGTATTAATAGATGCCTAAAACTCATTTCATTTTTCCTGTTTACCCTATAGATATAAATATATCTTTAGTTCTAATTATTTCATGTCCGATTCTTTTGCTTTGGCAATTAGTGGCATGATGATTTGGCTAGTGCAGATTGATATTTGGACACATACAAAAGATGAAACCCTGAAATGGAACATCCTGTCCGAGGAGAATCTTGCACTTCAAATTCAACTGATCCATCAAAATGGACATAAGATGGATCAGTAGGCTTGGATACGTGAATGCATCAGTGCAACTTCACAAGGATGACAGCACACACAACATCAAACATAGCATAAGCCATAGCAAGAGAGAGATTTGTAAATACAGGGTGAAGATAACAGAATGAATGCAACAAAAGCTAAGATAATAGTAAACACAAAGTTAAGAAAGCCGAATGAATGCAGCAAAAGAAAGCTCATCATCTTGATAATTTATAGCACATACAGGAGGCTAGGTACACCCTTAACATGTCACCATTGAAAGCCAAAAACACAGGAGGTGAAAAATGAAGTGAAAGGATTCAATGGGGACTAATAACATTAGCACTTCGTGAAGGCCAATGGCCTTGAGGGCTAAAAATACGGGAGATGGAAAGTGAGATGAAAAGAATCCGTGCGAGAGAAGCACCATTGAGACAAGAAGAAAATAAAATATTTTATTGCTTAAATAAAAACGACTTCTAATTTCTAAAAAATGATTTTTGGGTAGTCATTATGAAATATAAAAATAATTTCTAATTTTTAAAAATGTTATAAAAATAATTGCTAATTTTTAAAATGATTTATATTTATATGATAGATAATAGATATTGTTATATTTAAAAACTAAAATATACATGCAAATAATAAGTTGATTTTAATCTGGAATCTTTTGTTCCCAACAATGTAATCCTTCACAATCGGGATCAATAGGAATATAACAAATTAGATTTCAAAATATTTTATTTTTATTATTTATTTATTTTTAATATATTTATTTTAAAAATATTTTATTTTATATCAAAATATTTTATAATTTGTACCTACCTCCCGCTTATCTCTCTTTATTTTTGAGCATATTTTATTTTTATCTTTATTATTTTAATTGTTACGATATTATCTTTATTATTTTAGTTGTTATGATATTTCTACATTCAAGATGCCGGAAGGTGGGGAAGAATGTCTCCATTGATCCCTCTCTCCATTTCCTCTCTATTGAATATCTCCATCATTAGATCAAGTTTTAATGGTTGAGTTTGAATGCTATATAAAAATATTAATGTAACATTAAATCTCAACTATTGAAATTTGATCCAATGATGAAGACATTTAATAGAGGGGAAATAAAGAGAGAAATCAATAAAGACATTCTTTTCCAAATAAGAGGAGGGCATGCCAAATAAGAGGTGGACAGAATCTTAACATCCTTCGTTTATATAGTCAATACATATAATTGCACTAGAGAGGGGCAAAGCAAGCATCTATATAAAAATAAAACATGCCTCCCTGACACAATGGCATCGCATTTAAAATTAATTAATCAATTGCCGCCGGCAAAAAAATAAACTAATTAATTGCCAGCCTATTATCTTTTTATGAATTGTCTAATATTACTTTTGTCTCTTTATCATTTGCTTACTCGCCACACATAGACATGATTAAGTTCTAATTTTATTTTGGAAGTTTTTACTGTAGAGCGGTGGCTATCTAGAATTTTTTTCTTTTACTCAATTTTATCCTGAAAGTTTCAAAATGGTAGTAGATTTGTCTGGACTCACTAGTACATAAAAGGGTTTTTAAACTGGTTAAAATCGACTTTTTAGACCGGTTTTGGATTCGGTCTTGATACAGCCGGTCTTAAAAGTATGTCATTTTTAAGACCGGTTTTGAAACCGGTCTTAAAAGTCTAACTTTTAATACCGGTTATATTAATAACCTCTCTAAAAGTAACAATTTTAAGACCGATTGTCATAAGCACCGGTCTTAAAAGACCTCTGGTGGAAGGGGTTTTAGAGAAATTTTTAATACCGGTTGTTAAAACTAACCGGTCTTAAAAATTTGAATTTTAAGACCGGTTCTTTTCAACAACCGGTCTTAAAATTACTTTTAAGACCGGTTATTTTTAACAACCGGTCTTAAAAGTGTTATATTTTGTTTTTTTTTAAATGTGTGTGATTAGGTTTTTACTAGAACACATCCTTGAATTGCTACCTGCAATGCCATACTTGTTAAGTGCCATATGGTGTTCAATTTACTTCTACTTACAATGTCCTTTTGCTTTAACTTTCCACTTACCATTTCCTTTTGCATTATCCTTCCACTTACCAGTTCCACTTACAATGTTCAGTAGGCATAAATGAATTCAACCATGTCATATATATCATGCAACCAACAAGCTAGTGAATTCATCAAAATATACAAAAATCATCTTAAAACCAACAAACATGTCAAATCATGCAACCAACAATATTTGCACCTAATTAACCACCATGTCAATTCATCAATATACAGAAAACAATTCCTCAGTTTTACAAGAACTCACTGTTGTAAAAGTTCATAAATGAATTCAGCACAACATATGCGAACGTGCTCAATATCTTCTTCTGGAAAAAGGTCAGCAAGTTCAAACATCTGAAACACTAAAGCCAGGCAAAACATTAAATTCACTTAAAAAAAATAATAGTACAAAATTTTTGAAATATATATATATACATTTACCTCTTCAGTAAGTTCTATCGTGCCTAGGGTAATAATATTATACATGTGCCTCAAACTATACATCCCACACAAGTTGGACCCCGGTGGTTGCCTACGGGTCTGAAAAATAATATGATATCGTTAAAACAAGTATAAAATTAAAGCATGACTTATTATTGAATACATTCTTAAAACAAACCAATATGTAACTAACCTTTGGCAAGATCCATGTAGGGTCTCTTACCTCACGCATAGGCCTACTACAAGCAGTGTGTTGGAATGTCCGCATAGCCCTATATCATCAAAATCACAAAGGTTACTTATTTTACAAAAATTCCATAAATTTTGCACACGAAAGGTAATTAATAATGCAAGAAAACTTACAAGTTCAAGCTCTTCTTCAATTCATTAGTTGGCTTGCTGAGGTGGAGGGAGCATAAGAGGATGACAGGATAGCTCTTCTTGCACAAAATAGCCAATTGCCAATGATCACTGAAAAAATAAAAAAATTTTAAGCAAATATAAAATATTATGTATAGTATGAAATATAAATTTGTGTCTTACCCGTGCAAATATGGAGCCAAGAAACACTCAATTGAGGTTTCACTAAGCCTGTGCGATAAGTATGTGTGTCTGATAGCAGACGTGGTCCCTTTGTCGTAGAGTTGAACTGGGCATAGGAGTCCAAATTTATCGGTTTTGCCAGAGTCAACCAACCTACGATGCATCCACCTACAATAATTCAAGCAGGGACATTAAATCAAAGTTTAACGGCGTAATTTGTAAAATATTAACTTCCAATTTGAGAAGATACTTACATCAAAAAGAGCTGGACAATCGAAATCGTAAGCTGTTGTAGAGGAGCTACCAGGGACATTAAATCATCCCTCTCAAGATAGCAGTTCGCTCCTGACTTGCCAACAGCTGACTCAGTAGGCCAATCTCTTGTTCTAACAGATGTATCATATGCCATCAGAATCACTTGCTGCATGACATTCAATGGAGGCCGTGAAACATCTTGAGTGGAGGGAGGTGGAGGTGGAGGCGGAGGCGGGGATTCCTCAGCTCGATCAGAAACAAGGTTCTTTGGCCACAAGATGAAAGAGTTGATGACATCGCCCACAACCTTGAAGTCATCAACAGGGATAGGGAGAGGTGCATCTGCAATGATCACCTCTTCAACTGCCACTCTGACTTGATCATCCTTTATTTCTTGGTGGTGGACAGTTGATCCCAAGTTGTGCACGCTCCCCCGTGTAACCAATCGTCTCAGAGGATCCTCCACAAACAAGTCACAAGCTCACCAATTTGGCCGCCAAGACCCTCTGATGACTGACCAATGCAACTCCCTTTACTGCTCTATTTAGGGTTTAGGGAATGAGCCTGGGGAGCACTGGTATTTGCTTCTCTTGTGCTGTCAAGGTCATCCATTCCTCCTTCATCTTGCTAAATCTTTCTTCAAATCGTGCATCAAACGATGCTTCTGCCTCGGCCCTAGCTTCCGCCCTCACAGTGGCCAATATACACTCCATCTCCTCCCTAGTCACCATACCACTTGAGGAACGGCGTGAGGGTGCTCCAAAATAATCCCTTATGCCTACCCCTCCTCCAATCCGCCTGACACGGCCGAGATGCTCAGGTTTTCCTGTAGCTACGGTCAGGATGTCATTCCTCCCATCCGACCTAAACGATCCCTTGGCTTGTTTTTTTTAAGCTCCTCCTATAAGACAGATGACAAATGTTAGTAATGAAATTTGTTTACTAAATAATTAATAACAACAAGTTAACAACAATACTTACAATTTTCTCACCGATTACACAAGATTGTTCATTCGTATAAGACCCGCTCCTCTTTTGGCGAGCGAACAACCACTTCTCTTCTCGACGTATCGGAGATGGTGGAGAAAGAAGAACAAAAGGATCAGATTGAGCTGCTTCTTCCAATCTCTTCCGTTTGGCCGCCAACAAGTCTTTTTTTGGCCTTCGCATACCCCCACGAGACATTGTATGGGGGCAATCATTCTTTCTACCACTCTCTTGGGCCTTTTCCCTTTTTTTCCTGCGAATAAGAAATCAAAATTAAGTCATTGTAAATCAATAAAGACAATTCATAATTCATAAGCAAATCAATTGCAAAATAAGTCAACAACTCACCAATGCTTGTGTAGTAGTCTGAAGCCGTCTAAATTCTTGCCAAGTCTGTTCGTCAATAAAAGAATATTGCTCGCACGGATTAGGAAGAGGCTGACCTTCTTCCACCTCGATATGCACGTAATTGTTGGCTAGATTTGTCTTAAACTTCCTCCAGCGTTTATCACAATACGTCATTGTCTTGTCATACAAGACTTCACTCTCAGGAATGTCGTAAGTGAGCTAGATAGTTTCCCAAATATGTCGCTTCACACCTCTATCAACATTTCTCCACTGCTCTATCAAGATGCTAGGCTTGTTGCGTGCTAGGAGGCCGACAAAACTCCTATACCGTTGGGCATTAGGCCCGATTGGTTTCCAATATCTATCAAACTCAATCAGAATCTTTCCCCCGGTATTCCGATTGAGAGGAATGTCTCTCAATCGGGTGGCTCTCCTACTCCTTCGTCTAGGCCGGTTATGTGGCTCATTGTGTTCCTGACTCGGAGCATTGCTAGGCTCGCTTTGATTTGGATTAGTTGGATCGGGAGTACCCTCACTAGGACGACTCATTGTCTAAAAACACTTTAAGAACACTATTTAAGGCAATTTTGCTACACGGTGCTTATTGTTATAACACGGCACTATCTACAAAAGCAATTTCCAAGTTATGCAAACATGAACAAATAATTGCAATGCACAAGTTGAAGGAGGAATGATTAATTGCAATTAATCTGGTCATGAGTAATAAAGATTTATTCAGATGGTAACAATATCATCTATATTCAATATATATAGAATTATAATAAGTAATGACTTTAATTTATCAAATGGCAACAATTAAGGTAATAAAAAACTAATTTCACAAAAAATTCTCCTTATGCATTGACAAGTGTTAGAGCGTTGCTTGATATTGAAGATAACAATATAGTTTAACAAGTAACAACTTTATTTACCTATCAAATGACAACAACAACTAAGGCAACTAATTTTACAAAAACTTCTTCTTTTATATTGACAAGTGTTAGTACATTGCTTATTATTGATGATAACAAAAATTTAATAAATAAAAACTTTAACTTACCAGATGATAATAATTATAGGAGTGGCAACAGCTTATTAAGACATTTAGGTGATTCCATTGTGAAATGTAATCCCAAGCTAGTTCTCAGAAACTTCAAAGTGATGATTATATTATTTCACAGTCCTGAGTTGGGTTTGCAGATTTGATCCTATTTTGACATCTTTCTCCCTAGGGTTTTCAAGTGTAATTTTCCAAATTCCAATACATATTGGAGAAGCAACATGATAGAAGCCAACATCATATCCACCTACTTGCTAGCTAGCCTTAAGGCTGAAACGATATTTTGTGATTTCCCAATTGAGAGGCTGAATTCAATCAGAGTTAGTGAACAATCAGAGTTATTTCACAGTCCTGAGTTACGTTTGTTCATGTTCACATGTTGCAGCTGCTGTTTGCAAATGGAAAACCACCAAAATATACAACCGTACCTTAAACCTTTGCTTGAGGATCCTCTTATTCCTCTGGATTTGAACAGTCCTTGGCCACTTGCTGCAGGAATCGAACAAAGAAAATGGAGGATAAGTAATCTCACAATTTCAATGAAAAACCCAGAAATGAAATGGAAACACAAACCTGACAATAAAAACAAGGTTGAGAACGAAACCAATCGGAGGGAACAAACGACGATAGCCTTCTGACAATGAATTCAACAGTAAATCTCCATTGAAGACGGTGAAGTTAAGGACGGAGAAGAGAAGGGGAAAGGTGGAGCTGCCGCGAACAAACGCAGGGGTTTCGCTTATGTGCTTGATTGTTGAAATGAAATTTCAGAGCTAAATTTAGGCAGGTTTTGAAATCCAGGTCAATTTTAAGACCGGTTTTCAATTACAACCAGTCTTAAAAGTAATATTTAATACCGGTTCTATCTTAAAACCGGTCTTAAAATATATATTTAAGACCGGTTATTAATACATAACCGGTCTTAAAAATTGAAACTTTGTGAGACCGGTTATTAATTAATAACGGGTCTAAAATTTTGAATTTTTAAGACCGGTTTTTATTTACAACCGGTCTTAAAAATATTAAACATTTTATTTTTATGATTATCTTTAATTTATATAATATTTTCTAGACCGGTTATTTTTAAAACCGGTCTAGAAAATATATCACATATTTTTATTTTTTTTTATTGTATATATTTTAAGACCGGTTGTTTTGTAACCGGTCTTAAAATTATTTTTTAGACCGGTTTTTAATATAACCGGTCTTAAAAGTATTTTTAAGACCAGTTATTAATATAACCGGTCTTAATATTTCATCATAATTACAAAAATGTCACCGATCATATTTTTTAGACCTTATCAGATATAACCGGTCTAAATATTACGGTCTAAAAACCCTTTTCTATACTAGTAACTGTGATGGAAGGTTAAATTTGATCATTAAGTTATTCATTTGGCTCTTTGAAACACGTGGTAGCTTCACATTGGCATTCATTTTGCCAGCTCATCATCCATATGCCCAAGAAAAAAACGAAGTGAATAACTTCAGCTTGGGTACGGCGGAGAGAGGCGCAGAGAAGGGACAGATGCTGCTTTTGGGGGGAGGGGGTACCTTTGTCTTTTTCTTGGCCACACGGATGATGAGCTGGTAAAATGAATGCCAATGTGAAGCTGCTTTCAAAGAGTCAAATGAATAACTTAATGATCAAACTTAACCTTACATCATGGCCCAGTCAAATCTATTATCATTTTGAAATTTTTAAGGCGAAATTGAGCAAAAACGAAAACTTCTGGGTGTGCCCATTGCTCTTACGTAAAAGCTTTTCAAGTAAAATTGGAACTTAACCCTATACACACAGATGAGGTTTTTTATAAAAAAGAAAAAAGTTTCTAATATATGACAAGAAGTGGGCTGTGTGTGTATGAATATTTTACCACATTGTTCAACATGCAAGTAGGCAAAGTAAACGATGGCAACTTGACATATATGGCATATCCTGTGGAATATTTTTGACGTTATAAAATGTTAAAAAAAAAAAAAAACACGCGCGCGAAATATTTAACTTAATTAGATTCATAACTTGTTTATATTCATTCATTATAATCAACTAGAGGTTTCTCCCCCTGCACGGATTTTGTATTAAATGATGTAATTTTAAAATACGATCATGAAGAAATATTTTTATTGTTTTAAAATTTTTTATTGGTTGTACTTGTAAATATTTTTTTGTAATTCATCTCATTAAGTGGTATAAGTTATCAAGCAAGAATCAAGTAATTGTTTCTTCATTAACAGGAAAGAGTTTTTCTTTTTTTCTTTTTTTGTGTTTTCCAAATAATCATATGGGTGGTTGATGTATCGGGTTTAAAGTAGGTAGGTATCACCATCTTATTTCTAGGAAGTTTCATTTCTCCCCCTTTGAAAAAATTCATTTATTTCTTTTGTAAAATTTGACAGCCACTATAATATTAATAAAATTGAACTTGATTGAGCTTAATATTAAAATTGATTTTAGCCTTCCTCCCCCAAATCTTGATATTTTGTTTCAGTCCCATCTTCCTCTGCCAAAATAATTATAAAGTGATCACTACAAAAAGGGTCTTTTAACAGCGACTTTTTTAATTTCTATTAAAAAGAGGTTGTGACACGTTTAGTTTTGGGAGGAGAGACAATTTGAGTTGATAACCTTTGTTAGTGACATGGCGTGTGGGGGGACATGGCACCCAGGTAGCAACTAGTCAAAATTTTTCTCTGGCAATAGTTTTTGACATAGTTGCAAAGGTGGCTTACAGCTAAAAGCTTTAGAGACAATTTCTACAGACTGAAAGTCAATTTATTTGTAGTAAATATTTTCAGTAACACCAAAAGAAAATAAAACAACCGCCAAAAGGAATGGCAATTGAACTAACTACGACATTGTTTTAGTTTTCTTATTAATTGATAATTAATAAGAAAACTAAAGTAATTATGTTTCAATTAATTAATAATTTAAAATAATTATGTGTGTTTTTAAAAATTAAAACTGACATTTTCTATAACATCATAAGGAAATTGTTTTCATACTAGTATTCTAATAGTTGACATTTTCAATCCCAAATAGTATTCTAATAGTTGACATTTTCAATCCCAAATAGTTTAATATTAAGTTAAAATGTATGCAAGTCCATGAAATATTTTTAGGGGCATCTAACACCTTGAAATATTTTGTGGTGCAATGTTACCCCTAATATATTAAAAGTAGATCAATCTCTCCCCTCCCATTAATCATTAATTAAATTTGGTGTACACATATTAAAAAATATTTTAAAAATTAAATTTTAGAATGTAAAAAAAATCACAATTATGTTACGATATAAAGACTTGCTTAGCCTGATTAAAAATTTATTAGGCTTTCATAAAAAAAAGTGTATACTATTAATTTGTTAGATATTAAAATTAATTTTAGGCCACTCCCAAATTTTACGGATATATTCATAAATAAAGGTATGTTTGGGGGGGAAATATATCTCTTATACATCCATTGGTTTTACCTAAGTTTGATCACCACTTCATTTTGCATAATTTAGGTAGTTATTGCTTATAATTAAAAAGGACTTGGGGAGTATTATATGATTATTCCTTTAATGCCTTTTTCAAAATTGCTAGAGAATCCCAATCATACCACCCAATGTCTAGAATGCATGTATAATAAACCTTGGTACTAATCAAATTATTAATTAGTACTCAAACTTACTTCTTAAGTAATTCTTTCCCAACCCAAATCCCTCAATGAATCCAAACTTCCATCTCTAAGCTCCACAATCAAACTTTGCTTAGCAGATTTCAATCTCTCCCAATTCTTTAAATCCCTTCTAATTTACTTCGCTTGGATCTTCAATGCCCAATAACTTTTCATCACCATCTTCACCGACGCCTAACCAACACCTACTTCATCCTCCTCCATTGGCCATGGCAGCTCATATCCTCCACCATCTTTAATTGTCACTTAAACCCCGATTACCTCGTAGTTACATGCCTCCTAGCCTCTTCCTTCTTTATTGGTAGACTTGTCATCGGTTGAACCCAAATTCTCTCAAGCTGTCGAGATCTACTCAAAGGGTAAAACTATTTTTCAGATTTTCCACCACCCCGGAAAATAGGTTCCCACCAAAATAGGTGGAAACCCATTTTTCTATGTATAAAGGAAAATAAGTTGCCGTGAACAACGAATTGCTCCCACCCTAATGAAAAAAGCGAATTTTCCTTTTCTATCATCTCATTTTTCATGTAGTAAATAGGCACTAATAGTAATATAACTCAAGAGGAGAGAGGAGGGAGGTCTGAGGATAGAGCTCAGTGTACAATGACTACACACTAGGTATTGTCTTTTATAAGTAGGGAACGTAATATAACTACTTATGAGCCATAATGTTGATTAAAGGTGGCTTAATGATGATTAAATACGACAATTTCTAACCGTTGACAATTATGGTGATTTATGGCAATTCAATGTCGTTAATGAAGAGAATAAAACCAAGTAATCAAAATGCATAAATGCTCCAATGGTTAGTTCTAAATACTTCTCTTTTCTGCTCTTTTATTTTTCTATTTAAAATGTTGCCAACACAATTAAAAATTAAGTGGCTTTTCATTTTCCGACTGATTTATAATTAATATTCAAGCGGTTTTTTTCTTTTTTTTTTGTAGTCATACGAAAGGTGTACACTTGCATAGTAAATGTACTTGCTTTACATTGACATTTACTATTTCAAAGTAATATTCATGTGTTTTTTCATTTTCCAAATAATTCATAATTAATATTCAAGTAGCTTTTTTCTCCCAGACTATCTTTCTCACAGTTTTCCTAAAAAGTTTATACTTTTAATTTGTAAGAATATTAAAACCAATTTCATGTCACTCCCAAAATTTTAATATTTTATTTTCAATATTATCAAAGAAAAATTATTTTCAATCCCTTGGCCTAACCGTAAAAGATATTTGAAAACTTGAATAGCTCATGTCCTTTTGTCCCCTAAAAAAAAAGCTCATGTCTTTTGCACACTTTTGTGAGGGGTCTTTTTCATTAATCAAGTTTAAAAAGTAAATACGGTTGGTATGCATGATCACTACAAGCTTTTAAGTGGGCTTTTATTTTCTAACCGATTTATAATTAACATTCAAGTGACTTTTTTTGGCAAGCATATGATAGGTGTATAGATGAATAGTAAATGGACATGCTTCACATTGACATTTACTATTTCATAGATAATATTCAAGTGCCTTTTTATTTTCCAAATGATTCACAATTAACATTCAAATAATTTTTTTTCACCCAAACAATCTTTCCCATAGTTTTCTAAAAAGACTTTATTCTTTTAATTTGTTAGAATATTGAAGTCAATTTTAGGTCACTACCAAAATTTTAATATTTTTTTTCAGTATTGTTAAAAAAATATTTTATTTTCAATCCCACAATTAAAAATTAAGTAGCTTTTTATTTTCCAACCGATTTGTAATTGACATTCATGGCCTTTTTTGGCATGCAAATGAAAGATGGACAGTTGAATAGTAAATATACTTACTTTACATTGACATTCAATATTTCATAGATAATATTCAGGTGTCTTTTAATTTTTCAAACGATTCATAATTAACAATCAAATAGGTTTTTTCTCCTAAACTGTCTTTCCCACAGTTTTCTTAAAAAAAATTATACTTTTAATTTTTTTGAATATTAAAACCAATTTCATGTGACTCCCAAAACTTTAATATTTTATTTTCAATATTACCAAAAAATAGTTTATTTTTAATCATTTGGCCCAACCATCAAAAGCTTGAAAACTTGAATAGCTCATGTACTTTTTTTTTTTTACAAAAAATTTATGTCTTTTGCATAGTTTTGTGAGGTGACTTTTCATTTTTTGACCAATTTATAATTAACATTCAAATGGTTTTTTTTTTTTACAAGCATGTGAAAGGTGTACAATTGAGTAATACATGGACTTGTTTCACATTGACATTTACTATTTCATAGATAATATTCAAGTGCCTTTTCATTTTCCAAATAATTCACAATTAACATTCAAGTAGCTTTTTTTCTCCCAAACAATCTTTCCCATAGTTTTCTCAAAACAATTTATACTTTTAATTTGTTAGAATATTGAAGTCAATTTTAGGACACTCCCAAAATTTTAATATTTTATTTTCAATATTATAAAAAAAATATTTTATTTTCAATCCCTTGACACAACCATCAATAGATACATGAAAACTTGAATAGCAATTGACTTCACTAATCAAGGTTAAAAAGTTAACACCATTAATATGCATGGTTACTACAAGCTAGATTAAAAAGTTAACACCATTAGTATGCATGGTTACTACAAACTTTCTATAGATATAATATATAGATAGATAGATTATTCAGTTAATTCTCAACATTTGAATTTTATCATGAATATAATTTAATCCTTTATAAAATATTCTAACCATCCTTATGTTTTACCTTAATTACTCATATCTCCCTTTATATTGAAAACATACACTTAAGTCTAAGCCATTAATTCCATTAATAATATTCTGAAAATATTGTAAAAATATATATTTTTTAATTAAAATTTATATAAACATAGAATTTATTTACTAATTTACCTTTAATACTAAATCCCAAATTTTAATTGACAGCCGGTAAATATAAAAAACTTTTAAAAATTTAATAAATTTTTTAAATGTTTGTAGAAAAAAATATAAAATTATAAATCTAAATGATTTATACAATTTCTCAAACATATATATTTTATTATTTCTTATAGAAAACAACATGTTTGATATATATTTTTAGTCATTTAAGAAACTAAAAATAAATAAATTTCAATAAATATGAAGAAAATTTGAAATTATACATTTTATAATCTCAAAAGGTTAAAGTATACTTTTAATCCTTTAAATTTATAAGGGGCATACTTTTTGTCCTTTGACTGTATAAAATATACTTTTAGTCCTATAATTCTAACACCAGTAATGTTGCTAAAACTGAAAATGCTGATATATTAAAATCAAGTGATGACTGTGTAAACTTAAGTGACAACTAAGTAATTAAATGTTATTACTCTTAAATTTAATATATGTGTGAATTTAAAAATATCTAAAAACTTAATGATGTTGTTAATATCAAAACCTTAATTGTATTAAAAAAATTTAGTTTAATAATCTAAATATCAAAACCTCGATTTCATACGCAGCAATTTGTCAGTTTATTTTAGTTTAATAATATGAATATATTATATTAAAAAATTAAAACTAACCAATGTTTTGTCAGCTTCACAGTTTTTTCCTTATTAATTACAATAAAAAAACAGAATTTATTTATACTGACTCTTGAAATCATTGATAAATAAGAATAAAATAAAAAATTTATTTTATAATTAATGAGTTAATTAACTCTTAATATGTGAGACTTAGTTAACTGTATCTTATAAATAGAACTAGAATGATGTATAAAACTTAAATATTAGGGAATAGGAACATCGAAAGTGGATGAAAGGAAAAAAAACAAAAGTGGCTTTTTATAGAGACCGGCTTTCTTGGAAGAATCCTTGCGATATACTCCCTCTGGTCCTAATTATAGGAAAACATTTGAAAGTTGAACTTGGTCCTAATTATAAGATAAAATTTTAATTTTTGTCAATTTCTTCCCAGAATACCCCCTATTGATACTTTCTCAATAATAATTAAACACAATAATAATTTAATAAGAGTATATTGAAAGTTGTTGAGGGAGATTGACGACGCCGGACTGTGTGAGAACTTGGAGAAGTTATGTGTGAGGCACGGGAGGTATAAGAAAAAACAGAGAATTAATGTAACTGAATGCCATTTTAAATTTTAAATAATGGTATTTTATGAAAATAAATATGATTAACTAATTTAACCAATATCCTTAATTTCTCTAAAATTAGATAAATATGTGTTATAATTAGAACCGGACGGAGTAAAATATAATGAGTTAATGACAGCAAATAGTGCCGATCCTAAAAAAACGCAAATAGTGATTTTTTTTTTTTTTTGGACAAAACAAGTAGTGAATTTCACACTTGGAAAAAAACGGCAATATAGTAACAGCAAAGCGCCAGAGCCAATGAAAAAGAAGGTTATAAAAAGAATATGCTTCGGTTCTTTCCTCCACATCTCTTGTTTCTTGGAGCAGAGCATCTTCAGATAACAGCAGTGAGTATCCAGAAGAAAGCAAGATTGCTTCAACAAATTTTTCCTTTATTTTTACCCATTAGTTTTAATTTCATACCTTTGTTTCCTTTTCTTCTATTCCTAATATGATTATGTTGTTGCAGATTAAGATCTGTACAAAACGAACAGATCGAAGCCCTGCAAATGGCATATAGTGTCAGAGGAGAATCTTCTTCCAGCACTTATGCCTTCAATTCAACTCCAAAATGGGAGTATCATGTTTTCTTGAGTTTTGCAGGAAAAGACACTCGCTTGAATTTCACAGGTCACTTATATGATGCTTTCATTAGAAGTGGCATCAGAGGTTTTAGGGATGATGTAGATCTTCGGAAAGGGGAAGACATAAATGATCTCTTTCCAGTAATTCAGGATTCTCTCTGTGCAGTTCTTATCATCTCTCAAAATTATGCAAAATATACATGGTTTTTGGATGAGCTTCAAAAAGTTCTTGAATCTCAAAATACATTGGGTCGAAGGGTTTTTCCCATCTTCTACAATGTTAATCCAGCTGATGTAAGAAATCAACGAGGAAGTTTTGGGAAAGCCTTGGCCGAACTTGAAAAGAGATTCAGAGAAAATACGGCGAAAGTGCAGAATTGGAGAACTGCTTTGTCTGAAATCGGCAACTTGTCTGGTTGGGTCACTAGGGGCCAGTAAGTTTTCTTTCACAATCATTTAATCATATTTTCCATATTTATTTAGATTTTAAATTTTTTCGACTATGATCTTTAATTTTTCAACCATGTTTACTTTGTGGATGTTTAACTTGAAATTAAAGTCCCTTTATACATGTGGATAAGTCCAATTTTATTTGTGAGGAGCACTCGTTCCATTGTGACAACTGAAAATTGAAAGGTATGTATTTTGGTTTGTCAAGAGAAAAATCAAATTTTAAATGATGAATGGATCAACTGAATAACAATACTCATTGATAATTACTAATTAAAAAGTTTATGAATTTATATCCACCAATAAAATGAAATTGTGAATAAGTCGATACTTTTTCTTTGGAAAATAATCACATTTCAATTATAATGGAAGAACGGATCAATTCTTACTTGCTCAAGTATTCACATTCCATTTATCTCCTCCCTGTTGTTGACTTTCTATTTTATGAAAATTCAATAGCACTTCCCAGTTACATAAAAAATTTTATTGTACCTTTAGTGAGCAATATTCATGAAAAGTCACATTTTTCATTATTATTTTATTGGTAGGCATGAAGCAGATCTTATAAAAAATATAGTTGGAGATGTATGGACTTATGTAAGTTCTAAATTACCATCTTGTCATGACAATCTGGTTGGGATTGACTCAAGAGTAGCTGATATGAAGGCATTGTTGGAAACTAGGTTAGATAATGACAAGTGTTTTGTCGGTATATGAGGTATGGGCGGCGTCGGTAAAACAACTCTTGCTAGAGTTGTTTTTAAAAAAATATCTAATAAATTTCAAATATGTTGCTTTCTTCTCCATGTTAAAAAAACTTTACGAGAAAAAGACTGTCTACTCTCTTTGCAAAGGAAGCTTCTTTCTCATCTCAAAATACAAAACATGGAAATATCTAATGATTGCGATGGAATGGAAAACATAAGAAAGTTCCTTTGTGAGTAAAAGGTCCTTCTTGTGCTTGACGATGTAGATGATATGAGTCAATTGAGGAATTTGGCTGAAAGTCCATATTGGTTTGGCGAAGGAAGCAGGATAATTCTCACAACAAGAGATAAACAATTGCTCATCTCATGTGGAGTAGATAAGCAAAGAATATATGAGATGGAAACTATGAAGAGGGATGAATCTCGTCAACTCTTTTTGGGCAAAGCATTCAACAAATATCATCCCCCTGAAGGAGATTATTTGCAGTATTCTGAATCTGCGATTGAATATGCTGGAGGTCTTCCGTTAGCACTTGAAGTTCTGGGTCATTTTTTGTGTGGGAAGAGTGAAGCTGAGTGGATAAATGCTTTAGATAGATTGAAGCAAGGTAGATTGAAGCAAATTCCCAATGATGATCATATTCTTGAAGTACTTAGAATAAGTTATGAAGGACTACGGAATGAGGAAGAAAAGACAATATTTTTGGATATTGCTTGTTTTTTCAAGGGTAGGCGGAGAAAAGAAGTGACTAAAATTTTGGACGATTGTGATCTTCACGCAACAACTGGAATAAATGTCTTGATTCAGAAAACTTTACTAGTTGAAACGGAAGATGGTAGATTAGAGATGCATGATTTACTTGAAGACTTGGGTAAGTATATAGTTTGTCAAGAATCTCCCAATGATGTTGGCAAGCGTAGTAGGTTGTGGAAGTCTGAGGACATTAAGGAAGTATTGGAAAATAACAAAGTAAGTGCCTTATTTTTTAAATATCACATTTTGTTGACAAACATTTAGTGTTTTTAGATTTCTTTACTTCCTTATCATTCTCATTTTAATTTTCTAGAAAATGACATTTTTATTAGGGATCAAATGCAATACAAGATATTGTATTGCCATATTGTTGGAACGTAGCTAAAATAACAGTGCATCCTGAAGCCTTTTCGAAGATGACTAGCATTAGATTACTCCAAGTTGATGTGATGAGTATTAGTAGTCCACTCTCCTTATCAATTGGATTGGAACTACGTGATGTGATGCATAATTGTAGCTCACTCTCCTTATCAAGTGGATTGAAACTTTCTAGTGCCTTAAAAGTAGTTCAGTGGCGATCATTTCCTTCGGACACTCTTCCACTTCCACTGGATAAACTTGTTCATATTGAAATGGTTCGGAGCAAAATCGAGCGACTTTGGAATGGTATACAGGTGAGATTGATGCTTCATGCATCATTGTTTATCTTAAAAATATATGTGTCCTTGTTTTATTGATACATTGTTAAATGAGATTGACTCTATAATTTTTATTTGACTAGTCTATGGAAACGTTGAAATTTATCAACTTGAGCGGTTCTTCGAAATTGACCGAAACTCCAGAGTTCTCAGGAGTTCCATATTTAGAACATTTAGATCTTAGTCTCTGCAGTTCTCTTGTCAAGGTTCATCCCTCACTTGGAGAGTTAAATCACCTTGTTGAGGTGTACTTGAATGGTTGTAAGAGTCTTGAAGTCCTACCAAGAAAATTGGAAACAAACTCTTTGATAACTTTAGATCTTGGATGGTGTAAAAGACTTGCAGTGCTCCCAGAGTTCGGGGAAGGTATGAAAAGATTGTCATATCTTGATGTGAGTCCTGCCAAAACTAGACGTCTTGAAACACTTGTATCCTTGATTGGTCTTAGCAAGTTGAAGACTCACATAACTCGCCAACTTTCTAGGTTGACGACTCTACAGTCATTAACAGAATTATATTTAAGTGGGTGTGGCTTAAATGATGAATCAATTCCTGATGATTTTGGCAGTTTGTCATCACTTATTGTATTGGATCTAAGTGATCATGACTTTTTTAACCTACCCACCGATTGCTTCTCTAGTCTTTTTCGACTTTCCTTTCTTTCATTGGATCGTTGCATAACGCTCATGTCATTGCCAATGCTTCCACCACGGTTAATTCGATTAAACGCATCCGGTTGTTGTTTCATGAAACCTTTATCTGATAGACAGTTATGGAGTTTGGTTGCTTCACTTGAACATGAAGTTTGTTTGTCTTCCTACAATCTATAAAATGATTTATCCGTATTTCTTTTTGAACTACTTATACATGAAAAGACTAATTTTTTATTTCAGCTTCGTCGGCAAACTAAATATGCAATCTCAATTGATGAGTACATCTCATTGAAGTTCAGAAACGTTGAGGTATGTCTGTCTCATTTTTGTGTCTTTTTGCCACGTATGTTCCTTTCATGGGTAATTAGTGTTAATAACAGTTTAGCATATATGTTTGCAGCCAAACTGTCTTCCCCTGAGAGATTTCTGTGCAATTATTCATGGACGTGAGATACCACCATGGTTTCCATCAAGTGAAGAATTTTATCATTTGGAAGAGAATACATTTGAATATGAGATAAAAGTGAACATACCTCCATGTTTCCGTGATAGTGAATGGTCCGGAGTTGTTGTCTGCATCCATATCCCAAGGCATTCTCAAAGTACAATTTCTTGGAGTAGTAAAGCTGCAGAAGATGATGATTATATATTCAATGAGTGGGCACATGTTGCTACCACCTGCAGTGATCATAACCTGTTCATAATGGTGTTGGAATTAGATGAGAAATCATGTTGGCGGCACCTAAGAGGTCATAACAATTCCCTTCACATTAAACTTTCTACTCGCTTCAAGCACAGAGTTGGGTGGAGATTGTTACGTAAAGAAGAGATACAAGATTGGTGCAGTCGCAATGATTTCAACCAAGTCACCCAACCACAACTTCATTCTCCTAATGACGTCATGCTTCCCTATAGTTTGCTTAGGCAATTCATTAGGAAGGTGGATGAAAACGTGGAGATACGAAGGTTTTTTAACTTAACCCGGTTAGCGAACCAGCGTTGGGAACGGGCCAAGAAGCAGCCGGTCATGAAGACTTGTTTTCACTAGTATAAAAAAGCATTTCTACTGCGGGCTTTTTACATCATTTGCTGGGGGCACCATGTGTATAGATGGTGTGACTAGTGGTATTTTCGCAAATAAACAGCCTTTTAAGTTGCACCTCACATTTAATATGAGCAGCTTTTGGATTGAGGAGAGGAAACAAGAACAAATGGAAGTGCCTTTGTTTTCTTTTCTTCTTCAATATTTGGGATGTGCTATTTATTTATTTGTATAACCGAACAAAAAAAAACATAATAGTTATGGGAATATTGGAAGGCAGAGCTGGGAATATGGGCCAGCCCGAGGGTTGCGGGTTGGCCCGTACCTCAGGCCCGCACTTCTGCGGGCTGGCAAAATGCTAACCCTAACCCGCAGTGTGTGGGTTGCGGGCCAGCCCGCGGGCCCGCATTTTTTAAAAAAAAAATTTCCTATTTTTTAAAGAAAGCCAAAAATATGGGACACATATATATGAGTCATTAAATTTACCTTCCTTACATCAATCATTCCTCTTATAAAAATTTAAAAATATAATTCACAATTCAAGAGATAAAGTTATCAAATTTGCCAAAATTTATAAACAAAACATAAACTCATTCTCAAGCAACTAAAATATGATAATTTTGTTTAAAGAAGAAAGGAAAAGGCTAAGATTTTTTCTCTTTGGATTGAGAGGTACTAAAATAGGAGTGAAAAACTTACAAGTCTTATAAAATTATTATATGTAAAAAAAATTTTTTTTGCAGGCCAACCCATGGGCTAGCCCGCATCAACCCGTGGGTTATATGGTGTGGGCCTGTGCGGCCGGCCTGCATTTTTGCGAGTTGGGATTTTCCCAACCCTAACCCCGTCTCAACCCGCGGGCCAGTGGATTGAGCCCGCGGGTTGGGCCCGTATTACTGGCTCTAATTGGAAGGAGTTGAATAAGCATTAGTCAAAGGAAATTAATCAACCAACAATACTTAGCTTGGTAATTACAAGAAATTCCTTGTTAAAAGCCATGCACAGGTTATATGCAGAAGCTATGAACCACACTCTTCTGACAAATATGAGAAATGAAGAGATCTGCCTATCATTTTTTTATGGGATTTTTTTGTTCGATCTAGTTTGTAATACTTTACTCTAGGGTCACTTATCAGAGTTATTTAGCCATTTAAAAACCACATTTGACCCAATAGGTACCTTTAAAAAGAACAAAAGCTTAAAACTCTCTCAAATATTAGGTACCTTAAAATAATGAATTATCTTGAAAATTTATAAATACATAACTAAATCATTTTAACTCCAAAAATAGTGGTTCAAATCTCTGTTTTTAACTTTTGAGAATCTCATTATATGAAAAATATGATTCAACTCATCCTTTTTAATCCATCTATTTCAAAAACTCTCATTTTCTAAAACTGTACAGTGCAATATTTGCAACTATTCTAGGGAGCTCAAATTGAGCTCATTCTTGTCTCCTTAGAAAGCTTAATGAGACCTCTCTATAGGGAAAACTTGAAAAATAGTTAAACACAAGCCAATTAGTATAGTTTACAAGTAAAATAAAATTGCTCTATTTTTCCCCTGCAAATTTCTAGATTTCTGTTCTTCATTTTGAAAATTCATATTATAGTATGCACTTGTCCAAATGAGGTCATCTTAGACTTCTTCTTAAGCTATCGAAGTCTTATTCCTTGGAAAAATTTGCTGCATTACTTTTATCCTCCAAATTGGTACAGTTTGTTTGATCTCTAAAACTATCATGTTGGCTCAACTCACTTTGTTCAAATTATATACTTTAACTTGTAAACCTTGTATCTTGAATTAGGGGGCTCCATTTAGCTTGGTTAAGGACTTGTTGGAAAGCTTTTGAAGTCCTCTATAAGATGAAAATATGAAACATGAGCTTTGTTGGCCCAGTTGTCATCTTCTAATCAGTAATCGTATGCTGTCAAGAAAGCTCATCACTGGTTCAAGATTGTCATTCTCTACCTTGTAAAATACATAACTTATGTTCCAGAATTCCAAATAGTATGGTTCCAAGTTTATATTAAACTTGAACACGTCTAGCTTAATCATAATAATTTCCATGACCATTGGATACGTTTTGGTGAACTCTTTGATCGTCACGCCCTTATCTCAATTTCAACATTTTTCAGAGTATTCGCGAAAAACGATATGCGATTTGGTAGGCAACACAAGAATAGCATAACTATACTGATAATATGTGCATGATTACAGAAATTCCCCTCAGGGATTCGTACCTGATAATTACAATTAGTGTAGCCGCACAGGGCTATTTGGGTGTCTAAACTCATCCCAGTGAAACGGAGACTTCTTCCCATCTTTGTTCCACTACTGTAATCCCCTCGTACGGTACTCTGCATTGTTGTTTGCATATCTTCTATCGTCTCCTGTCTAAATTGTTGGTAGGGGAGGGTGAGATTCGAGAGAATCTCAGTAGGAAACAGATACCATAATGCATGCATGATAGATGCTGTGTATGACATGTTAGCTTTATCTAGATGCATGCTCCATAATGATATTTCTGCATGCTCAATGTTTCATGTAACAAAACTATGGCCACAGCGAAAACAGAAACAGAGCTTCATTTATTCAAATATACTCTACACAATCAAGTAAAGTAATCACATACATCATTACACAAGCAAAGATATAAAATACATGCAAGTAAGGTAAGTCCCCTACCTTAACCCTTTTCCGCCTAGAAACGCGTGCCTTGATCTACATGCAAACAGCTCGGGGCTCCATATTCGATCCTACAATGTCAAATGTACTATTTAGACACTTCTATAGTGTTTCTGGGGGTTATATGAGGCTATATTGAAAAATGACTAAAATGCCCCTAGGGGCCCGACCGGCCCCACTGTACCCGGTCCGGCTGTGCTTTTCCCGAAATTTTGACATGGGCTATTCTTACATATTTTCACCCAAGGAATCCATTTCCGGACTCGGAATTATAAAATTCAATGTCAAATTATGAAATTGCCCTTGGCAGCCCTACTTTTAGGGTTTTAGAGGCGTTTCCGTAATTATGCTTTTTCAACCTTTTTCGAAAAAGTGCCCAACTGTAACCCCACCTAATTTTCCCTCCTGAACTCAATGGAATATATTATAAAATCATTGAAAATCCAACTCTAAGGCCCTCAAACATCCCTGGCCGAAATTATGGTGTTCTCCGCGAAAAATCGGGGTTTTACGATTTCGGCTCCGTAAACACGTTCCTTTCTACTCCTAACCACTTTATTAACCATTACATTAGGTTACAACTAACATTAAGACCCAATTTGGGTAGCATAACCCCTAGGCAACTCAATTTCCAAACTTTAAAACCAATGGCAATCCGGCGAAATTTCACCGATTAAATTGCCCACAACAGGCAGAATAAACAATATACGAAAGTTTGGAAGTTACCTTTTACTTCCTTTTGCCTTTTCCAATAATGGCTGCAAAACCCTAACTCTCAACACATATTTGAGCTGCAAAATTTGTGAAAGACCAAGAAGAGTAGCTTAGGAGTAGAGTTATACGAGTTAGGAGCTAAATCGTCGGAGGAATCGGCTTACCTTGAGAGTTTTCTTCTCCTTTCTCTCTCTACAATTCCACACCTTCTCTCTCTATATGCAGCTGTGCAGAACGTCAGAAATGAGCTTGGGAGGAAGATGATGACCTTTTATTTTAATATCTAATATCATATTTCATTTATTTGATAATTTCCAAATTTTGGGATTTTTACAAAATTCTGGCAGATTTCTGCCCAAACTTTGAAAAATCATAACTAATTCTAGAAAAATCGAATTAGAGTGATTCCAAAGCCTATAAAACCCTTATTGAGTCTAGTTTCAAGGAAAAATATAGACGTTTGCTGAATGAAATCACAAAATTCCCAGAATTTCAATCTTTGCATATTGTTCCAGAAATTTCACAGTTTTTCTGTGTTGACTTCAAAAATTCATATCTTTTTGTGTATAGCTCTAATTGATTCATATGACCTATCAAATTAAAGCTTAGGATGTCTAATTTCATCTTGTAAAATCTCATAATTTTTCTCATCATTTGATCATTCAAAATCACATGACAAGCTCACTACCTCATAGGCGATTTCACCATAAGCATAATCACTTTCTTCAAAATTAACCATTTTATTTTCTTTAATGCCCCAAAGATATAAGAATCATTAGAGAATAGATTTGTGACATCTACTAAACCGGGGCTTAGCAGTTCACTTAATTTAGGCTTATTCCCAAGCCTCCAATCTCAAAATTCGGGATATTACACTTTGATCCACAAAAGCAACATACAATAGGATGGAAGTATGACTCCAGCATTACAAATACAAACATGCATGTTCACATATATCTTGTTCAAAGCGTGAACATGCCATTTTCATAAAATCATAGCCCCTCGAAGAATCATGGAAACAGAGCCTAACAATTTGTAGGTTGCTACCTTGTTCAATATCTTGCACAAGAGAAAAAGGGAAAGGTTGCTACTTTGATAGTTAGGTGTATTCCAAGATTATTCTTCTTTCCAACAACGTTACTCTTTGTGTCCTTCGTTTCTATTAGATTCCCTAAACAGAATATACAACAACTTCATGCATAGAACAGCAACCTAAAGTCATCCAAATCAAATCTTTTGTCCTACTAGGTTCACTTTGCCTTGAATTTGGCCTTTCATTCATTGAACCCTTGGCTTGCTTTATTTAATTAATCATTTAGCACCTTAAATATGTCTAGAATATTAGGGAATCCTTGTGTCTTTCTGCTGTCTAAAACAGGGCATTATGCATGTCTAACATTTACCTAATCATAACTTAAGAAAACCATACCAAAAGCTGGAAGATACGTACCCCTATCCTTGCTTAGGCTAATTTTGATTTTCTCCTTCTGCCTTCACCTTGTCCAGCCTCAAAGTTTTGCTTATTGAGGTTCTAAAACCATAGATAGGTAGTTCTTGATAGGTACCGAAAGTTTTATGGACATCACTTGAGCTCTATAGGTGGTTTAGTAGGAGAAAATTGCTAGAGTTTCCTTCTCTTGAATGTCACTCTTAGAGCTTTTAAATTCTGTTTCCTCTCTTCTCTTCTACGGTTTTCAGCTTTTGGGAGATACATGCTGAAGCTAAATGAAGCTTATATTGGCTTACTGAAGGCCGGTCAAGATGAGGTCTAATATTAAGGGTGAAACACTTAATCCCTTATTAATCTAAGTGCATGTTTGTTTAAGCTTTTTGCACAGTAAAAACGCACTTATTACGCAAGCCGAGAAAAAACTCATCTCACATACTTACCTCGTATACCGTGAATCACGAATTATAAGCACGTTTTGGACAAAAATAAGCCATTCCAAACGCACACTAACACTGCCAAGTGTATTCCACTAGTTCCTTCAATATGCTTTGTCAGACCAAAGGAAAGGAAAATGATGATTTTTGGAAAGCTACACGTGTAGACATACTATAATATTGAAGAAGTAAGGCGGGGATCATTATCTGAAAATTTCCACTTAAATTTTAATTCAATAAACTATCATATGTAGCTGCCACCTGTTGTATTTTTAACCCTTATAATTCTAAGCCCATGCCACCTAATCAATCTTTTAGACACCCAATACAATTCTCCAAATGGCTTGTCACACACACAAGCCTGTGAAGTTTGGCATTTTTTGAATAATTCCTTTAAAATTTCGCTTGAACTAGGCTTTTTGAGTAATTAATCTAATTTTGAGGCTTTCACCTTAAACACTTATCTTCATCCTCAAAAATATCTCAGAAGCCTTTTAATTTATCTATTTTTAAAATTTAGGATATTACACAGTTCCTTTTTAAAAAACGAAATTAAATATATTTTTTTGTATTTGTGGTTATAGTGATAAAATATACTAAAGCGTGAAACAGTATTAGTCACAATGAACAAAAGGAACTTAGCTTCTCTCCTCTACCCCTTCCCATCTTTTTCCCTTTTCCACCGTTAGATTAAGATTTCAACAGTTCAGGTTTATCATATTATTATAATTTTACCTTAAAGATTCAAAAGTTATTTTAACAGTTCAAATTTATTTTGCATTTGATATAAAAAGAAATTATTTTTTTATATTTAAGGTAAAATTATAATAATATTTTTATAATATGTTAAATCTGGACCGTTGAGATTTTAATCTAACAGTAAAAAAAAGAAAAAGGATGGGAAGGGATAGATGAGAGAAGCTAAGTCCGTCTTTTTTTCTATTGTGGGACCACATTTTTGTTATTTTCCTTAACGCTTTCCTCTCTTTCTCTCTCCATTGTGAGATAGTGGTAGAACCAGTTTCCGGGAGAGCTCATCTCATCTAGATTGTCCATTAGATTTAATTTTCTTAACTAATGATTTTTAAATGAAAAATATCATTTTTTGAAAAAAAAAATATTAGTTAAAAGATTATTTTTATGTTAAATTTTCTACCTACTAAAATAATCTTCAAAAACAAAATTGGGCAGATGAGATGAGTTCTACCTACCTATCCTTTGAACAGATAGTGAAACTAGTTCCTTTTTAAGCAACCTCAAAGCTACTTCATTTTTACCCGGCCATTGAACCCAAAAGTTATATTGCCTCAATGCTATCCCAAACACTAAGGTCCCATCCTTCGTCTTCCTTTCATCAAATCTCAAGGCTAGAAACCCAAGGGCACAAAAACAACATACGCTTCACTACTTCTACTTGGCACTTGCATATACCACAAATTGGAAAGTTTGAATATTTCCTTCTAAAATGCACATCTTTAGTTGCCAATGCTCCACACTCTGCTCTCCACAGCAAATGAACAACCTTAGGAGGCACTTTCACCTTCCACAAACCATCCCATACACTCTTAGGAGTATGATAATGATAAAATTAAACAAGTCTTGTTAGAGTTGTTTGTGAAATATATATATATATATATATATATATATATATATATATATATATATATATATATGTATATACACATATCTTATAGATATGAAATGTTTATAGTACCAACCAAGACATTAAAAGAAAATAAATTAACAAACTATACTTGGTAAAAGAATAAAGAAAAAGAAATATTCAGCAACTTCAAAATGTCTTTTTCTCACTGTAGAGAATTGGAAAGGACAAAAGATAAACTTATCCAGTTTGAATTAATCCTCCAGCTGAACAAAGTAACACTCGTCTGTTTTGAAATTGAAATTTGGACAAAGTGCAGAATTATAGAATTGCTTTATAATTTATATGATTTGAGAAACTTATCCATTTTTCTTTTCAAATGATTTAATCATAATTTTAATATTCAGTTTGTTTTTTGTATTTTCTTTTCTTTTAATTTGGTTCAAATCTTTTATAATGATTATATATTTGTCTTTCTTCTCGTTTTTGCTTGGATACATTAAATTATGCCTTTGTGTGATGAAATGATTCATAATCTGTAATGTGTAGCTTTTTTTATATATGATACAACCCCATAGGTCGTTTATTTTATGTTTTGATATATTATGATTATTTGAAAATTCTATAAACCTTTTTCCCTGACTTTCACTTGCCTTTGAGAAACATATACTCTCTATATGCAACCATGGATATTACAATATGTAATTATTGCAATACATGAAATGTTGTAATAAGAAATTTTCTTTTGCATTCTTCACTTGAAGAGATTATCTATTTCACTTGAAAAGTCTCTATGTAATGCACAATATTACTTAAATTTTTTGGAAGAACTGTAACAAAAAAAAAAGTTGTGGGAAGAAATCAGAACTCTTTCCTTTGTGACCCCTGATTTATTTATTAGGAGTTCTATGCCATATTTATTTGGTGGACTTCAAATAACAGCAAGTTATGTCATGAAGATATGGATTAGCCCTCTTACTCTCAGGCTACGTAAGTTGAACATTCAAGTTAAGAAGTTCTATTTGGCAACCAAAAAAGAAAAAGGAACTTCAGAAATTCTCTCTATTATGTAATGTAAATGACAACTCCAGGAAGGAAGTAAGCCAAGCATGAAGCAAAGCAGTTGTTACCCCAAATTATATAAACCTCAGCAATCTTAACTAATTAAGCTTCTCTAACTTCAGAAAAAGAAAAAGTTTGAATCATCAACATGAATATATTGTAATGAGACTTATATCACTTCCTCAACTGTTGAAGCTTTTAGTTGTGCATGTCACTTTTAAAAGCATCAAATCTTTCAAATAATCATCAGTGTGTCTCCATAAAATGGCTTCATCAGTTTTGTATATATTAACTGAGCAAAAGAGTATAAATAGGACAATAGAAAATGAGAGTCATCGTAATCTATTTCTCTCATATTGAAAAGCACGAAATATGATAACAGGGGATGAGCAAATAATGATTTGATGGGCTCTACTTTCCTTTACTCAAAGGTTTTTATTGTTCTGTCCAATGCAGTTTGAGGAAGGCAGACCGCAGAAGCATCAATTGATTTGTTCATATAATCATCAGTGTGTGTCCACTCTTTCATATCTTCTTTACATGTAACACAGCATCCACAACCTCCCATCTTAAGCATCTCTCGATTGACATGGACAATGAAAAGTAAATTTGATGTTAAGGAAAATTGTTTTGACCTCTGAGATGTTGCCAACTGTTTTCTCATTCAAATGCAACACCATTATGAAGAGGTGAGGACCCTTCTTAAGAACAACACCAATTTCATGTACCCACTTTCTCCTTATGTACTCATCATTTTTAGGGGCTTTACTACTCCATGAAATGTGAAACCTATCAAATCTATATGGCATAATTTGAAACTTAATGCAAATAGCAAGTCCAGACTATTCACTTTCAGCAACATGTTGAAAGATGCCCATTATTAATTCATATTCGAATCTATAAAAATCTAAAGGAAAATTATCTTTATTTGGGAACCATGATGGTAATTCAGATCCCCAAATAATTGCCAAAAAAAAATCTCTCTCTAGTGAAGATATTCTACTAATTGTAACAAAATTAACCTATTAGGAACTAGGCTACCTAGCTTGAACAGAAAAGGAGCATGCTAGAAATACAAAAAGAGGAGATTAATATACCTCAATGTGCTTGAGCAATGTATTCTCATATTTAACTTGATGACGGCATGCACTAAAACAAGCAAATATTCATGTTATGTGTACATACATACATGGATAAAAGAAAAAGATCCTTAAATCAGTGGATAGAACATAGTAAGGGGAACATACCTCATGGGCAAGTGATAAAACCATATTCCATAATTGTGTTTTTGATAAAGGTTCCATTGAATCACAACCCTGCATCTAATCCAATTAACTGTGGTGGAAGCTTGGGTAGTGACTTAAGCCTCTTGCAGGAACTTAGGAAAAGAAAGTGTAATCGAAAGGAATTACAGAACCAACCATCAGGTATATTAACAAAATCATTTCAAACCACTAAAATCTTCAAGAATGATCCATCACTTAGACCAAAATAGTTCGAGTCTAACTCTATTAATGACCATAGACATTTCATTATTTATATGATATGTTTAGTATTTATACAAAATGCACTAACAGCATACTTTCCTAGCTATATACAGAACAACCCAACTAACTTATAATTTATTAGTTGTATACTCTGATAGCCTCCCGTGAACTCAAGACATCTTGGACCTTGAGTTTAGACTTCAACAGATTAAATGTCAAGGTAGACAGTGGCTTAGCAAATATGTCTGCTATAGATGTATAGAAGGAATATGATGATTGATGAACAAGTAGTTGGTTTTACAACAATGAGTTGTAGAATAGGAGCAGCAAAATAGGTTGTAGGTTGATCATTCATCATAGGATGAGTATATGCAGGGAACAGAAGATAGTGGAATTGGCTAGAAGGAAAATGGATGGTGCAGGGACAATAGATTTGAAGGGAAAAACTGATTCAGTAGAGATATATAAGTCCATCTAATACATGCAAGACATTTATATCCATGATGAGCCATGCTATGCCCTTAGAAAGAAAACTCTATTGAACGAAGTGATAGTTTATGAGAGTTATCATAAGGAGGATAACATGAACAACCAAACACATGGAGAGGAGAATAATTGGGAGTTTTGCGAAACAACTTGGTGTGAAAATCAAAGTTATCAAAGAAGATAAAGTATATAGCACATATTTCCTTCGGTCCTAATTATAAGATAAAGTTGACTTTTTTGGAGAAATTAAGGAAGCTAATTAAATTATTTTAGATTATTTATATTTTTATTTTTTTTCTTGAAACTAATTAGTTTGGCTAATAAATTAATATATAATCTAAGGATACATAACATATGATATAAATAAGTAACTTATTTAGCTTCCTTAATTTCTCCAAAAAAAATCAATTTTGTCTTATAATTAGGACTGGAGGTAGGACAATAATTCCTAGCTATAAAAGCTCCAACCTCTGGTTCTGTTAAATTATTAAAATCAATGATGGTGCTGCCCCACTCTTGAATAGCGCCCGCCATCCACATTCCAATTTTAGTTTATTAGACGAATGATATTTGACGTTAAGTTTGATGTGAAGGCAGTGATTTTTTTCTCTTTAAATGTTGCCAACATGTTTTTTCATTGAAATCCAAAAGACACACAAGTGAAATCTCATTTTCCTGTTCTTCACAAATTTAATAATAATCTTCCTTGACTCCTAGCTATGTGGTGGATGAAGGCTTGAGTTCAATATGCTTGAAGGCTGAGTCTATTCTCTGGTCTTATGAATCAATTCAATTTGTGTAATCTTGATTTCGAGGTTTAGGAATTGTGACTGGAAGATTGTATTGACAGTGTTTGGTTAAATGCCTCCTTGTTGTAGACTTATGCTGTAGTTTTGTTATATGTTGATTCCTCTGCACTTTTGATTGATTTCTAGCTATGTTTATATGTAAGTCACAGAATTGTTGCTTTGTATATGTGGCTGAGTGATTAATGATAAGGAAAAAATTATAGTCTGAAACTCTGTAACTATAAGGACCTTATCAAGTAATAAAGTAATGAGAAAAGTATCATTCTCACGAAAACTTGGTACTAACAATATATTTGAACAATGACTTTACACTTTTGCTCAAGATGAGTCAAAACAATTTAAATTAAAGATAAAAAATAACTAACTATAAAGGGGGAAAAAAGAAAATCAAATCTAACTAAAATTAAAAGTAAATGTGACTATAGATCTTAAGCGGTGACTCGGATAATTATAGTCTTGATTACTTCTTAGTGTCTAATTCCCTCCTTAATTGTGTTTAAAGTTATATTTGCTAGTTTAGAACTCTTAATTACATAAAACTGTCTTTTGATCCACTAAAAGTCATTCCAATTATATTAATCTCTAACTCCTTAGATGATTAGTACTTAACTGGATTAATTTAAGTGTAAGCCTAATGAGACTACGTAGAACCAGTGGATATATGTCTATTCTACAAACAAATGATGTTTGGAAACTTAATCATACACATTCAATTGAAGGTATATTGTGAGAGAGAGAGAGAGAGAGAGAGAGAGAGAGAGAGAGAGAGAGTTCAATGCAGTATAAAATCATATTATTCCTCCATATTTCAATGTGTACGGTAAAGGTAATAAATATGGACTGTGACCCAATACTATTGTGACATGTGTATGCTAACGCGAAGGATCTAGAATTACAAATGCTTATCTATACAGAATATTAGATACTGTATCTTTTTGGGCCTTAATATTTATATTAGACGTCAGTACCCAGCTATACTCTCTGCCTCATGAAATTGGCAAAAGCATCTATAAGCCCAAATCTTGGTTCAGAAACTCTCTGAGAAAAAAAAGGGCAAATGACTGGTCATGTCATGTAACTCTTCAAGAGCATTACATGGTTGAAACTTGAAACTCCCTCTCGGTAAGCTCTTGCTCAAAGCCTTCATGACAGTAAGGGCAAATGGCCTCTCTCCCTCAAATATTTAAAAAAGATTCAAAATTAATTAGACAACCAAATCACTTTTGTCCATGCAGTAACCATTCTCATGACTAATAGCTTGACAGCTATTTCCAGAACACAACACAAGTGAAAAGAGAAAAGATATACAAACATTAAGATTCACCAAAAACTAAGCTATTTAAAATGACAGCCTTAAATACTGATGTAGAATTGGTCTAGTGGTGTAAAGCTCTATTAGATCCTTATGAGGTTTTGAGTTCGAGTTCTAGAAGAAACACTCATGTTAGAAGAAATGTCCAAGAACTCTGAACCAGATTTTAGATCACAATATCAAAAGAAGAAAAATGACAGCTTTAAACACACCAAAGTAAAAGTGATTCCCTGATGACTATTTAACAAGAAAAAGAAAGGGCTTGTGTGTTGTGGTTGAAAAAGGATTGCTTATAGGAGGTTGGATGGAATAATAAGTGATAGGAAGGAAATATTTTTAATTCTAGAAAGCAACAATTTTTTTTTTTTTTTGCCAGTCTAGAAAGCATCATTTGATTCATCAAGATGTATTTTTGCCCTTTTGGGGTAATATCAAGAATATATATAAGTTATGTTTGGAATAGCTTTTTTTTTTGGAAAATAAGTGTTTATTACGTAAGTCAAGATAAAATTTCTCCTACATACTTACTTCATATACCATAAATCATGATTTATAAATATTTATAAGTCAAAAATAAATTACCCCAAATAAACACATAATTGATGCTTGCCGTCCCTCTCCTTACGCATCGTCAAGAAGGAATTGAAGAAAGATTTTTAAGGGTGTGTTTGTAAGGGAGGGGAGGGGAAGGAGGTTAAATTATCTTTTTAGATTAAAGTTATTTAAATTTTGGACGGGAACCTAATATTTAAAAGGAATGAGAGGGTAAATTTTAGGTTTATTTTATCCAATATTATAATTTGGCCCCCTACCCTCCCCACCCTCCCCTCAAACCAAACACACCCAAGAGAATTTAGCTAAATGGTAACTCCCTTCATAATTCAGTCTATAATTAATTTATTGACACTGGTTTATCTTTTTCTTATGAAGTTAATTAATACTAGTGGATCAATTATAACTCCTCCAAGCCCATCGCATGGGTTTACGTTTTCTATTTTTTTATTTTTATTTTCAAAATTTTAAGATAGGTCAGAATATCATATTTATTATTTAAAAAATATTATTATAAATATAAATAAATAAATTTAAACTATTAAAATATAATATATATATATATATATATATATATATATATATATATATAATTCATAACCATAATACAAATAAAAAAATATTAATTGATAAAATAATATATTAAAATTTTTATAAAATATTAAATATTAACTATTCATTTTTTAATCTAATTACATGTTCGAATTCTATGCATACTTATTGAAAAAAGAAAAAAGAAAAAAGGTGAGAATCATTTGTCCTTTAGGTTCAACAACGGAAAAACTTTTAATAAAGGTTACCCAAAATCAAGGATTATCGTAGCACCATATTAAGAGACCGACATGAAAATCAGTATACATACAAAATCCCGGAAATACCTTTAATTTTAAATTAAAAAAAAATCAGAAAAGGGTATAAATCCTCCCCAACCGAAGTGATGAGGCTGGAGTGACAACTGATCAGAAAAAGAGGGAGTACGAACGTGGATTAAAAAATGTTCTAAATGTACTATTTTTGTGTTTTCCCCTAACTTCTCAATTAAGTTTTTTACTATAATATTTTATATTCTTATAATTATTTTCAAAGCTCTTAAAAATTCAAATAATTTATGTATTTAATTAAATTTTCAAAAATATTTAATCAATTATATGTATATTCCTCTAATCCTATATATAAGGTACTTGTAACATATTTCACACATACTAAGTGAAAGGGAAAATTGTGAAAAAAATCCCTCATTAACAACTTATGTGCTAAATGGGACCTTTGCGTGCAGATTATCTTCCACTTGTGCAGAATATCTTCCCTGGTGTGTAGATGATCTTCCCTATATGCAAAAATCTTCTTTACGTGTGCAGAAATCTTTCTTCCGAGTGCAAATATCTTCCTATGTCCAATTTAGCAAATAAATTGCCAATGAAGCCTTTTTTAGCAATTCTCCCTAAGAGAAAACCTTAAGTTTATTTATTTCCTATTTTATCTATTTCTTTTTTTTTGAAAAAGAAAAAAAGGAAATAAATAAATAAATAACCCAAGTAAGGGTAGTATGTGCTGCTGTATATAGGGCTTGAGATGTTCAGTCACGACAAACATTACCATCAGAGGCCATCATAATTGACTTGTGTTAGTTTTCGTCTCTTTGCTAAAAGAAAGGGTTAAAATGAATTCAGGATTTAAGTAATTTTTTTAAAAAAAATACATTAAGTGTTTTAAAGTATTTTATCGTGAATGTTATTTAAAATAATTTTTTAAGTATGTCTATGACTTTCAAATTTTTTTTAAGGAAAAAGGAAAACTGAAACGATAACTTGTTTTAACATTTGTGGGGACAATTTGAGAGAGGTGACAGCTATTCCGTTGGCAGCTGAAGTCCAGTGGTTTGCAATGTGAACCCAAACGGGTTCGCTCACCACCGTTGCGCTTTCTTTAAAAAAAAAAAAAAGTGCTTTTTTTGCCTCTCACCGTGGAGTCAAACACGCTCAAGCAATACTCCCAATGATAGCTGCCTCCTCTTTCAAATTGTCGGCCACTCCCTTCTCTTTCTGTAGCTTTTTCTTTTCTTTTCTTTCCCATTCATTTTTTCTAATTGCTACTAGTCAAAAAATGTTGGCCACTCTTAGTCAAAGAATTCAAAGCCAATGGAAACTCATCTTTCACCCTCATACCACGTGATTAAACTAATATAATAGACAAAATCAATATAAAATGAAGACAATATTAGAGAGAGAAAAACATGTCTTTTTTTTCTTATGTCTAAATTAGTAGAACATGTCACTTGAATAATTAGACGTTGTCGGATTGTAATATATGGTACAATTCGGATCGTCTCTCCAAGAGCCTTATATTAATTACCTAAAAACTTAAGTGTAATGATTGACATGAAATAAGTTAAAAATAATTTTTAACTTTTTATCTAACAACTAGATTGCAATTAAACTAAAATACTTTTAAAACTAAAATTTTTAGATTTTTGGAATAAAATTGAAGAAGGAATGGAAATTGGTTAGAAATGTAATGGATAAATATACTCTTAGAAATGGTTTTCAATGGCTATCCTTACTCAATTAAGATATTTGGGGAGTTAATGCACTAAGCTTCTAATATATCAAACCTCAATTACCATTGAGTCTAACATTACAAGAGAGGAACCTTTACCCTTGAAATGCTATTAAGCCCTCTTAATGTAATGAGTTTCTCTAAGTTTTTTAATATACCAAACCCCAATTACCATTGAGTTTAATGCTTAAACTCATGAACCCATTTATTTAAGCATTATTAAAACCCCTTAGAGAGTGACTATGGAATAAGCAATGCATTTAAATTCAACTACAATTCCAATTCAATCAAACTATCCGACAATATCATGTTAAATAGAGAGAAACAATAGAATCATAGATAAACATATATATAACCATATATATTGATAAGCACAAATCCTTATTACAAATTCCAAATCACAAAAACTCAATCCATACATAGAAATCCTAACTAAAATTATAGTCTCATTACATAAATAAATTCTTAGACCTAAGAAATCACAAATAGAATGAGCTATAGATAAAATAAACTCCACTTTAAAGCATATGTGAGCTCAAGTCATCTACAAATCATCTCCAAGAGCACAAAATTGCCTAATTACTCATAACAATAACTTAAGTAACATAATCCCATTCTGATGCAAACACCCAGTCATATTAAATCACAGATTAAATTCATTGGGGCTGAAATTAAACTCAGAACAGGGGAATATGCACAGCTGAAATTAAACCCAGACACAGAGAAAGCCACGGCTGAAATTAATTCAGATGCAGAAGAAGTCACAGCCTTGAAAACGATGAAAGGTGAAGTCGATTATGGTGGACGACGGTGGTGCGATTGTGTTATCTTCCTCTGTCTCGTCTCTCTCCCCCACGGCTAAGCTCTCTGGTTCATTGCTGCCCCTGCTTTGCTGAGGTTCTGCTTGAGTTGGAGAGGGTCGTCGGTGACTATGGTGGTGAAGGTGATAGTCGCTGACGACGGAGAAGGTAAGGAAGATGAAAGTGAAGATGCGATGTGTCTATTGCGGCTGTAATTTCTGGTTCGTGCCTCTCGCGCCTCCTCAGTGAAGCTCTGCAATTGGGTATATAAACTGATTAAAGAGCTGACCTAAAGGCTGTCAAAACGAAGTTGTTTTTCGAGGACCATTTTGTTATTTTTGAAATTTGTGGTACCAAAATGTCATTCTCAAATTCGAGCCTCAAAACTGCCATTTTCAATTTTAATCCAAATTTTCAATTGAAAACAATTTAACCAACATCAAATGTTCTCAAAAAAATCAATGATTAAGAGTAATTATAATTATTTTGACAATTTTGCCCTTTTAAGTCACAATTTAATATATTTACTCTTAATTTCAATTAAGCACAAATAAGGCATTTTAAGCTAAATTATTATGACAAAATCTCCAAATAAAATATCAAAATATATAATAAAATAGGGATTTGTCAATAGGTTACGAAAGATTAAGAATATTGGAATTGAAGAAATGGTTACCATGTTATTATATATGCATTCTATTTAAATATAAATTTATTCATTTTTAATTAAAGTACATTAGTGTTTTTTTCAATAATAATTGAATTTTTTTTTATTTTATCAAATTTTATTTATATTTTTTCAAGGAAAAATGACAATTAGATCCCAAGCTACACAAAAAATACCAAAAAAGTCCCTTGGAAAAGTCAATGGTCAGAAAAGTCCCCAATGCCCATTTACCAAAATATCCCCAAGCAATTTTGTAATACCTCGAAATTTGGGATTTGAGGCTTGGAAATAAGCCTAAATTAAGTGGACTGCTAAACCCCAATTTAGCAGGAACCTAAATTTATCCCCTAATGATTCTTATATATTTGGGGTATTAAGAAAGTAAAATGGTGATCTTTGGAGAATATAATTATGTTTTCGGTGAAATTGCATATGAGGTAGTGAGATTGTTATGTGATTTTGAATGAACAATTGATGAGCAAAAATTATGAAATTTTACAAGATGAAAGTAGACATCCTAAGCTTTAATTTGATAGGTCATATGACTCAATTAGAGCTATAAAAAAAAAGATATGAATTTTTGAATTCAGCCCAGAAAAACTGTGAAGTTTCTGAAACAGCAGGTAAATATTAAAATTCTGGGAATTTTATAATTCCAGATAGCAAAATTATATATTTTTCCTTGAAACTAGACTCAATAAGGGTTCTATAGGCTTTAGAATCTCTCCAATTTAATTTTTCTAGAATTAGTTATGATTTTTCAAAATTAGGGCAGAAAATCTGCCAAAATTTTTGAAGAATCCGAAAATTTTGGAAATTGAATAAATAATTCAATATCATATGATATATGATATATCCTCCTTCCAGCAGCCATTTCTGTCATGTTTCAGTAGGCCAAAGAGAGAGAAAGCTTGAGAGAGTTTAGAGAGAGAAGGAGAAGAGAACTCGCAAGGTAAGCCAATTTCTCCGACGATCTAACTCCTAACACGTCTAACTCTACTCCTAAGCTTCTCTTTCATATTCTTTAAAGTTGTTGAGGCTCAATTTTCCTTGTTAAAAAGGTTAGGGTTTCAGCCAAGAAGAGGAAAAGCTAGTGGGAGGTTGAGGTAACTTCCAAACCTTCATATATTAACTATTCTGGCTGTTATAGGCAATTTAATCGGTGAAATTTTTTCGGATTGCCATTGGTTTTAAATTTTGGAAAAGTGTGTACCTAAGGGTTATGCTTGCCAATTTTAGTTCAAATGGTTGTTATAACTCAATTAGATGGTTAATAAAGTGGTTAGGAGTAGAAAGGAACGCGTTTACGGAACCGAAATCGTAAAACCCCGATTTTTCCCGGAGAACACCATAATTTTGGCTAGGGATGTTTGAGGGCCTTAGGGTTAGATTTTCAATGATTTGATGGTTCCATTGGATTCAGAAAGGAAAATCAGGTGGGGTTACAGTTGGGCACTTTTTCAGAAAAGGCCAAGAAAGCATAATTACGGAAACACCCCTAAAACCTTAAAAGTAGGGCTGCCAAGGGAAATTTTGTAATTTGACATTGAATTTGGTAATTTTGAGCCCTGAAATGGATTCCTTGGAAAAAAATACTTCAGGATAGCTCTAGTCAAAACTTTGGGAAAACGTACCATCGGGTGGTGGGGCTAGGCCAGGGTCCCGTGGGCATTTTGGTAAATTTATACCATAGGCTAATATAACAACAAGAAACACTATGGAAAAGTCTAAAATGATACTTAGATAGGTTATGACCTATTTCTTGTACATTTAATATTTTAGGACTGAATCGGGAGCCGAAAGTCGACACATTTCATGAGGCACAGAAAAATGGGTCGATAGAATTTCGAGTTAGGGACATTATCCTTCATACATCATGCCATAGTTATATGATTGTGTGGATGCTAATGTTTGTAAATGCACTTTATTAATTAACATGATTTGCTCAGAGAGGGGCCAGTAGTGCCAGAGGCACTTACACTAGAGTTTGTGAGAACCCAGCTGGTGCAAATTAGTGGGGCTGGGCCCTACTCATGTATACATGCAGATGATGTATTTATATTGTTCATTAATTAGTACATACATGGCGCATATCATATTTACTTTTCACATTTTTTATGAACGATAGCATGTTTCTACTGGGATTCTTCGGAATTTCACCCCTTCTTCTAAATAAAACATTTCAGCGGGCGCCAGTGGATCAAAAGGCAAGAATGTAGACCAAGGGAAGTGACTGGCATGTGCCTCAAGGCAAATACAAAGTTCGTGGTTATAGATAGTCTATTTCTTAAATACTTTTGGATATTTTGTAAAAGTAGCGTATATTGTCGCATTCTGTTAGACTGTAAACAAATACTTTTATCAGTATATATGTACTCTTCTGTATGCCTATGAAACTTAGTCTCTATTACTTTGTGTATATTGAAATGGAAACGGGTGTTGACAAATTTAACCACTGTCATTTGTTACAACATGTTATGCTATGTTTACAACATTGTAAGTCATATTAACAACATAGTTAGTTACGTTTACAACATGTTATGCTATATTTTATGAGTTGTAAACCTAACTGAAGAGGTTGTAAACGCGACACAATCACGCATATGATATACATGTTGTAAACGTAACTGACTATGTTATTAATATGACTTACACTATTATAAACATAGCATAACATGCTGTAACCAATGACATTGGTTAAATTGCTTGGGGGTATTTTGGTAAATGGGTATTGAGAATTCATGTCAGACCATTGACTTTTCAAAGGGACTTTTTTTGGTATTTTTTGTGTAGCTTCATTTTCCCTTTTTTCAATTCCATTATCACAATATATACAAATAATATGTGTGTGTGTGTGTATATAATATTCAATAAGATTCATGCTCTTTTCAGTCATTTTCCATCTAAACAGGTTTTTCAAACACTAATTCAAACAGATTTAAGGCTAGAAAAAAAACTACTTCTACCGCTTCAAGATCTACAAGAGTATTTGTTGGGAAATAACATATCACTCCTACGTACTCCTATGCTTTTAATTGTTTAATTCTATCTATTTCATATTTTATGTATTTCTTATTCAAAAAAAAAAAAAAGAAGAGAAGGAAAGGAAAGGAATAAATAGAAAACCTAATAAGGATAGTGTGTGCTGCTATACTTGGGCTATGTGAAAAAAAAGCTTCTTGATTGTTTTTTGTGGGAGAGAATATTTTTAGTAGTTTTTTAATATGTACTGTTTTGATCCAGGTGATGATGAGAAGACAATTTCTTGTCGAATTGATCTAAATTTTTTGTGGAGATTCTAGATACATAGAACTTCATTTTACATGGTTAGATCATCCATTCACTATAAAAAAAACATACGATTTAGTAGAGGTTAAATTGATATAAAACCACTACAAACGATATTAGTAGCGGTTGACAAAATCACTGTCAAATCCACTGTTACAAGTGATTTTGTAGTAGTTATAAATAACCGCTACTCAATCAAAAAAACCGCTATTATATTTAAAGTGGTTTATTTCAACCGCCACAATATTCTCATGTTTAAAACACATTAGCTGTCCATTTTGTAGCGGTTAGAGTTATAAAAATTGGCATCAAAGTTGACACATGTTGGTTCTCATCTCTTTGCTAAAAGAAGGGGTTAAGTTGAATTCAGAATGGTATTCGTTTAAAGTAAATAAAGTGTTTTAAAGTTTTTTATCATTTAAAATATTTTTTAAGTATATCTATCATTTTAAAATATTTTTTTAAGAAAAAAGACAAACTGAAATGACAATCTATTTTAATCTTTGTAAGGATGATTTAAGTCGTAAAGTCATTTCACTTATCTTTTATTTTTTAAAAAAATTATACTCCTCTTACCTTAAATATAACATATAGTTGTTTTTTTGAAGAAATTATATAAGTTAAATAAGTTATTTAATCATATCATATATTATATATCCTTAGATTATATATCAATTTATAAGTTAAATAAAATAATTTTAAAAAAAATATAAATATAAATATTTTAAAATGATTTAATAAAATTCTTTAATAATTTTAGAAAAACCAACTTTTATCATATTATGACCGAGGGAATAATAAATAAAAATGAAAAGTAATGAAGCCACGGCAAAATAAAGTCTTTGCTTTTCAGTCAATGTAAAAGGAAGGTTGGGTAAAGAGCAAATGTAAAAAGTTGCTGGCGTATTCAAATCAGAGCAGTGAGTCATGAGCACATGGAGAAGAAAGTGATTCTATGTATGGCAGACAGGCATGCGTGGAAAGGGGTTTATTTTGTTACTTTTTTAAAAGCGAAAGCAAAAAGAGGTAAGGTTCACACTTAAATGGACAAAATCGAATCTTTGACCACTTGAGGTATTGTCATAACTAAGAATGAACAAGTCTTTTGATTTGATACACATACTTAATAGAGTGGTATGAACTGTGAAATTAAATACAAAAAGTGATTTTGTAGATATAAAAGGACACATGTATCTCTAATGTCAAAGAATATTAAGAAGCAATGAGTAGTAATAGTAAAACTATAATAAATATTGTATATCTAACTCTTTTGTGCAAATAAAGAGCAATAATCTTCCATTTTGTATATAAGAGATATATGTATATATAAACACACACACAGGGCTAAAGAGATCTGTCACCCATTTTTTATGAGATTTTGTCTGTTGAATATGTAATATTAGTATTTGTGATGTAGTGATTAAATATAATAAAGTGTGAAACAATATTAGTCATGCCCATTTGGTGACAAGATCATACCATTACGAGTTAGCTTGGCCACACAACAAAAAGAGACACTAACTTATGTGTACGGAGAGTGAATCCTGGACTTTTGCCTCAACTACCAATTAATCGAAACACACCGGACATCTATTAATCAATAGAAGTCAATATATAAAGTGAGTAGACCTACTTTATATAGACTCACAATCAAGAATACACTAAACCATACAAACAATACTACATTTAAAGCATACCAAAAATATATCCCCTACAAATATATTCTAACCACTTATACATCTTCAAGTGTATTTTGTATTACATATAACATGGTAAAATATTTTTTTCAGGCAGGTTCATTACTTTAAAATATTTTTTTAAAATACATCCAATCTTAAAATATTTTAGGATGATGCATTTAGTATCTTAATTTTTTTTTAAATGCATACAAAATACCATAGGGAGGAGCCAAGAAAATTTTAAAACATCATTGGAGAGTCTCCGTGCAAAATCCCGAAATTCTTTCAACTTCAAGAGATAAAAAGTGTACGAAAATCTCCCCAATGAAAGTGACGAGGCTGGAGTGGTTGGATAAGGACCCACGGACTTATTATTGCGCCAACAACCCGTTTGACCTACGCAGTCCATTATTGGATTACTTTTGGTTCTTCACTTTATAATTACTTTTCTTTCTTTTTTTTGGGTCAAGGACGGTAGCTGTAACTAATCTATTTTTTTTTGGGTTCAAACTGTAACTAATCTATTCACATCATATATATCTATATATATATTTGAAGAGATTTTAATGTGGGCTATGAGACCATTTTCATACATACCATCAAAAATTAAACATAGATGTTTAAAAGATTCAGCTAAATGCTAACTTTACCTGACCTCATAATTCAGTTTCTAATTAATTCATTGACACTGGTTTATCTTTTTCCTAATAGGTTAATTAATACTAGTGGATCAATTTTAGCTCCTCCAAGCCCATCGCATGGGTTAACGTTTTCTATTTTTTTCTTTTTCTTTTCAAAATTTTAAGATAGGTCAGAATATCATATTTATTATTTTATAAAATTATTATTATAAATTTAAATAAATAAATTTAAAATATTAAAATATGATATACATAATTCATAACCACAATACAACTAAAAAGTTATTAATTGATAAAATACTATATTAAAATTTTTATAAAATATTAAATATGAATTATTCATTTTTTAATCTAATTACATGTTCAAATTCTAAGAAAAATACTTATTTAAAAAGGTGAGAATCTTTTATTCTTTAGGCCTCGAGAGAGAAACCTTTGCTTTGATAAAGGTTACCCAAAAAAAAAAAAATTATTATGGCGCCTTACTAGGAGCATCGAAGGACTAACATGAAAATGAGTATACATGCAAAATCCCGGAAATACCTTGAATTTAAAAGTAAAAAAGGAAAAATTCTAGAAAAAGAATTTTAAAATTGTAAAATTCTAAATCAGGTATTTCTTAAAAAATAAGTTAGAAATTGCTTATCAAGTTTTGACATTTTCTAATTAATTCTTGGTAAAAAACTTGATTTGAAATTTTATAATTTTTAAGTTTTTTTTAAGGGATTCTCCCATAAAAAAAATTTGTTAAAAAAGGCCAAAAATTCTCCCCAATTGATGAGGCTGGAGTGGGGAGTATGATCGTGGATTAAAAAATGTATTAAATGTACTATTTGTGTGTTTTCTACTAACTTCTCAATTAATTTTTTACTATAATATTTTATATTCTTATAATTATTTTCAAGACTCTGGAAAATTCAAATAATTTATGTATTTAATTAAAATTTCAAAATATTTAATCAATTATATGTATATTTTTCTAATCCTATATATAAGGCACTTCTAACATTTTTCATACATAACAAGAGAAAATCTTAAGCTTAATTATTTTCCATTTTATCTTTTTTTTTAAAAGAAAAAAAGGAAAGGAAAGAAGAGAAAAATGGGAATGAATAAATAAATAACCAAGGGTAGTGTGTGTTGCTGTATTTGGGGTTTGAGGGAAAAAAAAAAAAGGAAATTTCTTGATTGTTTTTTTATAGAAAAGAATATTTTCAGTAGTTTTTCAGCTTAAAGGGTTTTGATTTAGGTGATGATCGGAAGGCAATTTTTTACCGGATTGATCTGAATTTTTTTTGTACAGGCTTTAGACACATAGAACTTCATTTGCAAGTCTTTCATTATCCTTGGACTTTTCTTGAAAAGACGGAAAAAAGAAATAGAAAAAGTTATTTTTGTAAATATAAAGGATACATGTATCTCTAACGTGAAAGAATAATAAGAAATACTCCTCCTATCTTTAATATAAAATATATTTAAAGAATTAACCTTGATCTTAAATATAAGATATAATTATTATAGTTATCAAGTTTTTCCTAAACTTCTCTTATTAATACTCCCTCGACAATAATCAAACTGAAGAGAAAATAGAGGAATTAAGGAAGATAACTAAGGTGTTTTATAAAATACATGTCAGATTAAGTAACTCAAATAACTTTCTTAATCTAATTAAATTATATAGATATGTCTTATATTAAGGACGAGAAGAGTATTATATATGTTTTGCTTTTTATTCAAAGAAAGAGCAATCATCTTCCACTCACGATTATAGTGTCTCATTTGGGTTAGCGGTATAAATTACCTTTATCAAATGATTTATGATCTATGAGGTAAGTATGTAAGAAAAATTTTATCTCAGTTTATTTAAACTTATATCTCAAATTCCAACTCAAACATGCCCAAAAAATCATAAACGAGTGTTTTGCTTGGCACCAATTCTGAAAGACTCTATAATTTTCTTGCCAGTTTGTTCTATGCTTGTTTCTGGTTTTGTTTTTTGGCACTTGTACTTTTGTTTTTTGAGAATCTAATTCTCAAGCTTTGATTTTTACTCTTGTAACCCAAAAAAAGTTGCAAAATCATGGCCTTTGTTTCTTAACCTCCAGAAAACCATAATTCTTGTGCTTGAATGCTATTGGTTCGTTTTGTGTTTCCTTCTTTTTCCAAGTCTACCCCAGTATGAGAATGGGTCCTCATTCATCAATATAAATGTATAAGTAATGACAAAAATATCTCAATTTATTTTCGTCCTTAATTATTATTTTTCTCATATTAATTTATGTAACTCATAAAAATTATATATAATTTAATGTTGCATGGAGGTTTTTATGGATATTATCGCACATTAATTATATTTAATTAATCAATCTCATTAGCTGAAATAGTTTATAATAGCTTGAGTATTAAAGACGAAAAATAATATTAATTTTTTGTTCCTTACTTTTCCCCCTTTTCTATACCCTTAATAGAAATAGATTGACTTGACTTGGGATGTTTCCGCCAATTTTAAATTCACTCATGTGAATTAATATTAGGGAGTATTATGTGGTTGTGAGCGAGCGCGTAAGCGTGTTGTTCTCTGGTTTATATATAAAAATCCTTTATAAGTAATCAAAACTAAACAAATTACTTTATACCAAAATAAAAAAACTAAACAAATTACTCATATTTTGAAAAAATATCCTTGATTAAATGCAATAAACTCTAGCACAATTCTTCTGATCTCTCTTAATCAATTTGTTCATCGTGATTTTTTTACAGCATTCGTCCTATACTACTATTAGAAAATAATATTAATTTTTTTTGTAAATTTTGCGTATTTAATAACCAATGAATAAGAGTATAAAATGCTTCTAGAAAGTAGAAAATGACCCATAAAAAAGGAAAGTGACCTTACTTAACTTTTTTTTTTTTGCTTTTAATTACCATGACTCTTGGTTTTTTTTTTTTTTTTGAAGAATGACAGAAAAATATCATTTGAACTTTAAAATTCCGCTGACAAGGAGAATAATGGGATTGATAAGAATAATAATGAGATTAACAACATAAATGTTTGTCAAAGGATTAATTTGAGATTTTAAAATTTAAGTGGTATTTTTTTTATCATTATTTTTTTTAAAATCAAAACCATGACTCTGATGTTGGTCTAAGAGAAAACGAAGAAACGCGAGGAGCTTAGCCAAACGAAATGTCATACCTAAAAATAGGAAGAGATGTTCAGTCACCACAAAACATTAAGGGCCCGTTTGGTTCGATTCCATTACACCCTGCGATGCAGTGCAATGCGATGCAATGGTAATGCAATGTAATATTAATTACAAGGGTAGTGTTTGGTTTGATTTTTAAGCAACATGCAATGAGTTAATATTTTAACAATTATTTAAAATTAATATATTACACAAAGTCCATTTTACCCCTTAATATAATCTTTGTAGAAAAAATAGTTACAAGCCGATGATGGAGGGGATGGAGGAGGAGGAGGTAGTGGTGGTGGCAGGGGAGGAGGAGGTGGTGGTGATGGCAATGGGTGGTGGGCCGCCGCCGACGGCGGCTGAAGAGGTGGTGGTGGTGGAAGCAGCGAGGGTAGTGGAGGAGGTGGTAGCGGTGGTGGGGGTGGGCGGTGGGCCGGTGGCAGCGGAGGAGGTGGCGGTAGGCGACGAGGGTGGAGGAGGTGGTGGTGGTAGTGGCGGCAGCAGGGGTGAGGGTAGCAATGGAGGAGGTGGTGGTGGCGGCGGTGGGCGGCGGGGGTGGAAGAGGTGGTGGTAGGCGGTGGGCCGGTGGCCGTGGAGGAAGAGGTGGTGGTGGTGGCGGCGGCGACGGCGACGGGCGGCGGGGGTGAGGGCGGCGGCGGAGGGGGAGGTGGCCACGGTGGCAGTGGGCCGGTGGCTGGGCTGGGGGTGGCGGCGGGTGGAGGTGACGGCGGTGGAAGAGGTAGTGGTGGCAACAGAAAGTGGAGGTGACGGCGGTGGAAGAGGAAGAGGTTGTGGCGGTGGCAGTTGTGACGTGATACGGCAAGTGAAATAAGATAAGTGAAATAAAGATAAGGAAAACTAAAGGGTAAATTAGACTTTTTAGACCATGCAATAGGATGGTAATGAGGATTCATAGGGGGGGAGGTATGAATGTGGATTACCAATTTTTTGGTAATCATCATTACCATGGTAAACCCTATTACCATGCTAAAGAGCAACCAAACACTCTTCTCTAGGTAATGCAATCATGATTGCCATTGCAGGCATGCAATGCGGTCAAACCAAACGGGCTGTAAGATCACCACATTGGCATTGGAGACCATCATAATTGACTTATGTTAGTTTTCATCTCTTTGCTAAAAGAAAGGGTTAATGTGAATTCATAATTTAAGTATTTTATCGTGAATGTTATTAAAAATAATTTTTTAAGTATGTCTTTCACTTTCAAATTTTTTGAAGGAAAAAGGAAACAATAACTTGTTTCAACCTTTATAGGAATCATTTAAGTCGAATTTATCATCATTTCACTTATTTTTTATTTTTAAAAAATTATATTTATTCTGATATTAAATATAAGATATAATTGAATTTTTTTCAGAAAGTTTAAGGAATTTAAATAAGTTACTTAATCATATCATATATTATATATCCTTAGATTATATATCAGTTTCTAAATTAGGTAAAATAATTTGGAGGAAAAAGATAAATATAAATATTTTAAAATAATATAATCAGTATCCTTAATATCTTTAAAAAAATCCCCTCTATTATATATTTAGGAGTTGAGGAGTAATAAATAAAAACGAAAAGTAATGAAGCCACGAAAAAGCAAGGTCTTTGTTTTTGAGTCAATGGAAAAAGAAGGTTAGGCAAAGAGAAAAGATTAAGTGAGTGTTTGACATCACTTATTTTTAGAAAATAAGTACTTATTATATAAGTCGAGATAAAATTCCTCTCACTTATTTACTTCATATACCGTGAATCACGAATTATAAACACTTATTACCCAAAAATAAATTATCCAAAACTAACTGTTGTTGGGCGTCTTCAAGTCACAACAGTGAGTCATGAGAGAAAGTGAGAAACAATATAATAAGGACACATAATTGCTACAGAATCGTCGAGAGCGGCTTTCCTGGAAGAAACCATGTGCGCGTGTTTCACACTTTTTTTCTTAAAAATCATCTTTTAGTAGTGAGTCGTGGAGGAGAAAATGAAATCGCTTGAACAACTTTCATAAAACAATATTGGTTATTATATAACGAGTTTTATAGATCTGCATAAAATGTTTTCTTTATTATTTCCTCTACTTGTTTTAATGTCATGTCTCTTATTATTTCCCATGTTCTAATGGAGTGACAACTGACCAGGGAGCACGATCTAGTGGATTAAAAAAAATGTATTAAAATGTACCATTTTTGTGTTTTTCCGTAACTTCTCAATTAATTTTTTTCCTATAATATTTTATATTCTTATGATTATTTTCAAGACTCTTGAAAATTCAAATAATTTACATATTTAATTAAATTTTCAAAATATTTAATCAATTATATATATACTTCTCTAGTCCTATATATAAGTCACTTCTAACATATTTCACACATATCAAAAGAAACCTTAAACATCAGTTTTCTATAAAACTCAATAACGTTTTAAATTTATCTATATTTAATATTCTTATGAAGTATAATATATATTAAATATGGATAGATTTTGTAAATGGAAAAAGAAGGTTAGGGAAAGAGAAAAGACAAAGATTTTGGTTGTTTCATCCACATCTCTCGTTTATTGCAGTTCGTCGTCTTCAAATCCCAGCAGCGAATGCGGAGAAGAAAGTGACAAGATCGCTTCAAGATCTACAGCTAGGCCTGAGCAAGGAGCCCGCAACCCGATAAGCCCGCCTACACCCGTAATAAATTTATCTATTTTGGGCCCGCCCAAAACAGGCCCGTAACGGGTGGGCAAATTACCCGCCCATTTAAGCATTAAACGGGCGGGCTATGGGTACCCCTTCGGGCTGCCCATACCCGCCTGTTTATTTTTTTTATTTATTGGTTTTATTGAAGATTCAATAGAAATGCAAGGATGATGCATGTTAAGAAGATTGATTATGGAAAGGTGCCAATGCGTTTATTGAATGGCTTTTGTTAACAGTTTTGTTCCTTTTAGATTCAAAGTTTGAATACTCTTTTTAGTTGTGATTTAAGGCTCAAATTCTGATTGTGAATGTTACTATGTGATGTTTTAATTTAAATTAAAAGGTACATTGCAGACAGTTATATGAGTATTATGTGTTTGTTAAATGCAAAAGCGCAATACTGTAGGACTTAAAGTATGGTAATGAATTGTTTTACACTTTACAATAACAGGGATTTTTTTTTAATGTCATATGCTAAATGGGCTGCCCATTACCCGCCCAAATTTGGACGGGTATGTCCAACCCGTTTATTACCAGGCTATCTCAGGTACTTAACGGGTACGGGAGACATAAACGGGCGGGTAAGGTCAGCCCAACCCGCCCATTACTCAGCCCTATCTACAGCAGTATTTGTTGGGCAATAGCATATCACTCTTGCGTACTCCTACACGAGGCCCATGCTTTTAATTGTTTAATTATATTTTTTCTTATTTTATATATTTCTTATTTTTAAAAAAAAAAGAAAAGGAAAAAAAAGGAAGGAAAGAAAGAAAAGGAAAGAAATAAGGGAGAATAAGTGAGGTCCCAAAGATCAAAGATAATAACAATAAGTTCCCTGCGAAAAGAAATAATAACTTGTTAAGCGTGTTTTACAACTTAACATGTTGTAAAAATGACTTAACGAGTTGTTATTTCTTCTTGTAAAAATTTTACTGGTATTTTATTTGGTCTCTAGGACCCCACTGTTATTCTCCCAAATAAATAAATAAATAGGAAACCTAATAAGTATAGTGTGTAAATCTACAACAGAACTTGTTCTAGTTGAAGCTTTTTGTCCTGAGTTATGTTATTTTATAATTGTCAATATTATCGTATTGTTGTGCCCATATTGTGGCTAGTGTAGGCTATTTTGTAAGGCAAATGATTGTACATGCCTAGGAAAAACTAACAACATGTGTAACAAAACAATGTTAGAAAATAACGAGGTAATGTTCATATTTAATAACTTTACTTTCGTGTCTAACAACTTTTTATTCTTGTTAAACAACTTGCGTATATAAAAATGTGACAATCCCAGGGTAAACGTAGAAAGCACCAAGTGGGGTTTCCATTAACAAGAAGTATTTCTATATTAACAACTTAACGTTCTTTTTAACAACTTTGTTATTTTGTTTGACAACTTGCAAAATTGAAAACTCCATACATGCCACATGTAATCTCTGAAAACAACAAGGGGGCCATTAACAACAAGCATTTCATTATTAACAATTTGACGTTTTTGTTTACCAACTTTCTTATCTTGTTAGCCAACTTAAAACCTTCAAAACAGGACATGTCGAGGGTTGCTTGAGAAAGCAACAAGTGGGGGGTCCATTAACAACAACTGTTTCATCATTAACAACTTAACGTTCTTTTTTGATAACTTTCTTAACTTATTTAACAACTTACAAGATTGAAAACTTCAAACTTGCTGTTACCTCTAAAAACAATAGGGGGCTAATAACAACACACATTTCAATATTAACAACTTGACATTTTAGTTTAACAACTTTCTTATCTTTGTAAACAACTGACAACCTTCAAAATAGGACATGTCGAGGGTAGCTTGAGGAAGCAACAAGTGGGGGGCTCTATTAACAACAATTGTTTCAACATTAAGAACTTGTGTTTCTTGGTTAACAATGTTATCATTTTGTTTAGCAACTTACCACATCGAAAACAGGACATGGCCAGGGTAGCTTCAGAAAGCAACAATTGGGGGGGGGCATTACCAGCAAGTGTTTCTATATTAACAATTTCATGTCTTTCTTTCACAACGTTCTTATGTTGTCTAACATTTTCGAGCCTTCATCACGGGACATGCCCAGGGTAACTTCTAAAATCAACAAGTGGGTGTTACATTTACAACTATCATTTTCGAGTTCACAATATAACCTTCTTGTTTTACAACTTACTATTCTTGTTTACCAACTTCGTTCTTGGAAAACGAAGACATGCCTAGGGGAAAATTCAGCCACATTATGTGTGACACAACATAGTGAAAGCAAAAACATAATACCAAAATATGCGTGAACATTAACACAATAGCATTATATGCTACATAATTACATTAGCATAATAACATAATATCCTGCATAATTACATAACTAATAAGCTACGCCTATAAATTTGTCACAATGGATGTTTGGCACGTTCACATTTATAATGACAAGGGAACATTAACACCGCCTTTCTCTCCTCTAACCCATCACTCTCAACGCTGAACACAGCCGCGGAAACTCACAAACAAGCCACCATTTGAAGGCCCACAATGCCGCCGACCGTCTCTCCTCAAGCCCACCACTCTCAACTCCAAACACCACCACCGAACCTCACCCAACAAGTCGTCGTTCCCTCCAACCATCCACTCCACCAACGCCTCCGCCGTTCTTTAATTTTTCCAACCTTGTTCACATCCTCTTCTTCAATCACGAGAGTACTTCGGCCTATTCGCTTCCCTTTTTGTTTTAAACTATCCAAAGCTATTTGTGTCATTTTCTTTGAAAGTTAAAATCCCTGATTCCTACAGCCACACTGTAATACCCCGAATTTTTGGATTGGAGGCTTGGGAATAAGCCTAAATTAAGTGGACTGCTAAGCCCCAATTTAGCAAGAGCCCAAATTTATCCCCTAATGATTCTAATATCTTTGGGGTATTAAGAAAGTAAAATGATGAATTTTGGAGAAAGTAATTATGTTTTTGGTGAAATCGCCTATGAGGTAGTAAGCTTGTCATGTGATTTTGAATGATCAAATGATGAGCAAAAATTATGAGATTTTACTGGATGAAAGTAGACATCCTAAGATTTAATTTGATAGGTCATAAGAATCAATTAGAGCTATATACAAAAAGATATGAATTTTTGAAGTTAGCCCAGAAAAACTGGAAATTTTCTGGAACAACATGCAAAGATTGAAATTCTGGGAATTTTGTGATTCCATTCAGTAAAAGTCTATATTTTTCCTTGAAACTAGACTCAATAAGGTTCTATAGGCTTTGGAATCACTCTAATTCTATTTTTTTAGAATTAGTTATGATTTTTCAAAGTTTGGGCAGAAATCTGCCAGAATTTTGTAAAATCCGAATTTTGGGAAAAATAATTAATTAAAAGTGGATATGATATAAAGTGATCATCTCCTTCTTCAGCCCCATTTCTAACGCCATAACAGACCCTAAGAGAGAGAGAGAACTCAGATTTGTAGAGAGAGAAGGGGAGGAAAAACTTGCAAAGGTAATTGATTTCTTCGGTAAATCGGTTCCTAATGCGTATAACTCCACTCCTAAGCTATTCTTCTATGTGATTCAAGGGTTGGAGGCTCAAATTTGCTTGTTGAAGTGAGCTAGGGTTCAGCCAAGTCAAGGAAAATCAAGTGACATGATTGAGAGTAAAAATCAAATGCTTTTTGTGGGGCACAACGCAGGAAAAGCAGAAAATTCATCTTGTTTCATGGCATACGGTGTGCAAGTCAAAGGGTAATGGTGGTTTGGGATTGAAACATGTTAAAACCCAGAACCATGCATTTATGGCCAAATTAGGATGGAATCTTATCAAGAAAAAGGATGACTTATGGGTAAGAATTATTAGAAGCAAATATAAATGTGGAAATGATTTGATGCCTCAAATTGATATGCAGAGGATAGGATCGAATACATGGGCAGGGATTAAGGTGGCATGGAGATTTGTGCAAGAGGGTTCCAAAGTTGAGCATGGGAGACAGATTATTCGATGGAAACACACAAGAAATGGAGAATTCTCAGTGAAATCTGCTTATAAAGTTATTGCAAATAAAGAAGAGAACCAGGAAGTTTTATGGCAGAAAATCTGGAAGCTGAACACTATCCCAAGGTGTAAAAGTTTTATGTGGCTCATTGCTCACAACAAGCTTCTTACCAACGTGGAGAGATATAGAAGAGGTTTGTGTACTGATGACGTGTGTGATTGGTGTAAGAAAGGCCCAGAAACTGTGTTGCATGTACTTCGGGACTGCACTGAAGCTAAACGTTTGTGGATGGAAAAGATAACATTGCCACGGGATCATTTTTTCTTTGAGCTTAATCTCAAGGAGTGGTTGAAATTTAATATTCAACGCTTGGATTGGGGTGACTGGTTTGCAACTTTATGCTGGTTATTCTAGAAGAGGAGAAATGAACGTGTTTTTGAGCAGAAGAATCAGAATAATGAGAGCCTACAGAATCATGCCCATGCCATTATATCTAGCATTCAAAAGGCAAGTAAAAAACTAGTCGGAATCAACTTACAAGGCATATTAGTAACAGATAGGGGAGCCACATGGATGCCGCCAGAGGAAGGATGGACTAAAGTTAACGTAGACGGAGCATTTGCAGGGAAGAACGGCGCTGGGTGCGGAGGAGTTATTCGAGAGGCTAACGGGGATTTTATTATGGCTTTTATGCACAGATTGGAGTTGGGTGATCATGTTACCACTAAAATATGGGGTATTCTTCTAGGACTGGAGACAGCTTGGGACAAGGAAAGCGTAGAGTGGTATTAGAATCCGATGCGAAAGAAGTTCTTGATCTGATCAATAGTGATAATTGCCAGAATCATCCGGACGCTAATACAATAGCAGAAGTTCACTCCATGTTGCAACGAAAATGGAGGATAGAATTGAGGTTTGTTCCAAGAAACGCAAATAGGGTTGCCGACTTCCTTGCAAAAAGGCAATTTCTTGTGTAACGGGGTTTCACCCTATTTTTTATTTCACGCCTGAGTTAACAGCTGTTTTAAAGTTGGATCATTGTATTCCTACTAATGTAGGCTGAGTCTTGAGAGTTTCTTACTTTATGTATCAAAAAAAAATGACAGCCTTAAACATTTATATAGAATTGGTCAAGTGGTGTAAAACTCCATTAGATCCTTCTAAAGTCTCGAGTTCAAGTTCTAGATGAGACACTTATGTTAAGAGAGACATATGCAAACCATGAACCAGATGCTAGATCATAATATCAAAAGAAAAAAAAAATGACAGCTTTAAACCCACCAGTAAAAGTGATTCCGTAACAACTATTTAACAAGGAAAAGAAAGGGCTTGTGTGTTGTAGTTTTTTTTTTGGTTGAAAAAGGAATGCTTATAGGAGGTTGGATAGAATTAAAAGTGACAGGAAGGAAATTTTTTTAATTCTAGAAAGCAACAATTGATTCATCAGGGATGTAGTTTTTCCCTTTTGGGGTAATATCAGGAATATATATAATTGATCATATTATGTAATATGGCAGACAGGCTTGTATGGAAAGAGGTTTATTTTGTTATTTTTTTTAAGGTGCTGTATATATTACTAGGAAAGCTAGGTTGTTCATCTTAAAAGTGAAAGCAAACAGAGGTAAGGTTCACACTTCAATGTACAAAATCACTAAACTCGAACCTTTGACCGCTCAAGGTATTGTCACCAAAGCCTTTTACTGAGAATCAATAAGCCTCTTGATTTGATCCACATATATAATAGAGTGGAATGAACTGCGCTGCAAAATTAAATAGAAAAAGTGATTTTGTAGATATAAATGACACATGTATCTCTACCGTCAAAAAATAATAAGAAGCAATGAGCAGTGACAATAAAACTATAATAAACATTGCATCTCTCACTTTTTATGCTAATAAAGAGCAATCATCTTCCATTTTTTATATAAGAAATATATGTATATATAAACACACACAAAAGGCTAAAGAGATCTGCCAGCCATTTTTTATTATATTTTGTCGTTGAACTTGTAATATTAGTATTTGTGGCTTGCAGTGATAAAATATAATAAAACATGAAACAGTATAATTAGTCATGCCCATTTGTTGGCAAAATCATACCATTACGAGTTAGCCTGGCCAGGAAAAAACAAGAGACACTAGCTCATGTGTGTGGGGAGTTAATCCTGGACTCTTGTCTCAACTACCAATTACTCGAAACACCCTAGACTTTTATTAACGAACGGAGTCAATATACAAAGTGGGAGTCAATATACAAAGTGAGCAGACCTGTTTTATATAGACCCACAATCAAAAATACATAATAACTATACGAACAAGACCATTTCAAGAATATCAAGAATATGACCCTATAACATATATTCTAACCACTTATACCACCTCAAATGCATTTTGTATTGCATCAACAATATTTTTTCCAGGTAGGTTTATCATTTTAAGATATCTTTTAAAAATACATTCAACCCTAAAATATTTTATAGTGATGCATCTAATATTTTAAAATATTTCCTTCAAGGGCATACAAAACAAAGTAAGGAGCCAAGAAAATTTTAAAACATCATTGGAGGGTCTCCCTCCAAAATCCCGGAATTTCCTTCAACTTCAAGAGATAAAAAATTAAAAAGTGTAAGAAAAAGCAAAAACATCTCCCCGATGGAAGGGATGAGGTTGCAATGACAAGACAAGGACCCACAGACTTATTGCGCCAACAACCCACTTGACCCACCCACTCTATTATTGGAGTACTTTTGCTTCTCCACATGATAATTAATTTTTTATGGCAAACTATGGTATATAACGGTGGCTAATCCATGTATCAAAAAAAAAACACACACACACACAGTGGCTAATTCCACCTTAGATTTTTTGAAAGGATTTTAGTGATCTTCATGAGACCCTCTTCATATACACCATCAGATACCAAAAATAGATGCTTAAGGAATTTATTTAAATGTTAACTATATTTGGCCTCATAATTCAGTTTATAATTAATTTATTGACACTGGTTTATCTTTTTTTTTAGGTTAATTAATAATAGTGTATCAATCTCCAAGCCCATCGCATGGGTATAGGTTTTTTATTTTTTTATTTTTTTATTTTTAAAATTTTATATCCATCTTAGATTTAAAAAAGGGAAAATCTCTTAAAAAGACGGTTGAATTACCTATATTTTAAATTGGGTTAATAAATTTAACATATCTTAAATTAGGTTAGATGTCCTAAAAATGGATTTTAGAATTTGATAATTTTACGTTCATGCCCTTCATTTAATTCTCTCCCCTAATTACTACTTCTCTCCCAAATTGCAGCCACCACCCATGGGAATGTAGCCTCATCAAGAACCAAGCTCATATCCTAAATCTGTTTATCCCTTTGTTTCAGACATAGAGAATCGTTGCGTTGGTGATATGTATGCACTCAAACCTCAATTATCATCTTTTACCCAATCAGACTGCTATATACTGTTTCAAAAAGGGTGGAATGTAATGGTATTATACAGAGGGTCACATTCGACATGAGAAAAAATTAATATAATCAATTGATGTACTTGGTATTTACAGTCCGATATTAACATTTAAGAATTGTATCAAAGAATTCACTCGATCTTCGACCCCTCAACCTCTGCCATTGGTATAGCTGGGAATACGGGCCAGCCCGCGGGTTGCGGGCTGGCCCGCACCAACTCGCGGCCCGCGCGGTGCGGGCCTGTGCAGCCCGCACTTCTGCGGGTTGGCAAAATGCCAATCCTAACCCACAGTGTGCGGGTTGCGGGCCAACCCGCGGGCCCGCATTTTTTTTTTTGAAAAAAAAAAATTCATATTTTTTAAAGAGGATTGAAAATATGAGACACATATATACGAGTAATTAAATTTACCTTCCTAGTATCAATCATTGCTTTTATAAAAATTTAAAAACATAATCTAAAATTTAAGAGATAAAGTTATCAAATTTGTTAAAGTTTATAAATAAAACATAAACTCATCCTCAAGCAACCAATATATAATAATTTTGTTTAAAGAAGAAGGAAAGAAGCTAAGATTTTTTCTCTTTGGATTGGGAGGTACCAAGATAAGAGTGAAAAACTTATAAGTTTTATAAAATTTTCATATGTAAAAAAAAAATAAAAAATTTTGCGGGCCAACCCGCCAACCCGCGGGCTGCCCCGCATTAACCCGCGGGTTATGCGGTGCGGGCCTGTGCGGCCCGCATTTTTGCGGGTTGGGATTTTCCCAACCCTAACCCGTCAAAACCCGCAGGCTCACGGGTTGAGCCCGCGGGTTGAGCCCATATTACCGGCTCTAACCATTGGCTACAAGAAAATTTCTACTCCTATCCAACACAAACCCAACTGTCACATTTCGACCAATTTGGCGTCTGAATCATCACCAACTCTTGTAGCCTATCCTCCAGTGAACAGGTACTGGTTAGGCACGAAGATCTAAATTTTGATTTCCACTCGCACTAGTCATTAGATTCCAGTGAATTTAGAGTTGAAGTTGTTGCGTTGGAAACCTAGTTTGGAAAATTGAAGTGACTTCTCGAAGACGTCAACGGTTCTTTGATATGCTCTAATGAAATAGTTTTGTTGGCCAGAAAGGGATGCTCCAAGAGCTTCTCCGCTGTCCATCTTTTTTTGGGATCCTTCACCAAACACCTTCTCACAAAATCCTTCCCATATTCTAATAAATCATCAAGAATTTCAGGTAATTCTTCTCCTGACCCAATTCACATCAACAACGAGAAAATATTGGATTCATCTTTGAAATTCCAATTGGATTTTCCAGTGACCATCTCCATCTTCACCTTGCAAAGGCCGCCAAGACGCAAGCTTTTTCCACCAAGAGACTAAGAGAAAGAAGTGGTCTGCAATGTGAAGTCATTTGCAAATAGTGTTGAATAGGAAATAGTGGATGGGAGGGGTACAGTGATTAGAGAGAATAAATTACGGGTATTAAGGTAAAATTATCAAATTTTAAAATCCTATTTTAGGACATCTGACCTAATTTAGGATTTATCAAATTTATCAACCCAATTTAGAATATAAGTAATTCAACCGTCTTTTTATAGGATTTTCCCTTTAAAAAAAGATAGGTCAGAATATTATATTTGTTATTTTATAAAATTATTATCATAAATATAAATAAATAAATTTAAACTATTAAAATATGATATACATAATTTATAAATACAATACAAATAAAAAAATATCAATTGATAAAATACTTTATTGAAATTTTTATAAAATATTAAATATGAACTATTTATTTTTTAAACTAAATACGGATATAGGATTCAAGGGGGAAAAAGAAGGAAAGGGATCCTGAAACATTTTTTTCCCACAATGGAGATTTTAGTTAATTAAAAGGACTTTCAACATATTGTTGATTCATGTGGTAAGGGGATACAACCACAACCGCAAAAGGAGGTAATACAAAATATCTCCCTAATCAAAGTGATGAGGCTAAAGCGACAACTGACTAGATAAGGAAGGAGTACAATAGTGGATTAAAAAATATATTAAATGTACTATTTTTGTGCTTCACCCTAAATTTTCAATTAATTTTTTTACTATAATATTTTATATTCTTATAATTATTTTCAAGACTCTTGAAAATTCAAATAATTTATGTATTTACTTAATTTTCAAAATATTTAATCAATTATATGTATACTCTATAGTCCTATATATATAAGACACTTTCAATATATTTCATATATACCAAGAGAAAACATTTTTCCTATTTTATCTGTTTCTTACTTTTTGAAAAATAAAAAAAAGGAAAGTTAAAAAAAGTGAAGTAAAAAAAGGAAAGAAATCAATTAAAAAACCGCAGTAAGGATAGTGTGTGCTGTTGTATTTAGGGTCTGAGGGAAAAAAGAAAATTTCTTGATTACTCTTTGAGAGAGAATATTTTCAATAGTTTTTCAACCTAAAGAGTTTAGATTTATGTCGGAAGACGATTTCTGATAGGATTTATCTGAATTTTTTCGTAAAGGTTCAGACACAGAACTTCACTTTGCAACGTCTGATCATCTATTGAAGTCTTTTATTATCCCCAGAATTTTCTTAAAAAGACTGCAAAATGAAATAGAAAAGTGATTTTGTAAATATAAGAGCACATGTATATATCTCTCACGTGAAAGAATAAGAAGAAATATTTCTCTTATTTTTAATATAAGATATATTTAAAGAGTCGGTCTTAATTTTAAATATAAGACATAATTTTTATAGTTATCAATCTTTTCCTAATTTACTTTTATTGATGTTCCCTCAATATAATTAAATAAAAGAGGGAATGAAGAAATTAAGGAAGATGACTACGGTGTTTTAGAATATATATGTCAGATTAACTAACCCAAATAATTTCATTAACGTAATTAAATTAGATAGTTATACCTTATTAAGGACTGAAAGAGTATCATGTATGTCTGACTTTTTATTCAAATAAAAAGCAATCATCTTCCACTACTGATTACATACAGAAATCGTAAACGTGTTTTTTGCTTGGGCCAAATGCTGAAAAACTCTATAATTTCTAGCTAGTTTGTTTTATGCTTGTCTCTTCTTTGGTACTCGCACGTTTGTTTTTTTATGGATTCTAATTCTCAAGCTTTCATCTTTACTTCTGTAACCCAAAAAAAAACGTTGCAGAATCATGGCCCTTGTTATTTAGAGTGTATTTGGAACAGCGATAGGAAAAATGGAGTTTCTCAATTTAGTTTTTGGTAATTTTATTTTTGGTAAAAGCCCGATTGTGTAATGTGATTTATGTTTGGAACAGCGATTGTATAAATGACTTTTGCAAAAGTGAAACTTGTTTGTATTGACTTAAGCACAAGTGACTTTTGTGATAATAATAAGAGAGAGTGGGTGAAAAAATATTTTAAAGGGTTAAAAACACCAAAAAATAGTTTAAAATAATTTTTGGAACTGAAAAAGTACATTAAAGATAAAATTGCAATCAGTCTGATAACACACTGAGTACAGTTGAAAAAATATTTTAAGGGTTAAAAACACAAAATAATAGTTTAAATTAATTTTTGTAGCAAAAAAAGTGCATTAAGGGTAAAATTGCAATAAGTCTGATAGTACACTGGACACAACTGAAAAAATATTTTAACAATTCTCACTCTCCCCAAAAGCTAAATCAGTAAAAGCTGAGAAATGGAGCTTATGGCAAAAGCTATTAAGATTGAATTAAGCTCGATTGCTCACTTTAGGAAACAAACACTCAAATTTTTTTTTTTCAAATTATCCATTGAGCTCGCTCCCCCAAACACACACTTAATCTCTAAAAAACCATAATTCTTGTGCTTGAATGCTATTGGTTCCTTTTGTGTTTCCTCCTTTTTCCATGTCTACCCTCACTGTGGGAATGGGTCCTCATTCATCAAGTCTAAAGGTAATGACCAAAATATCTCAATTTATTTTTCTCCATATTTATTTATTTTTTTTCATATTAATTTATGTAACTTATAAAAGTTATATATAGTTTAACTACGTCCATCATCACTTTTAAATATATTATTTAAGAAAAAAGGCAAACGGAAACAACAACTTATTTCAACCAGGATTATTTAAGTCGTGTTTATTGTTATCTCAGTTAATTTTTATTTTGAAAAAATTATCCTTCTTTTGAATTTAAGTATGAGATATAGTTGATTTTTTTTAAAGAGATTAACATCTAAATAAATTATTTAATAACATCATATGTTGTGTATTATTATATATCAGTTTATAAATTAGATAAAAATAATTTTAAAAAATGAAAACAAGTTTAAATATCTTGTTTTGTTATAATTAACACAAAAGCAATAATATAATTGCTAATCCAAACAAATTTTTATTTTTAAAAAAATACTTATATAATCGTCAATTCAAACAAGTTTTGATTTATAAAAAATCACTTATTCAATTGCTCATCCAAACATAAATCACATTACAAAAATTGATTTTTTTATTAAGTCATTTTTAATAAATTAAAATTATAATAAATCATTTTTCTTACCACTATCCCAAATACACACAAAATATTATTGGCGTCTTCAAATCACAGCGGTGAGCCATGAGAGAAAGTGAGAATCAACATAACAAGGACACATCACTGTTACAGAACATCAAGAGCGGCTTTCCTGGAAGAAGCCATGTGCGCATGTTTCACATCTTTTTTCTCAAAAATAAAATAGTGAATTTCACACTCAACAAAAACAGCTGTATAATAACTCTGAAATTGGAATCCACTTTTCTCTCGAGAATATCTTCAGTCTTCACCATTACCAAAAGCTAGCTAGAGTCAGTTTAAATCATCTTTTAGCAGTGAGTGGTGAGTGTGGAGAAGAAAGTGAGATCGCTTGAACATCTTTCGTAAAACACTATTGGTTACTTACTAGTATTATATAACAAGTTTTATAGATCTGCACAAAATGTTTTCTTTATTATTTCCTTTACTTGTTTTAATTTCATTACTCTTATTACTTTCCATGTTTTAATCGAGTGACAACTGACCAGGGAGCACGATCTAATGGATTAAAAAAAATAGTTTCCAGTACTTCGTGTATTTAAAGAATATCAAGAATATATCCTCAGCAACATATATTCTAACCACTTATGCACCCTCAAATGCGTTTTGTATTGCATATAACATGCTAAAATATTATTTTCAAGCAGGTTCATTACTTTAAATATTGTTTTAAATACATCTAATATTAAAATATTTTAAGATCATATATTCAGTATCTTAAAATATTTTTTTAAAACATCATTGGAGAGTCTCCATGCAAAATCCCGGCAATTCCTTCATCTTCAAGAGGCAAAAAGTGTACAAAAAAGCTTAAACATCTCCCCAATGGAAGTGATGAGGTTGGAGTGACAAGAGAAGGACCCACATACTTATTCCGCCAACAAGCCACTTGACCCACCTACTCCATTATTGTAGTACTTCTGCTTCCCCACTTTGTAATTAATTTTTTTTAGTAGGTCGGGACGGTTGTAATTAAACTCTTCACACCGTATATTTTTTAAAGTATTAAAATTCGGATCGGATATTGAACTAGTTGAAATGTTAAGTTAAGGATCAGTGAGTCAGATCGAGGTCAAACTGGTGAGAAATTAAAGATTTTAGAATTATAATATAAAATTTTAAAGGAAAAATTTAAAATTTGATTTTTAAAAAACAGGAACCTAGACTGGACCGGAACGGACTGATCTACTGACTGGTTCGCCAATTTTCGGGCTGGACCAACTAGTCTAGTCTAGGTTCCACAACCTGGATATTTTTTGAGGAGATTTTAATGTTGGTTATAAGATCTTCTTCGTACGCACTATCAGAAATTGAAAATAATTCCTTAAGAAATTTAGTTAAGTGTTAACTGTAATCGACCTCATAATTCAGTTTACAATTAATTTATTGACACTGTTTTATCTTTTTTCTTATGAGGTTAATTAATAGTAGTGGGATCAATTTTAGCTCCTCCAAGCCCATCGCATGGGTTTACGTTTTCTTTTTTTTTTTCTTTTCAAAATTTTAAGATAAGCTAGAATATCATATTTATTATTTTATAAAATTATTATTATAAATATAAATAAATAAAGTTAAACTATTAAAATATGACATACATAATTCATAACTATAATGCAAATAAAAAAATATTAATTGATAAAATACTATATTAAAATTTTTATAAAATATTAAATATGAACTATTTATTTTTTAATCTAATTATATATTTGAATTCTAAAAAACATACTTAAGAAATGTGAGAATCTTTTATCCTTTAGAGTGTGTTTGGATTAGCTTTTGAGAATAGCTTTTACGATTTATGAGGTAAGTATGTGAGAAGAGTTTTGTCTTGAGTTATGCAAATCTACGTTTGGCAAATTGTCAAACACTCACTTAACCTATGAGAGAGAAACCTTTGATAAAGATTACACAAAAAAAAACAGGATTATTGTAGCACCTTTCTAGGAGCCTGAAAGGACTGACATGAAAATGAGTATTCATGCAAAATATCAAAAAATACCTTTAACTTTAAATAAAAATATTGTCAGAAAAGGTCAAAAATTCTCCCCAATCGAAGTGATGAGGCTGGAGTGACAACTGACTGGACAAAAAGGGAAACAGGGTGTACGATGGTGGATTAAAAAATGTATTAAATGTACTATTTTTGTGTTTTCCCCTAACTTTTCAATTAATTTTTTTAATATAATATTTTATATTCTTATAATTATTTTCAAGACTCTTGAAAATTCAAATAATTTATGCATTTAATTAAATTTTCAAAATATTTAATCAATTATATGTATACTCCTCTAATTCTATATATAAGGCACTTCTAATATATTTCACACATACCAAAAGAAAACCTTAAACTTATTTATTTCTTATTTTTTGAAAAAGAAAAAAGGGAAAGGGAAAAAAAGAAAAAAAGGAAATAAATAACCCTAGTAAGAATAGTGTGTGCTGCTGTATTTGGGGGTTGAGGGGCAAAAAAGGAAATTTTTTTATTTTTCTTCTGGGGAAAGAATATTTTCAGTGGTTTTTCAACTTGAAGGGTTTTGATTTAGGTGATGATAGGATCAAGGCAATTTCTTGTTAGATTGATCTCAATTTTTTGTTTTTGTAAAGATTCTAGATACGAAGAACTTCATTTCCAAGTCTTTCATTATCCTCAGAATTTTCTTGAAAAGATGGCAAAATGAAATAGAAAAAGTGATCTTGTAAATATAAAGGACACATGTATCTCTTGAAAGAATAATAAGAGATAGGATAAGGAAATATTTTTAATTCTAGAAAGCAACAATTGATTCGTAGGGAATGTATTTTTTCCCTTTTGGGGTAGTATCAGGAATATAGTTGATCATATTATGTATGGTAGACAGGCATGCAAGGAAAGAGGTTTATTTTGTTATATTTTTTAAGGTGCTGTATATATTGCTAGGCAAGCTAGATTGTTCAACTTAAGAGCCAAAGCAAACAGAGATAAGGTTCACACTTCAATATACAAGATCACTAAACTCGAACCTTTGACTGCTTGAGGTATTGTCACTAAGGCCTTTTAATTGAGAATCAGTAAGTCTTTTGATTTGATCCACATACATAATAGAGTAGAATGAACTGCAAAATTAAATAGAAAAAGTGATTTTGTAAATATAAAGGACACATGTACTCCCTCTAGTCCTAAATATAAGATAAAATTTACTTTTTTGAAAAGATTAAGGAAGTTAATTAAATTAGTTTAAGTATTTATATTTGTTATTTCTTCTCCAAACTATTTTACTTAACTTATAAACTGATATATAACATAAAGATACACATCATATGATATAATTAAGTAACTTATTTAGCTTCCTTAATCTTAAAAAAGAAGAAGTCAATTTTGTCTTATATTTATGACCGGAGGTAGTATCTCTAATGTCAAAGAATAATAAGAAGCAATGAGTAGTGACAATAAAAGGCTAAAGAGCTCTGCCAACCATTTTTTATGATATTTTGTCAGTGAACATGTAATATTAGTATTTGTGGTTGCAGTGATTAAATATAATAAAGCATGAAACAGTTTTAGTCACGCCCATTTGGTGACAAGATCATACCATTAAGAGTTAGCCTGGCCAGACAAAAACAAGAGACACTAGCTCATGTGTGTGGAGAGTGAATCTTGGACTTTTGCCTCAACTGTCAATTAATCCAAGGAAAAATGCCAAAAAACTATATTGGAAATTGTAAAAGGACAATTCAGTATATTGAAAATGGGAAAGGACATATCAGGTGGGTGTCAGATGGGCAGAGGAATCTGTTCTTTTGAAATCTCGGCCAAATGACGAAAATGTCATTCAGCCCTCAGTCGAAATAACAACATAGGAGTTGTTAATGGTGAATCCGGAGTTGTTAATGGCGAGATAGATGTTGTTATTGACCCTGAAACTTGCTAACTGTGAAAGAAGAAATTGGAGTTGTTAATTTCGAATCTCGAGTTGTTAATTAAGAGATGAGTACTGTTGTTAATGGCCCCGAAACTTGTTAATTGTGAAAGAAGAAATTGGAGTTATTAATATTGAATCCGAAGTTGTTAATTAAGATATCGGTGTTGTTATTGGCCTTGAAACTTCTAAAGTGTGAAAGAAGAAATTGGAGTTGTTAATGTCGAATCAGGAGTTGTTAATTAAGAGATAGGTGCTGTTATTCCAAAGTGGAGGAAGAAAGTGGACTTGTTAATGTAGAATACGGTATTGTTAATAAAGAGAAAGGAGTTGTTATTGGCCTTGAAACTTATTTAGTGTGAAAGAAGAAATTGGAGTTGTTAATGTCGAATCCAGAGTTGTTAATTACTCCTAAGAGATATGTGTTGTTATTGGCCCTGAAACTTGTTTAGTGTGAAAGAAGAAATTGGAGTTGTTAATGTCGAATCCGGAGTTGTTAATTAAGAGATAGGTGTTCTTATTGGCTCTGAAACTTGTTAATTGTGAAAGAAGAAATTGGAGTTGTTAATGTCGAATCCGGAGTTGTTAATTAAGAGATAGGTGTTATTATTGGCTCTGAAACTTATTAATTGTAAAAGAAGAATTGAAGTTGTTAATGACGAATCCGGAGTTGTTAATTACAAGGATCATGTTATTATTCTGAAGTGGGGGATGGAGGGCTGAAGGGCATTTTCGTCATTTGGCCGATATTTCAAAAGGACAGATTGCTCTGCCCATCTGACACCCACCTGATCTGTCATTTCCCATTTTCAATATACTGAATTATCCTTTTACAATTTTCAATATAGTTTTTTAGAATTTTCCCTTAATCCAAACACACTAGACTTTTATTAATCAACAAAGTCAATATATAAAGTGAGCATACCTACTTTATACAAACCCACAGTCAAGAAAACACCCCAACTATACAAACAATAGTATTTAAAGAATACCAAGAATATATCCCTGCAACATATATTCTAACCACTTATACACCCTCAAGTGTATTTTGTATTGCATATAGCATGCTAAAATATTTTTTTCAGGCAGGTTCATGACTTTAAAATATTTTTTTAAATACATCCAATCTTAAGATATTTTATGATGGTACAACCAGTATTTAAAATATTTTTTTAAATACATACAAAATATTGTAGAGAGCCAAGAAAATTATAAAACATCATTGGAGAATCTCCACTCAAAATCCTGGAAATTTATTTATTTATATTTATAACAGTAATTTTATAAAATAATAAATATGATATTCTGACCTATCTTAATATTTTTTCAAGAGATTTTAATATTAGTTATGAGATCATCTTCATACATAATCAAAGATAGATATTTATAAAGAATTCAGCTAAATATTAACTGTACTCAGCCTCATAATTCAGTTTATAATTAATTTATTGACACTGATTTATCTTTTTGGGAGAATTGTTGAAAAATACTTTGGAAGCAAATTAATTGCTGATTGCTACCAAGCGTGCAAGAGATCTTCCATGTGTGCAAGCGATCTTCCGCTTTATGCAAATCATCTTCCGTGTGTGCAAAAGTCTTCCGTATAAATGTGCAAGCAATCTTCCGTTATGTGCAAAACATCTTCCGTTATGTGTAATGGTAGCATTCAGTAATTAATTTGCCAAAAAAGTATTTATCAGCAATTCTCCCTATCTTTTTCTTATGAGGTTAATTAATACTAGTGGATCAATTTTAGCTCCTCCAAGCCCATCGCATGGGTCTACGTTTTCTTTTCAAAATTTTAAGATAGGTCAGAATATCATATTTATTATTTTATAAAATTACTGTTATAAATATAAATAAATAAATTTAAAATATTAAAATATAATATACATAATTCATAACTACAATACAAATTAAAAAAATAATTGATAAAATACTATATTAAAATTTTTATAAAGTATTAAATATGAACTATCATCTTTTAATCTAGCTACATGTTCGAAGGAGACGTACTTATTAAGTAATATGAGAATCATTTATTTTTTAAGCTTTAAGAGAGAAATCTTTAATAAAAATTATCAAAAAAAAGGATTAATGTAGCACTTTACTAGGAGACTGAAAGGACTGACATGAAAATAAGTATACATGCAAAATCCCAAAAATACCTTAAATTTTAAATAAAAAAAATTGTTAGATAAGGCCAAAAATTCTCCCCAATGGAAGTGATGAGACTGAAGTGACAACTTACGGGACAAAAAAGGAGTACGATTGTAGATTAAAAAATGTATTAAATATATTATTTTTGTGTTTAGCCGTGACTTCTCAATTAATTTTTTACTATAACATTTTATATTCTTGTGACTTCTCAATTAATTTTTTACTATAACATTTTATATTCTTGTAATTATTTTCAAGACTCTTGAAAATTCAAATAATTTATGTATTTAATTAAATTTTCAAAATATTTAATCAATTATATGTATATTCCTCTGGTCCTATATATGAGGCACTTCTAACATATTTTACACATATCAAGAGAAAACCTTAAGCTTATTTATTTCCTATTTTATCTATTTCTTATTTTTGAAAAAGGAAAAAAAAGGAAAGAAATAAATAAGAAAACCCTAATAAGGAAAGTGTGTACTGCAGTATTTGGGCCTTGAGGGGGAAAAAAAGGAAATTTCTTGATTGTTCTCCGTGGGAAAGAATATTTTCAGTAATTTTTTTAGCTTGAAGGGTTTTGATTTAGGTGATGATCGGTAGGTAATTTTTTTGCAAGATTGATCTGTTTTTTTTTTAATAGAAAAAGTGATTTTGTAAATATAAAAGACACATGTATCTCTAACATGAAAGAATAATAAGAAATGCTCCACTTACCTTTAATATAAAATATATTTAGAGAGTTAATCTTAATCTTAAATATAAGATATAATTTTTATAATTAGCAATCTTTTTTTAATATACTCTTATTGATATTCCCTCAATAATAATCAAGGAGGAGAGAGAATGGAGGAATTAAGAAAAATAACTATAGTGTTTTTAAAAATACATATCATATTAACTCACTCAAATAACTTCTTTAATCTAATTAAATTCTATAGATATATCTTATATTAAAGACTAAAAAAATATTATATATGTCTTACTTTTTATTCAAAGAAAGGGCAATCATCTTCCGCCGCCGAGTACAATGCCAACTCAAATTTGCCCACATACAGAAATCGTAAACAAGTTTTTAGCTTCGCCCGAATTCTGAAAGATTCTATAATTTTCTAGCTAGTTGGTTTTATGCTTGTTTCTGGTTTCTTCTTTGGTACTTGTACGTTTGTTTTTCAAGAATCCAATTCTCAAGCTTTGATCTTTACTTTTGTAACCAAAAAAATCGTTGCAAAATCATAGCCGTTGTTTCTTAACCTCTAGAAGACTATAATTCTTGTGCTTGATTGCTATTGGTTCGTTTTGTGTTTCCTATTTTTTAAAATATTTTTTTAGGACAAGGAAAACTACAAATTAACAACTTGTGGCGATGATTTATAAGTCGCATTTACTGTCATTTCACTTATTTTTTTTATTTAAAAAAATTATAGTTGACGAGCCAAGTCTTCTCCCTCTCTTACTTCTCGTAAAATGCGCAACCAAATTCCTATTGTGGGGACACCACTGAGCTTCAACAATTCGAAAGTCATCTTTTACCAAGTAAAGTAACGCATGGCACAAGTAATTAAATCTTGGGAGTGATCACAAACTGAAAAATACTTATACTTGTTAAAATATTCCTTTCAAAATTTAAAATTGTTTTGAAATTTTGATTTTCACGTATCATTTTATTTTTTTTTAAATTTATCCCTATTCTAAAATTTTAGTAGCGTCTCCAAAATATTAATGTCGCTTTTTTTTTTTTGTTGCTAGCTATTTTAGGATAACTACACTTGTTTGCCCATTAACTATCTTATTTTGAAAATTTGAAAAATTTTCTAGGAACTTTGCTGATGGTAGTAACTAGCGAAACTAAAGTAATCAATAATAAAACACATTTACTAGTTTTCTTTCAATTAATAACTTACTCCTACATTCAAGAATCATTTAAAATTTATAATTCTCAATGTACAAATTCTACATGGTGTCTCCATGAACTTCAAATGATTCTTGAACGTAGGAGTAAGTTGGGTTAACATGTTTTTCCAATTTTTTAAGATATAGATCCATCGGATGTAAGGTATCAAAAAAAAAATATTTTGGAGAAGCTTTAGTCAAACATGAACAAAGATTCAAACAAAACAAGGACAAAGCAGAGAATTGGAGAAGCTTTCATCACAGAGAGAGAGAGAGAGAGAGCTTTATATGAAATTAGCCACATATCCGGTCGAGACACGAGTGGTTGGGAAGTTTTCTTTTACAATCATTTAATCATGTTTCCCATATTTTGAAAAAAGAAATCATATTTCCCATATTTATTTAGATTTTAGATTTTTCCATCATTTTTAAGGGAGAATAACAAAAAAATATCATTTAAACTTTAAAATCCGGCTGATAAGAAAAGTAATGAGATTGACATAAATAGTAATAGAATTGACAATATAAATCTTTGTCAAAGGACTAATTTGATATTTTAAAGTTCAAGTAGTATTTTTCTGTTATTCTTCCTATTTTTAATCTTGATTTAAATCCTTTATAATAATTTTTATAATATTTCCTTTTCTCTCTTTTGACATATAATACAATAAAACTTAAACATTTAGGAGTGATATAATAATATCGAAATGGGCTGGTCGCAATACATATGTATATATATAATATCGAAAGTGACGTCTTCTTTTCTTCTTTTCAAACAGGGAAACTTACGCTTAAGTCCATAAAAAAAAAATAATACTCCATCCATCCGGTCCTAAATATAAGATAAAATTTATAGTGCAATTTATACTATAAACTTTGTTCTATATTTAAGACCGGAGGTAGCAATAATCATGTTAATGTCCTTTTTTAAAGTTATTTAATAGAGTTATTAATGAGATTATTTTTTTTTATAATTTTAAATGTTTATTTTCAAAAACCATTTAAATAAAGATTAACGAGAGCGGCTTTCCAGGAAGCAACTAAAGTAGGCCTCTACTTCTTACTTTAGCGTTAAGCAAAGAAAATGGAAAAGAAGGTTCAATGAAGAGAATGGGTTTTGGTTCTTTGGTCCACGTCTCCCGTATATAGCAGTTCGGCTTCTTCATTCAGATCACAGCAGTTAGTGTCGAGAAGAAAGCAAGATCATCGTCTCAACAACTTTCGTAGCACTAGATCACTGTATAACAAGTTTTAATTTCAAAAATTTTCCATTATTTTACCCTCTGGTTTTAATTTCAAACCTCGAATTCCTTTTCTGGTTTTCCTGGGTTATTACTGATATGATTATGTTGTAACAGATTACCCTTTGGACAAAACGAAGAGATCAAACTCCTGCAATGGCATATAGGGGCGGAGGAGAATCTTCTTCCAGCTCTGATACTTTTAATTCAACTCCAGAATGGAAATATGACGTGTTCTTGAGTTTTTTTGGGAAAGACACTCGCTTGAAGTTTGTAGATCACTTAGATAAAGCTTTCAAAAGAAGTGGGATCAAAACGTTTAGGGATGATGTGGATCTTGAGAAAGGGGGAAACATAAAACAAGATCTGTTTCAAGCAATTGAGGATTCTCTCTGTGCCGTTGTTATTATCTCTAAAAATTATGCAAATTCTACATGGTGTTTGGATGAGCTTCAAAAGATTCTTGAATCCCAAAATACTTTGGATCGACGTGTTTTTCCCATATTCTATGATGTTGATCCGGCCGACGTAAGACACCAACGGAAACGTTTTCGGGAAGCCTTAGTGGAACATGAAGAGGAGTTCATAGAAAATACAACGAAAGTGCAGAATTGGAGAAATGCTTTGTCTGAAATTGCCAACTTGTCTGGTTGGGACACCAGGGGGAAGTAAGTTTTCTTTTACAATCATTTAATCATTTAGATTTTATTTTTTTAATCATATTTAACTTTGGTTTAAATAGTTTATAATGATTTTAATATATGGTCTTTCTTTATTTTAACATTGGTCGTTGTCACTCTGAAATTTAACCACAAATACTCTGTTTTTTTCTTTTTGATTGATGGCCAATATATTTGGTAAAATGATATTAGATACGAAGTTATGCTCTTCTAAATTGCAAATTTAGAGGAGCAACAATGATTTAACATCATTAACAGGGGATTAGGGATAGGGGATGCACAAATGAACTTTACATATGAAAAAGATTTTAGCATCAAGACAAATAATCTGTAAAATATAAGTTAGGATATAAGAGATATTATTATAAGTGTTAACTTACAAGTGTTAACTCTCCAATTAATGCATTCTAACTCTCCAACACGCCCCTCAAATTGACACTAATAAGTGTTAACTTACAAATACAAAAAATAGGGTTGAGTATAGGGATATTAAACCAAATCAGTTTGTTTTTGTTAACAACTCTTTAGGAGACATCTTCCTCTTTGTAATCAGTTTGTTTTTGCTAACAGCTCTTTAGGAGACATCTTCCTCTTTGTCTTCATCTTCATGAAGACATCTTTCTCTTGCTCTTTAGAGTATTGTTCTTCGACACTCCATTCTTCAATTTAGCATTCTTTGTCAAATATACGAGTCTTTCACTTTAATGCTTTAATGACTTTCAATCACTTAGTTAAGCTGCTTCAAACATGTCAACAAAAGCAAACTCGCCCAACACTTGAAGGCCCCACTTGTCACTGAGTATTGATCATAGGATGCCCTCTAATTCATGTTTCCTGACTATGAAGTTCATTGCCCTGCTTCTTCAACACCTCAGCTCCACTTATTTCATATTTAATCTGTGCATCAGCATGGGCACACATAGCTGCAGTTTCTTCAGGTGTTGCATTTGCTATCTACTCACCAGATTCCATGTCTGCTGATTCAAGCAATAGCTCAAAGAATTCAGAAACATCACTTGATGCTCCTTATGCAGCTTTGAGTTTTACGCCAGCAGCGTCATCTTTATCTAACTTTTCTAGCTTGTCCCTCCTTTCATCTACTTGTTCTTCTCAACTAGCAACAAAAGGTGCAGAACCTTGTAGTTTCAAGTTGGCATCACAGCCTTGTCATCACAGCCCAAATTCAACTTTAATGGCTGCATTTAGTCAAACTAAATTCGCACCTATGATGAAGCGGTGCTGATAATGCTAAACCTTTCTTCTCTTCTGCTTGTTTAGTTGAGTACCCACAATAGGAGTCCGAACTACCTCATACCCATAAAGTGCCATAGCCTTTTCAAGTTCTTCCTTAACGGCTTTGGGAATTTCATTCTCCTATTGAAGGAAGCAGAGCCCAGAAAACGCCGACAACTCCACCATTAATAAGAAAACCAGAATCAGAGCAATGTCCAAGAATCTAGAGAACTATGAGAACCTGATGGGATTCTTTGAAACATTTGTGACTCTTCTCGGTATTTCATCAAACATCTGCTGTGCATACCTGACTTTTTTTTTTGGAACGAACAGCCTTGTGAACCCCAAAGATAGGCCAATGAATTCTCTCAAAGCACACACTCAATATAACCGAGGGAAATGATCACAAGCTCCATTGGCATAGGCGAGAACTTGGGTCTTAAAAGAGGCCCAAACAGAAGGCATCAATGCAGACCTCAACCATGAGGGCGGAACAACTTGAATCTTGGGAGATTAATGAGAACCGAAGAACAAAGATCATCTAAATTGCAGCAGATTTCTAGCACTAATAACATGATTATCACAAGGGAGGAGAGATCTAATGCTTCATTGGCTCACTGGTTTTGCTCTTCCCTACCTCCTCCTAGATTCGATAGAACAAAACTTGGGAGAGGGAGCCAAGATCTGATGGCGAGAAAATCGTAGTCTGAGGCAAAGTCTTCAACGGCAAGAGGAGCAATCTTCTAAGGAGGCTTCGATGGTGGCTTTTTCGTGGAATGTGAACAGAGCATCGACGAACGAATGAAGGCGTCTACAATGGACGATCTTGCAGCGGCCAGGAGTGTGATCGTCGAGGCAGTCTTGACAAGAAATTACAAACCACGGCATCAATCCAGATCCCCCGCCGATGCCGAAGACAATCTCCGCCAAATATATGAAGTCACTATGGCTAAAGGTCGTCCCCATCGCGACAGAGATCGTAAGTGGAAACGGCGGTGAGGGCTACCAAGTCAAGCAAAAATGTCTTTTTTTTTTTTTGGCTTGAGCGTGGTGGCAGATCAATCAAAAGAGGGTTGAATCAAGAACCAATGGGCTATGAGAAAATTTGACTTATAGGCTCAAAATCTCATTATACCATGTTGAGGTGCTAAATAACGAATAAAGATAAACTAATCTTATTCACAAAGATTATCAATGTATATCATGAATTCTTCCTCTTAAAAGTAATGACTAAAACCCCAAGACTTTTTGGTGGCTTATGAGGTAGGGAGTTATGTTAATCCTCCTCTTTTGATGGTTTATGAGATAGGGACCTATATTAACCCTCCTCCTTTAAATAAAGAGTCGACTCTCCTTCACACCTTTAAACTTCACATTAAGCTCTCTATTTATAGAGCTTTAACCAATTAATGTATTCTAACTCTCCAACAATAAATTTGAATCATTTATGCCCCTACAAGGAATTCTCATAAACTTGACATAATAAGTTTTGTACATAATAAAATTCCATATAGCCAACTGTTTGATCATTTTCTCTGTAATGTATGAAGGCTCTTTTAATGATAAGTCTCTTTATACTTGTGAGTAATCATTTTCTCTGTAATATATGAAGGCTCTTTTAATGATAAGTCCCTTTATACTTGTGCGTAAGATCATTTAAATTTGTGAGAAGCTCTCTTTCCATTGTTACAATGGAAAACTGAAAGATATTCTTTTTGATTTGTTAGGAGGAAAAAAAAAATCAATTTTTAGATGATGAATGGATTAACTTAATGACTGTACACGTTGATAATTAATAAGTTGATGAATTTATATCCATCAATAAAACGAAATTGTGAGTAAGTTGACTTTTTTTGGGAAAATAATCACATCTCTACTTTTAATAGGGGATATATCTAGTCTGACTTGCTCAACAATTCATATTTCACTTATCTCCATCCCTGTTATCAAAAAATGTATCGGGGAGTTTTAGTAAACAATATTCATGAAAAGTAACATTTTTCATTTTTATTTTATTTTATTATAACTATATAACTCATATTAATCAATGCTATCTTTTTTTTTGGTAGGCATGAGGCAGATCTTATAAAAAATATTGTTGGAAAAATATGGACTTACTTAAGTTTGAAATTACCATCTCATGATGACAATCAGCTGGTTGGGATTGAGTCAAGAGTGAATGATATGGTGTCAATCTTGGAGATTGGGTTGGATGACAAACGTTTTGTTGGGATATGGGGTATGGGCGGTGTCGGTAAAACAACTCTTGCTAGAGTTGTTTTTGAAAAACTATCTTACAAGTTTGAATTGTGTTGTTTTCTGGCCAATGTTAGAGAAACTTTATTACAAAGAGATGGCCTAGTCTATTTGCAAAAAAGCCTTTTGTCTCATCTCAAAATAAAAGACACGGAAATTTATGATGCTTACGAAGGAATGAAGATGATAAGAAAGCTTCTTTGCCATAAAAAAGTTCTTCTTGTCCTTGACGATTTAGATGATGTGAGGCAATTGAAGAATTTGGCTGAAAATCCTAATTGGTTTGGTAAAGGAAGCAGAATAATTATCACAACAAGAGATAGTCAATTGCTCAACTTAGCTGGAGTAGGACAAAGAATATATGGGATGAAAACCATGAAGAAAGATGAATCTCTTCAACTCTTTTCAAACAAAGCATTCAAAAAAGATCATCCTGAGGAGAATTATTTGGAGTTATCTAGATATGTGGTTAAATATGCAGGAGGTCTTCCTTTGGCACTTCAAGTTTTGGGTTCTTTTCTTTACGGGAGAAGTGAAGATGAGTGGAGAGATGCTTTAGATAGATTGAAGAAATTTCCTGATGAAAGTATTCGTCAAGCATTGAAAATAAGTTATGATGGATTACATAAGGCAGAAAAGACAATATTTTTAGATATTGCATGTTTTTTCAACCATTCGCAGAAAGAAGAAGTGACTCCAATTTTGGAAAGTTGTGGTCTTCACCCTATAATTGGAATAAAGGTCTTGATTCAAAAAACTTTACTGGTTGAAACAGAAAGGGGAAGATTAGAGATGCATGATTTACTTGTAGAGTTGGGTAAGGATTTAATTAATGAAGAATCTGGCCATAATGTTTGCAATCGTACCAGGTTGTGGGAGTTTGAGGATATTAAGAAAGTATTGGAAAATAATAAGGTGACTGTCTTATTTTTTTAAGTATCTCATTTTGTTGACTGGCATTTAATGTTTTTAATATTCTTTACTTCCTTGCCATTTTGATGTTCTGTTTCTGGAAAATGTCATTTTCATTAGGGATCTGAAGCAATAGAAGCTATTGTTATGGAAGATTTTGTGGACCAAGACAAAATAAAAGTGCATCCTGACGCCTTTTCAAAGATGAGTAACATTAGATTATTCCTCTTAGATTTTGAGTTCTCAAATAGTCCACTCATATTGCCAAGGGGATTGAAACATTTTGGTGCATCAAAATTAAAGTTTATTCGATGGTCATCATATCCTTTCATAACTCTTCCACTTCCATTGGATGACCTTGTTCATCTTGAAATGTGGAAAAGCGACATAAAGCAGCTTTGGAATGGCAATCCGGTGAGACTGATGCTTCATGCATCATTATTTATCTTAAAAATATATATCTCTATGTCCATGTTTTATTGATACATTTTTATTGAGACTGACCCTATTATTTTTTTTGTTTGACTAGTTGATGGATAAGTTGAAATTTATCGACTTGAGTTTTTCTGACAAGTTTTCCACGACTCCAGACTTCTCAAGAGTTCCATTTTTAGAACATTTACACCTTAGTCGCTGCATATCCCTTGTTGAGGTTCATTCCTCACTTGGAAAGTTGGAAAAGCTTACTGAGGTGTACTTCAATGATTGTGAGAATCTTGAAATCCTACCAAGGAAATTGGAAACAAATTCTTTGATAAAGTTAGATCTTAGTTTTTGTAAGAAAGTTGCAGTGCTCCCAGAGTTTGGGGAAGGTATGAAAAAATTATCATATCTTGATGTGAGGTGTACTGCTGTAACTGAACTTCCTGAATCACTTGGACACTTAACCAGTCTTATATATTTGAACTTGACTTTCTGCCAAGTTTCTAATCTTGGCAAGGTGTTGAAGACTTGCATAACTCGTGAAATTTCTGGCTTGAATGTAACGTGGTTAACAGAGTTACATGCAAGGGGTTGTGGCTTAAATGACAGATCAATTCCTGATGATTTTGACAGTTTGTCATCACTCATTGCCTTAGATCTAAGTTGTAATGAATTTGTTAATCTACCCACTGGTTGCTTCTCTAGACTTTCTCGACTTGTCTTTCTTTCATTGGATGATTGCTGTCGGCTCAAGTCATTGCCAAGGCTTCCACCACAATTAATTCGATTAGAGGCACGTTGTTCTTCAATGGAACCATTATTAGATAGACAATCATGGAATTTGGTTGCTTCACTTAACCATGAGGTATGTTTGTCTTCATACAATCTATCTAATGCTGTATGTATAATTTTTTTTACTATATATATATATATATAACATGACTTTTTTTTTTTTAGTATCGTGGGAGGACTAAATATGTAATCTCTTATGAGGGATATGGACATAGGCCTTTGGTGTCCAAGCACGATGAGGTATGTGTGTCTTCTTTTTATGTATTTTTGTCACATATGCTCCCATCATTGGTAATTAATTAACAACAGTTTAGTATGTTTGCAGCCAAAATGTCTTCTTCCTCTGAGAGATTTTTGTGCAATTATTGCTGGATCGGAAATACCATCATGGTTTTCAAATAAAGAATATTATCATTGGGAGCAATATAGAAGGGAATATGTGATAAAAGTGAACATACCTCCCTCTTTGCGTGATAGTGAATGGTCAGGATTAGTTGTATGCTTCAATATCCGATATATTATTGGTCGAACAGTTTTTTCTTGGAGTACTAAAGCTGCAGAAGATGATGATTGTATATGCAATGAGTGGGCGCATTATCTTAACTACATGTTTTGTAGAGGCAACTACTTATGCATAATGGTGTTGGAATTAAATGAGGAAACATGTTGGCAGCACCTAAGAGCTCCTAACAATACCCTTCACATTAAGTTTGAGGGATTATTTGCAAACTCTTTGCGGGGATGTGGGTGGAGAGTGATATGTAAAGAAGAGATACAAAAGTGGTGCAATGACAATGATTTCAACCAACTCACCCAATCCCAACTTGCTTCTCCTCATGATGAGATCAACCTTCCCTCGACAGTATTTAACAGATTCATTGTGAGATTTCGACACACAGGAAAGTGAAGAAGAATGGTAACAATGACTCATTATGATTAGCTTTTGGATTGAGGAGAATGAATAGGACCAATTGGAAGTCCTTTTTTTTTTCTTTTTCTTTTTAATAATTGAATGTACCATTTATTTAATTTTATGCCTAAGAAAAGAACATAACAGTTTCAAAAAAACCAAGAAATTACAGGGAAATCAATCACAAACTATACTTGGTTTCAAAAAAGAAAAAAGAATATTCAGCAATTTTCATTAAAAAGGTTCATAAAAAAAAAAGGGAATATTCAGGAACTTTCATTAGGGAAAAAAACACGTCGTAAAAAAATGTTCTTTTGCCTCTAGAAAATTAGAAAAGATACATGGAATGGGTGGATTGGTGGAAAGTGAAATGAATCATCTTTATTTTCTTTCTGGTCATTGTTTTCCAATTTTTTTTATAAAAAAAAATAGATGAGTTCAATATTGAGGACTCCTCAGGGCATGCTTTTATTTTTAAAGAATGCCTATAAAAATAATTACAATCAATGACCAACATAGTCCTCATATCAATAGTTTTTTTTTTTTGGAAATCGTCCAGGATTAGCTAAGTAATAAGTTAAAATTGCGAGAAGAGTGAAAAAAAAATTCGATCAAGTACACTGGCAGGGCTAAATATTTTTTGATAAACAATATTTATTATATTTTTGTTATTACATTCTCTTAACATTTCAAATATCTGTCGGCGCCCCATTCGTCTTCTACTTTCGTCAACTAAGGGCGTGTTTGGTTCAAAGGGAGGGGAGGGGTGGTAAATTATAATTTTGGATGGGAGAAACAAAAAATTTACTCTCTTATTCTTTTAAATTTTGGATTTCCTCCCAAAATTTACTCTCTCATTCCTTTTAAATTTTGGGTGGGAACCCAAAATTTAAATTCCTTCAACCCAAAAAGGTAATTTAACCTCATTTTTCCCTCCCCTCCCCTCAAACCAAACACACCCTAAGACAAGGGCAATTGTCATCTTTCTCGTCATGTTATTTAACAATAGCAATTTTCTTATTATTTTTAATCCATATGTATAAAAAATTGTCTAAAGACATTTTTATTATATAGTATTATATAAATTTATAATAGCTGCATTATATAAATAGTAAGCAACATGCATCATTCTTCTTATGTATTTGCACAGACAGATGTGTTTAATCAATTTATTGATGCAGGATATTGACTAAAGAGTTCCTCTATAACAGAAAATTGAGCCGAGTGTCTTGCCTGTGCTCCTAAAATCATAGAAGCAATGCTGCAGAAAAAGAAGATTTGTTGCAATGTCAAGAAAAGATCATATAGATATATAAATATATATATATATATATATATTCCCAATTTGCGGGTTTCGATTAAATACATTGTAGTATTTTGACCTCTTGGTTTGTCCCAATAGTAATTTTCAACAACATAATCATGTTACTTACCGTTGGCCCAAAAAAAATCATTTTGAGCTCCTTGTTAAATAGACAAACCTTTTGCTTTATTTTGCTCCAACGCATCATGCATTTATTTGAATATCAACAAGTTTAGCCCCTGAAATTAATACATGAGTGATTCTGTTTTCCATTTTCAGGAAAAATCAATATTTTACTTTTTGAAGTTTGACTCGTTATAATTCATCTTTTGAACTTTGACTCAGGTGAAACTCATTCTAATATTTCTGTCATTTGTAATTTTATCCTTACCACCCATGAGTTAGCACCAAGTTATCTTATGTGGCAAAAAATATTAATAATATTGCTAAAATAATTTCTCATGTGGCTTCCAAATCAAGCTCCAATTTTGCATAAAATGAAACAAAAAAGACCAGTTTGTCGTTTTTTTTTTTGCCAATAAAAAGACCAATTTGTCTTGAACCAGTAAAAACCTGGAACAGAAACTAAGAAGAAGATGGAGGACATAAAAAAAAACTGGGAAGAGTTCACTGTATATGTGGAAGCATAATGTTGGCAATGCATGGATGCATATATTTGCTCCATATATTCTACAATACAAAATCACATGCGAAATGGAACTCTAATATCCCAAACTCACATCTAAACTTCATGTGTTTGGGAATAATGAAAGAAGGATGAAAGAGGGACAAAAAAGTAACATAAAAGGAAGAGAGGGATTGGGGATGAGGGACCAATTACGGGCCCACGCTATTATGCTTTTACTCGAGTCTCTTCACTTTGTACTCCTACCTTTATATATAAGTCAGTTCTAACATGTTTTGCACCTCACATTTAATACAAGCAGCTTTTGAATTGAGGAGAATAAACAAGAACAAATGGAAGTGCCTTTTTTGTCCTTTTCTCCTTCAATATTTTGGAATTTGCTATGTATTTATTTGTATGATCGGATGAAAGAACATAACAGTACAGTTATGGGAATATTGGAAGGAGTTGAATAAACATCAATTGATGGAAATCAATCAACAAACAGTACTTGGCTTGGTAATTACAAGAAATTTGCTGTTAAAAGCCATGCACAGGTTATATGCAGATGTTGTAGTCTTGTTGAGTAGAAGAGCTGCTTACACACTAGTCTCAGCATGGTGACTGGGGTTTCAATTGGAATATCAGATTGGCCACCAAGCTAATAGTGGATCTCTCCTTCCTTGGTTCTGTCGGTTGTGCTCCCGTCTCCTTGACCTGTCACAGTTGCTGTTGTTACGGACATTCCTTCCTCCACCTGGAAATGGCAGCTCATGAAAAGAGTTATGCTGAACCAACCACAGAACAACACGGTCAGAGTTATAAATATGGTTACAAGGCATTTGCCTACCCTCGGAGACTAGCTTGAAATCACTGTTACTGCTGCTACTGACATTCCTTTCTCCAACGGAACTAACATGTCCTAGAGGAGGCAGTTCATGACAAGAATTATGCTGAAGCAAGTAAGGAACAACACGGTCAGATTGATAAACATGGTTATCACAATGACATAACATTACAAATTACAGAGTGTGAAATTACAATAAAAAAAAACAACAGAGTTATCGCTATGAAAGAAATAAAGAAAATGCAATGAAGATAAGAAACATATCTCAAACTGTTTCTTGTAAAAACAAGAGTTATCACAATAATAGAAATAAAGAAAATGAAATGAAAATAAGGAACACATCTCAAACTACTTCTTGTATCAAATTAATATTCAACACAAGTTAAAAACAATTATCAAATGCTTGAGTAAGATGAATTAATATTGCATTTTAAAGAAGATAAAGTATACAACCCATGCAATGATTGGTTGAATTTAAAATAAATAGGATTATGGAAGCACCAACCTCTGCTTTTGTTAGCTTGTTGAAATCAATGGTGGTGTTGCCCCACTCTTGCATCTCTTCTTTACATAGCGCCCACCATCCATATTTCAATTGTGGACTCTTAGAATATTGACAACTGACGCTAAGTTTGATGTGAAGGCAGTGTTCACCTCCTCTTAAATGTTGCCAGCATGTTTTCTCATTGAAATCCAAAAGCATTAGGCAAAGGCGAGGCTGCCAGGCATACGCAAGTGAAATTTCATTTTCCCATTCTTTGCAACTATAATAATCTTCAGGTGCTTTACAACTCCATGAAATGACAAGTTTATCACAGGTCGACCTGTCTTTTATTTCTAGGCATACAGCAAGTCCAGACCATTTACTTGTACAAAAATATGGAGGGATGTCCATCACTAATTCATATTCCGAAGTACCCCTTTCATTTGAAGAAATAAAACCTCTGTTGGGAAACCATGAAGGAATCTCAGATTTCGGCATTATTGCAAGAAAATCTGCCTGAGGTACATATCCTGACTGTTACAACATTAATTAAACTTTCATTGCCTGTAAATACTTTGAGAATAAGAATGAAAAATATAGACAAAGAAATCAACAACATTTATACCTGAATGGGGCGAAGCACCCTTTTCTCATAATTAGTTCGATGGCGATACTAAAACAAGGAATAAACAAATCAAGTTATACATTTTCAGTTAAAAGAAAAAGATACATAAATCATAGTTAAACATACCTCATGGTCAAGTGATGAAACTATATTCCACATTCCATCTGATGATAAAGGCTCCATTGAGTCACAACCAGGTGCATATAATTGAATTAACCTTGGTGGCAACTTTGGCAGCGACTTAAGCCTTTCACAGTTATTCAAATAAAGATGAAGTAGCTGAAAAAGATTGGAGAAGCAACCAGTGGGTAATTTAGCAAAATCATTTCCTTCCAAATGTAAAGTAATTAATGATGACAAACCCCCTAAATCTTCAGGAATTGATTCGTCACTAATGCCACAGTAGCTCAAGTCTAACATGGTTAATGATGTTGGATTAAATACAGACATTTGAAGAACATGCTTTCGGGGGCGGGGGCCCCTCAGATTCAAATCTGTAAGACCAGACAAGAATCCAAGTGATTTTGGAAGTTCGGTTATAGTGGTTTTCCTTGCATCAAGCACTGTTAATTTTTTCATAGATTCCCCAAACTCTGGAAGAATTTGAAGGTTTTTGCACCAACTAATATCTAACTTCGTCAGAGAGTTCATTTCCAATTTTTTCGGAAGGATTTCAAGACTTGTGCAACATGACAAGTTCACTTCAAGAAGCCTTTTCAACTCTCCAAGTGAATGATGAACCACAATAAGACAAGAGCAACCTTCAAGATTTAATTTTTCTAAGTATGGAATTTCTGAGAAATCTGGGGTGTCAACCAAATGTTTGGAATTGCTTAGATCAATAAACTTCAACTTCTTCATGAGCTGATCAAATGAATAAAAATGTAGGAGAATTAGTCTCACAAAATAATTGCATTCGTGTCAACACAACTATGCAATAAAACAATGAGGTATGAAGTGTTTCACCTGCAAGCCATTCCAAAGTTTTATTTTGCTAAAAGGCATTTGAATGTCAACGAGTTTATCCAACTCGGTTCCAATCGGAAGAGTTTCTAGAGGATACGACCTCCATCGAATAGCTTTTAATGCATTAGGAAAGCATTTGAGACCCATGGGAAGTTTCAATTCACTTGATATAATGAGTAACCTGAGATTACACATATTTGAGAATGCTTCACAATGTACTTGTATTTTTCCATCTAGGTTAAAAGGCAAAGCAATAGCTTGTACTGCTTCAGATCCCTAACAAAAAGTGCATTACATGAAGAATAACATGAGAATGGTTTCAAAGAAAAGTGTATCAAAGGCCTTAGAATTATTAAAACAACATGTAAGCATTTAGAAATAAGGCACTCACTTTATCATTTTTCAATACTTCATCGATGTCTTCTAGATTCCACAACCTGCTTCGTCCGCGAACATGACCAGGAGATTCTTGAAAAACAATACTCCTAGCTAATTCTCGAAGTAAATCATGGACCTCTATTATGGTTTCTCCATTCGATGTTTTCTTTTCAATCAATAGAGCTCTTTCGATCAAAATATTCATTCCAATAGTTGGATGAAGATCACAACTTTTCAAAATTTGACCTACTTCATCTCTTTTCCATCCATTGAAGAAACAGGCAATATCTAAAAAAATTGTCTTTTCTTCATCATTCAATCCAAGATAACTTACTTTTAGAATTTGAAAAATATCTTCATCTGGAACCTGTTTCATCCTTTCTAAAGTTTCTTCCCACTCAAGGAGACTTCTTTCACAAAGTAAGGAACCTAAAACATTGAGCGCCAAAGGAATACCTCCAGTGTATTTAACCACGGCTTCTAACAATACTAAATAATCATCTTTAGGATAATCTTTCTTAAATGCTTTCTTGGAAAAGAGCTCAAGAGATTCATCTTTTTCCATGGGTTTGACCTCATATATTCTATGCACGCCTTGTGATTTCAACAAGTGCAAATTTCTAGTTGTTATAATTACTCTACTTCCTACCCCAAACCATTTTGGACTTGCCAAATTCTCTAATTGGTTTACATGATTTACATCATCAAGGACTAGGAGAACCCTTTTATTCTGAAAAAGTCGGTCCAAAATGATCTTTCCATAATGCTCATCATATATCTTTTGCCCATGATTGAGATGTAAAAGAATATCATTTTGCAACCTAGCTAGGCCTTTTCTTTTTGAAGTCTCCCTAACATTAGCAAGGAAGCAAGACATTTCAAATTGGCCAGATATTCTTTCAAAAACAAGTCTAGCAATAGTTGTCTTACCAATACCTCCCATGCCCCATATCCCTACAAAACGAATGTTATCTGCATTTATCTCTAAGAGTGAATTTACCTGAACCATCCTTGCCTCAATTCCAACTAAATTATCATCATAAGATGGCAAATTAGAGCATACGATGTTCCATATTGCTTTGACAATGTCTCGGATGACTTCTGTTTCATTCCTAACCTCAAAACAAAAAATCCATGACATAATGGATATAAATTATAGTCCTTCACCAAAAAATAAAATAAGAACTACAGCCTCAATAAACTAGAATCCTACTGCTATAGTTTTTGATATAATGTTGAAAAAAACTATTATAAATCGATGTTGATCTTTAATTGGGCAAGGGTTTTAGATTTGATAATACTGCTAAGTCAATTTTGAATGCAATTTTGGCTTCGGTACTTTATATATTGGGAAAAAAAAAAAGAACTTACCGACTCCTAGAGTCCCACCCTGAGATATGGCTAACTTGTGACAAAGCGTCTCTCCATTTCTGAACCTTATCTTTGCTATTTATGAATCTCTTCTCATGTTTGGCTAAAGCTTTTCCGAAACTTTTTCTTTGATATCTAACATCAGATGTATCAACACCATGGAAGACAGGAAAAACATGTCCGCCGAATTTTTTCCGAGATTCAAGAATCTCCTCAAGTTCTTCCAAACACCATGTAGAATTTGCATAATTCTCGGAGAGAACAACAATAGCACAGAGAGATTCCTTGATGGCTTGAAGAAGTTTTTCTTTAATAACGTCTCCTCTCTTTATTCCCTTATCATCCCTAAAACATCTGATGCCTCTTCTAACGAAAGCTTCATATAAGTGATCTGTGAAATTCAAGCGAGTGTCTTTTCCTGCAAAACTCAAGAACGCATCAAACTTCCATTTTGAAGTTGAAGATGAACTACGAGTAAAAGAGCTTGGGGATGATTCTTCTTGGGCGACATAAGACATTTCTGTTGGATGCATTTTTCCAAGTAGTAACCTACAACTACATCATTACATATAGTACAGTGTATTGAATAAAAACAAAAATAAAAACAGAGAAACCTTGGACGACGGACATAGGGAAGCAGAAGCATCTCAAGCATTGTCTTGGAAGGAGTCTTCAAAGAAGCTGGCCTCTATTAGAGTCCAAACGCCCGATGAGAAGAAACAAAAGGAAAGAAGAGTCCCCTGTCACCATGCGACGGCAGACAAAACCCAATCACTGACATAAAATTAGCTCAAATCTCAAAAACCTTCAAAATTTTGGATTAACCAAGGAAACTAACCCGTAGGTCAAAGCAAAGAATATCCTATTCGGACAAAGTATAGGATTGGAGAAATGCTTTGTGCTCCTACTTCGTTAGTTCAAAGGGAATATTAATATACTGGCAAAAAAAAAGGGAATATTAATAATTGTTCCTAAATATGGATCAGACTCCGCACCAGAAACCGATAAATTTATTTTGGTATTTTACCGGTTCAGTTTAACTGGCAAAAAAAAACTGAATCGGTTTTACCGGTTCAGTTTGGTATTTTAAAAAAATTGATTTTTTTTATTTTTTTTTAAAATTTTATATAAATAACTCTAAAATCTTCAATTTTTTATCGGTTTGGTCCTGGATTAGCTCCGGTCTGACCCAATACCCTGACTGATTCATTGATAGATCCGGTTTAATTACCTTGGTACTCCCTCCGGTCCTAATTATAAGACAAAGTTGACTTTTTTGGAGAAATTAAGGAAGCCAATTAAATCACTTTAGAATATTTATATTTATATTTTTTTCTTCAAACTAATTAATTTAACTAATAAACTGATATATAATCTAAAGATATTAAAAATATGAATACTCTAAAGTGATTTAATTGGCTTCCTTAATTTCTCCAAAAAAAAGTCAACTTTGTCTTATAATTAGGACCGGAGGGAGTATTAATTATTAAGCATGACTTCAAATTTTAGTCAGTTTTTATATTTTCTTTTCATTCATGTTGGTTTAAATCGTTTACTTTGGTTCATAATCGATCATGTGCAGCTTTATTTGTGGTTGATACCCTATAGATCGTTTCCTTTATGTTTTGATATATTATATTAGGATTATTTGAAAATTCTGTAAAACCTTTTGCTTGACTAACAATTACGTTTAAGAAAAACATTTTCTCTATAATATATTACCACAGAATATTAAATACAACCATGATAATATTTAATCATTTTCTCTATACCTGTAATAGATGGAATCTTGTCGTAAGAAATTTTCTTTCGCATTTCGCTCAAGAGACAATTTATTTAACTGGAATTCTTTAACTTCATTCACTTTTAAGAAGGAAGTTTAGGTAAGAAATCAACAAAACACCAAAAATGTAAATTTGGCTAGCTCAACATAATACTCCAAGAAGAATAATATAGATTCCATTTGCATATGTTCACTTGTTCATCCTAAAAACATTTCATAATGACAAGAGCCAAAAAGACCGCTGATCATCATATCATCCTAAGGAAGGAGATTGTACACTCAACTTCTCTTGTTCAAATTTGCATCAACTGCAACAATCCATTAAGATCAGTAGTAAATCGTTTCATTTGGCTATCAAACATTTTAATTAATTTGACACACACACACACACAATATCCATATACAAAAACTAAGAAACATGAGTTTCAAGTCATTTTCCATACATTCACTAAGAACATTATCAAACAGACTTTACTTATCCGGAAGCATTGGTGATCAAATGACAATCCTCTATAACACATCCTATTATTCTGCTCATGATTAGTAGAACAACTGCTTACACACTGGTCTCATCATAATGACTGGTGTTTGAACTAGAAGATCAAAACGGCCACCAAGTTGATCGTGGATCTCTCCTTCCCTGGTTCTGTCTCCTTGAGTTATCACGGTTACTGCTGCTACCACCATGGGAACTACCCTGTCCTGGAGGCGGCAACTCAACACGGCAAACAGGACAAGAGTTATGCCGAACCAACCAAGGAACAATACAATCTGAGTGATAAATATGGTTACAGGGCATTTGCCTAGCCTCGGAGCCTAGCTTGAATTTTTCTTGACAGACTGGACAGTGTGAATCAGAGTGCAGATGCATTCGTGTGATCTTAATGGTAGGCATTGCATCAATGGATGAATGTGAAGCTGGAGGAGGACCTCTACGATCATTCATGGTGAGCTGTTGAATAAATGCTCCTAGTCCAGGGGCCATCAATAAACCACCAAAATCAATTGGTCTAAGTTCCACTCCAGTATCATGAAACATGAAAGAAGGGCCAGAATTGAAAAAATCTTGACTCCATTCAGGAAATTGCGCGTTATCAGTCCTTTGTCTAACATCAATGTTGGGGTATTGCCCAGCTATTCTCTGCCTCATGAAATTGTCAAAAGCATCTATAAGCTCAAAGCTTGGTTCAGAAGCTCTCTGCGCCATAAAGGCATGTACGGCATCAAAAAAACCAGGCATATGATGAAACTCTTCAAGGGCATTATATGGTTGAATCTCATGCCTCTCATTGAGCTCTTGCACAAAGCCTTCATGACAGTAAGGGCAGATGACCCCTCCGCCTTCAACTGCAACTGGATGTCCACACTCATAACACCAATGCGTTGGTCCACTGGACATCCTTGCTGTTTTGCCAGACTTCTAAATGGTAAATCTGCAGCTAAAAGCCGATGAGCTGCACCAAATTATATTGCTTTATATATATAGCAACCAATATAAAAACTCATAAATAAGTATAATAAAAAGAAAGTTAATTAATTTAGAAGATTCAATATGCCATTGCTTCAGCTGGTCGCCAAGTCTTTTTTTGGGCATACCACTGGATTTTTCATCCATGAGACCCATGCTCACACACAAACACAGATACACACAGCAGCAGCAGCAATCCCACTTGGTAAGGGGCCAGAACAAATTTCACAGCTATTACAGGACATAAAATAAAACACAAGTTGAAAGTGCAAAGATATATAAACATTAAGTTTTGCCATGAACTAAGCTTACAGGACCGAAAATGACAGCCATAAACACACCAGAGTAAAAGTGATTCCTTAACAGCTATTTAATGAGGAAAAGCAATGGCTTGTGTGTTGTGATTGAGAAATGAATGCTTATAGGAGGTTGGAAAGAATAATACGTGATCGGATAAGGATTTTTTTTTTTAAATTCTAGAAAGTAACAATTGGTTTATCAGGAATGTAGTATTTTTTTTTGGGTAATATCAGGAATAGAGTTGATCATATAATGTATGGCAGACAGGCACGGAAAGAGGTTTAGTTTGTGTTATTTTTTGAAGGTACTGTGCAGCTAGGAAGGTAGATTGTTCAACTTAGGAGCAACACCAAACACAGGCAGGGTTTACACTTCAATATGCGAGGTCACTAACCTGAACCTTTGACAGCCTGAGGTATTGTCACCAAGGCCTTTGAACAGAGAATCAACGAAACATTTGATCCGCAGAATAAAGTGGAATGAACTGCAAAATTAAATAGAAAAAGTGCTTTTGTAAATAAAAAGGACCCATGTATCTCTAACGTGAAAGAATAATAAGAAGCAATAAGCAGTGACAACAGAACTACAATAAATATTGTATATCTTGGCATCTAGATTTTTATGTAAAGAAAGAGCAATCATCTGACATTTCTGATAAGATACAGAAATTGTGAAAGTTTCATCAGTTCCATTATCATAGGCACATTGAACTTTTTATGCAACTTAGACTGACTTAGGAACACAGGTGTTAGATAAATATACATATCATGCCCCAAATAGTCCAGCTAGGTGATTGCAATAGGGAAAGATAAACATATAAATTGTCGCATTTCATTTCAGTTATGAGCACAATAAAACAGGAAGAATACAAAAAACATACTGCATCCTGTTCATTTGAAAATAATTCATAACCCCGACTAATTATCAGGAAGCTATAAAAATTTTGGGAGTAGCAGACTTCATGAAACCGGAAAAAAGAAACTCAAGCACAATATAGTATCCATTATCAATCATCACTGACAAAGACAGCAAGCACAAAAACTGATTTAGCGTATAGATACAAAAAAAGAAAACATAAAAATAATAACAGAACACCAAGAGGAAGGAAAATCAAGCACGAATCCAACAAATGTCCAAGGACAAATTTCAACTTGGAGTCTAAACTTGAAAAATAAACTAATAAAATCAGAATGACTGCCAACTAAAAATATAGATAGACAAAAACAAAATCAAAGAACAGAAGCTTGAAATGTGGAATTCGCATGAGTGAACTAACCCGAATTAGGGAGGACACAAGAGACAACCACGAGAATTGAGAACAGAGAAGCACAAGATTCTGAGCCCCCAGAGGAAGAGATAGTACGAGAAGTGACGACGAGTGAGTGTAGAAAGAGGAAATGAGAACTTTCTGGAAAAAGTGAGTTTTCTTTTTCGATCCTGTTTTTCTATTTGAAGTTCATTGAAATTGGGAAAATGATTTAGAGGGGCGAGAAGGAGAAGGAAAGCTATTTTTGGGACATTTTTTTTTTATTTTCTATTTAAAGTAGTGATATTAAGAGAATTTAATCAATTTATTGGTTTAAGCCACGCCTTCTCTTAGATGAAATTGTTTAGACGTGATCTTTGAAAATTGAATTCTTCAAAGCTTGTTATCATGTTTACACCCGGAAATTAAAGCATAATCTATTTTACTTATGACTTATAAATGATATAATTTATTATAAAATTTGACAGGTCAAAAAAATTTATTATAAAATTTATATTTTATGTAAGTTGATTAAGATAAAGAAAAAATAAAAGAATATTTCTTTTTAAGAAATTATCAAATAAAAATGAAGATTTTTTCTTCTTTCAAGTTTGTTAACTCCAATTAGCCCAGAGCTAGTACATAAATCAAATTCATTAAAAATAAATTAAAAATTGTGCATGTTAAAAAAGTGGGAAAATCCCTAATAAAGAACATTAAAAATGTTAAAAGTCAAAAATGTAATATTCATAATCTTATAAAGATGTTAGGTTCAATTTATCTTTACTAAAATTAAAAAGAAAAAAATCAATTTACCCTTACATTTTTTTTATTAAAAAAAAAATTACCCCCTCCGGCGGCAAGACCTCCTGTGGGAATATTGAGGGGACATTGAAACCCCATCACTTTGTTTGAGCAAAAAGTGGATGACCATTGGACCGCCAATACTATTTAATATAAATAATGCAAATGAAAATATATATATATTAATCTTTGATCTTTAACTCAATCTCATTAATAAGTTCAGATGAGGAATTCATAACTTTTGTTTAAGTAAAAAATTCACTTACCCTCTCAGGCTATTTACAAGTTCAGATAAAGAATTCACAAGTTCAGATAAGAAATTCACAACTTTCGTTTTTTAAGTAAAAAATTCACCTACTCTCTCAGGTATAAGTTTAGGTAAGAAATTCACAAGTTCAAAAAAGGACTGCAAATTCAACGTCCACATTCCAACTTGATTTCTGGCGCAAGCTATCATCCACAACTTTCCCCATAATACTAGACCATCTCAATTCCCAAATATAAACAACATAGTCACTGTATTTTTCTATATAAAAAGACCTTCAAATAGATCAGAGTATTCACTATATATTTCTTTAAAGTAAAAGCTTACCATTAATCCACTTGTTTCCTTTAGCGCACACATAAATAGCTAGATTCCTTGTGTTTGTTGTCTCCACATATCAGATAAATTTTGGAAAATATATACACACAAAATTAAAATGAAAAACATTGTGGCTTAGCTATTTACATAATTCATTCCATTTTCTTGGAGAAAAGAAAATCCCCTCACTTCTCTTTCAAATTAAATGCTTCGTTAAATTTTTTTAATATTTTAGAGAATCAAAATAAAATCAGAATTTTGCCTTGTAGTAATTCGTTGATATACCTTTGCTTCTAGGGTTTAGGGATTTTTTAGGTTGTGAATTCATTATCTGAACTTATGAATAGTTTGAGGGAGTAAGTGAAATTCTTACTTAAAGGAAAGTTATGAATTCTTTATCTGAACTTATGAACAACCTGAGAAAGTAAGTGAATTTTTTACTTAAATGAAAGTTGTGAATTCTTGATCTGAACTTGTGAATTTTTTATCTCAACTTGTTAATTTCTTATCTAAACTTGTGAAAAGCCTAAAAGAGTAAGTCAATTTTTTACTTAAAAACAAAAGTTGCGAATTCTTTATCTAAATTTGTGAATTTATTATCTCAACTTACCAATTCCTTATTTGAACTTGTTAATGGGCTTAGGTTAAAACTCAAAGGTTAATATATATTTTTGTTTGCATTATTCAAATTAAATTGCATTGGCCGCCTAATGGTCATGCACTTTTTGTGCAAACAAAATGGTGAGGGTTCGAACCCAACTCCACCACTTTGGGAATTAATATTCCCTAGAATATAAGAATATATCCTATTGGAGATTCGGCTGCCAGTAAGCTGGCCGCCAGAGCTCCAGCGGGGGGCAATAGGGGTATTTTTTTAATAAAAAAAATATAAAGGTAAATTGGTATTTTCTTTTTAATTTCAATAAAGACAAATTGGGTTTAACATCTTTCTAAGATTACGAATATTCGAAATACATTTTTATCTTTTAACATTTTTAAAATTCTTAGGGATTTTTCCTAAAAAAAAATTAGTTTATGTTTAAAATGGCTAATTTTTTGTTAGAAAAAAACTAGCTAATTAACTAAGTGAATTAAGTGTAATTAAAAATTGCGAAAAATGGTAACAATGCCACGTCACAATCAGATCAGATGGTCAAGGGATGAGAATGATTTTGCCGGATCAATGGAATAGAATAATCTGGAGACTAGAGTTGCTGGTGTTGCTAGTGCTCTTTATATTTATGAAAAATAAGAATGAAGAATCTGGAGAAAAAAATATCTATTGAAAAGGATAATAAAAATTGTAATTATTTAGAAGGATTAAATATAAAAATACTAAACTACCCCTAAGAAAATCTTTTCCATGCCTTCCTACATTCTCTCTCACACTCTATTTTTAAAACTAATAAATAATTTTAAATTTCACTAAATTAAATAAAAGTTTTCTCAATTTTCATTTTCACAACTTCCATAGATATCTATGGGGAAAAAATTACACATTCTTCATTTTTTTCAAAATTATAATTTGTTAAAATCAACAAAATTTTTAATTAAAAATATAATTATAAGATTTCAATAAAACTCAAAGTCTTTAATAATTTATTTTATATGTTAAACCAAAAAAAATTTTATGATTTATTTCTATTTTAGAAGAAATTCATGTGGGTTAAAAAATTCATTTAATGTTAATAAAATTAATTTAGTTTTTACTTTTATAAAAAGATCTTAATTGATAACAACGTTGATATTTGATAATATAAATCCGGCAACTTGATGATATATACATTAATTAAATGATCTATTGATTATATGAATATAAAACTTGTTGAAATAAAAATTAAAAAAATATGAGTTTGAATCGTAGTTAATTAAAACATATGCTGATTTTACATGAGTTTGAAACTTGGTGGGAAAAAAATTGAATAGGAACAATTTAGTAATTTTAATTTATATTATAATATTTAAATATTCTAAGTAATTACAATTTTTATGGTTATTCTCAATAAATATCTTTTCTTCGAGGTTCTTCATTCTAATTTTTCCTTATATTTACTTCATAGAATATATATATATATATATATATATATATATATATATATATATTGAGGTGCTAATATTTACTTTCCTTATATTCTAATTTTTCCTTAATTTAATGTTTTGTCGTTTATATTATCATGACTTAAATTTAGCAATTTTTGAGTTTGTTTGTTTATTTATCTTATAATAATTTGATGTTTTATTAATAATTTTAAAAAATATTAACTATGAACCGCTTAAATTTGAATATAAAGATTTACATGAGAAGTGAAGGAGAGAAGGAAGAGTGGATGGTAAGATGGAGGAGTAAAGCCATGGCCAAACCAAAATACAGAGTTCCCTCAATTTAGAATTTTCTGTCGCAATCCCGCCAAATTGCCATTTTTCTTTTTAATTTTTCGATTCTATTAAAATATATAATTAAATAAAATACTTCAAATAAAAACGAAAGTGGTAATTAATTAATTACGATCAAACTTATATAAATAAATACGATTATACGTCATCAATATATATTGAATTGGTACCAAAATACTTGGCTACCTTAGGGGCTGCTTGCTATGGGAAAATTTTTGTGAGTTGGGTTTAAAAAAATTAGAGAAATGGGGTTGTAAAATTTAGTAAAAAGAAAATATAAAATAAAATGGGTAAAAAAAATTAATTAAAATCTTTTAACTACACTTCTCCAATTTTTTTACACCTAACTCACCATTTTTCCCTTCCCTTCCCTTCTCTCCAACTCAATATATCAAACTCCCAATTTTTCCTATCCTTTCCCTTGGGCTTGTTTGGTTGGAGGGAAGTGGATAGAAGGGGAGGAAAAATGAACCCCTCCCCTCATTTGGTTTGAAATTTTAAGGGGGAGAGGAGCCAAAATCTGTCTTCTCTTTCCCTCCAACCCCTTCATTTTGCTTCTCTCTAAATTGGGGTTTTTTATAAGAGAGCTAATTTTTCTGACCAAATTACCCTCACTCTTGCCTGTTGCAGATCTGCTAATTTTTAATGAAGGCGACTCCTCTTTATCATCAGACCGCCAATACTATTTACCCTCTCATAGAATCGCCTTTTGCTATATACAGGGATATTGCAGATCTGCTGGCAAAATCTAGATCCTTTGAAGTTAATGTTTTTTCTTTTGAGCAAGATAACACTAGTTTTTTTTTAACTCTTTGCAATATGTTTTTTTTTTGTCTATTTGGTTCGACGGGTGGGAGGAGAAGAATTTTAATATTACCTTATTTGGATTGATCAGAAGGAAGGGGAAATGAGAGATTTTAATGTTACATTATTCAATTCAGAAGGAGAGAAACTATTTTCACATGAACAACTTTACCGTTATATTATTAGTGATTTTTTTCTAAACTTTATTAAATGTATAATAAAGTATAATTATAAATAAAATTTAATATAAATACACACACAAACATATATATATATATATATATATATATATATGTATTTAAAATTATATTTTAAAATAACATTTGATGATATATGATGAATGAAAAGGGCCAAGAGTATTTATGGGTTGTTATAAAATGTGATGGACATTTTTATCCAATGTCAAATTTTTTTTTAGCCTCCCCTCCGGATCCTCCCAATTTGAAGGGGGAGGGGGAGGGCTATAAGAGAAGGGAGGGGAAAATTTTAAAAAATTTCCCTTTTAAAAAAATTTGTAGTGCTAAATAAGGAGAGGGGAGCAAAACCCCTCTCCTTCCTATATGTTTGGTTTGAGAGGAGGGGAGATAAATTATCTTTTTTTGACATGAAAAACTCAAAATTTACCCTCTCATTAAAAGAAGATGAGGGGAAATTTTAGATTCCCCCATCTAAAAAGATAATTTACCTCCTCTTCTTAAACCAAACACACCCTTGAGGTAAATTACCTTAGAGTGTGTTTAGTTCAAGGAATGTAAATGATAATTCTCATAAATACTAATTACAGTTCATTCCAATAATATTTTGAAAAAAAATTGACTATTAGAATCCTGATCTATCATAGATATAGATTATGAATCATATGGAACAATTTTTCCATCAAAAATTATAAATGGATGCATTTTTTTCCCATGAACGTAGATCCTATGGGTCTCTTTAAGTTGGCTTTTAATACATTTACATAAATTAAAACAAAACTCCTCTTATATTCTCATTTCGTATAAATCACGTTAGAAAAACAACTTCCATTGCTAATCCAAATAGCTAATCCAAATAGGCATGTAGACATTTTAGAGGGGCGCTGTTTGGGGGAGGACAATAGCACAATCACAAATACTGAATATATTTCTTCTGCTTTTTCATAATTCTAGTAACAATAAAACCACCATTAAAGCAGAAACAACACAGAAAAACAAGGGTTATTGACCATGAACAGATAAATCAGCCGCTTGAAAATGGCCACACTTAACGTCCAACAAGGACACCTTAGATTTTGTTGAAGGCAACAATGTCACAGCTTTGAACATGCTCACTGCATGGCTCAACTGTAAGATGTTCCTCAATAAGGGAATCCACAGAGACAAGGTCGTCAACAATGGTCATCATTATCTGCATCTTCTTGATACCATAACCAACAGGGACCAGTTTGGCTGCAAGGTTTGAAACAAAGCATTTGTTCATATCATCATGCAATTGGTTTAATTTAAATTAGTCATAAAAAGAGTAAGGTGAAGGTGATGAAAAATTCAACATACAAGCGCCCCACAGAAGCCCAGGCATCTCAATGGAACGAACAGCCTCTTCAAGCTTCTTCATGTCGGTCTCATCATCCCAAGGCTTCACATCAAGCAGAACAGAGGACTTCCCACCTACAAAATATGCATAGATGATGCTATTACTCACAACAGGAATAGTTAAAAGAAAAGTCTGGTTAAGTATAGACCTAGAGCTACTATCTCAGAATTAAACTAAATTAACCTCCTGGATGATAGGAACAGTGGGTGGGTTAGTGAGTTAAATGTTTATGTTCAACAAATTGAAGGGGAAATAGAGCTTACTCTCTTTCTTCTTGGAGGATTCCTTTTTAGTAGCCTCCCTTGCCTCAGCTGCTGCCTTTTCCTCCTCTGTCTCATCACCAAAGAGGTCAAGGTCATCGTCGTCATCAGCAGCCGCCTGCAAATACATAGTGAAATCCAGTTAGCAGAAGTATTTCGCATAAGTAAAGGTGTGGTACAATAATTAACTTATCCAGGACTCTTGCAAATTTTCAAAATTCAGGCACCAACTTAAGGTTACCATATTATATTTGATAATTTATCTTATCAAGGTTACAATTTTTGGTCTTTCTAATTTTTTCATCAAAACAGCCCTTTTAGATTCGATCAAAGCTATGTTTGACCCTCTAGTTTGCTCATCAATGGCATGTTTGCTATAATAATAAAAAGAGATTCTCTTAAATTTAACCAACTACAAAATGAGATGCATAACATTAACAGTAGCCGTCTACTTATTTCTCATTGCTTCATATTACTTCATCTTAAAGACAGGGGTATCATTGTTCGTCTCTGAACCTTTCCAAGTGCATTTTTAAGGACACTTAAGAGTGAATGGAACTGGAGAAAGGCTAAATCACAGGCCAAACAGGAAAAAAGCCTAAATCCAAATCATTTATACACATATTGGCATAATCATCAGCATGTTAACTCAGTAAATTAAGTACAAGAAATGAGACCATAAAAACCCCTAAAAAGTAGCATAATCAAAAAATTATAAAAAGAAAATAAGAGAAACAATAAATAAATTACAAAAGACAAAAGCAAGTGAGATGCCCACCGGCTTGGCAGGAGCGGCTTCAGCTGGAGCAGCCTGGCCACTGAAACTCACCCCTCGAGCTTTTCCAGGGAAGCTAATCAAACAAACTCGATATCAACTTTCAAATTGAATATGGTTGAATAAACGGAAGGAAACCAAGCCCATCAGAACATTACAGATTGCAGAGAGATAAACGAACAAACCTTTCAGCAAGGCGTGAAGAAATGGCATCGTGCCACTTGCTGGCATTGGGAAAAGCATCGCTCGGGTTCTTTACAAAGGCGTAGACTTTAATGTCATCCTTGGTCAATTGATCCCTGAAAATTTTCAATCAGAACCACAAGAGATTATGCGAATTGAAGAAATCTCAAGAGAATGAGTTCAAAAAAGAAAGTCAAATCGGAGAAAGTTACCCAGAAATGTAGGTCTTGCCAGAGAGGAATTCATTTAGGGACTTGACTCCTGATTCAGTGTGGAGATCTGAAAAGGTGACGGCCATTTTTGAGAGTGTAGGAGAGTGAGATTCAGAGAGGCTCTCAATTCAGCACGCAAAGTAGGTAAGCGAGGGTACGAATTGAAGATTTAGTATTTATATGATTGAGAACGGGCAAACCCTAAATATGCTGAGAGTGAGCTCAATGAGCATATTCTTTCGTACTCCCGTCAGGCCCCAGCCTCTCACGTTCTCTCGAACAAAAAGGCCAAGAAAGCCAGGTTCATGAATCTGGATTGGATCAGGCGATCCGCTCTGAAATCAGTAAATCGGTAGGTAGATTGGTCTGGTTGGGTTCCAATTTAAAAAAGAAAAATTTAAATTTTTTTTAAAATTTTATACTAATAAGCTTAAAATTTTTAATTTCTCATCGGTTTAGCCCGGGTTGAGCCCCGGTCTGACCCTAGTCTGACCCACTGACCCTTAACCCAATACCTTGATCGATTCAATACCATGTTCGGGTTTTAATACCTTGTAAAAAAGGGGGAAACTTTCACCAAACGTCCTATAGCAATATATTTCCAAAAAAGACCCGTAACTTTCTAAAACATCAATTCAATCTTATGAGGAAAGTGAAATTAATTTCTAAGAGGGAATGCACAAAAATACCCTCCTTTGTAACAAAAATAAAAGTCTCAAGCTTTTCAACTGTATTTCTTACAAATTAGTTTATTCATCTTATAAATTCTCACATTTAACTTATAAAATGTCACACTTGTCTTGTGAAATGACTCTTTTCTTATAGATAGCATAAGTGCTAGGCTTTTCAGTTATATGTCTTGTAAATTAACTTATTTATCATATAAATTCTCATATATAACTTGTAAAGTATTACAATTTTCTTTTAAAGTGCCTCTGTTCTTTAAGTAAGATATTTTTGTCCATTCCCTTCTGAAATTAATTTCACTTCCCCCTTAAAACCGAACTAATGTTTCAAAAAGTTATAGTGGTTTTTAGGAAATATTTTGCTATAGAGGGGTTTAGGTGAAATTTTCTCAAGAAAAAATAATACTCTCTCACATCTTAAATATAAGATAGAATTGACTTTTTTTTTTAAAGATTAAGGAAGCTAAATAAATTACTTAATGATATTATATATTGTATATATTATATATCAGTTTATATGTTAGGCAAAATAGTTTTTAAAAAAAAAGATAAATATAAATATTTTAAAGTAATTTAATTAGTTTTTTTAATATTTCTACAAAAGTCAACTTTATCTTATATTTATGACCGAATGAGTAGTATAGTAATAAGATCAAATTTTTTCATTAATTAAAAAAATTAATAACAATTTCATATAATTTTGTCTGATCTTTAATGATATTATTGTAGTTTTTTATCATATCCTTATAATTTTACTTGATTTATTTTTATTAAAATTCAAGTGAAACTATAACTTTTTATAGACTAATTTTCTCTAATTTAAATGATAATAATTCTAAGTTATTTTCAAACCACAGTTCATACCGTATTTCAATAATTTTTTTAATATTTTTCATAAAAAATAAATGCTACTTTTAAAAATGACATTTTTTACCTGAAAAAAATGAAAATTTTTGAAAATTAAGAATACATTCGCTAATGCACGTGTTTGTTCATAATTCATTAATTCACAGAATAATATATTTTGATATTTTCAACCGTTCATTTTTTTTACTATTGATCTCACTTTTATAATGAAACAACAATAACTAAAAAAATTGCATCCGTTGCTGAAAATCGCGACTTCATCGTGTTAAGAATTGTTAACATAAACGTAAGTTGATTGAATTATTTGGAAGCGGCTTCTCTTCTCCATCCCTACTGTCCGCTACCCTCTTTTTCTAAAAATCTGTGCCGTTTTGGAGTAAAATACAGAAGCTGATTTTTTTTAATGAAAAATAGCATTTAATATCCCGAAATATTTTTTTAGTACCAGTAAGTTTTTTAAAATATTTTTTAAGTATTATCCAGTATCCTAAAATATTTTTTTTAGTACCAGTTAATACTCTGAAATATTTTTAGTGTAATATTTTAGGATGTTAGATGCATTAAAAATTAATTTAGGATACTGGATAATATCTCAGAATGTTGGATGCACACAAATTTTTTTTGATCCATTTACTACTATAAAATATTTTTAAATATCACTCAATATTTAATTTCAGAGTTACCCAAACACTCACTCAATATACTAAACTAATTTTTAGTACATCTGGCATCCTCAAATATGGTACCAAAAATTAGTTTGAAACACAAAGTGTTACCGAAAAAATATTTTGAGTGCTAGATGAAATAAAAATTAGTTTTGGATAATGGGTCAATGTTACTGAAAAAATATTTTAGGGTGCTGAATGTTAGATACTGTGTGGTATTAAAAAATATTTTAGGGTAGTAAGTGGGCTAAAGATTATTGTAGGATACTGAATGCTATTTAAAAAATATTTCAAGATACTGAGTAATGTTACCAAAAAATGCTTCAGGATGTTAAATACTGTTTTTGAAAAAAAAAAAAAAACTTCTGGTTCAGTTTTTTACACTAAAACAGTAAGTAGTTTTATAGAAAAGGAGGGCAACGGACGGTTGGGTAGATGAGAGAAGCCGCTTCGGAATTATTTTTATTTGATATTTGAAAGGGAAAGAGAATTCATAATCTTCCTTTTTTTTTAGTAATATTTATTGCATATATAATTATATAATTATTATTTAAACCTTTCATTTCTATAATTTTACAAAAGTAGACAAAAAAACATTCAGTGTTTATCTTATTCTTTTTTATCTGATTTCATTTTATTCGTTTTCTGTTGGTTCTTTTAGATGGTATTACTCTTTGGACTTCTGATAATCTAGTTTCGTTTTTTTACTTATTTTATAAATAAAACCTATGAATGTTGCAAGAAGAACTTGATTGTTTTTTGTGCAGTTGCTCTTCCTTTTAAATCCCATAAGTATTACTATATCCGGTCTTAATTATAAGACAAAATTGACTTTTTTTGGAGAAATTAAGGAAGTTAAAAAAAGTTACTTAATCGTATCATATGTTATATATCCTTAGATTATATATTAATTTATTTGTCAAATTAATTAGTTTGAATAAAAATAAATAAATATAAAAATACTCTAAAGTAATTTAATTAACTTCCTTAATTTCTCCAAAAAAATTCAACTTTATCTTATAATTAAGATCAAAGGGAGTAATTTGGTTCACAGATGCTGAAGAAGTCGGAGTAGGAACTGTGGTTGGGATTACATGACATGAAGGTTCTACAATAGGAAATTTTATTTACAAATTCAGAGGTCTAGCATGTTATTGGTATTGGAATGTTTTATAGTTGGGATGTGAGTAGGAAACACAATTTAGGTTTTTTAGCCAATCTCAATCCATTGTTTAAATTGTTTGATAGCTCAATAGTTTGGGGTTTACTTGGTTCTTAAAAATTTCAGTGGTTTCTGCTTGTTGTTGTCAGCAATTTCTGCTTAGGCTACATAATCTTTTTGTTTGCTTTTAATTCAAATGGAGGACTAGGATTTAAGAGCCTTTTGCCCAGGGCTTTTGATTATGCGTGTATGACATATGGAATGCCTCTTTTGCGGTTGAAATTCGCTCCTAGAGTCTAGATTTCAGCTTAATGTCATGTTTGTATCGGAGAGGTGGCTTCATTGATTTTTCTTTCCATTTATTCTCTATTTAATGTATTTATTATTAGATTAATTTTCAATAATTAAGATTTAATAATATGTAAAGAATAACATTATAATAAATATCTACCATGATAAATCTCAACCATTAAAAATAGATCTAATGATAGATACACTCAATAGAGAATAAATGAAGAAGGAAATCAATAGAGACCACCTTTTCCCGTTTGTACAAGCCTTGATTGTGTTCCTTGATAATTATGCTCCGGTTAAGTTGGAATTGAAGTTAAAGAAGTGGAAGTGAAACTAAAACCATGAAACTGTGTCCTTTGGTATAGTTAAACACACTTCCATATGGGACCCGTTTCCATAAAAAATTATGAAAGTGAGTATTTTGCAGTGTTTGGGAATCCGGACCAACATGATTGGGTCAGCTAGGGAATTGGATCAGGAACCGGGCTGATTCATCATTCTTTTTTTGAATTGAGTTTTTAATATATTTTTTTAAATTTTTATATTAATAAACAAAAAATATTCAATTTTTCATCAATTTAATCCTGATTTAACTTCAATTGACCCACCAACCTTTGAGCCACTGCCCAACTCATCCGGATCTCAGAATCTTAGGTTTTAAGATATATCTGTGGAATTGAGATTAGTTCCTTGAAAGCGAGACTCCATGACCATTATATCCACATATATTTTATTAATTGACAACTTTGGCCCTCCTCTCTCTTACGGTCGCGACACGCTTCATCACCCCATCCCATCTTCCTCAGTTTCGATCTGCAAGTTTCAATCTCTACAAGCTTCGATCTCGACGAGAATGAAGGAGATCGACCTGATTCAGTAGCAGCGCAGCGGTGAAGCTTCATCAACCTCCGTCGCCCCTCCCTTGTCAATCTCCTTTACCGACGTCGCATCCATCGTCCCCTCTCTCTTCAATCTCCTTCGCCGACGGCTTCATGGTGGAGTATGTTGTGGTGTCGTGGCAGATCTGGAGGTTCAGTTTCCATGTCTGATCAAAACGATGGTGACGAGGAAGAAGATGGCGTTTAAAATGATGGTTATTGCAGAGGAAGATGACGGATTCAACATGCTTCTGAGTTTTTTACTCTAGGATTTTATTTTTCAAAATTTTTGCTGTTTTGTTCTTTGTGATTTTCTGAGATTAATATGCATCTTGCAGGGACTAATTTTTTCCAAGATTCTTCTGACGGTGAAATTGTTTCTTTGTGGATGGCATTTTGATCTTTTTAAAAAACAAAAATACGGTTCCCCACCCTGACTTCCATGGATATACTAAATATACTTTTAAAACCCATTCTCACCCCTTATTTCCACTTCAATTTTCATTCTTATAAAGACTTTTATATGATACCAAACGGGTATTAGTATTATTATTTATTAGTTTAGTGTTTATTTGAGATAACTTATTTTTTATTTATAAATATTTTTAAATTATGATTTATGATATAAAAGATAAGTATGTGAGATGAATTTTATATCAATTTATATAAAAACCACTTATATCCTTAAAAATAAACTATTTCAAATAAAAACCCTGATCGCCAGGCTCTCGGTGTTTGGTTTGTTTTTCTAGGTTCTTTTAATATCCCAAGGGATACCCACATCCTGACCTTAATTAAGGCGTTAATTGATGGCTTTCGCTCCGCACTACTGGTGCAATGGATATTTGTGGTCATCTTGTTTCTCTGCAACAAGACTATCATCTTGTTTCGTATTTGGACTCCATGTATTGGTTTGGGTTGGTTTTATGGGACATCTTTTGTTTCTTAAGGCCTGTTTGTTATGATGGAATTAAGGATAGTGAAAATGAAATTGGGTCTCAATTCCATCACAAGGTTTATTTGGTTTGATGAAATTGGATCCTAATTCCAATTCCATGTGGAAACAAAATGGGCCAATTCCACCAAAATGGGTTTTATGTCTAAACCTCAATTTTGTAATTCCATTTGCTTCATACCCATTTTTACCCCTGCCTTTGCCGCTCGATCTTCATCCCACCATGTACCTCCTCCTTCACTTCGCCGCTGACAACTGCACATGCCATTGCCAGCGACCTTCCCTTCCGCCGGTGATGCTAGTGAAGGTGGCCTCCTCCAACAACTTCCTACTTGTGCAACGGCAACGGCGAGAAAGTCACAGGCTTCAATCGACCACGACGGCGGAGGCAACCTCTAACAAATCTAGTTTCAAATCTAGCCCTGCTCTTTTCACGATTTGAAAGACATTGGCGATCTTCGACTTAAGATTGATAATGGCCAGATCTTCGACTTTTCCAACTCCGTTGATGTCAAAGCTCGCAAGTTCGACGGCCTGAAATTCATCTTCTTCCCCATTTTCAAATCTAAAAGAATATCGAACCAACAGATTTCTATATTGATGTCTAGAAAAAAATCACAAATCAAAAAATAGAAAAGAAAAGATGAAGAACCACAGTGGTTTATGATTTGTTTCAGGTCACTGCCGATGGATATTTTCTATCATGGACATTTGAGAAGAACCATGGTGGTTCTCGCTAGTGATGCGCAAAGGGAGATGGTATTTTTTTTAAAAAAAATTTTGGAGGGCACTTTGGTACATACACATTTTAAATATATATTATAATTAAAAACTAAATTAGATTTCCATACCCATACCAAACATTTTTTTAAAACTCATTTTCATATCCATTTTCATCTCCATATTCATATCCATTTCCATTTTTATATCCATCAAAATTAATTCCAGTGTACCAAACGAACCCTTAGGCCCCGTTTGGTATGTAAGAATTGAGAGGGTGGATATGGAAATGGAATTCATTTCCACCATATAAGTTTGTTTGGTACAAAGAAAGATCATGGAATTAAATTCCATATGGAAGCCAAGACATGGAATTAGCCTTATTTTGGGTTCCATAAAAAAACCTGTGGAATTAGGAGAAATTCCATGGAATCTTTTTTTTACCCCTCATTTTTTTATCTCCCCCAATCCTACTCCATCGCATCATCCCTGCTCACAACTTGACGGCGACCTCCAGCGACCGACGACAGCAGCCTCCAACGACCGATGATGGTAGCAGGCAAACCCCTTTTCAAATTTGTCCCTCTTCTCTCACTACGATCTAAGGTTCTCCTTCATCCTCAAGTGTTGTGCAGCAACCTGTTCTTCTCCCCCACTGCCGACAATTTGCAAGGCCACTGTGGTTGAGCATCTTTACACTGAATTTTTTGGTTCATCATCTTCGCATCTTAGAATCCATTGATTTCCAGATATGCTTGTGGAAATCTAATTTTGCTGAAATCTGATTTTTGTTTCTTGTTAGTTCTAGATCTTGGTCGACAATGGCTAGCAAAGTTTGGGAGTTCCAGAAATTGATTTCCAAAACTTGCTGAAATCTTGTTTCTTGCCTGCGAATGGGGGTTGCAAAGTTTGAGCTTTGTTTTTGTTTTTAATTAATAAGGGTATTTTTGTCCTTTTATATGCATACTTGGTATCATTTCCATGATATTTCTATGACATACCAAACATACTTTTAAAACTCATTTCCATATCCATATTCATCAAAATCAATTCCAACGTACCAAACAGGCCATTAGTCTTTTGTTCTATTTGGGTTTTATTGCTTCACGTAATTTAGCTATTTGTACTGTTCTCGTTGCATTGGGCTGTTGTGTTTTGTATTGGTTACGTGATTTTGAAAAAGCAGCGTCTTTTTATGTATCTTTTTACTTATATTTGAATAAAATTATCCTTTTTATAAAAATAATCCCATAAGTTACTATAAATAAATTGGATCATAGGCTTAGCATAAAAAAGTTGGAGTAGATAGTGTCATAACACAAGTCATTTTATCTGACATCCCATTGTCCAAATACAATGTGGTTCGTTTACCCTCGTCTTCTCACCCAGTTCTGTTGAGTGTTGACTGTAGAGTCCAAAAACGAGCTGACGTTATGAATTTTTTTTTTTGTTAAGCATAGATATTCTTATATTAGAAATAATCTTATTTGAAGTATTGTTAAGTACTAAATGTGGATATTTCTCCCAACAGAGATTCAAACCTTGATTTGTCACATTATGAGAAACTAACTACTTCTGTTAGACACAACCCTATTAGTTGATGTTATGAATTTTGTCAATAGTATCACATGTATTCAGGCTTAAAAGACCATTTTTAATAGGCTCCAATTTAAAGGGTTCAAGACCAAGTTAGGTACATAAACATAATAATTAAAGGGTGAATAAACAAGTCCCAAATTAATTAAATGTGGTTGGCCTAAAAGAAGGGGTTATTAGGTGAGTCTCTCACATCATGGTGAACTGAGATTCGAATTCTTATTGAGAGATGTGCCTACATATAATACTTAGAAATACCTTAAATAGAATTGCTTCTAATAGGAGGATATCTATACTTATAAAAAAAAAAAAATCCCAAATTACAAATTTTATTAGTGAGAAGAAACTAATAAATTTTTATGCTTTCAGAATATTAGTAGTCTGCAAACTTTACACAAACAGAGTACGAGTACTCATTTAGGAACTTGTCACCAATAAAATTAATAATGGGGAATATTCCCCCAAACACGTGTGTGCGTGGGTGTTTATAAATACAGAAAATAAGAGGAAGATTTAATTAAAGTATATGAGATTAGAACGTCAGAAAATAATTTTAATTCAGAGAATGTTTTGAAAGGCTGTGGTAAAAAAGAGAGAGAATGTTTTGAGAGACACAGTAAAAAATAATTAAACTTAAAAGGCTTTTATTTTCTTTTGCTTCTATTCAAATGTCTGGCATTAATCTCATATGAAATTATGGCTGCATAAGTTTTATCACGATTTTTTTTTAAAAAAAAAATCTACATTGCTCGAATGAGAGTCTGTCTTTTCTTTTATAACAAATAAATAATCAATTTACTGTTGTAAAATACTAATTAAGGTGGATGTCCATGAGCTTCCAACTCTTGACCTTTCATTTTCTACATCCCATAACCTCTCCAATGAATTATTTTTAGGAGTTTTCATGTCCATAACTCAAAGGTTACAATATGTGCACTCATGAGGATTAAAGTTTATCATTTACTTTGTGTAACTCTTAGTTGTGGTTGAAGGCCTATAAATAGAGCACTATGTACTACACTTTGTTGGCATCCAAGTGAATAAGAATCACTCCCTCCTTGCTCTCTATTTCTCTCTTGTATTTCTTCATTTCCTTCATCTCAATCTCTTATACTTTCTTGATTTTATAACACGTTATCAGCACAAATTCGCTCAGAAGACCTATGGTCTAGTTTTCTATCTCTTTTACTCTCTAACTTTCTCATTTACATACTATGTTGTATATTGTTTATTCTCTATGTTATTTTATCTTTCTAGTCTACATTATCAATCTATTGTTCTATATTATTTTTCTTTTACGCTATCTATTTTTATCCATCATGTTGTTATCTTTTACATATATTTGGGATAATCTAAGCTATTACATGGAATTAAATAGACTCTTTTACCGATTGTTTTATACATCAAGTTCCATGACTAAGATTTGAGATTATATTATCCTTCGCAAGTTTTCTTTCCTGTCACTTTTATTTATCGTTTTCCGTTAATCTCTTATTATGTAAAATTTATATTTATTTATTTATTTTATATTCCAGTATTCTTGACATTTTATGTTATATATTATTGCTTGTTTCTTTATTTTATGTCATTTATTTTATCTTGTTTTTATTATTATTTTATTTACATTTCCTTTATTTATGTTAATACATTATTGTTATATCATTATATCAATCTTTTATTTTCATTTGTTTATTATATTACATTAACATATAATAGTATTATATATGAGCATGTAATGTGGTCTATATGATCATGGGCTTATCTATTATTTATTTTTTATTATGAATTTGAATTTATTTAATTTATTTTCTAGTATTTTGATTTTATCGAGAGGCCAGAAGCCATAATATTCTTAATTTCGTGATTAGATGACTAGAAGTTACATCACTTTTGTACTAGCTCTTATAGAAAGAACGCTATTGGTTTCATTAAATTGCAAGATTGACAAGAAAAATTTTGGCACTTTAATGATTTAATTGTTATAAATATCAAAGCCCTGAAGGCTAAAGGTTCAAATATCAAACTAAACAAAAAAAAAATAGCTTTGCAAGATTTTTGTTGTGGTCCTGAAGATCAATATTTGGAAAAATTGATGATGCTATTGAAAGTAAAGAAAATATGTAAGAGTGAAAATGAACATGATCACATTACATTTGTAGAATTGATAGTTGAAAGCTGAGAATACTTTGTCTTAGCTATTGAACTACAATCGTGGAAATAATAACATTTCTAAGGTGATCAAAATTATGAGTAAATATCATACTATGACTAGACGTTATATGAATAGGGGAAAAAATGGTATAATATGACCAGAAGTCATATAGACTAATATGTACTAATTTATTGAAAATAAAGATCAAAATGGCTGTGAAGCCAAAAAGACAATGAAATATTGTGAAAAATATCAAAAATAGTTATGATGCTTAAAGCAATAAGTTACGGAGAAAGATGATCAGCTTGTATAGCCAAAAGAAATAATTGTAAGCCCTGAAGGCTATATAATAATTGTAAGTCCTGAAGGCCATATGATTTTGATTCTTTATGTTTAAATTTAAATTGATTGTGATTAATTTGTGAGAGAGAAATTATTATTTAACATTGTGATATCAACATGAGTGATATATGAAATCAAATAGATAAAAAGGTAATGATTGATCATTTTAAAATTTCAGTATAGTGCCAATTTATTTACAAATTTAAACATTATTGGTAATTATTGATATATTTTGATTTCATGGCTTTTTAGGATTCTAACTACCTCATGGTTAATCCTTATAACTCCCATATCAAATGGTTTTCAGTATTTATTCATATAACCTTCAATTATAAAGTTAAGTTGTTTAATTACCTTCTTTATGTATAATTGTACAATTTATTTGTAATTTTAAGTATATTGTGTATGTGAATACTATTCATACTTCAATGGAGTTTACCACCTCTATTTTCTCCTTGGGACTTGTATTTCTCTATTACACGAAAGATTTCCCAACAAACATTCAACTCATATACCTCAATATCAAGGTACTTTTTTTTTTATTATTAGTCATATTTTTCATTTTAGCCTTATTTTCCATCTCTTTTCTCTTCTTGAGCACTATTATGTTGCCTTACATATATATGCAATTTTTCTTAGTTCCAAACTTTTATTATTGAAAGGCATACAAATACTCTTCAATTTGTATTTTATTTTAGTATTGATAATTTATTACCTCATTTCCCAATTCATTGTATTAACATTTCTTCTATTCCTTAGTATTTTTATATGATATTTGCAAGTTTCATACATTAATCATGATATAATATATAATATGATATATATTGGAATCAAATTAGTTTTATGTGACATTTGTGAAGAAAAAAAATCATATGTCATATTTGAATTAAGAAAGTGAGAATTTATTTAATTTTATGAGAAAATTCATAATGAATAGTTTATGATTTATTAGACAAAATCATTTTCGTAATGTGCACGAATTATATAGTGCAAGTCAAATTTATGGATGATCAAACAGTAAGGAATATTTGAAAGAAGACTATGTATAACATAAGTATTTGTTATTTTATATTATAATGCATTTGTCTTTATATTTCTCTCAAATTAATTTTAGTCCTTAAACATCGCAAATCAATGCAATATGATCTTTATGTATTTTGATTATGGATCTTCCCATATTTTTCTTTAAGTAGTGGAAAATTCTAAACATTTCATATTTTGAATATGCATCAAAAGAGGCAAATTGAAGCATATTATTATTGTTATTATTAAAATTATATAAATATGTGATAATATATATTAGTTCCTAAAGAACATAAATGTAACAAAGTCGATATAGTTCCTGAAGAACTAATATAGTTTTTCTTAAATTCTATAGGCAGAAGAAGAATTGATTAAGGAAAGTTATAACCCATAGATTTACATTAGAGTTTTACTCTATTACAGGGTTTAAATGATAGTCCAATTGACTGAAATCCATGATTAGTTGTGAGTTATGAAGTACTTGAGTTTTGAAATGAAAGATATATTATTAGTTTTCTATGTACAAATTTGTCTTTGAAATAGAGAAATAAAGAAAGTATATTTATATGACTTACACTTGAGGGGAAGACTGTTAGAATATAAGTGAGTTAATATTGAAGAGTTAATATAAGTGTGATTGAAAAATTTTACTCATACTTCCTTCCTCACAAAACCTATTGATCTCCGAAAAATTGATGTCATATTGACATTTTATATCAATACTTATAAAAATTGAAAAGTTTGTTGTTGGTTAAGCAACATGTTACAGTAAACTAGTAGTTTACTGATCCAAATAAATTTATGTTGGCATGACTTGTTTGATTCATCCGAGTCATATATAAAAGATTACATTTGACATCTATTGAAGAACTAGAAGATTTCTCATGAATAGCCAACATATTATATAATTCAAGAATTATCATGTGCTGTTTGTTCTCAAAGAAATTTGACTGAGTATCACAAGTTATGATTTGGAATGAATCTCTATATTTCTGGAAATAAATAAACTCATGTATGGGCCCATTCAAATATCATGCAAACCATATCAATGTTCAATAATTTTGATAGATGCATCTATAAGATGGTTACATGTAATATTAATATTAGTTTACAACCTGAAGTTTGCAAGAATATTTGAATAAATTATTATGTTACGCGCAATTTCCAAATTATACGATTCATTCATTGAAGTCTTCATAAATAGCTAGACTAATACTTATGAGAACAAAATTTATGTTTTAGTGTTGGCATATTTGATCTTACATATTGCAGCCCTTATACTAGCCAACCAAATTCTCCCAATAAAATTGACTTTTGGTCAAGAGTCAAGTATATTCCATCTTAAAAAGTTTGAATGTGCATTCCTATTGATTCACCGCAATGCACATAGATGGATATTTAAAGGAAATTGAGATAAATATTGGGTAAGAACCTTCTTCTTCTTGTTTGTCTCTAAATGAAACAAAAGGATGTTTCTAATGGAAACAAATGGATTTAGGAGATTTATACTGCATGATTAGTCGATTGTCATTTGACAAAGTTTTCCTAACATGAGGGGGAGAAATTAAATAGCTGGAAAAGAAAAGAAAAAGAATGCATTATTACTATCAAATATAGATCCTCGAATATAACAATATGAACCAGAAGTTCATTTGGTTTGCATTCATGAAATATTACATAAAATCTGCCAGATGCAATTACTGACCTAAATGGGAATTACTAAATCTCATATTCCAGCTATAAGTGGTCTAACCAGCATAAATGAAAGTGAGACATGCTCGAAGTATGAGAGAATAATCAGTTCCAAAAGAAAACAGAAAGAAGCAAATAATCAAGATAATCATATTAAGGAGGCAGACACTCTAGAAGAGGTCAATACATAACTACTTGCAGAACCCTCAAAAGAGGTTCAGGTACCTGAAAGTAATAAAGAGATCTCAATGAATTATATCACAACAAGAAAAATGGAACTGAAAAGATAAAGTTGTCGACAACAGTTTTAGTAATAATATCACGTGATCAAATGAGGATCTTATACATAAATATGTCGGTAGAAAAAAAGGTGATTGGCCAGCTGAAGAAGGGGACAAGACGCAATGAAAAATGTTCTTTCAGCATGTGAAATTTATGGACCTGTAGTCTAAATACGGACCTGTAGTCCAAAACATTTGAAATATTAAGTTATTTGTGATATATGAATATTCATGTGAAAATAAAGATTTTCACAAGGTTTAATGATGATTATGATGAGGTACAACATTTAGTACAATATTTAGTAGTGGATACAATAATTGTTGCATATATTATTAGTCTGGCAGTATATGCAAACAAAATAATGCGTCTATTAGATATCATTATATATAGCATATGCATATGGATAGTGAATATTATATGAGAGTCTTTGAAGGATCTAAAATACCAGAAGCATATACAAAAAAAAATCATTCTATATATAAAATGATGTGCGAGTTTGAAAATAATTCAAGCATATATAATTGATTGAAAAATATATTGAAAAATGAGTAATTTTACATTTTACTTTACTTGTAGATCAAGTTATCAAATGCATCAATGATTTCAAAATCACATATTTTTATCATGGTGAATTTTCTTGTAAAGATACATTGAATTTAATGGTCCAGAAGTACCTTATACTTTATGAGAATATTTTTGTATTATGCTAATATTGTATCTATTATGATTTTATTGATAAAAATTAGTTCTTGCAAGTGCACAGTGGATAACAAAAATGAGATTTGGTGTGATAGTTCTATTAACATATTATATAATATTATTTTGTTCAAAACAAACTAAATATATGGATGTAAGATATATTTTGATGATTTTCAGAATAATTTTTCTTTATTATTTTCACGATGAATAAGATAAAGGCATAATATACTGATATTTTAGCATATCCAGAAGATATGTAAGAGGAATACATCTAGCAGAATATTTGGTGACAATGTATCATTCATAGTTTGGTGACTAAAAGAATGATATGCTCAACAATACATTAGAAGTGATGTTCTTATTAGACTGATATTTTAGCATATCTAGAAGATATGTAAGAATAATACATCTAGCAGAATATTTGGTGACAATGTATCATTCATAGTTTGGTGACTAAAAGAATGATCTGCTCAACAATATATTAGAAGTGATGTTTTTATTAGGGAAGTAAAACTGATGTTATTATCAGGGGGAGTAAATACGATATTATCATCGTGTGAAATAGAGACCTTGTTGTACTCTTTTCCTTAACCAAGGTTTTGTCCCACGGGGTTTTCCTGGTAAGATTTTTAATGAGGCAGTTTCAATTTGTATTGTGTACTCTTTTTCCTTCACTAGGTTTTTGTCCCATTGGGTTTTTCCTAGTAAGGTTTTAATGAGGCTCAATATTTTTTTATGGACATCCAAGGGGGAGTGTTGTAAAATACTAATTAAGGTGGATGTCCATGAGCTCCCAACTCTTGACCTTTCATTTTCTACATCCCATAACCTCTCCAATGAATGATCTTTAGGAGTTTTCATGTCCATAACTCAAAGGTTACAATGTGTGCACTCATGAGGATTAAAATTTACCATTTACTTTGTGTAACTCTTAGTTGTGGTTGAGGGTCTATAAATAGAGCACTATGTACTACACTTTATTAGCATCCAAATGAATAAGAATCACTCCCTCCTTGCTCTCTATTTCTCTCTTGTATTTCTTCATTTCCTTCATCTCAATCTCTTATACTTTCTTGATTTTATAACATTTACTATTATATACAATTTATAAAAAAAATTAAATATAAATACTAATAGTCTACATGATTCCACAATAATTCCATTATCAAGAGCAACGCAATAAGTTTTAACACAATATCCTTTTTTAAACAGGAAATAAATAAATGAAGGAAAAAAAAAGAAATAAATAAAATCCAGTCACTCATAATCCATTAAAACAAGGCCATAAAAAGATTACAATGGCATAACAATATTTGTGTATTATATTTTTTAAATAAAATTTTATATATTCAAGACAAACTGGTAAGGCAACATACCACGTCCAATGCTAGGCCACAAATGCCCAATTTTATTGGCAGTGTATTTTTCACTAGACTTGGATGGAATAATGGACTAACAGACTGCACGATCTCCCCTAATATATGAAGCAAGGAGAAGCAAAATGTCATCTTAAATTTAGAGAAGATTGATACATTGTCATCAACGAGCATGTGCTACCCGTGCGTTGCACGGGGAGATCAAACTTGTGAACACATAACAAAAATCAGTTATTATGAAGAAATAACCATTCCCACTTACAAACTATCTTGTAACAATTATGGTACGCATGCACAATGTTAGCAAACTTAAATGTGAAATGAGTTCAAATAAGACATAGCATTTGGAAGAGCCTAGGAAACAACATCGACATTACAAAAAACCTCCTTACGACATTTTTTGTTGTCCCTTTCTCTCCACATTCAGTTTCATCGAGAACAATCTTCAAACCGTCTATGCTCCTCACTCTAGACAACGCAACATAAAGTTGGCCATGTGTGAAAACATGTTTTGAGAGATATAAGCCCACATGACGCAAAGATTGCCCTTGACTTTTGTTTATAGTCATGGCAAATGATAGTGTGATTGGGAATTGTCTCCTTTGCATCCGAAAAGGCCATCTTGACTCTAAAGGGTTCATGTCTATTCTATGTATGATAACCTTTTGATTTGGTCTTGATCCGTTCAAAGTAATTGCTTCAATAACTTTCTTCCCAATGAAAGAGACTCGAAGACGCATTCCATTGCATAAACCGGAGGCTTGATCAATATTCCTAAGCAACATAATTGGGGCACCTACTTTTAGCACAAGTCTGTGTGGTGCCAACCCTGAGGAACTAATTGTGTTGAGGAATTCTGTCGTGTATAGGTTGTCAAAACTGTTAGAATCTTCTGTTGACTTGCACACAGTATCACAACTAAGGAACTCAAATTCTTCACCTGGCAACATGGAGCACATATGATCATTTATTTTGTTAACCATCTCAATTGTTTGTGCTAAAATAGCCCTGTCATTGAAGTACTTGTTCACTGTTAGGTTGTCCATAATGTCATTATATGTTGCTTGTACAATTGCATTTATAGCATCGTTGGAGTGTGGAATGAGGACTTCGTCAGGGATTTCAATGTCAGCAACTCCATCAATAGCTTTCCCTAAATTCCCATCTCCCACATCTAACAACCATTTTGAAAACCATTCTATCCTCTTATTAAGTTTGGGACCATTGGAAGATCGAAGTCTCATATTTCTTGTCAGATGGAAAACTTTACAATGTTGCCATAAGTGTAAAGAACTTATGCATGCATTGACAATAGCTGCTCTTGTACCCTTGGGAATAACAGGAAGTATTTGTCTAAAATCACCTCCCATAAGAATGCACTTTCCGCCAAAGGGGCGATTAGACTGCATGATATCCTTAAAACTTCTATCAAAAGCTTCAATGCAAAAGCATTGTACCATAGGTGCCTCATCCCAAATAATTAACTTTGTAGCTTTTATGAGGTTTGCCAATGGTGAGTTTTGCCAAATCGAACATATAGAGGACTCAGTAATTTGGATTGGAGTTGCAAACCTGGAATGAGCTGTCCTTCCTGAGGGGAGTAATGTTGCAGCAATTCCGCTAGAAGCCACAGTGAGAACTATATCCCCTTTTGCACGCAATGTGGAGGCTAATACATTCCATAAGAATGTTTTGCCAGTACCACCATAACCATAAACAAAGAAAAAACTACCATGAGGCAAGTGCAAAGATGCCATGATATGATCATATACATTCCTTTGCTCTGAGTTGAGTTCATTTAACAATTTCTCTGACTCTATCTTCAAATATTGATGATCGTGACTCAATTCTTGGAGTATCATGTGGTTTGAGAAATCAATGGATGGCATTTCATCAGGGATTGGAAGGGAGCTATAATCATGCAAACTCTTTCCATTCTGTTTAAGGAGGCCATCTATTTCTCGGAGTGCAGCTTGCTCTTTTTGACTCATCGGTACCTGAATTCCTACATATTTTAGAACACATAATTTTTGATTTTGAGAAAGCACAGTGATGTGTTATGATAAAACTATAATTGATTAAATTATGTTATGATGTGTTGTGTAACGAACATGATAAAGTCGGATCATTTCGTGGGATGTGTAGCAGATCTTCAGACAATAATTGTGAAGTTTCTTTCCAAACATTATGAGGACGTTGCAAAGAACCGCAAAGCAACATAGTGACAAATAACTTCCTCAAAGAGAAGCCAGAAGCCCAAGAAGAAGCTTCTATAATTGCAGCTATATATTCTTTATCGTCATCTAATAGCCCCAATGCAAAGCATGCTTCTGTGAAGGTATTGTAGATTACACCATCAATTGTTCGTATAGCTTCAAAGGAAGACGGCCCACGGACTTGAGTTAGCAAAACCCGAAGATAATACAGTTCACCAGCAGATGGTGATACATGGGTTATTCTACCCACAGAACCTCCTCTTTGTCTTTTCTTCCATTCACGTTTGTCTTTTTGGTAAACATAATAATTTGGGAACTCCGAATAGGTGAGAGTTCTAGCAAAAGTATCGGAAGAATTAATTTTCATCCAGGAAAGGAACTGTGACTCACAGACATGGGGCTTTTCTAGTAATTCAACAACATCGTCTGTGTTGGAATAGATGACATATTGCTGATTTGGAAGATGGAAACTCAACCTCTCGACTATAGGATATCTATGATGTATTGTGAAACCAAAGATTCTCCAAGAAGCTTCACATGCCGAAACATGACGACAGTTGTAATATTGTTGGATCTCATCAATCACACCATTGCCTGATGTATTCTTCCTACTATCAAATATTCCAAGGACAACTCTATCATTCCCTTTGCTAATATACTTAAATAAGTATTTAATAGCCGTTGATTGATTGCATTTCTCTACATTAATATGTGCTTGAAACATTTGCAATAGTTGTGCATTATATGGAACAACATAACGGTTGTCCAATGGTATGCCCTTCAATTCAATAGACCTTCCATTATCTCTGCGTCTGTATGTAGGGTAACCATCTTCATCTATTGTTGTGTTATTGTTGAACTTCTTCGGGAAATATTTGCTGCATTTATTGTCTTTCATGCATGGTGCATTATGTCTACTATTTCCACATGGGCCATGAATCATGAATTTCTGTACCAAGTCATGAAGTAACGGTGATTTTTCCTTGTAAGGTATTTCTGCTGAGATTACCTTGTCAATAGAATCTGGGTCATTGATAGTAACTATTATCAGTTGTGCCAAGTCTAGCTAGGTGTAACAGAATGACAACTGGCGTGTCATGGTTTTCCATTTGAGCAAGGTATGCATCTGAGACACAACTATCCCAAAGAACACATTCAATGTCATTTCCCCTGCAAGCAAACATTATGAATAAAAAAGCAAGGATGGTTCTATATCTGTGACGTTCGAAATGAAGGAAAAGAAGTTTATTATAAGGGGTGAGATCTTACTGAGCATCCTGCAAAACCATTCTCATCCTATACTTGGTCTCATTGTCTTTTTGAATCTCCTCTAGTATCCCAATAGAATGTACGAATGCAAGGAAATCTGCATGCATAGCATTGAACAAATTTTTTTTCCATTTATATGCTTAGAATGAAGTTATAGTGACTGAACAATGGCGTACAATTAAACAGATTTATTTATTTGCAAGAAACATAGGGATATGAATCAATATATGTTGCAGTACCAAAAAGATAATCAATTGTGTCATTGTCATGAAGGTTGAGTATGTTAGATACAGATTTGAATGAGTATGAGTAAAGTGGTAGTGGTGCATCTTCTTTATTGATTGATGTATGTGGGGTGAAAGTAAGCTTGAAAGGATGAACAGAAGCTCTATACTTGTAAAAGTTTTGAGAGACAATAAAGTTTGAAAATTCATAAGTATTTCCCTCAGTGATCTCAGTAGAGAATTTGTTGTGCATCCCTTTGTTAAGAACACTGGCTTGAATCTTGTTTCCTTTCAATGAGCAATAAGATAGGGTGATAAGTAATAAAACTAAATAAATTGCTTGCTATATGGAAGAAAGAAATGGAGGGATGAGTTCTGACCTCAACATCAACCAGAAGCAAAGATATACAAAATAGCTCTGATGGTGCAGCCTTTTGGTAAACATTCCATTTCCTGATGACTCTAACCATGATGTTCCATAAGTTTGATCCATCGTGCAAGTCTTTGAGCAGAGTTTGGGACATAGTGGGAGTATAGATGAAGGCGATGAAATCTTTAAAGAATGTTCGGTAAGAGAGGAAATGCTGGTGGGTGAGGAACACCTAGGAAGAGGATATTATAGGAAGAGTTGGATAGTTAGTGTGGTAAGGATGGGGGTGTTTAGCTTACTGGGCGGGAAATTTGAAAAGTGGTACAGGGAACATACAGATCCAATTGAGAAGGAGGCATGAGGAGTAGAAGATAGAGATTTATAGCGAAAAGGACAAATATTTGGGGGTGAAAGAAAATGCTAAAAGGTTGTCTAAGGTTATTGTTGCAGAGGTAAGTTGCAGGAGGAGCAGATGTTGATGGGCTCAAAACAATAATGGAAGAAGTAACGAACAGCTAAATGGGCGGGAGGTAAGTTGCAGGAGGAGCAAATGTTGATGGGCTCAAGACTATGATGAAAGAAGTAACAAAGAGCTCAATGGGCGGTTTGCACAATGTCTGAAAGGACGTATGGTAATAATAAGTCTGCATATCAAAGATGACTTAAAAAGCAGGCGCACCAATGAAGGCAGATATGATGGCATACCTGCAATGGGCATCGAGTAATGCATTAGGTTACCTGCATGAGCTATGTATGGACTGTCCATAATAGCTGATCCAATAAAGCTTAAGTTTAAAAAGATACAGAATAACCCATGGACTCAACTTACATGTTTGTAGGACCTGGAACCCATGGCAGGGAAAAGATCCTTGTAACTCGGGTAACAAAACATAATTAAGCAGAACGTGGAAAGGATTAATGTAGCCAAGTAAAAATACTGTGTGATTTTTTGCTGAGATGATACTCCTGCAAATCAAACCGGCTAGAAAAGATTTGATGTTCTGATCAAGTTTACGTACGGAAAATCACACATCAAGAGGGAAATATTTTGAGGGTGAAAAAAGTCACCTGTAGTTGCAGTAATGTGTGAAAGGAGCAAAAAGTGTCCTGTAGTTTCAGTAAGTCCAGCATAATGTGACATATGTAATGACAAAAAAGCATGTGGACCTTATGAGTTTTTTATGGGTGGTCAACAATAGCTAGACCATATGCTGATCGGCTAAATCGTAGGTTAAAGAAAAAAGGTCACACCCCTGTTCACAAATGTCATTGTTAGAGGACCTGTAACTGAATTGACTGAAAAAGTGAATAACATATTAATGCAGGTGGTGTGAAGACAAAAAAGTCATTTACATTTAACTCACAAATAAACGTAACTATAAACCATGACAGAGAAGCGAAAAATAACTGATGCAAAATGTTTTTGTGAGTTAAAGGAATACGTGGTTTGTGTTGCTGAGGTGACTAATCATGTTAACAGTTAAAAGCTTTTTTTTCAGCCAATTTTATACCAGTGTTATAAGGGCAGAGGGAGATAAGAAATCACTGGATGGACACATAGAGGGGAGGATGAATATTTGATTGGGTATCTGGTAAAGCGAAGGGGATTGAAGAAAACTGGTATTCAACTTCGACTTGAGAACAAAATGACATTACACATTTACTTTTGCAGTGATTCAAGGCTGGAAGAGAGAAAGCAAAATGGCGGGAAGGGGGTAAAGCTAAGTGTATGAAAAATGATAGCACATGTGGATGTAGGTCAAAAAAAGGGTAATGAAATTGCAGCGTTTTTGTTAAAATTAATCCTTGAATGGTCTCATCAACACCTACGTAATGACAATATGAACAGCTATGCCACAAAACAAACAAACAGGAATTGGACCGAGGAAAAGGAAGGTAGAAAGCATACCTAAACAAAAGGCACAGGAAAAGGCAAAAAACGCATATTTGACAAAGCAGACGGAAGGCATATGATGGAAATGAAAAGACTATGCGTCAAAGATGCAGCTTTTAGCGGGGAGGCATTGACTGTGTTAAGAGTTAAGACATGTAATGAAGTAAAATCCAGGCCATATCATGAAAATGAAAAAAAAACAAAACAGACGCACTAAAAGCAAGAGAAGCATTGACGATTAAAAGGTGCCTTGATCCCTAATTGAGCAAAAAAACTAAACTGACGCAATAAAGATGGAATCGGATAGGAAATCCTCCTAATTGGTGCGTTTAATTTATGTAATATACTGTAATTAGTTACTTTGGTTAATAGAGGTGCTATTTATATTCAGAAAAGATGGAGTATTGTGCGGGAAGCCTCAAGCTATTTATACGCCTATCACGAGTCGGCACCTGAATGAAGTTTAAATACCTGCATTTCAAGTAGATCACAACGCATCTAGGAGGATGTTAACTATTCCAAACAAGTAGATATCAGAGAACAACTCAATTGAACACGACAAAAAAAAGCTGTCGCCAGCTGCTCAAGTAGGGAAGGAGTTAGGTTATATGACCGACTAAATGAATTGTTTCCAGAAGTGTGTGTGCAGGTTTTTTTCTTTGAAAATTCTCTTGCTCTTGGTTTAATAATGATATCTACTAATGAGTTGTCAATCTCTCCTGTTGGTTTTGATCATGAGTCACCATGTTCTGTACGTTGTTTTTTACAAATTTGTTGTCCAGTTTTGAAATTGCAATGGGCTTCTTTGGTTAAGGATATATGTCGCTGATTATTGGCAATGTTACGTAATGACTTAAATGGGCTAACTCTTATTGGACCAACCCACTTAGAATGTACTGATCCCTTTATTTGGAATATGGGTTTTAAAATAAGAAGGTTTTTTGTTGGCACAAAAACATCCAATTGAATAGATGCATTAAATCTCCAACTCGATATCTGTTTTTTTTTTTCAATTTAGAGGTAGTTGTTAAAGGATCCTCATGTCCATTATTTGTAAGTCTAACGTGGAACGCTTGGATGATACTGAAAAACTTCTCTAATGTTACATAACTTAATTTTAATTGAGTTTAATAATGCAGCCTAACTGCGTACTTACATAATCGTCACTACATGTAACATGGAAAAGTTTGATAATATAAATGTGTAGAAAAAAATACATCATGGATTAATTAAAGGGTGGTAATCAGCATGTTAGATAAAAATGAAGAGCCTTTGAAGGTGTTGCTGACCCCATCTCAGTGCTGGTTTAATTAGTTGTAATTACCAAATTCTCTTAAAAGCATAATTATCAACTTGAAGTCAGAGAGAGGGAGAGGGACTGATTAAATATAGCTATACAAAACTACATGTCTGTGATGCTGTTTGCCATGATGTGCGTTCAATATATATGCTAACTTGCAAGACGCAAACTTGCCTAACCCCTCTTTGGTTGGGTGTTTTTCCATTCCATTCCAGTATTGAAATAAGGATAAAGGCATGCCTATAGAAGGCCACAGTCAGACAACCCAATTCCTTACATAAGTCTCGAGATCTTTGCGGCCCTGCCCAGACTTCACGGAACAGAGGAAGACACCAGTGTTGAAACCAAGCTTCTTCCCTGGATGGACGCCATGCAACTTACTCTTGTGAACAGAGTATATATATAGGAAGGGCACAGTAATGTGGGAGAAAACTGGAGTGAAAAAGAAGCTTGGTTAGTTTCTTATATTTGGCTGAAAAACAGAGGAAGGAACGAATGTTGTAAAGCATGATTAGATGGTACGAACCTGAATAGGAGATATATTATCCTCATTCGTTGCTTCGTATGCCGAGGAGCTAAACAGGACCCAACCGACTGAGGATCGTAATGTGGGAGAAATATCGAGTGAAAAAGAAGGTTGGTTAGTTTTATATATTTGGCTGAAAAACAGAGGAAGGAACGAATGAGGATACTATAACGATGATCATAGGTTATATAGCAATGAAGACAGATGATTTAGGCGGGGAGTTTGAAACTTGAAATTCAAATTGAGCAACGACGACAGCTACGTTTGAAGTGACTTTCATGAGCCAATGGCTTACGCGTAGTCCGAGATGTAGGGAGGTCGGCTTGTGAACAGTGAAATGTGCCTGTAGCTGAAGATAAGCCGTGTAAGGAAGTGGCTCGGCGGAAGAGATTTAGATGATATATTGATGATACCAAAAGCCTTTATTGATTAATCTCATTTCCAATTTTTCATCAAAACAAGATTGAGCAACAATCAGGTAAACTAATAAAATATGAACATAGATACTATTGGAAGCTTTGTATTTTTTTTAGGGCCACACAGAAGCTCTGTATATATCAAGGTATTAAAACTTAGACTGGGCATTGAACCGATTGGGATACTGTGTTAAGAGTCAGTGGGTCAGATCGGGGCCAAACAGGAGCTAAACCGGGACCAAACTGATGAGAAATTGAAAATTTTAGACTTATAGTATGAAATTTTAAATAAAAGATTTAATTTTTTTTTTAAAAATATGAACCCGGACCGGACCAATTTACTGGTCGGTTCGCCAGTTTCCAGGCTGGACCAGCCGGTCCGGTTCGGGTTCAAGAACCTGGGTATATATACATACTGCTACCTCTTATCTTATGTAAGATCTAGTACAAATTACATTACAAACATGATGGACCGGAGGTAATATTATTTGTGTCTCTAGCGATATATATAGGCTCAATAAGGAAGAAAACGTTATAAAATTTAAGGCCAATTCATTCAAAATTATTGATAACTCATTACTGATTTTACAGAGTCAATTGAGGTGAGATTTAAATTTAATACTTCCTATTATCTTTAATACAAGATCTATTTGCCTAATTTTAATTAGACAAAAAAATTAATTAAGTTAGTTAAGATATAACGTGGTTTTTCTTAATTTCCTCTATCCTTCTCTTATTTAATTATTGTTGAAAGAGCACTAATATGAGTAAATTAAGAAAATATTGATAAATATGATAAACATATACATATTATATTTAAGTATTAAGTCCTATACTAAGGACATGAGGGAGTATCATTCTTAAAATAAAGGCTAAGATATGCTTTAAGTTCTTTAAGTTTATATGAGATATACTGTTAGTCTCTTAATTTTATAAAGTATACTTTTAGTCTCATAACATTAACATAATGTTGGTAACGGAAAACGCTGACGAAACAAACTCAAATGATGATCGAGAAAATGACAAAACATATTTAAATTTAAATTTTTTAATACAATTTTTGTAAATTGTTGAAACTTAAATATAAAAATAAAACTTAAATATACTTTATCAGCTGTTTAGTCATTCTTTAAGTTTACTGTGTCAACATTTTCTATTAGTAATAATGACAGTGTTAAAATTATAAGTCTAAAAATATATTTTATAAAATTAAAGCACAGAAAATACACTGATACAAAAATTAAAGGAATAAAAGTATGCTTCAACAACAACTCCTTAGTTCCTTCCGGCAAAAAAAAAAAAAACAAACAACTACTCCTTGTCATGCTCCTGTTGGAGTCCTATGCAACCATGCCTCGATCAAAATTTCCTTTGGCAGCTCAAAGCTCATGTTCGAGTGTTGGACAACTTTACAGGAATATCGTAAACAAGAGGAGAATTTCAAGGTTCATAATCATTTCTACATATAAAGACATGCATGAGATCTTTGTCGCATACTCGCATGGAGCTGGACAACCGAATGCGACTTCACGAGGCATAAGGCGGCTGCCCACAAAGCATCAGCCAGCCAGAGACCTCGTAATCTCGTTGCTCACCGAAGAACGATCCCTGATTTTCTCCGAAATTCGTCAAATACCTTTGTACTTTTCGGGGAAAGTTTCGAAGGGACAATAATGATAAAGTACATAGCTCAAGCTTGGGTATTATCAACCACAAGAATTTCAGCTAATCTATGAAAACCAATTACAAGTTTGTCTCGAGCCCTATTTGGGCTTTAAAATAATGAGTTTTATAAAGAGACAGCAACAAAAGTACTGGATATTTCCTTTGGATTCCCAAAATGCGGAAGATTCAAGGGTTACAATATATGCATATAGAATGGCTTTGCAATCTCTGGGAACCTGATGACATAAAGGCTCTTTTAATTTGAAGCTCGGGTTCGATGAAATGCCTCACTTATGGAGGAATAAGCTATACTTCCAATATCTGTAGCTCTTTGTTTTTGTTTTTGTTTTTTTGATTATATTCTTCCCCCAACCAATTGTTCTGTTCCATAGCAATACAGAGATTGAAACTGTAAACATATGGAACAAAAGAGGGTGGTGGTGATCCTGGATGCTTCTCGAGATGTCAATCCAAGAGTCCTTCGTTGGTCTTTGAATGGATTATCACTCAAACCAGGAGATAAGCTGACCCTTGTTGCAGTTCTCTATCACTTTTATACTCCTAGTATGTGTTCTTCCATAGATGCTGGAAAAGTCTATGGCCGCTCTTAATTATTCATCAAATCAACCATTTTTGCATCAATTTACCTTTGTCACTCTGTTGGGATAGATTCATTGTTTTTATCCTGTGGTGGTGCATTGGAACGAGTGCATGCATGAATGAAATGTTGATATGAAGTCAATGGAGTACGAAAACAATTAAATTTATGTGAGAATGACTATTTATATGTCCAAGTGATGCAAATAACAGTTGAATACCAAAATTAATTCACAAGTCATCTTTCAAAGGCAAAGCAGTTGATTTGCTTTTTGTTCATATTTTGAGGTGCCATTTAGTGTGTGGACGTCCAAATTTCTAGAATGTGAAAATGTACTTATAAATATGAGATGTATGAGAAAATTGACATCATTATGTTCTTTAGCATACACTACCTCCGGTCGTAAATGTAGGACCTAGTTTGTAGTACAATTTACACTTCAAACTAGGTCCTACATTATGACCGGAGAAGTATAAAACATATAAGTGTAATTTCTTTTTTTTCATACAGATCTTGTACAAGAATAGCTTTAAAGTAAGTTTCATGGTATTTGAGAAATTAAAATTCCATGCACCAAACACCACATGAAGGATACATGAATAACCATTTTTCCTGCTTCCTTTACCATCAAAATTCTTTTGTAGTGGGGTACTTAAGCACATTGGACAGCAAATCACTAGTTGGAGCAAACAAGAAAGTAATAGAGATGGAAGCTGCAGGGAGGATGCAAAAGTACCAAAACAATGAGGAGCTTCTTGAGATTTCTAAACTCTATGATTCGCACAAGGTAATATTAACAGGAGTTGATAAAATTTTTTTTGTCCCTTTATGATCATTAGGAAGAATGAAGCAGGGATTGCAAGTTAATCAATGCTTAATTGATATGATTAGGATGAGATTGGAAAACCATTCCCAAAACAAAAGCAGCCCCTTAAGAAATTTCTTGACAATGACATAATCTGAAGAAAATAATCTACAAGAAATAGTTGAGGAACGAATGAATTTTCTTAAAGCTCTTGTTTGAGAAAACATGTGTTAGAGATTATACTTGTTCAATAATTTACAAGCAGAGGGCTGTGACCTTTTGTCACCTGTTTATGTTCAGGAATGCATTGGTTCAGACACATAATTGTTCAGCATAAAAGAAAACTATAGTTGATATCATCTTCAGTTAATATATTAAGTGATAGCGATAGAGGACAAAAATCATTCAGTAATTTATATTATTTTCCCAATTCGGATGTTACCATGCCTATGATTTATTCACAATTGGGAATCTATCAGTCATCTGTGTAATGCTATGATTTCTCTTGATTTACTAGTATTGCAGCTTATTACATTATACATAACATTTCAGGTTGAATTCAGGATAGAGTTGGTCGTGGCAACTTCAGCTAAGGAGGTTGCTTTAAAGAAAGCAAAAGAACTAGATGCGACTTGGGTGATACTGGACAGGTCTGGTAAAATTAAAATGAGAATGTGAATCTAATTGGAACAACCTTATTCATATCATGAAACAAAACAGTGCTTTTGAAAGAAAGTTTAAAGCTTTTAGGGCAGCTTTAGCTTCTCCTTATATGTGTAGAAAGCGCAAAGGAACAGAAACTGATATTTTCATTGGCCATGTTAATTGTATCCTAGTTAATATGTAAAAAGATCATGAGAGATAAAGCTATAACTGACGCAGTAAGGGTATTGAAACACTGAGATTTGTTCCTAGATATTGATTTTGGCTGGTTCAAGCCAAGGCGTTAACATGTTAGGCTTGGGCTGAAGTCTATAAATTGGACATACAATAATTCTAATGTAGCCATCTTTAAGCACCAGTAGAAAGACAAACATAATAGTATTTGAGAAGGAAGTTAGATCAAGCTTGAGAATGGTACTGATTTTATATGGACTTCGTGCATGTGTTATAACTCCAGAATGTTTGTAACTAGGCATTTACTTCTCATAACATCTAAGTCAAATTATGATTTATTGAATTATAAGATGACAGTATAGTTAATGTTACTCTTATCAAATCTAGGTCTCTTCATATGAATCAATTAGATATGTTAAACATAAAAGGCACTTGGATTGCAGGCAGATGAAGAAAGATGAAAAGTATTTCCTGCAGGAGCTTTCTTGTGGTATATCAAGATTGAAGCGTAACAATAGGATTGAACATTTGAGAGGGCCTCCAGTTCTGCCCACAGAGATATACATCAGTCCTGTACCAGGATGTCACGATGATGAGGATAACATTGTGGAAGGCCCCAAGACTAGTAAGCTCTGAAACACTTCTAGCATCCAGTTCATCAAAAAATCAACTTTAGATTTTTTATTTTTTTAAGTAAACTTATAATTACAATTAAATCTGTTTTATCCAAAATGCTCTGAAACAAATAAAGCTATTTAGCCTCTATGTGATTCAGTCATCTTCCGGTGTATCTTTTGGTGGGATTTACCTTTGCCAAATACTCTCATATTTGACAGGGTAGCCTTGGTCTGTCTCAGTTTCTTTGCATGTTATTTACAAAGTGATTAGTGAGCATCATAATAATAACAGTTTATAATGATCTGATGATAGGTCAGTTAGAAGAGGATCTTCCCATCAAGGAAGAAGAGATACAAAGAAAATCAGATGAAGGGAATGGCTCTACACTTGCTGATATCAGTAACCAAACAAGTCAGACAAAACCTGATGAACCCAGAACAGTTGTAGAAGAGAAATGGAAGAGCATCTATGATGAAGGGCAGGACTTCAGGCATGCAACCAGCAGTGATCTACATATAGATGGAACACAAGCTGAGCCTCTGAGCCATGATCAAGAAGATAAAACAGACGTAAAGCAAGCGAAGAACATTTTTGGGAATACAGAATCTTCTATCTGCTCAGTCTGCAAAAGTAGACGGCCAAATAGCGAATGGAGTAAAGACTTCACATATATAGAACTTCACGTTGCCACAGATGGATTTAAGAATTCTCTCTCTGAAGGTGACTATAGATCCACTTTCATTGGTCAGCTTGATTGTCAGCTGAAAATAGTGGTGAAGCAGCATCAACTCACAGATTCCCAAGTAGAGAAACAAATGATGTCTCAATTGAAATTGATCCTGAAAGCTAGACATAAGAATGTGGCCATGTTGTTGGGTTCATCTATGCATGAAAGTCAACTTCTAGCTGTATATGAGTATGCATGCAATGGTTCACTTGACAAATATCTATCAAGTAAGACTTATGATCCGATGTTGCGTGTAGAATTTTAGTATCTTTATAAGCTTATCCTAGGAATTTTAATGGAGACTTCAATGTGGTATAATAAAGGAACTTTCTGAACCATGCAGAGAAAAGTTGCAGGCCGTTAAGCTGGAGAGAAAGGGTGAAAATAGCTGTTGGTGTCTCCATGGGTTTAAAATACTTACATGATAATGACATAATTCATGGCAGTATAAAGCCAAGTAACATTCTTCTAAACCATGCGTTCAAACCGATGGTACATACTTAAACCTTAATAGTTTGGACTTGAAAGCCAATACATCCTTTTTGTCTTAGTTACTATTTATCTACGTTGTCTCATCTTATCAATCTAACTTTTATATCACATGGTAAATATATTTATATATATATATATAGCTTGGAGATTTCAGCTTTGGGAGAGCAAAACGTGAAGTGAAAATGTCCAACAAGGATAAAAGTTTAGGATACACAGCACCAGAGTGTTTGCAGAGTTCGAAACTAACAGCCAAGACAGATGTATACTCTTTGGGAATGGTTCTTTTAGAGCTTATCACTGGTCAGATGGCTACGGACAAAATACCAGGAGAGAAAAGCCTCACTGAATGGGTGAGAGACGAGAAAGTTCTGGTGCTTTGAATTTTTGAGGGTGATCATCATTGTCGTATGATCTGAGAATATCAAAAGTACTAGTTTGGTCGCAACACCATGTTTATTTTTAACATTTTTTTCCCCTGAAAAGATGCTATTTAATCTCAAGTAAACTCTTGTATCTGTTTTCAAGCATACAGATCTTATGGCAGCTGGGACAGCAATCTACTTTGATCACATAATTTCTTGCGGTTTCTGTGCACTAATATCCACTGTATTTTAGAAAGTAGCTTACAATTGTCATGCACCCATTGACATTTATGCTTTAACTCTGGTGCTTCTTTCAAGTCATTCCCTTTTATGTTATGTTGTGGAATCACCAGTACCCTCTGCTTTAAATTTTGTCCTATATTCCTATTGCTTTTATTACTGGATGCAAGAAGTTTTATTGGGGAAGATAAAGAGTGAATTCAAAGAGCTTAAGCTAGTGTTGCCTTTTATTTGGACTTAATAATTCTCAAATCCAGATTAGTTAGTAGTATGGGATATCAAATATTTATACAAAAAATGGAGCTAAAAAATAAAGTAGGCAAAGAAAGCCTTGTAAAATAGCCATTAGTAGAGGTCAATGAAGAGGCTAAGAAGAAGACCATTTCATTAATGGAAATGAGTTATCCTTGAAAATTCTGGCATTTATCTCTATTCACTTTGTGCTTTTCTAAAGAATTCAAAATTTTATTATTTTCTTTTATTTTATGTTTCAGGCAAAGCCTCTTCTTGGAAGAAAGAATTATCCGCAATTGGTGGATCCCAGAATTGGAAGCTCCTATGAAGAAGAACAACTTCATTGGTTAGCCCACGTGACAGAGCAATGTCTCAAAAGGAATCCAAAGGAAAGATTCAGCATGAATATGGTACGTATCCATGATTAAACTTATTTCAATCAATAAGTACAAACTAAAGAAGGAAGAAACATGTTGCATGTACTATAGTATTAACTATTGGCAGTGAGTTACTAGATGTAAAAAATCTCCATGGCTTGTTATTGAATGCTAAAATTATTTAAAACTGAACATTGAATTATGAGATCTGAAGGGCGAGCAAATACAAAAAATTATAAGATTAGCGATGCATAAAATTATAAGATTACTTAAAAGCCTAAAATATTGACCAAAGGGCTCAATAATTACTTTTGTTGTTCTAACTAATTTTGAACTACAAAGAGGATACATTAAACAGAAATGTTACAGTCATAATATTGCCAAATCTGAGTTTCATAAACAAGGATGTTGCCTGAATGAAATATGATATTGGCGCTTCATCAATTTAAAGATGCAAATTTATACGAATTAATGAACATGAGATGGTACTCAGTTCAGGTGCTCCTTACAAACCTATGCAAATAAGACATGGTCTAAACTATCATTGCCCTAGTTCATTCCCAGAATGGTCCTAGTTTTGCAATTTTATGGTCATAAATTGTCAACATACCATTGACAGATATAATTTCAGGTTGTCTCTTCATTACAAGGTTTGACAGAGAGCGAAGAGGGCTGCGTAACTGTAGACTTCTCTCCAGGAATTTCAAATTCAACATGCAGCATACCAGACATTACTTGCTCACAAGGTAAAGAGGAAAAAACTAGGACAGGATAGCCTAAACAGAATGATATATGAGGAAAGCAAGAAGTACTCAACTTGCAGTAAAATTAATAAAAATTTCCAGGGTTAGATAGTTTGAGGAAAAAGGTGAATCAGGAATATAGAAGAAAATAACTTGTAGAGGGAGGGGCAGAGAATATTCAAAACAAACAGCTCGTAAGTATGATGATTTTCATTTGGAAACGGTACATTCTTATATGTTATCACAAAATCATTTATGTTATATGTCATAATCAAACATATAAGACGACAAAAAAGAAGGGATAAGTCAGAAAAATCCCCAATCAATGTAACAGCCTAGCAACTTTAATTGAAATTGTCTCAGGATCATTCTTCAGGTAAGAGCAAGTGTTAAGCATTCAAGTTTCTGGCAAGACTGGCAAAATACCTTTTTCAACATATTTATCATTATTGGATATTGTTGTATGTTCTATCTGGATATCTTCTGATAAATTGATAGAAAAATGTTTTTACCAAACGAGAACTCTATAATAGGTCAAACAAAACCTCATCAGCTGACTGAGGAAAAGCAGATTGAGAGCTGTCACTATGGAGAAGGGATGAATTCAGAGCTAACAATTGAAAGAAATGACATGTTATATCATAGAAGAGCTGATCATCTAAGCCATGGGGTGGAGAAGAGTTTAGGAAAGGAGGAAAGAACAAACCATATGGTGGCTTTGACAAAAGTTGATACACTGGAACTGGATCAAGCACAGAGCAGTTTTATCAGAGATAAGACAACTGTTGGTCAAATCTTTGTTGATAGAAAGGGAGATATGATGGATGAGCACCAGGGAGAAGTAATTTTGGATGGTTCAAAATCATTCGTATGCTCAATTTGCAAAAGTAGACGCTCAAATATAGGATATCAGAGAGACTTCAGTTACAATGAGCTTGAAGCAGCTACTGATAGATTTTCATTTCAGAACTCTCTATCTGAAGGTGGAAATGGACCAATGTTCAGGGGTGTTATAGATTGTAAGCTGAAAATAGCTGTCAAGATGCATCAAATAACTAGCTCTCAGGAAGAAGAGATGTTTAAGTCAGAGGTGCAGTTGCTCACTAAAGCTCTACATAGAAATGTGGTCATGCTGTTGGGTTCATGCACAGACAAAAATCAACAGATGCTTGTGTATGAGTTTGCATGCAATGGTTCACTTGACCAGTACCTATCAGGTACGGGTTAAACTATATATTCAGAACTTATTCATAAATGAATGTTAAACACTTTCTGAATGGACCTTGACAAAGACTTGAAATTGATGCATAGACAATTTCTGCATTATACAGGGGGAAGTTGCAGGTCCTTGACTTGGAGAGAAAGGGTAAAAGTAGCAATTGGTGCCTCTAGAGGTCTAAAATACCTTCATGAGAATAACATAATCCATGGAAGTATAAAACCAAGCAACATTCTTCTGACCCATGAGTTTGAACCTCTGGTACTTGAAACTTCGTGGCTGTAAACTTAAATTTCACCTGTCTAACTTGGGAAGCAAGTATTCATTTACTTACTAACATTATTTTGAATGGTGCATATATATTTAGCTTGGAGATTTTGGCTTAGGTAAAGGAAAACTAGAACTGAAATCCCGCAAAGATAAAAATGTAAGTTCTGAATACTCAGCACCAGAGTATTTGGAGAAAGGGAAGCCATCACCAAAGACAGATGTATACTCCTTTGGTGTGGTTGTTTTAGAACTGATCACCGGCAGGCGAGCTACAGATAAATTATCTGCAGGGAAAAGTCTTGTTCAATGGGTAAGAGACAAGCTGGTATTTGAATCACAAAGGTGGTATAAGTAACTTGTTTTTCTACGCGTCTGAGAGGTCCTGAACATAAAGTTCCTTCTCATTACCTTTCTCTTCTCTAAAGCAATTTATCAGGAATATACATTGTTTCAATTCTTGTCTTAGCACTTACCCACATGCTTTCTACTTTGCTTTCTTAATGTCCATATTGTTGCAGGAGGCATTCATGCATTGATCATCTTAGTTGTACTGTCCTCCACAATTTTGTCAAGATTTCTGTATAAGAACCAATAAACGTGATTGGTAAAAGTAACATGTCCCATTGATTTGTTATGTAGAAATTAGTTGGTCTTATACTCATTCAGTCATGTTTTAACTGAATGCTGGGAACAGCCCCTCTACATTAATATTTCTGTGTTATTTTACTCCCGAATAATGTCTTTAACATCATCCTGTCAAAGAAACTAAGTATTAATATAATACGTATATATTTCATAACATAAGCAAATGGAATTACTCAACATATCATATGGTTTAGGAACTTTGATTTTTTTACTTTCTCACCAAATTTGTTACATATTTGCATCACCCTTTTTTCTCTTGTTTTGTTTTTACAGGCAAAGCCTCTTCTTGGAGGGAAGAAGTATGCCGTGCTGGTGGATGCTAAAATCAGCAGCTCCTACAAAGAAGACCAACTTAAATGGTTGGTCCAAGTAACAGAGCAATGTCTCAGAAAGAATCCTAAGGAAAGATCAAGCATGAATATGGTGAGTCTTAATGATTTAAAATGTCTCAGAAATTATATTGACACAACATAATATCAGATAGTGTAAGTACCCATGAACTGAAATTCATGAAGCTGAGAAATCCGGCCTATACCACATGTGATAAGAACAAAGAATTCTCTATATCTACATTCTATCACAGTACAGAAATAAGAGTGGAAATCAAAGCAATCTTATCCTTCTTTATACTCCCAAAACCTCTATGACAACCGACCTCCAGATTACCTTCAAACAGCCCAAATTACATCCTCCAAAGATAAACTTTCAGAAGGAACATTTAGATCAAGAAGCGAAAAAATACTTTACAAGCAAAAGATATGGAAGGATCTTAGTCCAAAGATCAAAGAATACACCTAATTGATAACAAGCCTAATTTCAATGCTGTTGTAAATTTACCTTTATTTTCTTTCTATTCAAGTTAGACAGAGAAGTTGAGAAATTCCTAATGTTTGTCTGAAAAATATTACTTGGTCTTGGACTCTTTCCCAACACAACCTCCTGCCCTTCTCATTCCCTCATACTATTGCATGGACAATTTTATAGTTATACATTGTCATCAATATAACATTTGACATTGCATTTTGGACCATTTCAGGTTGCCTCTGCACTGCAAGACATTGAAGATACTGATGATTTATTTGCAATTGAAGACTCTTTTACAGAAAAATCATCTATACCACTGTCTGTTCCTGATATAACCTCCTCACAAGGTAATGGCTAAAACAGAACTGTACAGGAATGAAGATAAATTAAGGGTTAAGGTGCATCCCACTCCTTGAAGTATTTTTTGTGGTGCATCTAGCATCCTAAAGTATTTTGTAGTATATCTAGCATTCTGGAGTATTTTTATTGGGTGCGTCCAGCACTTTAAAGTCCTTTTTGGTGCATTCAGCACCTTGAAATATTTTTTCGAGTGCGTCTGGTGCCCTAAGATATTTTTTGGTGCATCTAGCCCTAAGGCACAAAAATGCTTGGGAAAATCATAGTGAGGTTTCAAGGATCATAAAAAATTCCCATAGCAAGTTCCCCTATCATAAAAGTCCCTAGGGACTTTATTGTGATTAATTTTGGATGTGAAGTTACCGAATTGCCCTTATTAATTGAAAACACATTGTCAGGCTTTGACAACTTCGTCAGCCATTTTGACAGTTGCATTTGCCTAATTTGACAAGTTCATTTTCCCATTTGGACAAGTCCTAAAATGACAAGTTAATGTGCATATTGTCACAAGCCTCTGTGCCAATTTTGACAAGTTCGTCAGTCTATTTTGACATACACATTTCACAAGCCTCTGTGCCAATTCTGACAACTTCGTCAACCTATTTTGACAACTGCATATTAACTTGCCATTTTAGGACTTGTCAAAGTGGGAAAATGAATTTGTCAAAGTAGGAAGATGCAGTTGTCAAGATGGCTGACGAAGTTGTCAATTCCTGATTGTGTGTTTTCAATTAGTAATGGCAATCTAGTAATTTCACATTTAGAATTAATCACAATGAAGTCCCTAGAGACTTTTATGATAGGGGAATTTGCTATGAGACTTTTTTGCAATTTTTTATGGCCCTTGGGACCTCACTGTGATTTTCCCAAAATACTTTAGGGTGTTAGACGCACCTAAAAAAATATGTTAGAGGGTTGGATAGACCACAAAATACTTTAGGGTGTTGGATACACATGATAAAATACTTTAAATTGCTGGATACACCTTAGCCCATAAGCTAAACAAAAAAGTAAATACACAACTAGTGCTGTAATGAACTAGATAAATTAAAAATAAGAGTAAATAACAACTTGTGCTGAAATGAATCAGAAAGTTCTGGAACCTTAAAGATAATGCTAGAGGAAAAAAACTAGAAGTTTGTACCTTATGGTGGACCTGTGGTTTTCTCTTGGAAAAGGGAAATATCCAAAGCAAAAATTTATTCATTCAGCATATCAAGTAATGATAGTATTAGTTTCTTCACATACAATAGCACAAAGTGACTTGTAAGGGAAGAACACATAAGAGGACTTAGAATAATTATAAGAAGTAAAATCCTCAAGAAAAGAGCAATGTAAAAGCCAGGCAGCTTATGCTGAAATAGTATTTGCCTTTCTGGATGGAGAGGATCTTTTCAAGGAGTTATTTTTCTCCATGTGTAACAACGGATGGGTTTCATCATATTATAACCCATTCAATTAGAATTCAAACTGCTGAATGCATTTATTTTTGTATCTTGTATTTCTTCCTGAATCCCCTAATAAAAAAACTGGTAGAAACAGATCCAATGAATTTGAATATTAGATATGTTGGAAGTTCTGCTTTATTTGTTTCCTTTTAGAACTTCTTTTTTCTAAAGGAGGTAGGAACTGCTTAACTTAAATGATAGGTCAAATAAAGGTTGATAAGCGAAGTTGGGAACAAGAAAAGATTGAAAGCATCCCCTATGTGATGGAGAGGAGTTTAAGACCAATAATAAGAAATAATGACCTAATAGGTCTTAGAAATGCGCATCAGCAGAGCCAGGATGAAGAACGGATTGGCAGTATTCACATGATGTGTCACATAAAAGATAATCAGATAAGCCAGGACCAGGATGAAACAGAAGGAAGCCTCCAAATAGAAAAGAAGGGCACAAGACTCACAACTATGAGCAACCAAATTGCAAGTGAAGAACAAACTCGGTTTAGCTTTTGTGGAGATTCATTGGATGATTGTAAGGTCAAAGCCATGTCAGAGGATTCCAAATCTTCTGTATGCTCTATCTGCAAAAGTAAACGTCCTAATTTTGGGTGGCAAAAAGATTTCTCTTATCATGAGCTCGATGTGGCTACTGAGGGGTTTTCAATTAAGAACTCTCTAACTGAAGGTGTATATGGACCTTCATTCAGAGGCCAGCTAAAGTGCAATATGAAAATAGTTATCAAACAACTTCAACTGACAAGCTCCCAGGAAGAGAAGATATTTAAGTCAGAAGTTCAGTTCCTCTTGAATGCTAGACATGAAAATGTGGTCATGTTGTTGGGTTCATGCATAGACAAAACTACATTGCTAATTGTACATGAGAATGCATGCAATGGTTCGCTTGACCAGCATTTATCAGGTAAATACATTTACAACTTTTTATCTGAAATGGAGCTTGAAGAATTTATACATGGACCTTTAAGGGTGTGTTTGGTTTGAGGGGAGGGGGTGGGAGAGAAGCCAAAATTCTGGCTTTAATTCCATTCCCTCCCTTTAAACAAAACATACCCTCCCCTCCCTCCCCTCTGTTTTAACAAACTAAATAAGATAACATACCCTCCCTTCCCTCTCCTCCCCTCAAACCAAACACACCTTAGTGAACATGCGAAGTTAATATGGAAGGAAACTTTTGCAATGTGCAGGACAAAGTTGCAGATTACTTACATGGAGAGAAAGGGTGAAAATTGCTATAGGTTTCTCCAGAGGTCTAAACTATTTGCATGAGAATAATACAATTCATGGAAGTATAAAACCGAGTAACATTTTTCTAACTCATGATTTTGAAGCACTGGTACTTGCTTGAACTTGACAGCTGTTAATCTTTTGCTACAATCTAAAGTTTTAATCTGAATAGGCATTTTATCATCTCAGCTCTTAATTTCTATTTTGGATGATACAAAAATCTACAGGTAGGAGATTTTGGATTTGGAAAATCCAAAAATGAATTGAAGAATTGGCGGAAGAATAAAAATGTCGAGAATATTGGATATGAGGCTCCAGAACTTTTGGAGAGTGGAAAGTTCTCAACTAAGGCAGATGTGTACTCTTTTGGTGTGGTTCTTTTAGAGCTGATCACTGGGCACAGGGTTATAGATAAAGTTTCAGGACAGAAAAGTCTTATTGAATGGGTAAGAGCCATGGTTTTTTCCCCAGAAATTACAAGCCTAATTAGTATTTTATGAAAGTATTCTGTTTTCTTAAATATTTTTTTTATAATATGCTGCCGAGAACATCCAGAAAAATGTTTGATTTTTTACTCTTCCTTCTTGGTCCTCTAGGAATAATATACTATTGCACAGTGATTATGGCAAATTTTTTAGATACTTCAGTTTTAAAATAACATCCTATTCTATTTTGTCTTTTGATCTATGGCAATCCATCGAGCTTCTTGCTGCCCTTCATATTATAATTCCACCTCCTCTGTAAGCCCTGAACTAGATTGGTTAAAGGAGCATGTATATGTCTGTTTTGGCATCTTGAGGTCCTTCTTTGGACATTTCTTCCCTGTGATCTCTTCAATAAAGAATATTTGAATAGGTGAGGCTGTCATTATTATCTGCTATTGTACAACTTACCATTTCCCTTGACTCCTAGTTTGTATCATTTATTTGTTCCTATGAAATCAAAGGCCCAAGGCCTAAAGAGTGTGATCAGTGCATTCACGATGTTTAATTGTGCATTGCCAGACCTGTCCAAAAAAAATTATGCATTACCGAAGAAAATTCCTGTGTTTATGAAATCTGATAGTTCTCTTACATCAACTTCCATTGCTTTTTCATATTGCATTGAACAACATTTCTTCAGGCAAAGCCACTTCTTAGGGGAAGGAGATACCCACAATTGGTGGATCCAAAAATTAGCAGCTCCTATGATGATCAAGAGCTTTTTTCATTGGTCCAAGTGATTGAGAAGTGTCTGAGAAAGAACCCGAAGGAAAGGTTGACAATGAATATGGTAAGGTTATTATTTGTAATATGGCACGCAAAGTTAAAAATATCCAGAAAATAATAATTTTATGGTCATAAATTACTAGAAAAACAATATAGAAAAATCCTTTGAAAATATTATGTCCAAAATTAGATCCTGGATTCAACAAAGTTGTGACTGCAGATTAATTTAGAGTTGAACGATGATCTCAAGCACACACTAAAACTGAAACAACTTTATGTTCTGCTCAAGACTTCATGATGTCCGATGGTCTATATAATTAGACATTGTGGTGATTTCTTATATGCAAAGAGACTATATAGCTCCTTTTTACCATGCAGTTACATAGGAACTTTGCAACTTTGTTCTATTTCAAACTTTTTTTCTTGTATTTCCTATGCAGAGGATTTCTTATCCTCTAACAAGAAGTTCCTTCTCTTCTTTCTTATGAAGTTTCATCTTTTATCAAAAAAATAAGGAAACAAAAAGTGACTGGTGTTATTTGCTTGATGTATATTACAGGTTATCTCAGCATTGCCATGCATAGTTGATAACAAACCACCTGTAACTGAGGACCCCATGACAGAAAAGCCACACTTCAAACACTCTTTGAACGATGAATCTGTCGCACAAGATCTTATAGTATCACCACAAGCGGATAACTTAGAGGTATTTATTCAATGACCTCAAGCATAGAACAAAAGTGAAATTACTTCATGTCCTACCAAAGGCTTCACAAGATATTTAATAATCTACATAACCAGTACATTGTATAATATCTCGTACGCAAAGAGACCATAAAACTCAACTTTACCACAAAGTTTGATAAGTACTTTGTTAGTTCGTTTTGTCTTGAGCTTTTCTTTCCTTCTATTTTCTAGATAGAGGATTTCTTATCCTCTAACCGGAAGTCCCTTCTATTATTGCTCATAAACTTTTTTCTTTTGTCTCCGTAAAGAAAAACTGACTGATGTTATTTGCTTGATATATTGCAGGTTATCCCAGTAACTGAGGATCCCATTGTAGAAAGGCCACACTTGGAACGCCCTTTGAAAGATGAATCTAGCTCACAAGATATCAAAGTATCACCACAAGCAGATAACTTTGAGGTATTTAAACAATGAACTCAAGCACGCACCAGAGATGAAACTACTTCATATCCTGCTCAAGGCTTCACATAATGTCCCCAATAATCTACTATAAAGCTCTCCTTTACCACAGGATTTGATAAGGACTTCGTTCTGTCTTGAGCTTTTTTCCTTGTATTTTCTAGATAGGAAATTCCTTATCCTCTAAGGAGAAGCTCTGCGTTATTTCTCATAAACATTCTTCTTTTACCCCTAAATAGAAAAATTGACTGATGTTATTTGCTTGATATATTGCAGGTTATCCCAATAATTGAGGACCCCATTGTTGAAAAGCCACGCTTCAAACGCCCCTCGAATGATGAATCTAGAGCACAAGATATCAAAGTATCACCACAAGCTGATAATTTTGAGGTAAAGAGACAATAAAGCTCTCCTTTACCACAAAATTTGATAAGGAATTCATTCTGTCTTGAGCTTTTTTCCCCTTGTATTTTCTAGATAGGGGTTTCTTAACCTCTAACCAGAAGTTCTTTATATTATTTCTCATAAACATTATTCTTTTATCTCTAAATATAAAAATTGAATGATGTTATTTGCTTGATATATTGCAGGTTATTCCTGTAATTGAGGATCCCATTATGGAAAAGCCAAATTCCAAACACCCTTTGCAAGATGAATCTAACTCTCAAGATGTCAAAGGATCACCACAAGCAGTAATTGATGCTGGTAAGGAAAGAAAGAACAATGAAACTTGTAACAAAGATAACGAGGATACAAATGTTTGTCCAGAGAGCACAGATCACATAACTTGTTCTGGAAACATTGTAGAGCCACAAGAAACAGGAAGACTCAGTCACAAGATACCTCAAGAAAGTCAGAGGCACATACCATATGGTGGTGCCAAAATCTTTTATCTTGAAGGCGCCAAAGAATACACAGTAGATGAACAGTTTTTTAGGTTAGGTAATCGGTTTTGAGGTGACTTAAGTCTCATATACTTATGTGCGCATTTATCTATCTATCCATTTGTCTGTCTATCCATATATTAGTACATTGATACATTGATGCTATGATATTCTATAGCAGCGAGTGTTGAAACATTTTTTTAGCCTGAAGTGATGAGACAATATCATAAACATTTAGAAAAAATTACTCAACTAATCATGACCGGTACACACAAAATAAATCTGTATACATGGAAGTGGAAAATAGCAATTTTTGAGGAAGTGTTGCTCAAGGCGAATTCTTATATTTAGATCCATCTATTGAAGAATCCTTGTGAGCTTTATAAAAAAAACCAACTTCAAAGTTATTGTAGATATTATAGGCTTGCTTCTGTTTTGGATTTGAAGCTGATCTATATTTGACCAAGAACTTTCGTTAGTACCAACATTTCCATGATTTGCATGATTCTATAAACTAATAAACGACATCTTTATTGGCCAAAATAAATAAATAAATAAACAGCATCTTGATTTAAGTCTCCCGGGGCAAATCAACTGCATTTAAGATTTTCAGTTTTAGGTAGGCAGAAAGGTCACATTTTTATTTATTTTGATTACACTTTTTTTCCAATCCCTCAAAATGGGGCAACTTAAATTCCTGACCTATTAGCATTTGAATCCTTGGACGGGTAGATTGAAAGAATTTATTTATATTATATGTTATTAGAACTTATTATTTATACATCTATATTTTATATAAAACTTATAAAATCGTAATATTCATGAGTCATGAACAGTGCGCTATCTCTTATATAATGTACGGTTAAGGTGAAAACAACACCTTGAATTATTTTTTTAGGTGCATTCAGTGTCCTAAAATATTTTGTTGTACACCCAGAGCCCTAAAGTATTTTTTAAAGGTGTGTCCATCACCTTGAAATACTTTTTTTTGTGCAATTTTACTCTTAATTAGATAATTTAAGGTGTTGGACCGTGGATACTCCTAAAAAATATTTTAGGGCGTTGGATGCATCAAAAAATTAGTTTATTGTACTAGACGCACTTGAAAAAATATTTTAGGGTGCTAAGTGCATTAGAAAAATATTTTAGGGTCCTGGATGTATCACAATACTTCAGGGCATTTATGCACCTGAAAAAATATTTGAGGGTGCTGGATGCACTTTAACCCTGTAATGTATTATCGATGAACACTACTTGTAAATTTTTGCACTAGCTCTTATTAGGATTTTTAAATTTTCATATTAGCACATGCTATTTTGCTATTATTAGTTGTTAAAATGCATATATACACTATAGGCACTTTTTATATTGTTGTTGTTAGTTGATAAATGCATTTGTACACTTGTAAATTTACATATGAACTGGATTTAATGAGTGTAACAATTTTACCTAAGTTTTATCCTTTTTTCTCCCTATCAGCTTTTTCCTATCATAAATCTACAGTTAGACACATTTTTCATATATTACATAGGTTCTTATAAAATTTTCATAAACAAAATATGGAAGAAAAGAATTATTTCTTGTATTGATCACCATTAGTTTTATATTTTTACGTTACTGTCAATATACTTTTTGTTAGATATTTGATATGGATATTATATCATATATTTTTATTTAATATATTCTATATATCTTAGAAGTATAAATCTGACATATTATTATATTTAATATTTGATTAGATTAGATTAAGTTTGATATAGGATTTGACTTTAGCTTTTGGTTTGCCTATATAAAGGCTTATATGTACTCTCTTTTACTCAATGATTCAATAATATTTCGAGGCTTATTTCCTCTTTACTATAACAAGCAACAATTCGCCTGCGCAATGGAGTAACATCTACATCTTTAACTCATAAACTGACCTTATATGCATTCACTTCTATTGCATTAATAAATCATGTACATGCTCTAAATTAATACAAAACAATTTTAATGCAACTTTCTTAAATATTCCTTAATCATACATCATTCATCACTAATCAGCATCTACGGTCACAAGATATATACCAAAATCAAACATAATTTTTACTTTGTACATATATGATTCAACACCAACAAAAATTCCTCTGGCACTTTGCACGGGTGCATCGATTACATCATATATAAGCATAACCTGACCTTCCACTCATCCAATGTGATCAACACAAAAACAAACATAAAGTTGATTAAACTTATATCAGCTACAAGCATCTTATTACAACACATCTTCCAAAAAATTCAGACGGCCATCTACAAAACACCTAGACATACAACAAACAAAAGGGGAAGAAGTTCCACCCAAATTACATTCGTCCACTAAAAAAACCACCAACATATAAAAAAACCTGTCCATCGTTTGTCTTTTACAACTATTGCATCAACTTTAAAAAAAAACATCCAATAACAAAAGTTTGCCCCACAACACAAAAAATATTTCTAAATATCATGTGGTGACATCATCTAATGAATGTTGCTCTATCTTTCAAAATATCTCCCTGTAAACCACTTTGGTAGTTGTATTCTTTTGATGATTACTCCCATGATGTATAAGAATTTTCAACTTGCATGAGACATATCAATCACCAAAGTTGTGCATCATCTGACACCAATATTCAAAACTGTTATGTATTTTCCCATGAGAAAGAACATGTTTGCGACAGCTGCCCCTTCCCACATAAAAGAATCCATGTAAACACTAACAATAATTAACTTTTAAAAAAACTCTATCCAATGGATTAATGAAAATGAAGTCAATTTTTTTTGTTCCAGATTGTATAATTTAGACCTTTCCCATCAGCTAAAGAAGGAAGGGTTATGACACATTAAGAAAAAGATGTGAGACATATTCTGAAATTTGGTGGATATAATATAATTTCCCAAGACACCAAGTGACTAAAAAAATAATTGCAGTACACCTCCTGTAGGTATAACATCAGGATTAGTGAAGATAAAATAGATATACTAGTGTAAAAGCAGCAAATAAGTTTGAAGACTTATCACTTCTTCATGAGCATATTCATACACCAATATGCATGAGACATATCAATCACCAAAGCTACATCATATGCCACCAATAGTCAAAACTATTGATTATCTGTTTTCCCATGAGAAAGAACACGTTTGCAATAGTTGCCCCTTCCCACATGAAAGAATCCATGAAAACACCAACAATAAATAACTGTTAAAAAACCTCTATTAAAAGGATTAATGAAAGTGAAGTCAGAATTTTTTTTTGGTTCTAGATTGTACAATGTAGACCTATTGAGGCTAAAGAAGGAAGGGTTATGACACAATAAGAAAAAGATGTGAGACTTATTCTGAAATTCGGTGCATATATAATTTCCAAGACACTAAGTGACTAAAAAAATAATTTTAGTCCACCTCCTGCAGGCCTATTAAAAAACTGAGTTAAACCTACAAACAAAATCCTGGAATTTGAAAGACAAATACAATAAATAGCAATGAGGACATAAATAATGATAATGTTTTAAGCAGCTATTCGAAAAGCATATACTATGAGTAAATGAAATAGAACCACATTCTGCCATGTATTGTCCTATTAATCATGAGAAAGTATGAAGCTATATACGTTTGAAAATAATTCAGCATGATTTAATCATAGCCACCAATATTAAAAGGCATAAAAACATGTATAGAAACCAAAGGATGACTCTATATTGCATTGACAACATGTACAATAGTGTCATAGCAGCATAAATGTTTTAAAACAACGTTCTAAATACCAACATCTGCCCCATCATACATGAAAGAGTCCATCTAAATACCAACATTGAGTTACTGCAAAAATATCTCTTCAATATGGATTAATCAAAATGAAGTTAGAATTCATGTTTTTTTGGGCCTATAGAATGTAGACCTTATATAGGCTAAAGAAGTAAGGGTTATGAAATAGAAGCCTCATCTACCATATATTATCCTATTTTTCATGAGAAAGTATGAAGTAATACTAGTTTGAAAATAATTAAACATGATTTCACCACTGCCACCAATCTTAAAAGGCAAATAAAACATGCATAGATGACAAAGTATGATTCCATATTGGAGGAAGAACAGATATACCAGTCTAATAGCAGCTTATATGTTGAAAAATAATGTTCAAACTGAAAAAGTGAGGGAGTCTAATAAGAAACATATTCATACTTCAAAACAGTATAATTGGAACATTATATAGAAGGACCCCTCCAATAATAACATCCACTTGATCACATCTAAAAATTTTATAAGCATTAGGCATTAGGCACTAAAAAAATGTCAGCAAAGAGTTGGTACAATGGCAGGGGAGGTAACTGTTTACCCCTACTCACATATGGAGCTGTGTCCCCTACTTCATATGAGCTATTTGTCACCTACTTCATTATGTATCATAGTCATACATTACACCTAATGGACAGATCGTACACTACACCTAATGGTCAGCGAAATTATAAAGAATTATAGACTTGACTAAGATTTTAGGGATTCCAATACCTTGTAGATGGCTGATAGAAGAGAAATGACCGCCCTTCATAGAACTTGAGGACTTTTTCCTTAGCTCATCTTAAGAAAATAGAAACAATATATTAGTTAAAAAACCCTTAGATAGAAATCTGTTGAATCCAAGATGAATAGCAGAAAAACTGCATTTTGTTATTGATTAAATGCATCAAATGCCTTTTTGGTTAGTAACATATTTTAAACTCAAATGCCTTTTATTGTAATCACAAATGATTTTTTTTTTTTTCATGAGCATTAATCAAAAATCCTTTACAACTTTCTTTGTGAGTATGCTGAGTACTAACCACTTGCAAATACCAATAATTATGGTTGTAGTTTCATTATGCAATACACATTGTGATTAAAAAACCTTTGGGTTAGGACCATATTTTAACATCATCTCGGCATCAATCCTTAGCCCATATCATGACCTTCAACCATACTCCTCTTTGTGGCCTCAGTCATGTCCAATAATATTAATACCATCATTCTTATCTAAACATAGTTCAAAAGTAATAAAGTGATAAGAAAGATCGTTCCCACGAGGACTAAGGCAAAAATGGATTAATTATCATGATTATGCTATCAATTAGGTTGAGTAAAACCATTTAGAGAGTTTAAATCCTAAAGATTATTTGTATTCAAGAAAAGGAAAGCAATTTGACTAAAACTAAATTAAAACTCTACTTCAAAACAAGAGGAGCATAGGATTATTTCTAACCATTACAATTCATGAGACTTAAGTAATTACCATTCCAATAGAAATTAAATGACTTGATGTGTTAGTCTAAAGTTCAAAGGTATTTGATTAAGCTTTCTCAAGTCAAAACCAAATTTATATCCTCAATTAACCTGCACAATATCTTGCTACAGTTAAGAGAAAATAATCATTAAGCAACAACCTTAATTTGACAATGCTAGGTTAGTAACTATATCTCTATGTTACTAACAAACCATCAATTTAATCCTAAACTTCAAGTCTAGCATAATTTTATCTAAGTTCTGGTATAGAAACCAAAACTCAATGTGTTTATTCAATCTCAGCTATGTTTACAATGAAAAATGAACACCTATTTATACTAAAAATGAAACCTCATAAATGCTTTAAATAATGAAGAAGTCAGATCTGGCAACACACACCAACCCCCTACAACGTCAGTGCTCACTTCATGTGCAATGTCAACGTTGGCTGCTTGTTCATATGCAATGTTCACACTCTCTGTTCTATTTCTGTCTCATTCCCCCGGGGTTGGACAGGACTCGTCCTCGAGTTAGAATCAACATCATCAATATATGGAGATAGATCCGCAACGTTGAAAGTGGCGGAAACACCGTAAGCACCAGGCAATTCCACTTTGTAAGCATTATTATTAATTCTCTGTACGATCTTGAATGGTCCATCAGCTCACGGAGATAACTTGGCGTTTGGTTGTTTAGGAAAACGTTCCTTCCTCAAATGTATCCAGACCAAATCCCCCACATTAAAGACTTGATGTTTCCGATGCTTGTCTCGTTGTGCCTTGAGTTTCAAATTCTGCTTCTGAATCGTATTACATACCTGCTCATGTAATTTCTTAATTTCCTTGGCCCGCTGGTCTGCATTGACACTATATTGTTGCTTATCAGAAGATGGTGTCAAATCAAGTGGGCTGAGAGGACGGGTGCCATAAACAACTTCAAATGGACACTTGCCAGTTGCTTGATTGACTGAGTTGTTGTAAGCAAATTCAACTTGAGCAAGAATAAGATCCCACTGCTTCAAGTTCTTTCCAACAAAACTTCGTAAAAGATTTCCAAGAATTCTGTTAACAGCTTCGGTTTGTCCATCAGTTTGTGGATGGCTAGCACTGCTAAACTGAAGTTTTGTTCCCATCTTTTTCCATAAAGTCCTCCAGAAATGGCTTACGAACTTGATGTCTCTATCAGAGGTGACGGTTTTTGGAATTCCATGGAGACGAACAATCTCCTTGAAATACAAATCTGCAACTTGAACCGCATCATTAGTCTTCTGGCAAGGAATGAAGTGAGCCATTTTTTAAAAACGATCAACAACCACCATTATAGAGTCCTTTTGTCTCTGGGTCCGAGGTAACCCGAGGACAAAATCCATACTCACATCCTCCCAAGGTGCGTTGGGTACTGGCAATGGCATGTATAACCCAGTATTTTGGCTTTTGGATTTAGCCAGGTGGCATGTTCTGCATCTTTGGATATGCTTGTTGATATCCCGTTCAAGTCTTGGCCAATAAAAGTTCTCCTTTACTAAGGCTACAGTTTTATCTCTACCAAAATGACCAACTAATCCTCCATTATGTGCTTCCCAAATTATAGCTTCTCGAAGTGAGCAACAAGGAATGCAAAGAGTTTTTCCTTTGAATAAAAATCCTCCTTCCCTGTAGTACTGCTGAAATGGTTGAGATTCAGTGGCACTCCAGGCACCCTGGAAATCAGGATCATCTTGATACAACTCTTTTATAGTTTCAAAGCCCACTACTTTGGTTTGCATAGTCGTTATCAAAGCATGGCGACGACTAAGCGCATCAGCTACTGAATTTAGGATCCCAGCCTTATGTTTGAGTAAAAATGGATAGGTCTGCAACATTTCACTCCAAGCGGCATGCCTTCGATTGATCTTCTATTGAGAATTCAAATGCTTGAGTGATTCGTGGTCAGAATAGAGAATAAACTCTTTATGCAACAGGTAGTGGCTCCAATGTTGCAAAGCTCGAACAACAGCATAGAACTCTTTATCATAGGTAGAGTATTTGAGCTTAGCATCATTAAGTTTCTCGCTGAAGAAAGCAATCGGGTGGCCTTCTTGACTCAGAACAGCACCAATCCCAGTGTTAGAGGCATCACAACTGACCTCAAACACTTGGTCAAAATTAGGAAGAGCTAGCACCGGAGTTTCTGTCAAGCGTTTCTTTAGTTCTTCAAAACTTATTTGAGCCTTTTCTGTCCATTGGAACTTGTCTCCCTTGATACAATCTGTAAGGGGTGCAGCAACGGAACTAAAATTTTGAATGAACCTCCTATAGAAGGAAGCTAATCCATGGAAGCTCCGAACTTCTTGGATAGATTGAGGAGTTGGCCAGCTGTTAATGGCTTCAATTTTGCTTGGATCCACTCGTACACCTTCTGCAGTGATAATGTAACCCAGAAAAATGACTTCATTTGTCAAGAAGGTGCATTTCTTCAAGTTGGCATAAAGTTTTTGTTCACGAAGAGCTTGCAATACTTGACGTAGGTGCTCTAAATGATCTGCTATGCTCTTGCTGTAGATAAGAATGTCATCAAAATAGACAACAACAAACTTACTAATGAAAGGACGAAGGACTTGGTTCATCAGGCGCATAAACGTGCTAGGAGCATTTGACAACCCAAATGGCATCACATTCCATTCGTACAATCCATCTCTGGTTTTGAAAGCGGTCTTCCATTCATCTCCGGGACGAATTCGGATTTGATGATATCCACTACGAAGGTCAATCTTAGAGAAGATGGTAGAGCCATATAACTGGTCGAGCATGTCATCAAGCCTGGGTATCGGAAACCGATACTTAATTGTGATCTTGTTGACTGCACGGCAATCTATGCACATTCTCCAGCTTCCATCCTTCTTGGGAACTAGGAGTACAGGTACAGCACAGGGGCTGACACTTTCACGGATTAATCCTTTTTTAAGCAATTCTTCAATTTGGCTTTGAACTTCAGCATGTTCTTGAGGACTCATTCTGTAAGCTGGCCTGTTAGGAATTACTGCTCCTGGAATAAAATCCATAGCATGTTGAATGTCTCGCATGGGTGGTAATCCCGATGGAATTTCATCTGGAATTACATCAGGAAACTCCTCTAATAAAGGCTGCACTTCAGGTGGAATGACAGTTCCGTTATTTGTCTCAAGTAACAGAAGAAAACCCATTACTTGACTTTCTGTTTTAGTCACCTTCTCGACTAAAGACACTAATGGTTTAGATTCATTCTTGCCTTTATTGTGTTTATCAGGTGGCAAAGGAGCAAGTTGAATTTTCACGCCATCCTTCTGGAAGGAATACGTGTTTGCGTGACCGTCATATAGAACATGTCGATCATATTGCCAAGGTCTCCCCAAAAGAAGATGACAAGCGTCCATTGGAACAACATCACACCAAACTTCATCATGATACCTTTTACCGATAGAAAAAGTAATAAGGCATCGTTTCGAAACTTTTACCTCGCTGTCCTGGTTAAGCCATTGAAGCTTGTAAGGGCTCGGATGATTATGAGTTGGTAGGTGCAATTTTTCTACCATGTAGTTGGAGACTACATTTTCACAGCTTCCGTTGTCAATAATGACGTCACAAACTTTACCCTGAGTTGTGCAGCGGGTATGAAAGATGTTGCGTCGTAGCCAAGGTTCTTCTTTCACGGTGGCTGTATGCAGACTTCTCCTAATAACAAGTGATTCACCGTGATCTGCAGGAGTAATTTCATCATCAAATATTGGCTCCTCTTCAAATATTTGCTCCGTTTCAGGTATAGGCTCCCTTTCTTCGTCAAATACTGTAGAAGCTTCTCCTTCCATAATAGTGACAACTCTACGGTTAGGACAGTTAGAAGCGATGTGACCGAATCCTTGACATTTGAAGCACTTAGTTGCTTTGGAGTTGAATTCCCTAGTAGCCTTTGGTGGAGGCGCATTTGAAGAGCTAGGATGATGTATTTGTGACTTATTCCTATCAAAAGGAATTCTGGTTGAGGGAGACGGTTGATATGGAGGCCTTCTGGGTATCTGCTTTTCAATACGGATGGCTAAACGAATGACGTCATCCAGAGTCCAGTATTGCTGAAGTTGTACTGGATGGGCGATGTTTGTATTTAACCCTCCGAGATAACGAGCTATTGTTTGCTCCTCCCTTTCTTGTATATCACATTTCATCATAAGTTTTTCAAACTCCCTGGTATATTCCTCTACAGACATAGCCTTTTGGCGGAGATTATGTAACTGAAGGAAATTATCTTGATAATAATTTTCTGGAAGAAACTTACGTGAGAGCTCGCGTCGCATCTTGTCCCACATTCGTATCTTGCTCTTTCCCTCTCTTTCACGCCTTCTTTTGAGATTCTCCCACCATATGGAGGCATGTTTCTTCAATTTGATGGCAACGATTTTAACTTTCTGCTCATCTGGAATTTCTTTGTACTCAAAGACTCGTTCAACTGTTTGTAACCAGTCAATGAATTCATCCGGTTGGAGTCTTCCCTCGAATTCAGGAATGTCTACCTTAATGTCATTAAGGCGGAATGATTGTTGTTGAGGGCGGCGGTGATAGTCAGTAGACGACGAACTATTATTATCTGAATCATCTGGATATTCACTGCGAGATTCTAACATGGCTTGCTGCGTTTGTACAGTGGTTTCCAATTCCTGTATCCGGCGTCTCATTTCCTCCATCTCAATTTCATGTCTATTTCCGCGTCTTGGAGGCATTTTGCAGTTTATCTCACAGGTTATGACTTAGAGTACGCAGTTTATTAGGTACAAGGTAGGGGAAGGATTTGTGTATATGGAAAAGTCAGGGGTAAAATAGGAAATTTGGGTAATTAAGGGCAATAATGTATTTTTGGGCAAATCTGGGGGTCAAAATGCAATTTCAGAAAGTTTGGGGGCTGAAATGTAATTTTGGCAGAATCTGGGGGGTCAAAATGTAATTTCAGAAAGTTTGGGGGTCTGAAATGTAATTTTGGCAGAATCTGGGGGTCAAAATGTAATTTCAGAAAGTTCTGGGGTTTGAAATGCAATTTTGGCAGAATCTGGGGGTCAAAAATGTAATTTCAGAAAGTTCTGGGGTCTGAATTGTAATTTGGGCAAAATCTAGGGGTTAAAATGTAATTTCCTAAAGTTCAGGGACCTAAATGTAATTTTGGCAATTTTCTAGGGGTCAAAATGTAAATATCGCAAAATTTAGGGCTCAAAATGGTAATTTTAACAAAATTAGAGCTGACCGTATGCTGGCGTGGCAACAGTGACACGTGGCAGTCCGTGATTAGTCCACGCGGCGTTGACCGATGACGTGGCTGATGACTGGACTTGCTGTCATGGCAGGCTGACCGGACGGGTGACGTGGCAAGGTATGACACGTGGCGCAATCTGATTGGATAGAGTGGCGCTGACTGGGTCAACAGTGCTGACGTGGAGTCGTCTTCAACCTCTGGGCGCGTGGCCGGCGCGTGGATCTCCGTTGACGGCGCGTGGGTTTCAGATGAAGCGCGTGAGAGCGCGTGGTGGCGGTGCAGGGTAGTGGCTGAGGCCTGTCCTGGGTTTTGGAACCTTCTAAAGACGATGGCGGGGTCAGATTTCTGAAATTCCGTCGGGTAGGATGGGATTCGCACACCCTGTTTTCTCCAACGTTTTTTTCTCAATCCTATTCCTCACTCTCTCGTTTTCTCTCCCTCTGGAACAAAGGCTCTGATGCCAAAATGGTATAGAAACCAAAACTCAATGTGTTTATTCAATCTCAGATATGTTTACAATGAAAAATGAACACCTATTTATACTAAAAATGAAACCTCATAAATGCTTTAAATAATGAAGAAGTCAGATCTGGCAACACACACCAACCCCCTACAACGTCAGTGCTCACATCATGTGCAATGTCAACGTTGGCTGCTTGTTCATATGCAATGTTCACACTCTCTGTTCTATTTCTGTTTCAAGTTCTACAATTAAATTAACTTTCTCAAGCTTAATTTAATTGAACAAAACAATCTAAGTGATGGCCAGTCATATAGAAGCATTATGGACAAGATAAAATTAACACATAATTGCCATTAACAACTAAAGGGAATAATAATAATAAGTCTCAATCCTTACAATGTTTTGAAATAATCCTAATGCAAAGTAACTAGCTACTCATAATTAACACCAACATCATCTCAGCAACATCCAGATGCAACAGCAAAAATCAGGGGAAATTAAATAAAGATATGAAAAAAAACAACCCAAGATGAAGAACCAGTGAACCTTCCTCTCAGCCTTTCCTCCGGTCTCCTCTTCGGTTGGCTCGATGGAGAGATTCTGCCAAAGCATGAATGGTGCGGCTGTTTTCTCTTCTGCTTCTTTTTTCGGTTCTGTCTTTATTTCCCTGATTCAGCCGCCAAGAAGATGATGAATGCCACCTCCTCTGTTTCCGACGGTCTCCCTTGCAACAGCCGCCTCCCAAAACTCTCGTCTTCCAAATCGCAACTGGGCTCCTCGCTCTCAGCTGTGTTTTCAACCTCTAACTCCCAGCACCCTCCGATCTTCTCAGCTCTGGTTCTCTTCTGTCTCGGGATGATGTAGCTCGTCGGTAGCCTGTGGTGGTGGAAGAGCCGCCGGCGAGAGAGAGAGGAAGACGAAGGTGGAGGATGCGAGAGAAAAAGTGAAGTCGCGATGCCTCTGTGCTGTTTTGTGCGGCTCTGTTTTTTTCTTCTGTCTCACCTTCGGTTCTGTCTTTCTTTTCCAATCCCTCAGCTGACCTAATTTCAGAGCATAAAACGCAGCAGCTTTACTCGTGGACTAAACTGGTATTTTCCAAATTCATGGGACCAAAATGTCATTTCTGAAATTGAATCCCCAATCTGTCATTTCTAATTTCTTTTCTACTTGTTATAATTTATTTATTCTTTAATCCAATCCTAAACTATTCCATTTTAGTTTAAAATTATGATACTTGAAATAAAATCCCCTAAATAATGTCCCAAATCAATATTTGATCAAAATCTCCAATAAATCCCTTTATTTTAGTATTAATGAGTCCCAAAACATATCAAAATATATCTCAAATTCTATTAAAAATGGGGAGTTATCACACCCCCACACTTGCATCAAATCTTGTCCTCAAGATTTTAATTCATAAACAACTTAAGAAAACCATGGAAGCAAGATTTTTTTCGCAAGCAATACAAAATTGGAAGCAATTCAAACTTTCAAGAGTTAAGTCTTTATAGAAATCATTTCCACTTTCTAACAATGCAAGTAGCAGGGCAAATCATTTGGCATAGATAAATCACAATAGAATATCCCTCACTAGTCAAAGTGTTTGCACTCTTCTCTCAAGATAATTAAGGCTTGTGTTTCACTCCCTTCCACTTATTGCAACTCATATACCATAGGCTTGGTTATCATCTCAATCTCTACTGTATTATCCCATTGCATACACAAATCAAAAGGACTTTTTCAAGGGTTGTAATGAATAAGGTAGGATAATGAAATGAAAGTGATAATAGATGGATACTTTAATTAGTGCTAAGCATTTCAATTAAATTCATGAAGAAGGAAGATGTTTCAAGCTTGACAAAAATGAACTCTTATTCTTATATTTTTTTTTCCTTCATTCTTTCATATCCTTTTTCTTTTTCTTTTCATGTCTATAATTCTTTCCTTTTTCTATTTCTATTTTCTCTTTTTTTTTCAAATCTATAAAATATTGCTTTTCTTTCACCAAGTCCTTCTCTCTTTTGTAAATTGTACAACTTAGCACCTACTAAAGTAAAAAGTGAAGGAAAAGATGAGGGAGAAATTGCATCAGCTGAAACAAAGGGCTAATTAGTTCATGCAATTTATCTTTAAAGGAATTTTAGGCTCAAATGGGTGAAGCAAAGGATTCATGTGATTAGGAAGGTCATTTGGCCAAACTAAGTATGAAAATGAATGCCTAAATCATCTTTGTGCATTCAAAAGGGATTTTAAGTTTTGAAAAAGATTCAAAACAAGTTCTAGAGATGAAATAACAATAAGTATACTCCCTCTTGGAAGAGATGAAAATCTAGGCTCAAGTTTCTCACTGGTTTTGGACATCCTAAAGTCATTTTCCCAAGCCAAATTATTTGCCTATTTACTAACATTCCAAGAAGATAAAACTGAATTCTAATAAAACTCAATCCTTTTCAAATTCAAATCATCTCAACTTCGCCAATATTCACAATTAAAATCCAAGCTTCCATGAAAAGCATTTTTTTTTCAAAATTTGTCTATTTATGAGCAAAACCAAAGAAGTTTTTCAATATTTCCAAAACAATTGAGGACAAGTCATATAAAATCAATGGTACCTTCACCCCCACACTTGAATGTCACATTGTCCCCAATGTGAACAAGTAACACTAAGTAATGAAAGTGAAGAACTAACCATATCCAAGTGTAGGGATAGCAAAAGCTTTAAAGATCTGAAATTTTCACCAATTTCGCAAAACTAACAAGTGCTATCAATCAAATCAATAGTCATTAACAAATATCAAGCACATGCAATACTCGACTAAACCAGCACTCATATCCCATAATATGTTATCAACAATCAATTCAAACACAACGAGGAAAAGTAGAAGGAAACTCCCCTTTCAATCCTTGTCTTGTGCTCTTGAATGCTTTTCTTTGTGGCTACCAAAGTGGAACACATTATTAGGGGCTACAAAAGTCCTACAAAATCAAACCAAAACATCAAACCAAACCTTGGGTTGCCTCCCAAGCAGCGCTAAGTTTATAGTCTTCAGCCAGACTACTCAAAACAAACCACTAACCATAAGTATCAAACACCATGATTACTTTGTCTTCATTCCTTTTCAAGCAACAAGGTTTCAGACATGAAAAATGATCATTCAAGGTAATTACTTGTACTTCTGCAATCATAGACAATCTCAAAGTACAAGCATTCACTGAATTCAAATAAAGCACAACAATCATATCCATACAAACAAAAGTAGGAGCTTCTAAGAATTTAGAACACCCAATAAAATCTACTAGACTCTCATCAGTAAGAGTCAAAACATCAGTGGATAGATCAAGATCACAATTCTCAGGGATTTCCTCTCTATTATCTTGTTCAAAACAACAAGGATTAGGCTCCAAAATTGAAACCTCAACTGAACACTCAGTATTCTTCTCATCGACATTAAATTCCAACTCACAGTCACCCACCAAAGTATTGCAGACTGTTGACAACACTTCCTCACTCCCCTTGGTTAATTGTTCACTTGAAATATCATGAAAAATATCTTTTTGCTTCAAAAATTCAAGGGAAGAAGCTATTTCATTTGCTTGCAATGCTACATTTTTAAGAGCTAATGAATGTTCATGAAATTTCTGTTTTGTCCAATCATTCATTTCTTTCACATTATCAAGAATGCACTGAAGCTTATCCTCTAGTGTGGGCTTCTTCTCATGAATGGGGGTGGTTTTATCTACAAAGGTATTAAGTGATATATGAGAATGTGAAGCATATGAAGAAGAATAATGAGGATCCTAAGACATTGAATGATCTTGATTTTGATTAAGGCTAAAAGTATCATCATACAAATTAGCTTGGGCCTTAGTAAAATCATTCTCCATGTAATCCCAGGTTGAGAAATGGGGGCATTGCTCACTATAATGATTATCTCCACAGTAATTGCAACAAATGTACTCATATTGAGCTTCACAAGTATAAGGGTCATAAGAAGAATTGGGATAATCATTACCATGTGCAAATCCACCACTTTTCTCATTGATCCACCAAGGATAATCCATAGACAAGAAGTAACTAACAAACACAAAACCACAAAACCAACAAAATTAACAAAACTACCTAGGATAATAAACAAAACAAAAGAAAACAAAGAGTTAAGAAAAAGAAAAACTCAAGCATAATTAATCACACAATTGCAACAATTAACCACAAAACTTTTGCTGTTAGTCCCCGGCAACGGCGCCGTAAACTTGTTCGCCTCCGCAAGTGCACGGGTCGCGCCAAGTAATAAAGTGATAAGTAAAGATCGTTCCCACTAGGACTAAGGCAAAAGTGGATTAATTGGCCCCATTAAGGTTGTTGCTTAATGATTATTTTCTCTTAACTGTAGCAAGAGATTGTGCATGTTAATTGAGGATATAAATTTGGTTTTGACTTGAGAAAGCTTAATCAAATACTTTTAAACCTTAGACTAACATGTAATGTCATTTAATTTCTAATGGAGTGGTAATTACTTAAGTCTCATGAATTGCAATGGTTAGAAATAATCCTATGCTCCTCTTGTTTTGAAGTAGAGTTTTAATTTAGTTTTAGTCAAATTGTTTTCCTTTTCTTGAATTCAAATAATCTTTAGGATATAAACTCTCTAAATGGTTTTACTCAACCTAATTGATAGCATAATCATGACAATTAATCCACTTTTGCCTTAGTCCTCGTGGGAACGATCTTTACTTATCACTTTATTACTTGGCGTGACCCGTGCACTTGCGGAGGCGAATAGTATTTGATGAAATACTTCCTCTATAATGGAATTATTCAAATGGAAATTGACCCACCAATGGTAGATCTACAGTATTACAGAAGCAAAGAAGAAAATATAGCAAGACCCAAGAGATGCTTTCGAGAGGCTCTCACTCTCCTCACAATCACTCAATGATTTCCATGCCCTCCCATAACAGATTGGCCCACTATATGTACTTCATACATTCTGTTACTCACACTTTCCTTAATTACCCCTTGCTCACATGTCCTACATCTCTTACATATTGGGCCTTCACCTATAATAAGTAAATGATGGCCCATGCTCATCATTACCCCCATTAAGCGTCTCCTTGTCCTCAAGGGGAAAAGAAGGAAATTGCCGATGGAACTAATTATAATCTTCCCCAGTATTGTCTAAGTCAGATAAGCCCACCCACTTGATTAATAATTCAATGCGGCTATCAGTCATCTTGCGATGTTTTAACACAGCCTGAGGTTTAACCTAGAGTTCTAAGTCAGCCGTAAGCATTGGTGGAAAGGGCCGGGGAGTAACATAAGAGGCAAGAGATTTCTTAAGTTGGGAGACGTGGAAGACCAGATGTATCTTGGCAGTAGAAGAGAGTTGAAGGCGATATGCCACAGGGCCAATTGTTTCAGTGATAGGAAAAGGACCATAATATCGAGGACTGAGCTTCTCATTTGGCCGTTTTGCCAAAGATTTAAACCGATAAGTTTATAACTTGAGATAAACCTGATCACCAATGGCAAAATGGACATCTCTGCGTTTAGGATCAGTGTAATGCTTCATAAACTGTTGGGATTTAAACAACTTCTGCTTTAATTCATCTAAGATAGCATTGCGAGCCTGAATCTGAGATGTGACAGCATCAGCAGATGATAAGGAATCCTGGAAGCGATATAATATAGGAGGGTCTTGTCCATACAAAGCCCGAAAAGGAGTCATCCCAATAGAGCGGTTGAAGGTAGTATTGAACCAATATTCAGCCCAACAAAGCCATGTAGACCAAAATGAAGGTTTTTCACTACAGAAACAGCAAAGAAAAGTTTCAAGAATGCAATTTACTACCTCTGTTTAGCCATCACTTTGGGGGTGATAGCTGGAGCTATAGCATAGTTGAGTTCCAGCTGCACGAAAAAGTTCCTTCCAGAATGTACTAAGGAATAGTTTGTCACGGTCAGACACTATGGAACGTGGAAAACCATGCAAGCGGACTATTTCCTTGACAAACAAGTCAGCCACAATAAGAGCCTTGTAGGGATGTTTGAGGGGAATAAAATGGGCAAACTTGGTAAATCGGTCAACCACCACAAAGATTGTATCATAGGAGTGAGACTTGGGTAAGCCCGAGATGAAATCCATGGAGATATCATTCCAAACCTGATCAAGAATTGGCAGAGGCTACAACAGCCCAGCAGGGCTTAAGGATGAATGCTTGTTCCACTGAAAAAATGTCACACTGAGCCACATATTGTTGTACATCTCTCCGCAGGCCCTCCTAATGAAATAAAGCAGAAAGTCGTTTGTAAATGCGGAGATATCCTGAATGGCCCCCAATGGGTGAATCATGAAACTCTTTAAGTAATATCGGAATCCTGGGTGATGATTTAGGTAAGACCAGTCGACCCTGAAAAAATAAATGCCCTCCTTTTACTGTATAACCAGATGGTACAGACTGGCTAGCTAGCAATGATTGCAGGATAGAGGATAAATGATCATCCTGGTGCACGTCCCTATCCCATGCATCCATATTGACTTGTTGCATTGAAATGGCTTGCAAATCCATAGTCTCATCTCTGCGAGATAAAGCATCAATTGCTGAATTAGTAGTGCCCGGTTTGTACTGGATTTGAAAAGTGTAGCCCATCAACTTCGTGACCCACATCTACTGTGTATCATCAAGGATACGTTGCTCAAGTAAAAATTTGAGAGCTTTTTGATCAGTGCAGATTATAAAGGGTCGGCCAAGCAAATAATACCTCCATTTACGAATAGCAAAGACGATGGCCATAAGTTCCCTTTCATAAACTGAGCACAATCGCTTGCGGGTGGATAAAGAGTGGCTGAAATAAGCAATAGGACAGCTAGATTGCATTAATACAGCGCCCAAACCAGATCCGGATGCATCAGTTTCCACAATAAATTGCTGGGAAAAATCTGGAAGAGCCAGGACAGGAGTGGTTGACATAGCTTCCTTGAGATGAGCAAAAGCCAATTGAGCTTCCTCATTCCAGCAAAACACGTTCTTCTTGAGGAGTGCTGTCAGTGGAGAGGCAATCTGACCATAATGGCGGATAAAACGCCTATAATACTCGGTTAAGCCCAAGAATCCACGAAGATCCTTGAGAGTAGTTGGCACCGGCCAAGTTAACATACTCTGGATCTTGGAAGGATCAGCATGGACCCTATCCTTGGATATAATATGGCCCAAATATTCCAATTGAGGTTGAGCAAAGACACATTTCTTGGTATTTATCACTAGCTCGTGCTGCTATAAAATTGATAAGGTCTCATGCAAATGGTGCAAATAGGTGTCATGGTTGTCACTATAGATAAGAATATCATTGAAAAAGACAAGGATGAATTTCTGCAAGTGTTGACGGAATAATGTCATTCATCAAGGATTGGAATGTGGAGGGAGCATTCTTTAAACCAAAGGGCATAACCAAGAATTCATAATGCCAATCATGTGTTTGAAAAGCTATCTTATGTTCTTCACCATGCTTCATCCGAATTTGATGGTATCCGGATTTAAGGTCCAGCTTGAAAAAAATCTGAGCGTTGCCCAATTCATCTAAGAGCTCCTCAATGGCTGGTATAGGGAATTTATCTTGAATGATAATTTTGTTGAGGGCCCTATAATCCACACAAAATCGCCAACTCCCATCTTTCTTCTTAACCAGTAACACTGGACTAGAAAAAGGACTTTTACTTGGCCGTATTATTCCAGCAGACAACATTTCCTTAACCAGCCTCTCAATCTCCGTTTTCTGGTAATAGGGATATCGGTATGGGTGCACATTTAGAGGAGAAGCTCCTGATTGTAACTTAATGGTGTAATCACAGTCTCTGGCCGGCGGCAAACCCTCCAAAGTAGTTTGAACTACAGGGAACTCCCTTAACACATCCTAAACATCATCATGCAGAGGAGACGATGACAATTCTGTCATTTTAATCTCAGCAAACTCCACATAGAAAACTTCCTCATTCCCTTTGGTAGTTCGGCATGACAAATTGAAAGAAATGGGAGTTTTCATCAGTGCAGTATTTCTTTTTAAGCATAACCATTTGCCCCCCAACATCAATCTTTAGTTTTGATCTCTTCCAACTCACCAAGACTTCATCTAAGGTTGATAACCAATCTGCCCCCAAAATTATGTCCGATCTACCCAGCTGAAAGGGGTATAATGAGTGTACAATATGCAATCCCTGTACAAACAAAGACACATCTCGGCAAATACCCTTACCCTGCACATTGCGAGAATTACCAACTTGAACAGTGAAAGCAATATTATCGTCCACGGGAATAGATAAGGATTGAACTAAATCCTGATGGATAAAGCTATGCGTGGCACCACAGTCAATAAGGATCAGGACATCCTTACCCAATATAGTACCCATGAGTTTAATAGTCTTACCACAAGTAAAACCAGCCAATGCATTCAAAGAAAGGGTCATCAATTGTCCGGCTGCTGAATCCTTTTCCACTATCGCATCTGAGCCCACTAGGTGCGGCTTTTCTTCCTCTTCACTAGCCTCAACTTCCTCCAAGAGGATCAACACTTGTAATTGCTTCTTCTTGTAGCGATGTCCCGGATGGTATTTCTCATCACACTTGAAACACAACCCTTGTTCCCTTTGTCGTTCAATCTCTGCATCAGTGAATTTCCACTGTATTGAACAGTTTGTAAGGTAACAGAGATGGTTGTATTCTTTGATTCGTCAATCTTCACCATCGAGCTTGTTGAGGTGGAATTGGGCAAAGTTGTTCGGGTTGTAGAGGCATTCTCCGGTACAGGGGTAGCTTGGGTTGTTGATACCTGATAACCCGCAACCTGATTTTCCTTCCAAGTACGGTAAGAACCGTAAGTAGCTGGGCCGATAGCTTGGGTCATAACCCAATTTCTTTCCTCTAAGCGTAAGGCCATGTCCATTAACTCAGCTAACGAATTTAGTTTCAAGACATGTAATTCAGCCCTAATCTCCAAGTTTAGTCCGTTCATAAAGGCTGCGATCAACAAGTCCTCATCGCAATTGCCTAACCTGGCCGAGAGCATCTCAAACCTCTCAATATAATTAGTGATCCCCATCACCTGGCACAGAGACATTAGCATCTCGTGCGTACTGCCGCAATGTGATGGGCGAAATCGTATGATAAGATTCTTCTTCAACTCGGCCCAGTTTGCTGGTGGAGAACGTACTTCCTTCCACTGGAACCAGTTAAGGGCACGTCCTTCTAAACAGAGCACAACTGCGTCTAACTTCTCAGCATCTAAAATGTTGTTGAATTTAAAATAGCGCTCCACCCGAAACACCCATCCCAGAGGATCCTCGCCATAAAACAGAGGAATCTCCAATTTCCGATACGACGTAAGATTAGAGATCTCACCATTGGAAGATCTATCAATTTCATCTTAAGTCACCTTTGCTGTGGATTTCGAAGCTGAGGTACCTTCGAGAGTTTCTTTTCCAAGTGGTTGCTTACCCAATCGAAATTCTGCCAGAAACTCAGTCATCAATGACTTTAATGTTGAGAGATCACATTTCACCGTTGACATGTCTTCACCCAGTCTATCAATTTGCTGTTCTGTATTCAGTAGTCGGGAATCGTGTCCATCTAATCTGATGTCCATTCTAGTATTGACCATTCCCAGAACCAAACTGCTCTGATACCTTTGATGAAATACTTCCTCTGTAATGGTATTATTCAAATGGAAATTGACCCACCAATGGTAGATCTACAGTATTACAGAAGCAAAGAAGAAAATATAGCAAGACCCAAGAGATGCTTTCGAGAGGCTCTCACTCTCCTCACAATCACTCAATGATTTCCATGCCCTCCCATAATAGATTTGCCCCACTATATATACTTCACACATTCCTTAATTACCCCTTGCTCACATGTCCCATATCTCTTACATATTGGGCCTTTGCCTATAATAAGTAAATGATGGCCCATGCTCATCAGTATTCTTTCGGATACACCTACAGTAGCAAACACATGATGAATTATAAGCAAATAAGGGGTAAAAGCAAACAACAAAAAGGGTACACACATAACATCCAACTTCTAAGCCTTATTTATTTATTTATCAACATCTGTACCAAGAATCACACATTCTTCGGTCTTTTTAACAGAACATCACTAAGGCTAATAAAGAAAAGTAAAAAATATATAAAAGGAATTTTTTTTCTTTATTTTCAGAAGTTTGTTCTGCTTGTTGATGTTGTTGCGGTTGTTGCTTTGTATTTTTCTCTAAAATTGCTTCCGTATGCCTCCTACTCTCCTCCTTAATTTGATTCAGATCTTCCTCTTCTTGTAACATAGCTATCTCATCTAAGTCATCATGTTTATCCTCACCTCTATTATTAATAAAAATCAATGCAGTGAGGCATTCCTAAAATAATAGTAAAAACAAATAAATAAAATGAGCCTATTTTGTATGGAAAAGAAAAAAAAATGGTTCATATGGTTATCAGCCTTAAAGACTCAAAATTCCTTTAAAAAAAACAAAGCATTTGTTCTTTCTTCATTACCCACATGGTTGGCTTCGTCTTCCATCCACAGCTTTTTCGCAGCTCCTGGAAGAGTGACATTACTATCAGTGAAGAAAGAAGTTGCTCTCGAGCTCAGATGAACAGATGCATATACTAAATAAAGAAACAGTCAAGGTGAGTACGTTGGGAATGGAAGATCTTCACCCCCTCCAAGGTAATTTGCACCAAATCTCAGAATGAATGAAGACCATCTATAGGGAGTATCTTGGGAAGGTAAGAGCTTAACTAACTCCTTCCCAATTCGTTAGAAAATTGAATGCTGAATACGACACAAAGAAGTGACATTTAAGGGGGAGTTTATTATTTGTGTAGATGAAACTATTCATGTCTGGTTAGTATTGGATGAAGCCAACTAATTGGAAAACAACTTAGCAAATGAAGCCGCTACTGTTCTTATAAACAGTAACTTGTGAGACAAAATACAAAGAATTCGGCCCATGGCTTATTTTGCTATTACCCTGTAGGATATATTGATCCTTCAAATTCTAACATGAGCTGCCACATCCATGTTCCTTCCTTCCAGTTCTTCTAGTTCTATCCAGATCCACGTTTCATATAGCTTTTTGACATAGTTTGACTCAACGCACCCCTAAGATGGCTTTCGCTGCATGTGGACAAACCTCTATATCTTGTCATCTCTGCTCTCAGTCTAATCATTCTTTTAATCTTTGTCCCTATATTAAGTGTCAAAAATATCAACAAAGGGGTCATATTACTGCAAATTGTCCTACCTTGTTCTGTCGCTATTATAAGAAGACCGGGCATCTTATTAACCAATGCTCCACTTGCCCTCCTAGGTCTGATCAGGGAAGATCCATTATAGACCTTAAGGCTTTACTCAGCAAACTTATCTTAAGTACTTCCAATCCATCTGCTGCCCTAGTAACTCCCTTAGGTACCTCTTGGTACTTAGATTCTGCTTGTTGCAACCATATGATTGGCCAGGAAAAATTCTTTTCTTCTATGTCAAAGAATACTATTGCCCATCCTATAAATACTACTAACAATTCCCAAATGTCTGTTAGTCACATTGGTATCGTTTCTTTTCCCTCGTTATCTCTTCTTGACACTTACCTTGTCCCAACTAATAGCTTTAATCTCATTTCCGTTGGACAACTTATTGATATGCGTTATGATGTATTATTCACAAAATGTTGTTGTGTTGTGAAAGATTCTTAGATAGAACAAGTTATTAAGACTGGGCATAAGGTCGGACGTATGTTTGAGTTCAACTCACTACATCTCCCTGAAGTCACTTCTCCTGAACTGTGTGCGACTACCACATCCTTGTCTCTTGATTTATGGGATGGCTATCTTGCTTATCCTTCCTTGAGTAAATTTTGTCCCTTACTTTCTTGTGGTCTTGTAGGTCAAGTCGATGATGAGTCTTTGCAATGTATTTCATGTCAAACCTCCAAACAACCTGATTTATCATTTCATCAAAAATGATTCCATTGCTAATTTGACTTTTGACTTAGTTCATTCAAACATTTGGGGCCTCGTACCTACTCCCTCTATGGGAGGATCTTGATATTTTGTGGATTTTGTTGATGACTATTCACGCTATACTTGGATATATTTGATGAAAAACTAATCGGAGTTACTTGATATTTATATTAAATTTGCTTTATGATTCAAACTCAATTCTCAAAAGTTGTCAAAGTCATTCACCATGATAATGCATTGGAATACCGTGATTCCAAATTGCTCAAATTTCTTAATAATCAGGGCACCCTCTCTTAATACTCCTACGCTTGCACCTCTCAGTAAAATGGTCGGGCTGAACGTAAACATTGTCATATCCTTGTTTCAGTTAGAGCCCTGCTTATTTCCTCTTCCTGTCCTGAACGTTTTTGGGGTAAAGCAGCCTTGACTGTTGTTTTTTGCATTAATAGAGTCCCTATACCAGTTCTTTGCATTATCTCTTCTTTTGAGCTTCTTTATGGTACACCTCCTGACTATAATATTCAGAAAGTCTTTGCTTGTGTCTATTTTGTCCTCCTTCCGTCTCATGAGACCACTAAATTACAAGCCCTTGCTCATGTTTGTTGCTTCCTTGGTTATGATTCAAAACAAAAGGGTTACCGCTACTGGGACCCTATCTCTCACTGCATTCGAGCCTCTCATCATGTTGTTTTCTGGGAACATATGAAATTTTCACCTTTAATTGATCTTTCCTCACTTTCTCCTCCTGAGCCTTCTATTTTTATAGATACTTCTGTTGATCTTTTTCCTAGTAACTCAGATACAAACTCACCTACTGAGCTCATTAGTATGCCTGATGTAGTAACTACTCCAAATGATCCTACTATCTCTTCTCTTCCTGCACAAGCTAAGCCTATAGATTAGAGCCCATATAGTCTAACACCACTTGGCCTACCCATGTAAGACATCCTCCTTCCTACCTTAATGATTACAATTGTTTGTCAACCATCCTCCAGTTTCAGGAACCCCAATCTTACAAGAAGCCTCATGTGATCACCTTTGGTGACAAGTTATGAATGAAGAACTACAGGCCTTGGAGAAAATGCACCACATGGGATCATGTTGATCTTCCCCTGGTAATACCTTGGTTGGGTGCAGATGGGTATATAAGAATAAGACTTACTCAGATGGCTCTCTTAAGTAGTGAAAGGCATGCTTGGTAGCCCTAGGGATTCACTCAGGAGTGCAGTATTGATTATGAGGAGACTTTTGCTCCTGTTACTCAGATTACCTCTGTACGTAGCTTTCTTGCTATTTAAGTATTGGACTTTTCATCAGATGGATGTCAAAAATGCCTTCTTGAATGGTGATTTGGAAGAAGAAGTTTATATGAAGCCTCCTCTTGGGTATCCTTATCCATAACTTAAAGTTTGTCATCTTCACTGAGCCCTTTATGGACTTAAGCAAGCCCCTCGAGCTTTGTTTGCTAAGTTCAGTAGTACCATAGGCCATGTTGGCTTTACTTGCAGCCCGTTTGACTCCACTCTATTTGTTCGGAGAAGTGATGTGGTATTGTTCTGCTTCTCTTGTATGTTGATGACATGATTAGCACATGTAGTCATTTGACAGGAGTTCAGGAGCTTAAAACTTACTTGGGGAAACAATTTGAGATGAAGGACCTTGGAAGACTAAATTATTTTCTTGGTCTTGATGTACAGCATAGGGAGAGTGGTATCTCTTTTTTGCAGGTCAAGTATGCCTCTGATTTGATATCTTGGGCCTTTCTCACTGATGAGGAGGCTAAGAATACTCCCATTGAGCCTAATAAACACTTTGTTCCTATTGATGGGACTTTGCTGGAGAACCCTACACGTTACTGACAGTTGGGTGGGGGACTCATCTATCTTACAATGACTCATCCAGATATTGCATACATAGTTCACATTATGAGTCAGTTCATGTCTTAGCCTTAGACTACTTATTATGCAGCTGTTCTTCTGATTCTTCGATATGTCAGGGGTACATTGTATCACGGCCTTCATTTCTCTACTAGATCTTCTCTCACTTTACGAGCCTACTTTGATGCTGATTGAGGAGGTGATCATACTAATCATCGATCTACTACTGGATTCTGTTTATTGCTTGGTGACTCTCTTATCTCTTGCAGGAGTAAGAAACATACTCTAGCCTCTCGATCTAGTGCTGAGGCAGAATATCACGCTTAGTTTATACTATTGCTGAGGTTGTATGTCTCTGTTGGCTACTTCAAGATTTGGGAGCTTCCCGGACATCCTCCACTGATATATATTGTGATAGTCAAGAAGCTATTAAGATTACTTACAATGATGTGTTTCGTGAGCGAATAAAATATATCAAGGTTGACTTTCATTTTACTCGACAACATCTTGTGCTAGGCACTATCAAGCTTGTCCCCATTCGAATGAAGTATCAACTGGCTTATTTGTTTACTAAATATTTTAATGCTTGTGGCTTCAAGTTTTTAGTAGACAAACTCAAGTTGCTTTCTATCAAGCCATCTTGAGTTTGAAGGGGTGTACGATATTTGATATGGATATTATTATATTATATCATATATCATTATTTAATATATTCTATATATTTTAGAATTATAAATTTGAGATATTATTAGATTTATTATTATATTTAATATTTGATTAGATTAGATTAGTTTTGATTGTAGGGTTCAACTTCAGCATTTGGTTAGCCTATATAAAGGCTCATATGTACTCTCCTTTACTCAAGGATTCAATAATATTTTGAGGCTTGGTTCCTCTTTACTATAATCCTTCAAATTTTAACACTTTTTAAATTCAATCAAGAAATTTGATGAGGGAAATGTTATTGGAAATCTGAATTACTTAGATTAAATATTCATAATGGCATAATAATAGCTATAAATATAGCATCTTCTCAATTACAAAGGCAAAAGCCACAAATTGACAATAACTATTGTTACTACAAACTCACCTGTGTGGGACCTCTCCGTATTTTTTCATATGATTTCTGCTATTACATTTCTTTTTATTTTTATTTGCGGGAATATATGTCTGGATTTATACCCATTGAGGAGATCTGCAATTAATAGTTATACACAATTATAGCTGGGAATACGGTTGCGGGTTGGCCTGCACCAACCCACAGTGTGGGCCTGTGCAGCCCGCACTTCTGCGGGCTGGCAAAATATCAACTCTAACCCGCAGTGTGCGAGTTGTGGGCCAGCCTGCGGGCCCGCATTTTTTTTTGAAAAAAAAAATCATATTTTTTTAAAGAGGATTGAAAATATGAGACACATATATATGAGTAATTAAATTTACCTTTCTAGTATCAATCATTTCTCTTATAAAAATTTAAAAACATAATCTACAATTTATATCAAATTTGTTAAAGTTTATAAACAAAACATAAATCATCCTTAAGCAACCAAGATATAATAATTTTGTTTAAAGAATAAGAGAAGAAGTTAAGATTTTTTCTCTTTGGATTGAGAGGCACTAAGATAGGAGTGGAAAACTTATAAATTTTGTAAAATTATTATATGTAAATAAAAAATAAAAAATTTTGCGGGCCAACCCGCCAACTCGCGTGCTGGCCCGCATCAACCTGTGGGTTATGCGGTGTAGGCCTGTGCGGCCCGCATTTTTGCAGGTTGGGATTTTTCCAACCCTAATCCGTCAAAACCCACGGGCTCATTGGTTGAGCTCGCGGGTTGGGCCCATATTACCAAGGAACGAAAAATCGGACCAAGCAATGAACTGGTCACAGCACAGGTTCAAGGGTTAATGGGTCAACCGAGGTCTAACCGGTAGTTGAACCGGTCATATTAAAATATTATAATTTATTAGTGGCAATATATATTAATATATTTTTAAAATTCTATAGATAAAAATGAAGATTTTTAGAAAAAAATACTTAAAATCTATTAGTATGAGTTATAATGCATATACTTATGCAATGATATCTCCTTTTCTATAATTATTATATCTTTTTAAATAATTTTTTTCATTATATTCATTTTTTTTAGATTTATTCTTTTTTTACCTATTTTTCTCTTCATTTTGGTCTTCAACTTCCAATTTTCCCATAAAAAAAGTAAAAAAACAAATAAAAAATAAAAAATTACAAAAAAATGAAACCGGTCTGACTGGTTGAACCACCGGTTTTGACCGGTTCAACCGGTTTCAGATCGGTTCGACTGGTTCTCCGATTCAATCATCAAACCAGACCGGACCATTGATCGGTTCCCAGTTCAACCGGTCGAACCGACCGGTCCGGTCCGATTTTTCATATAGTGCATATTACCGGCTCTATACACAATGGATATAATACGGTGAAATACCATAATAAAGTAATGAACTCTATTGGATCACCACTATGATGGGAAAAAATTTTGTGTTCAATGGATATTGAGTATGAGAAGATCTATGCATGTCGTAATAATAGAATATTACACATGAAAGACTTGTGTATACTTGTTTCAGAACTGAGGTAGAAAGCCACTTTTAACCGGTGTTAAAAGTTCTTTCCGTACATGGTAATGCACGTCATCTTGTCACGTATATACACTCAAAATTGGCTTATCTAATGATAGTAAATTAATATTACATGAAAAGCTTTATAAACTTATTTCAGAACTGAGGTAGAAAGCTACTTTTAATCGGTGTTAAAAGTTTTTCCCGTACATGGTAATGCACGTTATCTTGTCACGTACACTCAAAATTGGCTTGCCGAAAGGTAAAATAGTTGGAAATTGGAAAGCCCATCCAATTTTAGTAATCAAATGCACAAAATTAATCAAGAATTCATGACTAGATGCCAATTTGGGATCATTACTGAAAAAAGCATTTTGCACGAGTTATCATGATTAATGCAAAATCACTTAAAATAAGTTAATCTAAATAAACATATGATCCAATGAGTATATGTATGTTGTGGATCGTAGGAGATTTAAAAATGAAAATTGTCGAGTGATTTATCATATTCTTATGAACCTTTACTACTAAAGGCTGTTCTACCTCTCTACTACAATAAAAGCTTACTTCTTAATTAAGTACGGGACAAGATCCAAATGTTGGTTCAGTGAATAATATAAATTTATTCATTAACTTAAATGTTGTCTCGAGAAAGAAAGGGACGATGAATCTTGTTTTGAAAGTTTAGGGGGGATGGATATGATTAGATTTTGGGGGGGGGGGGGGGGGACCGGCGATTTAGATATTGTGTTTACTTAATTAAACGTTTTTTTTTTTGGTAGTAGAAGGTAGAAACTGTTTTTGGTATTAGAGTTTTTCAGACTTAGTCCCTCTTCTACCTTTTCCATTAATTTTCCCTCCACTGTCCATCACCCTTCGATTAAAATTTGAGTGGTTCAGAATTAATGTTTTATAAAATTATGTTTTAAATATTTTTATTACAGTTTTAAATTATCCTAACTAGAATCTAGCAGTTTGAGTTTATTTGTTTATTTTGTAATGATTTGATATTTTATTAGTAACTTTATGAGACATTAAATTTGTACTCTTCAAATTTCAATATAAGGGTGGAGATGGGTAGTGGAAGGGAAGGATGGAGGAAGGAAGCCCAAGTCCGAGTTTTCCTAGGTTGCCTTATTTCATTAACATAAACGCCTAGTTTGTTTTTGTTTTTTTCCTTAGGGACAAACGATTAGTTTGTTTTACAATCTTGTTATTTAAGCTGTAAACAATATATAACTCATTTTTTAAATAATGTAAATTACATATTTAATTTTTTTATTGTTGCTTTCGTCAGCGGTAGAGTGCATATCACGCATCTAAATTAATTTGTATTATAATCTTTTCTAATCCTTACATCACTAAGTGTGCTTAAACAACGTCAACCATAACATGAAATGGTTTCTGTTACAGGGTCTTCCATGTAGCGTATTTAGAATTTGTATGTGTAGTTTTTATTACTCGTACTATATATTAAAAGTGAAGAATAACCAAGGAAATAAGTAAGTAATTACTACCCCTTTATCAAAAAATAAAAAATAAAAATGCAAAGACAAATAGGTACATTTAATAAAGAATATGAGGAAAAAATTCTCACGCATCGTTCCATCTCATTAGTCCACTTAAAACAGAAACTTGTTCCGTTTAAGGGTCTCTTTGGGAACATGTCTGGATGTAGAGGTGGTACTTCGCGTTGGCCTCCGGGTTTAGACCATTAGCCTGCCCCCTTCGTGCTCGCCAACCTGCCAATTTTTTTTTTTTAAATTTCACTCTTTTTTTAAAAATTTTTACTCTCTTTCTCTTTCACCTGTTTATATCACACTTTTTTTCTTTTATACATTTATGTTATGAAGTCAATTTCATTCTTGCTTTTCTTTTTTTTTTTATCTATTCACATCACAAAACTATATAAACACATATCTTTTAAATTTAATAATAGTAGAATAAATAAATATAATATGAAAATAAGTGTCAAATAAAAAATATGGGGAATTAATTAAATACATCATCAAAGGAAAGGAGATAAGGGATAGTAAGAGGGCATTTGAGGAGAACAAAATTAAAAAAAATTAAAAAAAAACAACGTGGGCCTGAACCTACCTATTTTTGGCGGACCCGCCTTACCGACTCTATCTGGATGGCGAAAAAACCCAGTTGGCAGCCGAAATGCCCAAAAGCTCAGTTGCCTTGCTTAGCATCCATTTGGGAATGCGTCTCCTCCCACTAGGCTTAATGAAAAAAGGTCGCTTTTCATAGAAGCTGATGGAAGGTGCTTCTTGCTCGGGTGAAGCTGCTTCTGCGACTGTTGGAGCATTTATCACTGGCATTCAAAACTTCTAAAGGAAGACATGGGGCCCACTACTTTTTAACTCCCACATCCATGCAGGTTCAACTTGCTGGTCAATAAGACTTTTAAAATTTTCCAAAGTGGCCTAATTTTCTTTTGGTGGGCCCAACTCGTGCCATTGTGCCACCTTTTATTTAAAATATGAGAAAAATGGGTAATAAAAGATTAAATAAAAGAGAATTAATAGTAAGTTGAAAATAATTAATATAAAGATATGTAATTAATGCAATATATATAAATAATATATACACAATTTTTTTTATCAACTTTTCTTTGCATTTTTTCATTTATCACAATATATACAAATAATATATGTGTGTGTAGTATTCAATAAGATTCATACCCTTTTAAGTCATTTCCTATCTAAACAGGCTTTTCAAACGCTAATCCAAACATGTTTAAGGTTAGAAAAAAAAAACCACTTCTGCTACCGCCAATCCAAACACAAATCACATTTACAATCTACCTTTTATCCTATCTGACTTTTGAAAAAGTCAGATTGAAAAAAGAAAGCTACTTCTCTACCGCTAATCCAAACATGCACTAAATTCATAAATAAAAAAAATTCATGGTTGAGTAGCAAAAGGTCAATTTAATTCAATAACTCCGTCAAGAAAAAATAATTCAATAACAATGAAGTCAATAAAAAATTCCGTTGAAAATAAGTTGTTAATACAAATAGAAATATTTGCAAATATGGAAGTCTTGCTGCAAATTCGGCATTTATATTAGCTACTCTCATTGATTTGCAACTGAAACTCATGGTATTTGAAACTTTACCTTTCTTTTGATTAAGTTGTTATTTTTTTCATTTAGTAAAAGTGATTTTAATTTTGTCAAAATTTGCTAAAATTATTAAATAAATAACTAGTATATACTACCTTCAGTTTTTAATATAAAATTTATATCATAAACCGGGGTAATATTAACCAAATTATCAAAAGATAAATCAGCGATTTAATATAATCAGTGGTGAATTTGTAAGTAATTTATTAAAATGTCCATTGTAATCTTTTGAATTTTTGTATTAGCTTTTATAATATAAATTAGAATTTGTAATTTTCAAATTGACACACTTGTTATTTCGCTATTGTTAGTTATTAAAAAGTGTTCACCAATGAACTTAAACCAATACGGATATAAACAACTTGACCTAAGTTCTGCTTGTATTATTAAAACTATTAAAAATATTAAGAGAGTGTTTGGTTTGGCTTATTTGAGCCTAATAAGCCCGATTTTATAGTATAAGCTTGGTACAAATCACAACTCAAATTTTCATATGTTTGGGTGAGCGTTGATGAATTGGATCACGATTTCAATAAAGAGCTCCTTCAAAAAGCTCCAAGCTTCAACTTTTAACTTATGATTAAGGAGCTTTTTATATTTCTCTCCCTTCTCTTCTCTTCTTCGAGAGAGATGCGCTTGATGGCCTTTGCAGCTAAGGCAAAAATGGCAGTGAAGTCTCTACACTGAACGCCAAGCGAAACACGAAAGGATTGATCTGCAACACGCCTGTATTGTCATCTTCTTCTACTTCTTCCTCTTCTACTACTTGTTCTTCTTCCTGTACTGTGATAACGGAATGGGGGTGGCTTCTTCACAATGACAAGAGCAATGGTAGTGACGAGACCGAGGCCGCCAGAGAAACCAAGAAAAGAATGAAGGATCGGAGGAGGTGGTGATGATAGAGAGAAGAAAGAATGAAAGAGAAAAAGAATGAGAAAAGAATGAGAAAGATAGATCAAAAGATACCAAATTTGTTTAATAATAAATACTCTGCCCTTCCTATTCAAAATATAAAGAGAGAATTGTAAACAAATACCCCAGTGGGGACTTGATTACCAAATGGGACCCCAGTATTTTGGTATCACATTTTCTAACTTCAATTTTTGATATCACATTTTCTAACTTCAATTTTTCCACTTGTTTTTAATATTAAATATCTTGTTTTCTTACAATTAATACAAAAGCACTTATGTAATCGTCAATCCAAACAAGTTTTGACTTATATAAAAGTATTTATTCAATCGCTCATTCAAATATAAATCATATTACATAAACTGACTTTTTTATAAAATCATTTTTAATAAATCAGAAACAAAATAAGTCATTTTTCTTACCATTATCCCAAACACACACTTAACTTGTCATAAAATTCAAACTATTTTTAATATTATTCTTATTTTTTTTATCAACAATATTACCCTTATGAACTACATTAAATTCCAATTACATATAATCTCTATTTTCTTTCAATACGCTTGTTAAATAAATTAAATATGACTATATAAATAAGGATCATACTTACATCAAGTTCCTTACATCTATTACATCAAGTTCTCCAATCACACATGACCATGTGTGCTATTTTTTGCATTTGGATTTATAGTTCATTGATAATAATTCAAAAATATAACACATGGTCACATGTGATTAGAAAACTTAACGAAATAGACATAAGGAAATTGATGTAAATATTTTCCTATAAATAAACATGAGTAAAGTTGGAAAAAAAACAAAAAACAAAAGCTACCTCCAATAAAGCTATTTATTTTCACAAATAATAATAATAATAAAAAAGAAACTATTTATGTATGAGTATTTTCTTTTTTTTTTCAGTTATTTTATTTTTATAATGTGAAGGGTTTCCCACTTTCCCCTTTCAAGGTTTATAACGCAAATGGTTTTCACCTCTCACAAGTCTACTTCCTGGAATTCAAACTTGTACTGTGTTTTCTTCCTTCCAGGGTTTACCATATTGACCAACAGCTTGCTGGTTTTTCCAGCTATTTAAAGGTGAGTAGCAATGTAAGCTATAAAGCATATGAAAAGTCGGATTAGAAGGGACAAGGAAGATCAAAGCTTCAGCATATTTATAGAAGGTTGGAACCTAATAAATTAGGCAACTTTCAGGCTTAAAGAAAACAAAAATATACTCTTTGTGATTAATTGGATAGTAAATTTTAGGTGAAACACACATAACAATTAGGTGCATGCAATTTTTTACTACCGCCTTACTACATTTTTATTCATTATTCAGAAAATTATAATTATTATTTCTAACCTATCACCATGTGGAGGTATCATGCAAAATTAAACTTCAAGGGAAGGTGTTCAGAGGTTTCCTCTTCAACATAGGAAGTGGAATAGTTATAGTGCTGAGCTATGGGATGTGCTTTGGGGTTGAAGCTGGCATGGGAGCAAGAATATCTAGGAGTATCACATCATCTAAATTTTACTCAATCAAAATATAACAACTTTGCATATTTTAATTTTTGATGGCTGATGAGACGTCTAAAAAATTCTCATTTTATTTTAATTTTTTTTAAAAATAAACTTAATTTAGAAAAACAAAAGCTCATCCAAATGAGATTGTTTGGATCTAGGGGAGAGATTGGGTATCACTATTCTAACAAAAATGAGCACGCAAGCATACTCTCGGAGGTACTTAACAATTTGAGGAGGGATGGGGAGGCTCTCACGCTGCTCCAGTGGTCCAGTGTCAGAGGTGAGGTTGTGTTGTACTGTAACTCGTAAAAAAAGTCTAAAACAAAAAAAGGGAAAATTTCAAAAAAATACGGTGGAATATAGAAAAGGATAAATCAGAGCTTCGAAATTACAAAATCCCATATCAGTATAGTGGATGAATCCGGAATTATAAAATCTAGCTAAAAAGACGCCCTTGCCCTTTAGCCCTTTATCTTGTTCTCTCTCAGTTTGGAATAACAACACCTGTCTTTTTATTAACAATATTATATTTTACATTAACAAGTTTGAAATTAACAAGTTTCAGGGCCAATAACAACACATGTCTCTTTATTAACAACATCATATTTTGCATTAACAACTCCACTTTCTTGTTTCACAACTTCGTATCTCAATTTCAAACTTATCCCTGGGCATGTGTTGATTTTTGAGATGTGAAGTTGTGAAAGAAGAAAGTAGAGTTGTTAATGCAAAATATGGTGTTGTTAATAAAGAGACATGTGTTGTTATTCCGAGCTGAGAGAGAGGGAGAACAAGATGAAGGGTTCAAGGGCATGGGCGTCTTTTCGCCGAGATTTCATAATCCTAGATTCCTCAACTGTATTGATACCATACTGACATGAGATTTTGTAATTTTGAAGCTCTGATTTATCTTTTTCAATATTTCAGTGTATTTTTTTTTTGGAATTTTCCTTTAAAAAAATACAACTCAATTAAAGAATATAAAAATTAAATGATGATACTCTCATTCAAATCCATTAAAGTAGATTCTTAAAGATTTGGTTTACATTTAAACTGCGAACTGAAAACAAATTTTGAAGGAAAAAATTAAAATTTTAACGCAAAAGAAAATTATATTTTTATTTATAAATTCTTTTTGCCATATTAAAATTTTAACACTTGCCCCAACATTCTTACATGGAGAAACTCACAAAATCATGCTTAACAAACTTTTTTTCCGACCAACCCGTTCTTCAAAGAATCCTAAAAAACAAGAAATGTATATATGTGGTTAGAGTATTTTTGTTTGGCTAAATAGGAATTTAATATCATTTGACTACCCTGAGAACCCTATGGAAAAAATTTCCCTTATTATTATAAACTACTCAGTAAATAGTAGTAGTGGTGAAATTGTAATTTTGTATATTTCAATATAATTGTTTTTATTCAGAAAAAATAGAGTTGTTATTAAGAAAAAGTAAAGTTGTCTCTTTTAGAATAAATCTTTCCAAATTTTTTATTACCTTCCGATTCACAACCACCAATAACCAGCAATATTCCTCTGAAACATGTAGCAGGCAAGATTTAGAAACATAATCATTAAAACCCAAGCCCACAAAACGGAATCAAAGCCGCCATATGAGAGTCGATCCCTCATATCTATTTATTGCCGCAAAAATAGCCACACCACCATAGAAAACCCAAAAAGACACATAAAAGAATAGAGATCAACAGGTGGGAGAATCTTGGAGATTGAATTTGTAGAAATATAAACATTTCCATGATTTACATGATTCTATAAACTAATGAACCACATCTTTATTCAAGTCTAAAAGGGCAAAGCAACCGCATTTAAATCTTTTAGGAAAGTTCACATTTTTATCTACTTTGATTGCACTTTTTTTTCCAACCCTCCAAAGGCTAGCTTGCTTAATATTTGAATCGTTCGGGTAGTTTGAAAGAATTCATTTATATATAGTTAAAACTTGTTTTTTATATATCGATATTTTATATAAAATTTATAAAATCGTAATATTCATGAGTCATGAAGAACACGTGTTCTCTTATAATCAATGTATGGAAAACCGGACCGGACCGGCCGGTTCAGACCGGAAACCGGTGAACCGGTCACTGGTCCGGTCCGGGTGAGGGGAAAAAACCGGTGAACCGGTCAACCCGGTCTGACCCGTGTGAACCGGCCTGAACCGGGGTGAACCGGCCTGACCCGGACTAGTCACGGTTTGATCTTTTTTTTTTTTTTTTTTACTTTTTTACACTCCAAATGAAGTCATTTTGGCTTTTTTTTTTTGTTTAAAAAAAAAATTTCCTAACAGTTTTTTATTTATATGGAGCTTTAAAAGGATTATGGAATACTTTTAACATTGGTTGGGAAAAAATCCTTATATACTTAATGATATTTTTGTACGTATTAGGTTCAGGAGGTTATATTGGACTATTAGTTGAAAAATAACTCTCATATAGTTTTTTGAAAGGTATGTATGAACATTTAAATTATATAAATTTTTTAAATTGACCCCGGTCTGACCCCCGGTTTGACCCCCGGGTTGACTCCGGTCTGAACCACTGACCCTTAACCCAGTGCCTCGACCGGTTCAATGCCCGGTCCGGTTTTCAGTACCTTGCTTATAATGCATTAGCGAAGAACACTTGCAAATTTTTTATTAGCTCATATTAGGTTTTGTAACTTTTTATATGAACACTTGTTATTTTGCTATTTTTAATTGTTAATATGTACATGTACACTTATAAATTCACCTATAAAATATAAACATTTGTTATATTGTATTGTTAGTTGTTGAAATGCGTATGTACATTTGTAAATTTACTTATAAACTTGACTTAATGAATATAAACAACTTCACCTAAATTTTGTCTTTTTTTCCTATGCTCGTTTTCTTTTTATAAATCTACAACGTTTTTTTCGTATATTACATAGGTTCTTATAAAAGTTTCATAAACAAAATAGGGAAGAAACGAATTATTCCTTGTATTTATCACCATTAATTTTTATAGTTTTACATTAACGTTAATATACTTTTAAATTCAGTCAAGAAATTTGATGAGGCGAAAATATTATTTGAAATCTGAATTACTGTAGATTAAATATTCACAATGACACAATAAAAGCTTTAATTAAAGCATCTTCTCAACTACATAAGCAAAAGCCACAAATTGCCAATAGCTATTGTTACTACAAAAATACAAGGTGGGACCTGTCCTTTGCTATTACGTTTCTTTTTATTTTTAGCTGCAGCAATATGTCTGGATTTATACACAATGAGGAGATCTGCAATTAGTAGTTATAAACACGGGATATTCCAGCAAAAAAAAAAGTTATACACAGTAGATATAATACGGTGAAATATCGTCACTATGAAAATGTTGAGTCAAATGGATATTGAGTATGAGAAAATTCATGGATGTCCTAATGATTGTGTCATGGGCCCAAGAGGAATGGGGCGAAAGGGTGCTGGGCAAGAAGGCCCAATCATAGAGCAAAGCCTGCGAAGAAGCATGAGGAATAAACGAAGAACCTGGAAGCTGCATGATTTGGAGGGTGAAACGGTAAAATAGTTGGAAATCGTAAGACATATCGAAAGTAGTTGTAGACATATTCCACTACTTATATAAGACGACAAAAGTAGTGGCATATCGAAAGGTAAAATAGTTGGAAATTAGAAAGCTCATCCAATTGTAGTAATCAAATGCTCAAAATTACTCAAGAATTTATGACTAGGTGCAAATTTGGGATCATTACCAAAAAGGCATTTTGCATGAGATAACTCCCCTCCAGTATTTATCACGAAAAAAAAAATATAAAGTCACTTAACATAAGTTAATCTGAACAAACATCCGATCGATCAAATGACTAAATGTGTGTTGTGGATCGTAGGAGATTTAAAAAGAAAAGTGCCGAGTGATTTATCATATTCTTATGAACCTCTACTACTAAAAGTTGTTCTACCTCTCACCTACAATAAAAATGTACTGTTTAATTAAGTACGGGAAAAGACCAACAAGCTATTAGTTGAAGTGATAAGCGACCTCACTCTTATAAGGATGAGGAACACAAGTTCAAATCCTAAAATTTGCACTTAGTGGGAAAGACGAAAACCCTTTACGTTTTAAGCCTTAGAAGAGGAAACCATTGATCATGCCCAAAAAAAATTATGGGACAAGATCCATATATTGGTTCAGCGAATGATGTAAATTCATTCATTAAATTAAATGGTGTCTAGGGAATGAAAGGGACGATGAATCTAGTTTTGGAAGTTCAAAAGGGCATGGATAGGATTAAATGAGAAAAAAAACACCAACGATTTAGATATTGTCTTTACATAAACGTATTTTGTTTGGTAATAGTAGAAAGGTAAAACTGTTTTTGGTAGTAGAGTTTTCCATAGCTTCCCTCCTTTACCTTTCCACTACCCATTTTCATATTTTCATTAAAATTTGAGTGATCTGGATTTAATGTTTTGTAAAATTATTTTGTAAATATTTTCTTATTGAAGTTTTAAATTATCATGATTAAAATTTAACCGTTTGCAATTATTTATTTATTTTTAATAATATGATATTTTATTAATAATTTTACCGTTCAAATTTCAATCAAGGGTGGCAATAGGTAGTGGAGGGAAATGATTGAAGAAGGAAGGCAAGTCCGAGTTTTCGTTGCCTTATTTCATTAACATAAACGCCTAGTTTGTTTTACAATCTTATTATTAAAGTTGTAAACAATATATAACTAATTTTTTAAATCATGCACATTATATATAAAATATTTTTCATTGTTGTTTTCGTCAGCTGGAAAGTGCATAATCAAGCATCTAGTTTAATTTGTGTTATAATCTTCCCTAATCGTTACAACACTAAGTATGAAATGGTTGTGGTTATAGGGTCTTCGATCTAGCATATTTAGAATTTGTATGGATAGTTTTTATTATTGTATATCAAAAGTGATAACAACCAAAGGGCAAAGGAATAAGTAAGTAATTATTATCCCTTAAAAAAAAAAAAGCAAAGACGTACATTTAATCCAGAAGATATGAGGAAAAAATTACCTAACTGAGGTTTCAAAGTGACAAGCTTTACTACTCATAGGACCATCTCATCTTCCCATTTAGAACGGAAACTTGTTCTTAATTGGAAACAAAAAATCATAGTGGGGTTGCAAAAGGTCAATTTAATTCAATAACTCCAACAAGAAAAATTAATTCAATAAACAATTCTGTTGAAAGATAAGTTGTTAATACCAAGGATGTTGAACCTGGACCGGACCGGCCCGGAAACCGGCGAACCGGCCGGTAAACCGGTCCGGTCCGGGTTGACATTTTTAAAAAAATTTTTTATTTTTTATTTTTCCTTTAGAATTTTATACTATAAGTCTAAAATTTTCAATTTCTCACCGGTTTGGTCCCGGTTTGACCCACTGACTCTTAATCCAGTACCCCAACCGGTTCAATGCCCGGTTCGAGTTTTAATACCTTGGTTAATACAGACCGAAACATTTGCAAATATGAGAGTCTTGGCAGCAAATTGGGCCTTTATAAGCTACTCCAAATGATTTGCAACAGAAACTTTCGGTATTTACACTTTCCTTTTTATATAAGCACCATTTTTTTATTTGGTTGTTAAATTTTTTCATTTTGTAAAATTTATTCTAACCAAGGTATTAAAACCCGAACCGGGTATTGAACTGGTCGGGGTACTGGGTTAAGGGTCAGTGGATCAGACCGCGGTCAAACCGGAGCTAAACCGGGACCAAACTGGTGAAAAATTGAAAATTTTAGATTTATAGTATGAAATTGTAAAGGAAAAATTAAAAAAAAATTAAAATAGTAACCCGGACCGGACCGCTTTACCGGTCGGTTTGCCAGTTTCCCGGTCCGGTCCGGGTTACATAACCCTGATTCTAACTATATTTTGTCAAAATTTACTAAAAGAATTGAACAAATAACTAGTAGATTACTCTCTATATTAATTAGGTAACTACGTTCTTAATTATAAGATCTTGCTTGGGGTGTGAATTGCACCACAAACGAGATTTTATATCATGGACTGGTAGTATCAACCAAATTGTCAAAAGATAAATTAAAGTTTTAATATAATTACTCATTAGTGGTAAATTAATAAATAATTTGTTAAAATGCCTATTGGGTACTTATAAATTCACCTAGGAAACACTTGTAAAGTTTTGTATAAGCTTTTATAATATAAATTAAAATTTGTAAATTTTCATATGGACACTTATTATTTTATTATGGTTAGTTATTAAAAAGTGTTCACTAAGGAGCTTATGATCTAATGAATATAAATAACTCGACATAAATTCTGTCTGTAATAAAAACAATTAAAAATATTAAATTTTTCATAAAATTCAAATAATTTTTAATATCATTCTTATAATTTTCTTGCTAACAATATTACCTTATTGACTACATTATTATTTATTGACGCATTTCATTATACTGTGGTGAATGTAACAGAAAGTACCGCCACAGAAAACTAGAGATAAAAGGCATATTCCAAAAAAAAAAAAACTGGAATTAAATAAAACTGAAAAAAAAAAACATAAAACAATAAATCGCATAACTACATATTGCCTACATCATTCAGCTCCAATCACATATTAATATCTGTTTTCTTTCACTACTCTTGTCAAACCTGAGTATATATAAAAAATGTACTCATTACAAAGTGTAAATGTATAATGTATATAGTTTCCTACAATAAAGTCGGCAAAAAAAATTAAAAAAAAAATCATCCTCCAATAAAGTTAATGGTCAAGAAACTATTTATGTGGGAGTATTTTCTTTTTCTTTTTTTTTTCCATCTATTTAAGGGTGAGTAGCAACTTGATTTGGTACTCTAAACTATAAAGCAGGTGATAAGCTGGATTAGATAGAAGGGGCAAGCTAGATCAAATTTTCAGCATATATTTACAGAAGGTTTAATGCAGGGACTTTGGGCTAAAAGAAAATAAAAATATATTTGATGATTAATTGGATGATAAGTTTTAAATGAAATACACCTAAAGTGTGGGCAATAAGAGAAATACTCACCTACTTCAAAATGGTCTCATAATCTTATTCAATCAAATACAACAACTCAACATATTTTAATTTTTTGTTACCTGATGATTGGTTTGAAAAATTTTCGTTTTATTTTGCTTTTAAGAAAAATAAATCTCTTAATTTAGAAAAACAAAAGCTCATTTGAACCAAATTAAGATGTTTATTTTTCTTAAAACAAAGAAAAAATGGGGATTTTTCTAGACAAGTTCATCAGTAAAGAAGGAATAAAAGCAAGTTGCTGTATTTTTATTGGATAAAGTTTAATTGATGTGGCGCTTATGGAATATATAGGTAATTCTCCGAATTAGATTGTTTGGATCCAAACTCTTGGGTATCAAAACTCTAACGAAGATGATGTGTAATACCCCGAATTTCGAGACTCGAGGCTAGAGAATAAGCCTAAGATTAGTGGATTGCTAAGCCCCGGTTTAGCAAGATCCCAAATTGTGATTGGGGGTTAATGACTACAAAAGTGGACGTGGTTAGTGATTAATGAACCCTTTTAAAGAATATAAAGTGGATTGTAGTCACTTGTGTTATGAGCAACGCCAAAACCCTGTATTTGAGTTCAATTGTGGATCAACATCCAAATTGACTTAGAATAGAGGGAAGAATTGAATGGGGTATTGTGATGGAAATGGTGTCATGTTGTGGTGATTTCTAGTAATGTATCATATTTTTCCAATGAAGAGGACTTAAATACCTTTCATTTGGCTTTGGGATCACCTCATTTTGATTTTTCTAGAATTAGTTATGATTTTGCAAAGATTGGGCAGAAAATCTGCCAGAAAATCCGAAAATGCCAATTTTGGGAATTATGACATCAGCATAATAAAACATGACATCATCCTAATATTAAAGCACCTTTTCTTCATCTTCCTTCCTCCAAACCGACGCCATTCTGCAACAGAAATAAAGAAAAACAGTTGAGAGCTCTTAGAGAGAGAAAGAGGAGAAATCTCGTAAGGTAAGCCGATTTCTCCGACGATCTAGCTCCTAACGCGTATAACTCCGATCCTAAGCTACTCCTTTATGTTCTTTAAGGTTTGGAAGCTCTTTCTTTGGTGTTAAAACAGCTAGGGTTTCAGCCACAAGAGGGAAAAGCCAGAGGGAGCTTGAGGTAACTTCCAAACTCTTGTGTATTGACTATTCCAGCTGCTGTGGGCAATTTAATCGGTGAAATTTCGCCGGATTGCCATTGGTTTAAATTTTTGGAAATGGGTATGTGGGGCTGTTATGCTGCCCAAATTGGTACTAAATGGTAGTTGTAACCTAATAGAATAGTCAATAAAGTGGTTAGGAGTAGAAAGGAACGCGTTTACGGAGCCGAAACCGAAAAACCCCAATTTTCCCCTTAAAACCCATATATTTCGGCCAGCATTGTAAATGGGTCTTAGAGTTGGATTTTCAATGATTTGATGGTTCCATTGAGTTCAGGAGCGAAAATTAGGTGGGGTTACAGTTGGTCACTTTTTCGGAACAGGCCGAAAAAGCATAATTACGAAAACGCCCCTGAAACCCTTAAAGTGGGGCTGTCAAGGGTAATTTTGTAATTGACATTGAATTTGATAATTCCAAGTCCGGAAATGGATTCCTTGGGCAAAAATATGTTAGAATAGCCCATGTCAAAATTTCAGGAAAAGTACAGTCGGACCGGGTACGGTGGGGCCGGACCGGGTCCCTGGGGGCATTTTAGCAAATTTTCAATATAGCTTCATATGACCCTCAGAAACACTATGGAAGTGTCTAAATAGTACATTTGACATTGTAGGATCGAATGTGAAGCCCCGAGTTGCTGGCACGTAAATCGAGGAGAAAAGACTGGAGGTAGGGAACTTATCTCTCCTGCATGCTCTGATAACTGTATTAATGTGTTGATGCATGTTATTGCTTTGCTTGACTATGTGGAACATGTATGAATGATTTGAAGCTATGTTTCAATATATGTTATGGCCATATGTGTATCGTTCGAAGCATTGAGCTTATAGATTTGTCATTGTATGTGTGCATGAGTTATGTGATGCAAGCATGTCATGCATTAAACACTTATCTTGCCTGCATATTGATAATGTTTCCCTACTGAGATTCTCTCGAATCTCACCCTCCCTTACCAACAATTTAGACAGGGTAGGTGGATCGAGGATGGAGTAAGCAATCAAAGGCGACGGGACTCGTTCGGGTTGTAATCTTGTGATAGGTGGTTATCAATGCATGTTTAGGATGAGTATATTTGGTTATGTATTTGAAATGAGTTGTTGGATATTTGTATATGTATGAGAAAGATTTGTGTAATCCCCATATGAGGGCTTGTATGGGCGAATGTGCCCTATAAAGCTCGAGTTAATATATGGAAACTGGGATTGCCGGGATTATTTTTGTGTACTCTGATTTATTATGAATGTGATGTTTCGCGTAGTAATTGTATTCGAAAAGTGATTATGAGACCAAGTTTATAAATGATTTCGAAAGGTAATTTTGAAAACCCCGTCTGGTATATGGGTTTGTAAAATGTTATTTGTTTCTTATTGGTCTCTATTTCACTTTAATTGCGTATTTCGGATATAATTACGGCAGGGGGTTACATGATGAGCACTCTAGCATACTCATCGGAGGCTAACAAAGTGGCCGCGTCAATGAAACATTGAACATTGTAGCAAGGATTGTTCGGTTATTGTATCCTCCAAGTCTAAAAGAATTCATTTATATGTTGTTAAAACTTCTTTGTTATATATCTGTATCTTATATAGAATTTATAAAATCATAACATTCATGAGTCATGAAGAACGTGTGTTCTCTTATAATGCATTAGCAATGAACCTTGAAAATTTTTGTATTAGCTCGGATTTGTAAATTTTCATTTGAACAATTGTTATTTTGCTATTTTTAGTAGTTAATAAAATGCATATATACACTTATAAATTCACCTATAAAATATTGACATTTGTTATATTCTATTGTTAGTTGTTAAAATGCGTAATTGCACTTGTAAATTCACTTATGAACTTAACTTAATGGATATAAGCAACTTCATCTAAATTTTGTCTTTCCCTATCCTCGTTTTCCTTTTATAAATCTACAATTAGGCACATTTTTCATATAATACATAGGTTTTTATAAAAGTTTCATAAGCAAAATAGGGAAGAAAAGAATTATTCCTTGTATTTACCACCATTAATTTTATATTTTTACATTAACGTTAATATACTTTTAAATACAGTCAAGAAATTTAACGAGGCAAAAATATTATTTGAAATATGAATCACTGTAGATTAAATATTCACAATGGCACAATAATAGCTTTAATTAAAGCATCTTCTTAATAACTGATGCTACCAAAATTTAATTAAGAACCATAAGTATACGGGCTATGAAAATAGTATAATAGCGAATTACTATCATCCCACAGAGACTCAATTAAACTAGCGATTAGGCATCAAAATTTCCATTTTCATTTAAGTTGAACAAGACACAAGGATTGGATAAAGATAGAACAAAAACACGGATCTAACTAAAAAAAATGAAATAAGCAAATCTTAACTAAAACTAAGGCTACCAGTAATTTTAAATTACTTTGCAATGATTTAGATTATTATAGCATTGATTAGTTTTTAGTGTCTAACATCTCCCCTTAATTGTCGGTAAAATTATTTGTATGACTTGTTCTCAAGTTTTTGGTTTGGAAATAGTTTTGAACATTTGAAAACTTCTTTGTTTTGACATAAAAAAAATTGGAAAATTTTGAAAGAAAAATTGGTTTTCTTTTTGGAAGCTTAGGTTTTACTTGTAAACATTGGCAAAGTTGGCTTGATTTGAACTTCGAAAGGATTGATTTTGATTAGGATTCCATTCTATTTTTTTGAAATGTTAGTAAATAGGCAAATAATTTGGCTTTAGGTAAATGACTTTAGGATATCCAAAACCGGTGAGAAAATTGAGCCTAAGTTTCATTTCTTCAAAGACGGAGTACTCCTATTGTGATTTCATCTCTGTAACTTGTCTTGAATCTCTTTTAAAACTTGAAATCCTTTTGCATACACAAAGATGATTTAGGCATTCATTTCATTGCTAGTTTGGCCAACTGTCTGTCCTTATCACATGAAGATCCTTTGTTTTACCCCATTTGAGTTTAATTTTTTTTTAAAAGAAAATTACATAGAGTAAAACCCTTTGTTTGAGATATGCAATTTTTATATTTTTTTTCTCTTCTGATTCATTTGTTACTTTAGCAAGTGTTTAAGTAAAGCAATTTAAAACGTGAAGGAGTTATAAAGTCTACACTATAGAAGTGTGTGTAGAGAGTGAAAAGCAAAATAGGAAAAAAGAAAAGAAAAGATAGAAACAAAGAAATATATGAAAAAAAAAAAGTGAATGAAATCTGTAAAGCGAAAAAAAAAAGTAAAAGAAAAAGAAAAGAAGAAGATGAAAAAAATGAAAGAAAGATATAGAGAAAAAAAAAATGAAGGAGAAAAGATCGAAGAAAAAAGAAAAAGATTGTTGAGGTCAAAAAAATAAAGGTTGTTTATAGTGTTAGTGAGTTTGTTTTCTCTTGGTGGGTATTTCTTCATTCTTTATGAATTTCATTAAATTGTTTAGCACTAATTAAAGTATTCGTCCATACCATTTGACCACTTTTATTTCTTGATCCTACCATATTCATTACAACCCTTGAAAGTCGCTTTGATTTGTGTGTGCAAAGAAATAATATAGAGGAGATTGAGATGAGAAACAACGTAACTTATGATAGATAGATTACAATAGGTGACTTTGAGTGAAACGCAAGCCTTTAAATATTTTGAGAGTAGAGAGCAAACATTTGATTTGTGCGAGACATTTTATTATAATTTATCGTTACCAAATTAATTGTCTTACTACTTGCATTTTTGTAAGGTGGAAAAGATTTCTTAAAAAAAGAAATTTTAATTCTTAATAGTTTGAATTGATTCCAATTTTATAGTGTTTGCTTTAAAAATCTTGCTTCCATGATTTTCTTTAGTTGTTTTTGCAATTTAAAAATCTTGAGGACAAGATTTGATGTAAGTGTGGGGTGTAATGACTCCCCATATTTTAATTAGATTTGAGATATATTTTAATATATTTGGGGAATAATCAATATTAAATTAAAGATATTTTCTTAAGATTTTATATGATATCAATTGGGTGCATTATTTTAGGATTTACATTAAAATAGAAGTTTTAAAGTTTATGAAAGAAATAATACTAAGAAAATAATAATTGAAACTTTTCTTTAAAAAACAAGAGCTTCAGTATTATTATTATTATTATTATTATTATTATTATTATTATTATTATTATTATTATTATTATTATTATTATTATTATTATTTCTATTTCTTTCCACAGCGAAGCATGCGCTGCTGTTTTGAGAGAATTGGAGGGGAAACCTAATTAACCAAAAGCTACAATCAGCATCCACGAAAAAAAAGAGAGGGAAGGCAGCCGCACTTGGAATCATCACCCCATCGTTCTTAATCGCTGAACCAGAGGGAGGTGGAGAGTATTATTGAGCGTCTTCTTCATTGTGAACCTTGGGCGACTGAATCAGAGGGAGGGCGAGAACGCTTTGAAGGCTGGGCCTGGGGAGGAACCTTAGCTACTGTTTATTGTAATATCCCGATTTGTAATTAGGGCTAATGACTCTGATAATTATTGTAATTATCTTGATTAAGCACTATTATGATTAATGTAATATGAATTTTGAAATAAATACATGTGGTATTTAAGATCAAGGGTTAAGATTCATTGATAATGGGTCGGTATCCTATGCCTTGCGGTTATATGAACTTAAAGTGGAAGTGGATAGGATGATGACAAGTGGCAAGAGGGTAGCTTTTGGATGTGGCACTAGAAGACAAAAGTCACTTTTTCCTCTTCCCTCTCTCTCTTGTGCGGTTGTGTGTGTGTGAGGAAGAGAATTTCATCATCCTCCTCCCATTTTTCTCTCTCATTTTCTCATCTCTCTCCTTCCTCCATTTCTGGCGCTGGTTTGAGCTTGGAAAGAGAAGAAGAAAGCTTTGATTTTGGTAAGAAATACTCCTCCTTTGCTCAAAACCTCTTCTATAATATTGTTCATCTCAATGAGAGCTACATTGTGATGGTTGTAGAATCTTGAAATAGTGTTGATTTGTGAGTTGGTCGAATTTGGAAGTTGAGGAATCAAAATTCTTGATTGGGCAAAGTAAAGAGGTAGGCATTTAGAGCATTTTGGTATGTTGTTTGTGAGCTTTGGCTAAGTTTGGTGAAATCTGGAATTTTTGCTCTAATTATGCCTATTTCTGGAAATATGAAGTTCATTATGATTGATGATTGGAAATGATTGAGTTTGGATATATATGAACATTTGATGCATTTTGGATAGATAGAAATTGATTGGGATTCATTTGGATCACTTGGGAAAAGTTGGAAAATCTGTTTTGTTTAAGCTCTGTTTTTCGCTGTCAGTTTGGACGAGCGTTTTGAGTGACCAAATGGTATTGAAAAATTGTGAAACTTTCCAATCATAAAGTTCACATCCCAAGCTTCAAAATGGACATATATTTTGTGTCATTTCGTTGAGTATTCTGAGAGTTATGCTCTGCCAAAGTTTGGTACAAAAACAGAACTCTGTTTTGGAGTAGTGTGTAGTTTTTGGTGATTCTGTATTTGTGTAGTGATTTCCAATGAAGGGCTATATTTTTCCTTGAAAGAGGACTCATATACCTTTCATTTGGCTTTGGAATCACCTCGTTTCGATTTTTCTAGAATTAGTTATAGTTTTTCGAAGTGCAGCCCAGAGTCAGGAAACTTCTGGGCCGCGGCCCAAGTCTTTCTGGCCTGTTTTGGGCCGCGGCCCACGAGTGGCGGGCCGCAGCCCAAGGCCTTCTGACCATCTTTGGGCCGCGGCCCAAGGAATGGTGGGCCGGGGCCCAAGCCTATGTTCCAGCACTTAGTGTTTTCGAAAAGTGACCTTCAACCTATGGTTTCCCAACCTTTTAGGGCTTTCATTAGAGACATTTGTGGCCTCTTAAGAGTCCTAAATGATAACCAACTTAGAGTATTATTGAAATATACATATGGAAAAGAAATTTGATTGGTTGTCCCTAATTTGAATAGGATTTGACATTTGTCGCCCTCGTGAGGCCACGGTGCCGGAGCCAGTCAGGAAAGATACAGGTAGTGACTCTATCTTTATACCTTATGTGATGTATGATATGCATACTATGTCATTGTTTTGAAATGGATTTAGTATGTTGCGAGTTTTATGAAATTGTGGACGCACCTCTATACCAATAGTCCCTGAGTCGCTAATAACGGTTCGGGTGAAGGTTGTATGCCTTCCCGGCGGTAAAAGGGGATGAGGTTAGGGTGTGATATATGTGTATATGTGGGCCGAAAGGCTAATTGTGGGCCGAAAGGCTATTTGTGAAGGCCGACGGGCCATTTGTGAAAGCCGAAAGGCTATATGTGAGCCGTGTGGCTATTTGTATGCACTGCCACGCCAATAGTCCCTGAGTCGCTAACAACGGTTCGGGTGAAGGTCGTATGCCTTCCCGGCGGTAAAAGGGGATGAGGGTGGAGTGATTTGTGTTGCTGTACGAGATGAATTGTTTACATATTATGTGATTGCATGTGGTATGAAATAGTTGTTACTACGGGGATTCTTTAGAATCTCACTCTTCCAAATGACTAACCTTTTCAGACAGGGCGAGTGGCTCGAAAGGGAAGCGGACAACCAGGAGTAGTTAGGATTACTCCGAGATATAGAGGTTGTTGGTTATCTTGGTTTTGGATTTGGGATTGCCAAGTGTATATAGATGTAAATGATTATTTTGGTCATGTAATCCCCAGTTTGGGAATTTGTAAACCCATGATATATTTATATATATGTAGATGAACCCGGGGTTTGCCGGGATTTTGGTTTCCGCACTTTGATATTTATTATGTACTCTGATTTCTCTGGTAATTATATCCGCACGTGAATGCGAGACCACGAATATATATATGTTTTGAACTGATTTTCAAAATACCCCATCTCTTGAATGTGGGAATATAAATTGTTATTTCATCTTATTGGTCTCTATTTCACTTAAATTTCGTAATCCGGATGTAATTACGGTGAGGGGGTTACATTTTTGGTATCAGAGCTGCAGTTCCTGGCAAGGGTAGAGTTTGCTAGGATAGCTCCCTTAGTGTGATCTTAAGTGATAGAAAACCATCCATGAATATTAGTTGGTTGCATATATCTGTTTGCTTATGTGGATATATGTACTTTTGGAAATGATGTGTATACCATAATTGTTGGATTAATGGGTGAGTTCTTTGTAGAATGAGAAGAACAACGAAAGGACGCCCTAGAGGACAACAAGTAGATCTCGAGGTGGAGGTTGTCAATGACAATCCACCGGATCCTATGCAAGAATTGATGGGCTTGATAAGGGATCAAAGGGATATGATTGCGGAGCTTAGAGAAGAGCTTCGAGCTGAGAAAGCCAAGAACAACGAGGGTAGAGGCCAGTCTACTCAAGAAGGAACTCGAGGAGAAACCCGAGAAGAGACTAGACTGGAAGATACAGCTGAAGGGTCGGCACGACCACTTGAATCGCCTCCTCATACTGAAGTAAATCCAAGGCCGCATGGAAAGTCGGTCAATGAGGAAAGAGACCTTCAGTTTTGGGTCTCCAGGTTTTGTAAACACCTACCTCCGGCATTCAGAGGGAAATTTGATCCTCAGGCGGCGGAAGACTGGTTGAACCGTCTTGAGAAGATATTCGAGGTTCTAGAATGTCCCTCGGAAGTGAAAGCCAAGCTAGCAGTGTACAAGCTTGAGGGTGATGCAGACCGCTGGTGGCGGAATATTGCTCTATCATTAAAGAGCAAGAATATACCATTGACCTGGGAGGTGTTTCAACAACACTTCGATGAGAAATACTTTCCCAAGTCAGTGAGGCTTGAAAAGGAGACCGAGTTCCTACAAATCAAGCAAGGGGACACAGAGTCGTTTGATGAGTATCTGTCCCGATTCACCTGGTTGTCCCGATACTCCTCTTATCTACAGAAGAGGGATGATGAGGAGTTGAGCTCAGACTTGCTTATCCGGGGCTTGAGGCGTGATATGAGGAAGAGAATAGCCACCCATCAGTTCTCCAAGTTCAACAAGGCCGTTGAAGAGTGTCGGATCACAGAGAGCAATCTGAAAGAGTTGTATCTGGCTAAGACTGCTGGTGGTTATAGTGAGCCCAGCAAGGGTGGTGCTTCTCAGAAGCGGAAGAGTTCGGGATCATCATCTTCATTTAGGGGCAGTGGTAAGAAGCCCTACCAGCCCAGAGATCGTAACCCCAAAAATCGGGGACTGAGTGGAAATGTCGTCGCTGTAATCAGTCGCATTATGGCAAGAATTGTCGGGGTGAGATGATCTGCTTTAATTGTAAAGCCCATCCAATTTTAGTAATCAAATGCACAAAATTAATCAAGAATTCATGACTAGATGCCAATTTGGGATCATTACTGAAAAAAGCATTTTGCACGAGTTATCATGATTAATGCAAAATCACTTAAAATAAGTTAATCTAAATAAACATATGATCCAATGAGTATATGTATGTTGTGGATCGTAGGAGATTTAAAAATGAAAATTGTCGAGTGATTTATCATATTCTTATGAACCTTTACTACTAAAGGCTGTTCTACCTCTCTACTACAATAAAAGCTTACTTCTTAATTAAGTACGGGACAAGATCCAAATGTTGGTTCAGTGAATAATATAAATTTATTCATTAACTTAAATGTTGTCTCGAGAAAGAAAGGGACGATGAATCTTGTTTTGAAAGTTTAGGGGGGATGGATATGATTAGATTTTGGGGGGGGGGGGGGACCGGCGATTTAGATATTGTGTTTACTTAATTAAACGTTTTTTTTTTTGGTAGTAGAAGGTAGAAACTGTTTTTGGTATTAGAGTTTTTCAGACTTAGTCCCTCTTCTACCTTTTCCATTAATTTTCCCTCCACTGTCCATCACCCTTCGATTAAAATTTGAGTGGTTCAGAATTAATGTTTTATAAAATTATGTTTTAAATATTTTTATTACAGTTTTAAATTATCCTAACTAGAATCTAGCAGTTTGAGTTTATTTGTTTATTTTGTAATGATTTGATATTTTATTAGTAACTTTATGAGACATTAAATTTGTACTCTTCAAATTTCAATATAAGGGTGGAGATGGGTAGTGGAAGGGAAGGATGGAGGAAGGAAGCCCAAGTCCGAGTTTTCCTAGGTTGCCTTATTTCATTAACATAAACGCCTAGTTTGTTTTTGTTTTTTTCCTTAGGGACAAACGATTAGTTTGTTTTACAATCTTGTTATTTAAGCTGTAAACAATATATAACTCATTTTTTAAATAATGTAAATTACATATTTAATTTTTTTATTGTTGCTTTCGTCAGCGGTAGAGTGCATATCACGCATCTAAATTAATTTGTATTATAATCTTTTCTAATCCTTACATCACTAAGTGTGCTTAAACAACGTCAACCATAACATGAAATGGTTTCTGTTACAGGGTCTTCCATGTAGCATATTTAGAATTTGTATGTGTAGTTTTTATTACTCGTACTATATATTAAAAGTGAAGAATAACCAAGGAAATAAGTAAGTAATTACCCCTTTATCGAAGGCAAAAAAAAAAGTAATTACCCCTTTATCAAAAAATAAAAAATATAAATGCAAAGACAAATAGGTACATTTAATAATGAATATGAGGAAAAAATTCTCACGCATCGTTCCATCTCATTAGTCCATTTAAAACAGAAACTTGTTTACGCATCTGGATGGCAAAAAAGCCCAGTTGGCAGCCCGAAATGCCCAAAAGCCCAATTGTCTTGCTTAGCATCTATTTGGGAATGCGTCTCCTCTCACTAGGCTTAACGAAAAAAAGTTGCTTTTCATAGAAGCTGATGGAAGGTGCTTCTTGCTCGAGTGAAGCTGCTTCTGTGACTGTTGGAGCATTTATCACTGGCATTCAAAACTTCTAAAGGAAGACACGGGACCCACTGCCTTTTAACTTCCACATCCATGCAGGTTCAATAAGACTTTTAAAATTTTCCAAAGTGGCCTAATTTTCTTCTGGTGGGCCCAACTCGTGCTATTGTTTCACCTTTTATTTAAAATATGAGAAAAATGGGTAATAAAAGATTAAATAAAAGAGAATTAATGGTAAGTTGAAAATAATTAATATAAAGATATGTATTTAATGTAATATATATATAAATAATATATACACAATTTTTATTTTATTTTATCAACTTTTCTTTGCATTTTTTCACTTCAATTATCACAATATATACAAATAATATGTGTGTGTGTGTGTGTGTGTATGTGGTATTTAATAAGATTTATTGTAATATCCCAAAATGCATCCCAAGGGCTAAATGTAATAGACAGTGAAATAAAAGGGTTTAATGGTACTCTAATTAATTTTGTCATGATCAAGAGTTAATTGCTACTTGAGCTTGAGGATAGAATTGAGAAACAAAATGAAGGGCCAAGATTGCTCTTATAAAGTAGAAGTAATGATGAAGATAATTAAAGCAATTTCCTTATTTTTTTCCTCTTATGTGGACACAAGGCACATGCAAGACCAAGTGTAAGACCAAGTCAACACACTCTCTTTTCTTTTTTCTACAAGAAAACCGTTCCCTCCTTGCTCTATTCTTATGCAAGATTAAAATAATATATATGTATTCCTTTGCTCCCATATTTCGTCCAAGCTTTGAAAAAGGAAAGGAAGAGAATTTAATTGATATATTCTTACACTTAGAGTCAACAAAAGTGGCTAGCATTTAATCAATATACTCCCTCACTTTTTGCTCATTTGGTACGTTGGGACAAAGAAAGAAGAAGGAAGTTGGTCAAAGGCATACAAAAGGAAGAAGAAGATACAAGTCAAAAAAACCACCTCTTTGTTAATAATTACGGTTAAGAAGAAGCAAGAAGAGTGAATGGGTTAAAGCAATTAATTCTTCATCAAATATCTAAGATAAAGTCGGCCAAGTGAGGAAGAGGTAGGAAAGAGAAAAAGCAAACCAAATATATTGGAAATTATCATAGGATTTCACCAAGAAAGAACGCATGTGGACCACATATTTTTCTCTCCTTTTTGTCCAACTTTTCAGTCAGGTTTTTAAGTGATAAGGGAAGGGAAAAACTGATTATTATTCACTCTCTCTCACATTCTCTAAGTCGGCCAGCTGAAGCACGAAAAGAACAAGTGAAGAAACAAGTTTAAGGTAAGGGTTTCATTTTGGATTTTCACCTTCTTAACCTCATCTATGGCTCAAGTGTCCTTCATAAACATTGTTCCTCTTGATGAGAGCTTCATTTCTATGGTTTTAGAATTTCAAGAGGAGGTGTTTTGAGCCATCATCCAAGAACAAAAGCTGAAGAATCAAAGAAAGAACTTAAGGAGGAGCAATATGTGAGTTTTAGCATCAATTTGAACTATTGGTTGTGTTGGTTGAATGAGTATTTTGGCATATGTAAATTTGTCCTGATTTTGGCCAAACAAGGGTTTGGGTAATTCATGATGTTTTGGTTATTTTATTGGTGGTTTATGATGATTAGAAACCATTTGACATGGTTTGGTGCTGAAATTGAAAGTTGGTAATTGTTGGAATTTATTTTGAATTTTCTGCCAAAACAGGACATGGGGAATGAGTGGAAATTTGTTCATTTTGATGTTACCATTGCATTCTACACCAAAAAATTATGTGGGAATAGCCTTGGGTTGTGAATTTTGGGTCATTGAAACTCAAAATGTAAATCTGGTTTTTCAGCCTGAACAGAATTCCAGCAAGGTACTCTACTTGTGTGGTATTTTTGGATAATCAAATGATCTCTAAAAATTATGAAACTTTCTAATATAATAGTTCACATGCAAAGCTTCAAAATAGACATATAATGGGTGTCATTTCGATTTTTGTGCTGGAAGTTATGATTTTCCAAATTTTGGGGTTGCAACTAGAAGCAATTCTGGAGTAGTATAGGATTTCCTGTAATTCTGTATTTTTATGGTTATGGACAGCAGTGATACATATTTTTCCTGTATAGAGGACTTCAATAGCTTTCCATAGGACTTATGATCACCTCATTTCGATTTTCATAGAATTAGTTATGATTTTTTAAATTCTAGAGAAAATTCTTGCAGATTTGGTTCAAGTTGCGAAAATTCAAAGGTAATGGCTCATGGTAATATTGTTGTACTCTGAGGTCAGGAATTGGTCTTTTAGGTTAATTGACAACTTTATCTTCTTAGTTAACTTGATTAAATGTCCCCAATGATAACCAACTTGAGTGTTTGAATTAAAGAAGAATTGGATTAAGTAATAACCTGTCGACCGTAATTCTAATTATAGGATTTGACATTTGCACTGCACGTGATAAATTGGTGCCGGAGCACGAGCGGAAAGAACAAGGTAGTGACCCTCTCTCTTATATTGTGTATGATGCATTGTATGCATGTCTTATCATTGAAACATGCCGTTGTGAAACATGTCGTTGTAAAACATGATGTTGTGAAATATCCCGTTGAGAAACATGCCGTGGTGTAACATGCTGTTGTGAAATACGCTGTTGTGAAACTGTCGTTGCAAATATAGCGAAAGCTGTCACAGAAATGCCGTTGTTGTGTTGCGCTTGTGATTTGCTTACATGCTTTGTGATTGTACATATTATAAGTGAACTGTTACTACTGGGATTCTTTTGAATCTCATTCTTTCCAATGACTAACCTACAGCAAGGGCAAGCAGTTTAAAGAAAAAGCAAGTGATGAAGGGTGGTTAGAGCTCCTAGCTAGGAGTTTTAATTTTGGTAGTTGGTTGTCATATTTTGTTGGAGATTAGTTATACATGTTGTATCTAATGAGTGGTGTAATGTAATCCCCTGTATGGAAAACTTTAAATGGGCAATGTGCCCTGTAAACTCTTTATTAAGTAACGAAACTTGAGCGTTGTCGGGAATTTTTAGTTGCACTCTGATATGTATGAATGAAACCGAACTGCATAGGCCAATTATATTTGAGATGTGAACGTGAGATAGCACTAAACAGGTTTTGAAAAAGTTTTAAATTAACTGCTGGTCTGAATTTAAACTTAATGACGCATTCTTGAACTATAAATTTGGCTATTAAGGTAGGGGGTTACATTTATGCCCTTTTAAGTCATTTCCCATCTAAACGGGCTTTTCAAACTCTAATCCAAACATGTTTAAGGTTAGAAAAAAAGCCACTTCTGCTACCGCCAATCCAAACACAAATTACATTTACAATCTACCTTTTATCTTATCAGACTTTTGCAAAGGTCAGATTGAAAAAAAAAAGCTACTTCTCTACTGCTAATCCAAACAGACACTAAATTCAGAAATAAAAAAAATTCATGGTTGAGTTGCAAAAGGTCAATTTAATTCAATAATTCCGTCAAGAAAAAATAATTCAATAACAATGAAGTCAATAAAAAATTCCGTTGAAAGATAAGTTGTTAATACAGATAGAAATATTTGCAAATATGGGAGTCTTGCTGCAAATTAGGCACTTATAAGCTACTCTCGTTGATTTGCAACTGAAACTCATGGTATTTGAAACTTTACCTTTCTTTTGATTAAGTTGTTATTTTTTTCATTTAGTAAAGTGATTTTAATTTTGTCAAAATTTTCTAAAATTATTAAATAAATAACTAGTATATACTACCTTCGATTCTTAATATAAAATTTATATCATAAACCAGGGTAATATTAACCAAATAATCAAAAGATGAATCAGCGATTTAATATAATCAGTGGTGAATTTGTAAGTAATTTGTTAAAATGTCCATTGTGCTCTTTTGAATTTTTGTATTAGCTTTTATAATATAAATTAGAATTTGTAATTTTCAAATTGACACACTTGTTATTTTGCTATAGTTAGTTATTAAAAAGTGTTCACCAATGAACTTAAACCAATACGGATATAAACAACTTAACCTAAGTTCTGCCTTATGAAAACTATTAAAAATATTAAGAGAGTGTTTGGTTTGGCTTATTTGAGGCTAATAAGCCCAATTTTATAGTATAAGCTCGGTACAAATCGCAACTCAAATTTTCATATGTTTGGGTGAGCGTTGATGAATTGGATCACGATTTCAATAAAGAGCCTCTTCAAAAAGCTCCGAGCTTCAACTTTTAACTTATGATTAAGGAGCTTTTTATATTTCTCTCCCTTCTCTTCTCTTCTCTTCTTTGAAGAGATGCACTTGATGGCCTTTGCAGCTGAGGCAAAAATGGCAGTGAAGTCTCTACACTGAACGCCAAGCGAAACATAAAAGGATTGATCTGCAACACACCTGTACTGTCATCTTCTTCTACTTCTTCCTATTCTACTACTTGTTCTTCTTCCTATACTGTGATAATGGAATGGGGGTGGCTTCTTCACAATGACAAGAGCGATGGTAGTGACGAGACCGAGGCTGCCGGAGAAACCAAGAAAAGAACGAAGGATCGGAGGAGGTGGTGATAGTGGAGAGAAGGAAGAATGAAAGAGAAAAAGAACGAGAAAGATAGAGCAAAAGATACCAAATTTATTTAATAATAAATACTCTTCCCTTCCTATTCAAAATATAAAGAGAGAATTGTAAACAAATACCCCAGTGGGGACTTGATTGCCAAATGGGACCCTGGTGTGCAAATGATATTCTATTTTGGCATCACATTTTCTAATTTCAATTTTTCCACTTGTTTATAATATTAAATATCTTGTTTTCTTATAATTAATACAAAAGCACTTATGTAATCACCAATCCAAATAAGTTTTGACTTATATAAAAGTACTTATTCAATCGCTCATTCAAATATAAATCATATTACACAAACTGACTTTTTTATAAAGTCATTTTTAATAAGTTAGAATCAAAATAAGTTATTTTTTCTACCATTATCCCAAACACACACTAAATTTGTCATAAAATTCAAACTATCTTTAATATTATTCTTATTATTTTTTATCAACAATATTACCCTTATGAACTACATTAAATTCCAACTACATATAATTTCTATTTTCTTTCAGTACGCTTGTTAAATAAATTAAATATGACTATATAAATCAACATGAGTAAAGTTGGCAAAAAACAAAAAACAAAAGCTAGCTCCAATAAAGATAATAATAATAAAAAAGAAACTATTTATGTATGAGTATTTTCTTTTTTTTCCAGCTATTTTTTTAATAATGTGAAGGGTTTCCCACTTTCCCCTTTCGAGGTTTATAGCGCAAAAGGTTTTCACCTCTCTCAAGTCTACTTCCTGAAATTCGAACTTGTACTATGTTTTCTTCCTTCCAGGGGCAAAGCCGTTTACCATATTGACCAACAGATTGATGGTTTTTCCAGCTATTTAAAGGTGAGTAGCAATGTAATTAGTACTCTAAGCTATAAAGCATATGAAAAGTTGGATTAGAAGGGACAAGGAAGATCAAAGTTTCAGCATATTTATAGAAGATTGGAACCTAATAAATTCGGCAACTTTCAGGCTTAAAGAAAACAAAAATATACTCTTTGTGATTAATTGGATAGTAAATTTTAGGTGAAACACGCATAACAATTAGGTGCATGCAATTTTTTACTACCGCCTTGCTACATTTTTGTTCATTATTCAGAAAAGTATAATTATTATTTCTAACCTCTCACCATGTGGAGGTATCATGCAAAATTAAACTTCAAGGGGAGGTGTTCAGAGGTTTCCTCTTCAACATAGGAACTGGAATAGTTATAGTGCTGAACTATGGGATGTGCTTTGGGGTTGAAGCTGGGATGGGAGCAAGAATATTTAGGAGTATCACCTCATCTAAATTTTAATCTTTGCATATTTTAATCTTTGATGGCTGATGAGACGTCTAAAATATTCTCATTTTATTTTAATTTTTTTTTAAAAAATAAACTTAATTTAGAAAAACAAAAACTCATCCAAATGAGATTTTTGGATCTAGGGGAGAGATTGGGTATCACGATTCTAACAAAAATGAGCACGCAAGCATACTCTCGGAGGTACTTAACAATTTGAGGAGAGATGGGGAGGCTCTCACGCTGCTCCAGTAGTCCAGTGTTAGAGGTGAGGTTGTGTTGCACTGTAACTCGTAAACAAAGTCTAAAAAAAAAAGGGAAAATTTCAAAAAAATATGGTGGAATATAGAAAAGGACAAATTAGAGCTTCGAAATTATAAAATCCCATATCAGTATTGTGTCAGTATAGTGGAGGAATCCGGGATTATAAAATCTAGGCAAAAAGACGCCTTTGCCCTTTAGCCCTTTATCTTGTTCTCGCTCAGTTCGGAATAACAACACTTGTCTCTTTATTAACAATACCATATTTTACATTAACAACTCCACTTTCCTCTTTCACAACTTCATATCTCAAAAACCAATACATACCAGGGATAAGTTTGAAATTAACAAGTTTAGGGCCAATAACAATACCTGTCTCTTTATTAACAACACCATATTTTACATTAACAAGTTCACTTTCTTATTTCATAACTTCGTATATCAAAAACTAACACATGTCAGGGATAAGTTTAAAATTAACAAGTTTCAAGGCTAATAACAACACATGTCTCTTTATTAACAACACCATATTTTACATTAACAACTCCACTTTCTTATTTCACAACTTCGTATCTCAATTTCAAACTTATCCCTGGGCACGTGTTGGTTTTTGAGATGTGAAGTTGTGAAAGAAGAAAGTACAGTTGTTAATGCAAATATGGTGTTGTTAATAAAAAGACATGTGTTGTTATTCCGAGTTGAGAGAGAGGGAGAACAAGATGAAGGGCTCAAGGGCATGGGCGTCTTTTCACCGAGATTTCATAATCTCAGATTCCTCCACTATACTAATACCATATTGACGTGGGATTTTGTAATTTTGAAGCTCTGATTTGTTTTTTTTCCTATATTTCAGCCTATTTTTTTTTGGAATTTTCCTTTAAAAAAATACAACTCAATTAAAGAATGTAAAAATTAAATGATGATACTCTCATTCAAATCCATTAAAGTAGATTCTTAAAGATTTGGTTTACATTCAAATTGCAAACTGAAAACAAATTTTGAAGGAAAAAATTAAAATTTTAACGCAAAAGAAAATTAGATTTTTATTTATAAATTCTTTTGCCATATTAAAATTTTAACACTTGCCCCAACATTCTTACATGGAGAAACTCACAAAATCATGCTTAACAAACTTTTTTTTTGACCAACCCGTTCTTCAAAGAATCCTAAAAAACAAGAAATGTATTTATGTGGTTAGAGTATTTTTGTTTGTCTAAATAGGAATTTAATATCACTTGACTACCCTGAGAACCCTATGGAAAAAATTTCCCTTATTATTATAAACAACTCAGTAAATAGTAGTAGTGGTGAACTTGTAATTTTGTATATTTGAATATAATTTTTTTTATTCAGAAAAAATAGATTTGTTATTAATAAAAAGTAAAGTTGTCTCTTTTAGAATAAATCTTTCCAAAATTTTTATTACCTTCGGATTCGCAACCACCAATTACCAGCGATATTCCTCTGAAAGATGTAGCAGGCAAGATTTAGAAACATAATCATTAAAACCCAAGCCCACAAAATGGAATCAAAGCCACCATATGAGAGTCGATCCCTCATATCTATTTATTGCCGCAAAAATAGCCACACCGCCATAGAATACCCAAAAAGACACATAAAAGAATAGAGATCAACAGGTGGGATTGGAGATTGAATTTGTAGAAATATAAAAATTTCCATGATTTACATGATTCTATAAACTAATGAACCACATCTTTATTCAAGTCTAAAAGGGCAAAGCAACCGCATTTAAATCTTTTAGGAAAGTTCACATTTTTATCTTCTTTGATTGCACTTTTTTTTTTCCAACCGTCGAAAGGCTTAATATTTGAATCCTTCGGGTAGTTTGAAAGAATTCGTTTATATATAGTTAAAACTTGTTTTTTATATATCTATATTTTATATAAAATTTATAAAATTGTAATATTCATGAGTCATGAAGAACGCGTGTTCTCTGATAATGCATTAACGAAGAACACTTGCAAATTTTTTATTAGCTCATATTAGGTTTTGTAACTTTTTATATGAACACTTGTTATTTTTCTATTTTTAGTTGTTAAAATGTATATGTACACTTATAAATTCATCTATAAAATATAAACATTTGTTATATTATATTGTTAGTTGTTGAAATGCGTATGTATACTTGTAAATTTACTTATGAACTTGACTTAATGAATATAAACAACTTCACCTAAATTTTGTCTTTTTTTTCCTATGCTCGTTTTCTTTTTATAAATCCACAGTTAGACGCTTTTTTAATATATTACATAGGTTCTTATAAAAGTTTCATAAACAAAATAGGGAAGAAACGAATTATTCCTTGTATTTATCACCATTAGTTTTTATATTTTTACATTAACGTTAATATACTTTTAAATTCAGTCAAGAAATTTGATGAGGCGAAAATATTATTTGAAATCTGAATTACTGTAGATTAAACATTCACAATGATACAATAAAAGCTTTAATTAAAGCATCTTCTCAACTACATAAGCAAAAGCCACAAATCGCCAATAGCTATTGTTACTACAAAAATAGAAGGTGGGACCTGTCCTTTGGTATTACGTTTCTTTTTATTTTTAGCTGCGGCAATATGTCTGGATTTATACACAATGAGGAGAATTAGTAGTTATAAATAAGGGATATTCCAGCAAAAAAAGTTGTACACAGTGGCTATAATACGGTGAAATATCGTCACTACGATGCTAAAAAATGTTGTGTCAAATGGATGTTGAGTATGAGAAAATTCATGCATGTCCTAATTATTGTGTCATGGGCCCAAGAGGAATGGAGCGAAAGGGTGCTGGTCTACAAGGCCCAATGATAGAGCAAAGCCTGCGAAGAAGCATGAGGAATAAACGAAGAACCTGGAAGCTGCGTTATTTGGAGTGTGAAACGGTTATATAAGACGACAAAAGTAGTGGCATATCGAAAGGTAAAATAGTTGGAAATTAGAAAGCTCATCCAATTGTAGTAATCAAATGCACAAAATTACTCAAGAATTTATGACTAGGTGCAAATTTGGGATCATTATCAAAAAAGCATTTTGCATGAGATAACTCCCCTCCAGTATTTATCACGAAAAAAAAAAATAAAGTCACTTAACATGAGTTAATCTGAACAAACATCCGATCGATCAAATGACTAAATGTGTGTTGTGGATCGTAGGAGATTTAAAAAGAAAAGTGCCTAGTGATTTATCATATTCTTATGAACCTCTACTGCTAAAAGTAGTTCTACCTCTCACCTTCATTAAAAATGTACTGTTTAATTAAGTACGGGAAAAGACCAGCAATCTATTAGTTGAAGCGATAAGCGATCTTATTCTTATAAGGATGAGAAACACAAGTTCAAATACTAAAATTTGTATTTATTGGGAGAGGCGAAAACTTTTACATTTTAAGCCTCAGAAGAGGAAACCATTGATCATGCCCAAAAAAAATTAGGGGACAAGATCCATATATTGGTTCAGCGAATGATGTAAATTCATTCATTAAATTAAATGGTGTCTAGGGAATGAAAGGGACGATGAATCTAGTTTTGGAAGTTCAAAAGGGCATGGATAGGATTAAATGAGAAAAAAAACACCAACGATTTAGATATTGTCTTTACATAAACGTATTTTGTTTGGTAATAGTAGAAAGGTAAAACTGTTTTTGGTAGTAGAGTTTTCCATAGCTTCCCTCCTTTACCTTTCCACTACCCATTTTCATATTTTCATTAAAATTTGAGTGATCTGGATTTAATGTTTTGTAAAATTATTTTGTAAATATTTTCTTATTGAAGTTTTAAATTATCATGATTAAAATTTAACCGTTTGCAATTATTTATTTATTTTTAATAATATGATATTTTATTAATAATTTTACCGTTCAAATTTCAATCAAGGGTGGCAATAGGTAGTGGAGGGAAATGATTGAAGAAGGAAGGCAAGTCCGAGTTTTCGTTGCCTTATTTCATTAACATAAACGCCTAGTTTGTTTTACAATCTTATTATTAAAGTTGTAAACAATATATAACTAATTTTTTAAATCATGCACATTATATATAAAATATTTTTCATTGTTGTTTTCGTCAGCTGGAAAGTGCATAATCAAGCATCTAGTTTAATTTGTGTTATAATCTTCCCTAATCGTTACAACACTAAGTATGAAATGGTTGTGGTTATAGGGTCTTCGATCTAGCATATTTAGAATTTGTATGGATAGTTTTTATTATTGTATATCAAAAGTGATAACAACCAAAGGGCAAAGGAATAAGTAAGTAATTATTATCCCTTAAAAAAAAAAAAGCAAAGACGTACATTTAATCCAGAAGATATGAGGAAAAAATTACCTAACTGAGGTTTCAAAGTGACAAGCTTTACTACTCATAGGACCATCTCATCTTCCCATTTAGAACGGAAACTTGTTCTTAATTGGAAACAAAAAATCATAGTGGGGTTGCAAAAGGTCAATTTAATTCAATAACTCCAACAAGAAAAATTAATTCAATAAACAATTCTGTTGAAAGATAAGTTGTTAATACCAAGGATGTTGAACCTGGACCGGACCGGCCCGGAAACCGGCGAACCGGCCGGTAAACCGGTCCGGTCCGGGTTGACATTTTTTAAAAATTTTTTTATTTTTTATTTTTCCTTTAGAATTTCATACTATAAGTCTAAAATTTTCAATTTCTCACCGGTTTGGTCCCGGTTTGACCCACTGACTCTTAATCCAGTACCCCAACCGGTTCAATACCCGGTTCGAGTTTTAATACCTTGGTTAATACAGACCGAAACATTTGCAAATATGACAGTCTTGGCAGCAAATTGGGCCTTTATAAGCTACTCCAAATGATTTGCAACAGAAACTTTCGGTATTTACACTTTCCTTTTTATATAAGCACCATTTTTTTATTTGGTTGTTAAATTTTTTCATTTTGTAAAATTTATTCTAACCAAGGTATTAAAACCCGAACCGGGTATTGAACTGGTCGGGGTACTGGGTTAAGGGTCAGTGGATCAGACCGCGGTCAAACCGGAGCTAAACCGGGACCAAACTGGTGAAAAATTGAAAATTTTAGATTTATAGTATGAAATTGTAAAGGAAAAATTAAAAAAAAATTAAAATAGTAACCCGGACCGGACCGCTTTACCGGTCGGTTTGCCAGTTTCCCGGTCCGGTCCGGGTTACATAACCCTGATTCTAACTATATTTTGTCAAAATTTACTAAAAGAATTGAACAAATAACTAGTAGATTACTCTCTATATTAATTAGGTAACTACGTTCTTAATTATAAGATCTTGCTTGGGGTGTGAATTGCACCACAAACGAGATTTTATATCATGGACTGGTAGTATCAACCAAATTGTCAAAAGATAAATTAAAGTTTTAATATAATTACTCATTAGTGGTAAATTAATAAATAATTTGTTAAAATGCCTATTGGGTACTTATAAATTCACCTATGAAACACTTGTAAAGTTTTGTATAAGCTTTTATAATATAAATTAAAATTTGTAAATTTTCATATGGACACTTATTATTTTATTATGGTTAGTTATTAAAAAGTGTTCACTAAGGAGCTTATGATCTAATGAATATAAATAACTCGACATAAATTCTGTCTGTAATAAAAACAATTAAAAATATTAAATTTTTCATAAAATTCAAATAATTTTTAATATCATTCTTATAATTTTCTTGCTAACAATATTACCTTATTGACTACATTATTATTTATTGACGCATTTCATTATACTGTCGTGAATGTAACAGAAAGTACCGCCACAGAAAACTAGAGATAAAAGGCATATTCCAAAAAAAAAAAAAACTGGAATTAAATAAAACTGAAAAAAAAAAAACAGAAAACAATAAATCGCATAACTACATATTGCCTACATCGTTCAGCTCCAATCACATATTAATATCTGTTTTCTTTCACTACTCTTGTCAAACCTGAGTATATATAAAAAATGTACTCATTACAAAGTGTAAATGTATAATGTATATAGTTTCCTACAATAAAGTCGGCAAAAAAAATTAAAAAAAAAATCATCCTCCAATAAAGTTAATGGTCAAGAAACTATTTATGTGGGAGTATTTTCTTTTTCTTTTTTTTTTTCCATCTATTTAAGGGTGAGTAGCAACTTGATTTGGTACTCTAAACTATAAAGCAGGTGATAAGCTGGATTAGATAGAAGGGGCAAGCTAGATCAAATTTTCAGCATATATTTACAGAAGGTTTAATGCAGGGACTTTGGGCTAAAAGAAAATAAAAATATATTTGATGATTAATTGGATGATAAGTTTTAAATGAAATACACCTAAAGTGTGGGCAATAAGAGAAATACTCACCTACTTCAAAATGGTCTCATAATCTTATTCAATCAAATACAACAACTCAACATATTTTAATTTTTGTTACCTGATGATTGGTTTGAAAAAATTTTCGTTTTATTTTGCTTTTAAGAAAAATAAATCTCTTAATTTAGAAAAACAAAAGCTCATCTGAACCAAATTAAGATGTTTATTTTTCTTAAAACAAAGAAAAAATGGGGATTTTTCTAGACAAGTTCATCAGTAAAGAAGGAATAAAAGTATGTTGCTGTATTTTTATTGGATAAAGTTTAATTGATGTGGCGCTTATGGAATATATAGGTAATTCTCTGAATTAGATTGTTTGGATCCAAACTCTTGGGTATCAAAACTCTAACGAAGATGATGAGCACTCTAGCATACTCATCGGAGGCTAACAAAGTGGCCGCGTCAATGAAACATTGAACATTGTAGCAAGGATTGTTCGGTTATTGTATCCTCCAAGTCTAAAAGAATTCATTTATATGTTGTTAAAACTTCTTTGTTATATATCTGTATCTTATATAGAATTTATAAAATCATAACATTCATGAGTCATGAAGAACGTGTGTTCTCTTATAATGCATTAGCAATGAACCTTGAAAATTTTTGTATTAGCTCGGATTTGTAAATTTTCATTTGAACAATTGTTATTTTGCTATTTTTAGTAGTTAATAAAATGCATATATACACTTATAAATTCACCTATAAAATATTGACATTTGTTATATTCTATTGTTAGTTGTTAAAATGCATAATTGCACTTGTAAATTCACTTATGAACTTGACTTAATGAATATAAGCAACTTCATCTAAATTTTGTCTTTCCCTATCCTCGTTTTCCTTTTATAAATCTACAGTTAGGCACATTTTTCATATAATACATAGGTTTTTATAAAAGTTTCATAAGCAAAATAGGGAAGAAAAGAATTATTCCTTGTATTTATCACCATTAATTTTATATTTTTACATTAACGTTAATATACTTTAAAATACAGTCAAGAAATTTAACGAGGCAAAAATATCATTTGAAATATGAATCACTGTAGATTAAATATTCACAATGGCACAATAATAGCTTTAATTAAAGCATCTTCTTAATAACTGATGCTACCAAAATTTAATTAAGAACCATAAGTATACGGGCTATGAAAATAATATAATAGTGAATTACTATCATCCCACAGAGACTCAATTAAACTAGCGATTAGGCATCAAAATTTCCATTTTCATTTAAGTTGAACAAGACACAAGGATTGGATAAAGATAGAACAAAAACGCGGATCTAACTAAAAAAAAATGAAATAAGCAAATCTTAACTAAAACTAAGGCTACCAGTAATTTTAAATTACTTTGCAATGGTTTAGATTATTATAGCATTGATTATTTTTTAGTGTCTAACATCTCCCCTTAATTTTCGGTAAAATTATTTGTATGACTTGTTCTCAAGTTTTTGGTTTGGAAATAGTTTTGAACATTTGAAAACTTCTTTGTTTTGACATAAAAAAAAAATTGGAAAATTTTGAAAGAAAAATTGGTTTTCTTTTTGGAAGCTTAGGTTTTACTTGTAAACATTGGCAAAGTTGGCTTGATTTGAACTTTAAAAGGATTGATTTTGATTAGGATTTGATTCTATTTTTTTGAAATGTTAGTAAATAGGCAAATAATTTGGCTTTAGGTAAATGACTTTAGGATATCCAAAACCGGTGAGGAAATTGAGCCTAAGTTTCATTTCTTCAAAGAAGGAGTACTCCTATTGTGATTTCATCTCTATAACTTGTCTTGAATCTCTTTTAAAACTTGAAATCCTTTTGCATGCATAAAGATGATTTAGGCATTCATTTCATTGCTAGTTTGGCCAACTGAAAAAATCCTTTGTTTTACCCCATTTGAGTTTAATTTTTTAAAAAAGAAAATTACATAGAGTAAAGCCCTTTGTTTGAGATATGCAATTTTTATATTTTTTTTTCTTCTGATTCATTTGTTACTTTAGCAAGTGTTAAGTAAAGCAATTTAAAAAGTGAAGGAGTTAGAAAGTCTACACTATAGAAGTGTGTGTAGAGAGTGAAAAGCAAAATAGGAAAAAAGAAAAGAAAAGATAGAAACAAAGGAATATATGAAAAAAAAGTGAATGAAATCTGTAAAGCGAAAAAAAAGGAAAAGAAAAAGAAAAGAAGAAGATGAAAAAAATGAAAGAAAGATATAGAGGAAAAAAAAATGAAGGAGAAAAGATCGAAGAAAAAAGAAAAAGATTGTTGAGGTCAAAAAAATAAAGGTTGTTTATAGTGTTAGTGAGTTTATTTTCTCTTGATGGGTATTTCTTCATTCTTCATGAATTTTATTAAATTGTTTAGCACTAATTAAAGTATTCGTCCATACTAGGGGTGAGCAAACGGTTTTTCGGGTCGGTGTTCGGTTAAAACCGAAAAACCGAAAATACATCAATTTTTACAACCGAACCGAAACCGAAATACCAAAAAAACCGAACACCGAAAAACCGACATATTTCGGTTCGGTGTGTCGGTTTTTTCGGTGTTTGGGCCATATTTATGGGCCTTTTTGGTTCACTTATGTCCACTGCAAAAAAACTAAAAAAAAAAGCCTTTTGTTCAGGCCTGTCCACATTTTGGGCTTTTTTATTAACACAAAGCAGCTGGAGTTTAACATTGAAGAAACAAAGTAACAAATTGGGCTTTTTTGCCAACACAGTAGCTAGAGTTTTTTTTTTTGCCATCGAAAAGAGTCTTCATTCATCTAATAAAACCATACATGAGTTCTGGGCATAATACAATAAATCAAACGAAAAACTACATCAGCTACCCTACATACAACACAGTAGCTAGAGTTTAACATTGAAGAAACAACATAACAAACCATAAATCAAATATCTAAAAAGAAAAAAGATATAATTACAATTCCATTCTCATTGTAAACTGTCATATAATGAGTTTGACAGCAATGTTGGCTAGCATTAGAAGTTGGCCAATAATCATCAAACATCAATCAAAAAGCCAAGTTTGACAACAATGTTGGCCAATAATCATCATACAAAAAATGGCAAATTTAACAGCAATGTTTCCAATTAAACTGGAGCATCAAATCAAATACAAAAGTTTGCTGTGTAGTCAGAACACCAAAATCAACCGCAGCAACTCATCCATTGACCCTTTGTGTGCTGAAATATTTGAACAAAATATATAGCCATCATAAAATGATCCAAAACAGGAGCATAAATGAAATGAAAAGAAAAGAAATAAAATATTACAATAATACAAAGATATTGATAAATGACTTACAAACATATTAGCATTGCATCTACTATATATCAACAGTTGCCTCCAATGCAATCTTTTGAAAATCTAGCAATAAAAACACAAAATTAAACTTCCCATGAAATATCATAATAAATATATTATTATTTTTATAAAGACAGAAAATAGATGTAAAAGATATTACCAAGTTCTATTTGCTGAAAATCATCATCCCCTACTTCTTCAACATAGTTAAGTGAGTGCCTAAGCCAATCTTGAGCACAAATCAGGGATTGCACAGCTTTAGGAGTTAAAGAGCTCCTAAATGAATCTAGAACTCTTCCTCCTGTGCTGAAGGTAGACTCAGAAGCAACAGTAGAAATTGGGATAGCCAACACATCCCTTGCTATTTGAGAAAGGATAGGGAATCTAGGACTATTTACCTTCTGATAAGTAAAATATTTGCATATTTATTTTCCCTTATATGATGATTTTATGGACGCTATTTGAATTTAATATAATATATTTGGGTGTAAAATAAATAGTATTTAAAAAAATAAAGAAAAATATAAAAAAAGGTCAGTACTGTAGCGTCGGTCACTATTCATGACGGAATCACTGTATCAGGACGTTACTGTAGCGGATGGAGGTGACTGTAGCGGATGGAATCACTGTAGCACTGTAGCAACACGGAAAAAATACGTAGATTTGCTGAAATGTCATGTTCATGCGTGAAATGAAGGAAAAGTACTGTAGCACCTGTGGAAAAAAAAAGAGAAGCAACAGACGCATTTGTTTGCCTATATATACATGTGTGCTTCTTTGCAAAAAAGGGAAGAAGGAGGAGAGAAGAAAGTGTGGAGAATTTTCTCTGACAGTCAGAGATCCTTCTCTGACAGGGAGAGATATTTTCTCTGACAGTTCTAAATAAATTGTGTTATTTTTTATTTTTAATTTTATGTATTGTATTATTTTTTTCATGCCTCCTACATGGAAGGCTTAGTATTATATTACTTCTTGCATGCCTCCTATATGGAAGGCTTAGTATTGTATTACATTTTTTATGCCGCCTACATGGAAGGTTTTACCTCCTAAAGGGACGGCTAGATTTGTCCATTTTTCATGCATCTTGTTGGTTGTATATTTATGTTTGAGAATTTAATATTCAATTTTATACAGTATTTTTAAGGCTTTCATTCTAGCTTTATATAATTTATTTTGGTTTTGTTTTTAATTTTATCATGTGCTAAACTTTCATTTTCCTAGGGTGATGACGTAGCTTACTAATGACGGATTGAATCTTAACTTATTAAATCTAGTTTAAATTTCTCCTTCATGATTGAGTTTTAATTATTATTCTTAATGCTTTTGATTGACTGGCCATCTTTTGAATGATTTCAATATGCATGTTGAGACCGGAAGGAGATGCATGTGTGTAGATTCTATAATTAAAACCATGACTTGCATATGAAATAGGAATATATTCATATGAGTTATGTAGTCTTATTGAGTTCCATAAATCATAATGCATAATTAATTGCTTAAATTCATATAGGAATATATTGGATTAGCAATTAATTATAGAATTGCTTGACCTTGGAAGAGGCTAGTAATTAAATTAGGGAAACTCGACTATCAATCATGTGAAATAAATTGGGCTAGAATAGATAAGTGATTCAATCCGAAATTTGTTAAGTGAAATCTAATCCCTAGGATTTTTTTTCTCATATTTGTTTTCATATCATCTGCACTCATATTTAATTATTTTTCTTTTATTTGTACTCTCAATCACCGATTTATCGATCGACTAAATAGAATTAAAATTACCCATTTTGGTACTTAGTGATCAATCCTCGTGGGAACGATACTCTACTCACTTCTATATTACTTGATTACGACAGTGTACACTTGCACTATATAATTGATCATCCAAACACGTAACACCTTCCACCAACTTAAAATGTCAAAATCATCTTTCCTAGGCTCAATTTCTTCATTTAAATATCTATCCACTTCTGTTCTACTAGTCCTTCCACCAAGATGTTCATCCATGAATAATTGCTCCTCAATATCAAGCAATTTCCTAACTTTTAGACTAGGGTCATCATCATCAAGAAGATCTTCTTGTGGGTCAACAGATGCTCCTCTTTCAAGCTGTGATGATGGAGACAGCACTTGTTTGTACTCATTATATAAAGAAATCAAGACTTCTTTAATAAGCACCCCCAAATGTTCACCAATAGCACGTGTATACATTTTACATAGAGCAAATTGCACCCACTCTAACTTATATCGGGGGTCAAGAATAGTGGCAATATAAAGAAGTTTATTGATCCTCATAGGATCTCCCCAATACTTGTCATATTTTTCCTTCATTCTACTTGCAACATTAGCTAACTCAATCATATCACTTTTAGTCCACTCATCCAAAAAACGATAAACCTTGTAAATTTCACGAAAGAAATTATTGCATGTAACATATAAAGAACCAGAAATTCGCACAGTTAGATCATAAAAATGACTCAATACCATAGTCATCCTCCTAACATTCTTCCAATCTTCCTGTTCAGGCACCCCCTCTTCAAGATCAAATCTAAAATATGGATCTTTGTCCTCATACCTCTTAAAGGCTGCCTCAAACTTTTGAGCAGTTTCTAACATCAAATAGGTAGAATTCCACCTTGTAGGGACATCTAAGCATAACATTTGCTTGGACTGAATTTTCTCATCAACACAACTCTCTTTAAACTTTCTCATTCTAAGTGGTGACTGTCTAATAAAACGAACAGCCTCTCTAACTTTCTTAACTGACTGACCTACCTCTTTCAGCCCTTCATTAACAATCAAATTAATTATGTGTGCCACACATCTCATATGTAAAAACTGACATTTCATAACTGACTGCCCCCACCTAACAATGTTTCCTACCAAATATTCAATTGAAACATCATTAGAGCTAGCATTGTCCACAGTGATTGTAAGCACCCTTTCAATACCCCACTCAAGCAAACACTTCTCCATTTCAATTCCAATGTCCCTCCCTTTATGACTAGCTATAGGAATGAAATTCAAAACTCTTTTTTTCATTGACCATGAGTCATCTATAAAGTGAGCAGTAATACACATATAATTAATCCTTTGAATTGATGTCCAAGTGTCAGTAGTAAGACAGACCCTTTGCTTTTTATGGTGCAAATAATCTTTAAATCTCATTTTTTCATCAATATACATGCTGAAACAGTCACGGCCTATTGTCCATCTTGATGGAATTTTAAATTTGGGCTGGGCAGACAACATGAAATTCCTAAACCCAACCCCCTCAACAAACTTAAAAGGCAATTCATCAATGATTAGCATAGAAGCCAAGCCTTTCCTAATACTATCTTGGTCAAATTTCCAATTCACAAGACCTAATTTATCATCTTCAGCATTAAAATTTAAATGAGTTTGTTTAAGTTCATCAGGAGGGGGCCTCTGCTTACAAACATTCATATAATGATTATTTAGTGCAGTGGTCCCATTAGATTTTGGATCACAAGCAAGATCCTTTCCACAGTAGTTGCACTTACCTCTTATCTCACCAGCATCATTCACAAATTTAGTGAAGTGGTCCCACACTTTTGATCTTGTCTTCATAGCTTTCCTTTTTCCAGTGATAACTGGTGAAGGCTCAGTGTTTTGATTTGCACCTTGCCCACCAGTTGCTTGAGCACCAGCTTGTTCAGCCATAATTTCACCTGCAAAAGACATCCCATTCAATTACTAATTATAATCATTTAAAACACACATCAAAACCATTGCAAACAGAACCATTACAATAATTATTCAAACTTCAGAACCATTGTAAACAGACAATCACAGATAGTTTATGCCAATCTGGGGAAAAAAAGAACTCACATGTATGTGAATGCAGAAGACAAAACAGCAAAACGAAGCCAGTGATGGATGGTGAAAGACTCTCTTTTTATTAAATGTGTGTTACAAGAAGAAAGACACATTTTTAAATGTGTAAACACACATCAGAACCATTGCCCTCTTGCATTCGTTTAAAAAAAATATAAAACCAGAATGCTCCATAGTTGTTAGAACTTAGAAGCAAAACTTAAACCAGAATGCTCCATACAGGGAACAAACGATAAATAGATGTTAGAAGCAAAACTTAAAACTTAAGTAATGCTCCATAGTGCTTTGGGTATAGCTGTTTAGGCTCCATTCCAAGACGAAGAGCAAAAAAGTACAAAGCCAGTAATACAAAAATTCTATATTGCCAACAGATTTTAAATATTAATTCAAAAAGAAATAACAGCATTAACCAAATGGTACAGAGGCTTATATAAAAATGCAAGACAAAAGAGAATCGTGAGTGTTGGAGAAAAGTTTATATAAACCCAAGACAAAAAAAAGTAGACCCAGTACCAATTTCTTTTCCATAAATACTATAGTAAATAGAAAAAGCTTTTGAATTCAAAACAATCACAGATAGTTTATGCCAATCTGGGGAAAAAAAGAACTCACATGTATGTGAATGCACTTTACAGACTACAATAGTTGTGAGAACCCTTTTGTGACAAATAACCAAACTATTTTTACTTTTTTACAAGTTTTTATTATACTTCATCCGTCTACAATCAAGCAAGCAAGCAAACAGCACTAAGAAATATGTATTTTCGGAGACACTAAAGAGCAGCATAGACAGCACTAAGTACAACACTAAGACCCAAATTCACTGAATCTTGGTGAATTTCGGAGACAACTTCAATTTCAATCTTGATGACCCAAATTCACAGAAATATGTCTAAATAGACTTACTTCAACCCACAAAAATAACAACTTCAATTTAGGAGACTCTACAATCAAGCAAGCAAGCAAACAGAAAGCTAAAATACAAGTGAGGGCATGAGAGTGAGATTCAGTGAACGAGTGAGAGTGTGAGACCGATCAAGCAAGCAAACAGAAAGCTAAAATACAAGTGAGGGCATGAGAGTGAGATTCAGTGAACGAGTGAGAGTGTGAGACCGATCAAGCAAGCAAACAGAAAGCTAAAATACAAGTGAGGGCATGAGAGTGAGATTCAGTGAACGAGTGAGAGTGTGAGACCGATCAAGCAAGCAAACAGAAAGCTAAAATACAAGTTTCAGAGTGAGAGTGTGAGATCGAGTGACGGACTGAGAGTGTGAGTGTGAGATCGAGTGAGAGTGTGAGATCGATTGACGGAGTGAGAGTGTGAGAGTGAGACCGAGTGAGAGTGTGAATCAACTCACCCAAGTGAGAGAGGAGGCTGAGACGGCAGATCCAGGCTGAGACGGCAGAACTGAACTGAGATGCTTAAGCGAGACGCCGAAGTGAGAGTGAGGACTGAGGAGGCAGAGACGGCCAGATCGACGGTGAGATGGTTGATCGGCGTTCTGAGGCAGAGAGAGCGAAGTGAGAGTGTGAGAATCGAACACTCAGGCTCTGATCTGAGGCTAGGGACGGGAACGGGAGAGCTCAGAGCTCGCGGCTAGGGTTTTCTGAAGTTGAGGCTCTGAGAGTGAGAGATTAGAGTCGAGACTCGAGATTCAGATATGAGCTCGCGGCTAGGGTTTTCGGATTGGCTATTAGTGTTTAGGGACCATTAGGCATTAGGATCTGGGAGAGCAAGGGCGAAATTGAATGGGCTTGGGTTTGAGGTTGGGTGTGATATTGGGTCTTGGGTTTAGATATGCAGTCCATTTATATAAACTGAAAGAAAAAAAAAATACATGAAACGACGTCGTTTTAGCTATACTTCGGTTATTCGGTTTTAACCGAATTATTTTCATAAAAACCGCACCGAAAACCGAAAACCGAAAAATACCTATTACCCAAACCGAAAAAAAACCGAAAACCGAAAAAACCGAAACCGAAAAACCGAATTGTGTTCGGTTCGGTTCGGTTTTCGGTTTCGGTTAGGATTTGCTCACCCCTAGTCCATACCATTTGATCACTTTTATTTCTTGATCCTACCATATTCATTACAACCCTTGAAAGTAGTTTTGATTTGTGCGTGCAAAGAAATAATATAGTGGAGATTGAGATGAGAAACAAACTTATGATAGACAGATTACAATAGGTGAATTTGAGTGAAACACAAGCCTTTAAATATTTTGAGAGCAGAGAGCAAACATTTGACTTGTGAGAGACATTTTATTGTAATTTATCGTTACCAAATTAATTGTCTTGCTACTTGCATTTTTGCAAGGTGGAAAAGATTTCTTAAAAAAAGAAATTTTAATTCTTGATAGTTTGAATTAATTCCAATTTTGTAGTGTTTGCTTTAAAAATCTTACTTCCACGATTTGCTTTAGTTGTTTTTGCAATTTAAAAATCTTGAGGACAAGATTTGATGTAAGTGTGGGGTGTAATGACTCCCCATATTTTAATTAGATTTGAGATATATTTTAGTAAATTTGGCGAATAATCAATATTAAATTAAAGAGATTTTCTTGAGATTTTATATGATATCAATTGGGTGCATTAGTTTGGGATTTACATTAAAATAGAAGTTTTAAAGTTTATGAAAGAAATAATACTAAGAAAATAATAATTGAAACTTTTCTTTAAAAAACAAGAGCTTCAGTATTATTATTATTATTATTATTATTATTATTATTATTTCTTTCCACAGCGAAGCATGCGCTGCTGACCTGCTGTTTTGAGAGAATTGGAGGGGAAACCTAATTAACCAAAAGCTACAATCAGCATCCACGAAAAAAAAGAGAGGGAAGGCAGCCGCACTTGGAATCATCACCCCATCGTTCTTAATCGCTGAACCAGAGGGAGGTGGAGAGTATTATTGAGCGTCTTCTTCATTGTGAACCTTGGGCGACTGAATCAGAGGGAGGGTGAGAACGCTTTGAAGGCTGGGCCTGGGGAGGAACCTTAGTTACTGTTTATCATTTCGTGCTTCCCCAGGTCCGATGAGAACAATGTGAAAGAAGCAGAGAGAGTGAACCAGAGACAAGATTAAAGGGACGAAAAACACCGTTTGGGCATCTTCAGCTGTCGAATATTCTTCCAAAGTCGAGAGACAGAGGAGGATCCCATTGCTGATTCTGTTCTTTGCTTAACATTGTTTTGTTTGCAGTTTACTATCCTTGTTATTTGATTCTGAACTTGTTGCTGCTGGTTTGAACTTGATTAAAGTCATGTGTAGCTAAACTTTAGCTTTGGATTATTGTAGTTTGATTATGGATTAGTGGATAATAATTTCAATCTTTAACTGCTTTAAAGTTTTATTTGTTGATTCAATTGTGAGCTTAATTGTTATAAAAGATGAGAAATTTGATTGAACTTAATTTGGTATTTTAAAGAACCCTAGACATAAGAAATTTATAATAGACCCTCAATTGAATAGTGTAGAATTAAGTTTTCAAATTTAAATTGCATGTAGGATAGAGATATACCTACTAGCCCTATATAGCCTCATTAGACTTCGACTTAAATTAATTCAATTAAGTACTAATCGCCTTAGGAATTAGTGATTAACATAATTGAAAAGAATTTAAAGGATCGAAAGACCCCATTAGGTAATTTAGAGTCCGAAACTAGCAAATATAATTTTACTTACAATTAAGGGGAGATGTTAGACACAAAAAAATAATCAATCCTATAATAATCCAAATCATTGCACAAGTAATTTAAAATCACTTGAAGATTTTATTTTTTTTCATTAGATCCGTGTTTTTATTCTATTTTTATCCCATCCTCTTGTCTCTCGTTCAACTTAAATGAAAATGGAAATTTTGATGCCTAATCACTAGTTCAATTGAATCTCTTCTGGATGACTTTGATTTACTATTATACTATTTTTATTGCCTATACACTTGCAGTACTTAATTAAATTTTGATAGTATCAAGTTTTTGGCTCTTGTTTTTTTATAAAGAAAATTTTCAATTTTTTTTTATTATTTCTTTCCTTAACTTAAAAGCTTCTATTTTAATTTAAATCCCACAAATGATGCACCCAATTGATATCTCATAAAATCTCTTTAATTTAGCATTGATTATTCCCCAAACATACCAAAATATATCTCAAATCTAATTAAAACATGGGAAGTCATCAATAACATAAGCATGGTTGTCAAACTCGCGAGTTTAAGCAAACTCGTGATAATGATGTAAATTCGTATGGTGAACTCGAATCGTAAACTCGTAAGAGTTTAATTTTACCATTAAATAGATATTATTAGTATATAATTAAACAATTAAAATATAAAAAGTTGACAAAAATTTGATTTAAATATATTTTAAATCCAAATAATTAAAATTAAATTTATCAACATTCATAATTTATCGCATTTAACAAAAGAATTTCTATAAAATTCATATATAAAGCCGTTGAGTATAATCATATTGAAAAAGTTAACACGAGTTTAAGGGTGTGTTAACACAGTTTTTTAAGTTAGAAACGTAAAAACGGTAAACTCGGTATATAAACTCGTGAATTTAACCAAGGTTATAATGGTCACGAGTTTACTAATGACTCGACTCGATTTTATAAGTTAGAAACGTAAAAACGATAAACTTAGAGAGTCAACTCGCGAGTTTGACAATAATGAACATAAGCAAAAGCCACAAATTGCCAATAGCTATTGTTACTAAAAAATTAAATGGTGGGACCTGTCCTAATTTTTTCATATGATTTTTGCTATTGGGTTTCTCTTTATTTTTAGCTGTGGAAATATGTCTAGATTTATAGGGGACAGGATACTTTTAGAATGATTTTTCTCCTTTTCTTCCCAAAATCTCATCTCCGCCCTTAATCAAAAAATGAATGGTTCATATTTAATATTTTTTAAAACTATGATTATAGTGTTTTATAAATTAATTTTTTCATTACTTGTGTTTGTATTACAGTTATGAATTGAGTAGATTATATTTTAACAGTTTAAGTTTACTTATTTATGTTTAAAATAATAGTTTTATAAAATATTAAATCTAAACCATCCATTTTTGTAAATCTTATGGTGGAGATGGGATTTTGAGGAGAGGGAGAAAAAGGATTCTAAGAGAACCTAGACCCAGATTTATACACAATGAGGAGACCTGCGATTAGTAGTTATATACATTGGATATTCTGGTAAAAAAAAAGTTATACACAATTGATATAATACAGTGAAATATCGCCACTATGATGCTAAAGAAATGTTGTCTAATGGATATTGAGCATGAGAATATTCATGTATATCCTAATAATTTCATATTATACATGAAAGACATTACACATGTAGAAAGCCACTTTTAACGGGTGTTAAAAGTTCTTCCCGGACATGATAATGCACGTCATCTTCCCACGTATACTCAAAATTGGCTTATTGAAAGGTAAATGGTTGGAAATTAGAAAGCTCATCCAATTGTAGTAATCAAATGCACAAAATTAATAAAAATTTGTGACTAGGTGCCAATTTGGGATCATTACCAAAAAGGCATTTTGCATGAAATAACTCCGCTCCAGTATTTTTCATGAAAAAAAAAAATTCAAAATCACTCAAAATAAGTTAATTTAAACAAACATCCGATCGATCAAATGACTATATGTAAGTTGTTGATCCTACGAGATTTAAAAAAGAAAAGTGTTGAGTGATTTATCATACTCTCATGAACCTTTACCACTAAAAGTTGTTCTACCTCTCCACTGCAATAAAAACGTGGGATAAGAGTAATAAGTTGTTGGTTGGGGTGGTAAGTGGCCTCACCCTGTAAAGAGTAGAACACAAGTTCGAATCCCGATAAATGCACTTATTGAGATAGATGAAAACTTTTTACACTCTAAACCTCGAAAGGGAAACCTTGAATTATGTAAAGAAAAGAAGTACTCCCTCCGGTCCTATTTATAAAGAACTTTTCCTTTGATTGCGCAAAACGAATCGGTAGTTAAAAGCAATAATTGTGTCACAAATGCCATGTTTTTTTCCATATATGCCCCTATTTATGAAAAGAATATAGGAGAGAAAATATATAAAAAGTATAAGAAATAATAAGTATAAGATATGATAGAGAATGAGTTTTAATAAGGGTAAAATAGGAAAAAGAAGATTACATTTTCAGACAAAAAGTGAAAGTTGTTTATAAAAGGGACCAGTCATATGAGAGAGAAAATTGCTTATAAATAGGACCGGAAGGAGTACCAGACAAGATCTGAAGATCGGTATGTTGGTTCATCAAATAATGAAAATTTGTTCATTAAATTAAATGGTGCCTCGAGAATGAAAGGGACGATGAATCTAGTTTTGGAAGTTCAAAAGGGGATGGATAGGATTAATTAAGAAAAAAAAAGATTTAGATATTGTCTTTACTTAAACGTATTTTCTTTGGTAGCAGAAAGGTAAAACAGTTTTTGGTAGTAAAGTTTTCCATAGCTTCCCTCTTTTAGCTTTTCCATTCACTTTCCTTCCACTACCCATCCTCATTGTTTTATTAAAATTTGAGTGATACAAATCTAATGTTTTATAAAATTATTTTATAAATATTTTCTTATTGAAGTTTTAAATTATCATGAGTAAAATTTAACAGTTTGCAGTTATTCATTTATTTTTAATAATATGATATTTATAATTTTACCATTTAAATTTCAACAAGGGTGCAAATAGGCAGGGGAGGGAAATGATACAGAAAGGAAGGCAAATCTGAATTTGTCAGTTGCCTTATTTCATTAACATAAACCCCAAGTTTGTTTTACAATCTTATTATTTAAGTTGTAAAGGGTTAAATAGCAAATTCGTCCCAAACATATATATCTAGAAACAATGTTATCCTAAAAGTGTTTTTAGTCTCAACGTCACTCAAAGTCTAAAATCATAGAAATATCGCCAGGTTAACACCCCCTGCAGTCAAAAGTTAATTAACTTCATTATGCTGAGATGGCATGCCGGGAATCCATCTCATTTTTTTCGCACCTTAAATTTACAAGTCATATTTTTAAGGAGGAGGAAAAATAAAAAAAAAATTGTATTCTTCATCTTCTTCTTCCCTCCTCCCAACCCCGACGGCGGCAGTGCTGAAAAGAAATCACAGCAAGATCCAAAAATCAAATTGATGTGCTGAAACCATATGTGAAAGAAAGGAGCAAGAGAGGATGAACGCGGTCTGATTCTTGATGAAGAGGAGGAGCACACCATATATATAAGCCCCTACAAGAGAAACAAACCAAACGATATGACCACCAAAAAAATAACAAAGCTGACCCCCAGCAATCGACGACGGAGAAGAAACCTGATGGACTCTGTCTATTCAAGGTAGACCGTGTTGGTTACGCCGGTGATCGATAACTCCGATTTGTTTCAGGGCAAGACCCAAACTTTCAAGGTTACCTCGTTTCCTCTACGGCGAGTCCATGAGCGGCTTGAGTAAAGGGATCACCACCATGCGGCAGCAGGAGGGAACGACAATGGTACCAGCGTCGCAAATGGTTTGATCTTGGGAACGAAGGCGTCGATCAGCGGCAGGAGGGAACTTTCAAGTTTTCTTCGTTTCCTCTACAGCTACCGTGGGTTTAGAAATTTTCTTTTGGGGGGTTTTTGACTAGGTAGCGCGTAGGCTTCGGTACCATTGATGTACAATACTTGCAGAAGCAGCCTTTGAATAGCAGCAAATACACATACTCATGTGATGGATACTCATTTAACTTCCTCATTGATAATGGGCTTGGGATTTGATTATTCTTATTTGCTATTGTGTATAAATTTTGTTGTAAATATTGTATATGGGCGTGTTAAAGAAAGAGTCTCTCCAATATTATGGAATATATGTAAATGAAGAGATGCAATGTGAGAAGTCATGTTCTTATAATTTAAAGGGATTTGTGTTGGTTCATAGTCAACATGTTTCATGGAATTAATAGATAGTTATGACCTTTTAATTGAAAAGGTGTAGTCTTCAAGAGGCATCATTTCAAAGCATCGATTCAATATCCATAAATACCCCAATTGTGATACCATTTAGAAAAAAAAAATAAATTGAAGCCTTGGTAATCTCTCATTGAGTTATTTTATCTTCCTCCAGTTCTGCCGTCTTGTATCATTACAGGAAGGGTTCGTTTAATCCTGGGTAGATACCGCTTCCTATTTATTGAGGGAGCTGCGAAATATCTCTTAAGGACAGTATCTTCGGACGCGACTCAAATCAAATATTTTCTTATTTCTCTGCAGATTTTACCTACAAATTTAACTTCTTGTTGCCGGTAAATCTATTGGACGGTGTGTACCTTTTGTGATTTAATACGAGTATGTATAATCTTATTATTGATTTATTTTTGGGCATTTATAATCTTCATCGACATTCTTTATCTCTTTTGTTTCATCCATATCAGATATTGGTATCTACTTCATCCATATATTTTTTTCCCTTTGTAATCTTCCGTATGTTGATTTGTGTATGCTTCATGTTCTTGAAATAAGCAGGCGAGGTTGAGTGATGAAGATGAGGGAAGTCCGACGAAGGAGAAGCCGGCTGAGTTCGCAGAGGAGGGAGAGAGTGAAAGAGAGAGGAAAGAGCAGAGGAGGAAGAGAGAGAAAGAGAGGGGAAATGTGATGATTAGGATGCTGAGTTGGTGCATGTACTACCAAGTGGAATGCCACGTTATGTCTCCTAATCGTTACAACAGTATCTATGCTTAAGCAAATTCAATCATACTTTTGTCCATGTTTTGCTGATATGAAATGGTTGCGGTTATAGGGTCTTCGATCTAGTATATTCCTAGGTATTGAAAACCGGACTGGATATTGAATTGGTCGAGGTATTGGGTTAAGGGTCAGTGGTTTAGATCAAGGTCAACTCGGGGTCAGACCGGGGTCAATTAAAAATCTATATATATATATATATAATTTAGATGTATACCATTCAAAAATTTATATAAAATTTTTTTTCCAACCAGTAATTCAATATAATCTCTAGAACCTAATACCTACAAAAGAATCATTAAGTATATAAGGATTTTTCTCTAATCAATACAAAACAACAAAAGTATTCCACAATCCTTTTAAAACTTCTTGCAGATAAAAAACTTTCAAAGAAATAATTTTTACAAAAGCCAAAATGATGTCGTTTGGGGTATAAAAAAGTTTATAAAAAAAAAAAAGGCAAACCGTGACCAGCCGGTTTACCTTGGGTTGACTGGGTCAGATCGGGTTAAACCGATTCGCTACAGTGCGGTTCACTGACCTCCAACCAGACCAGTCTGGTGTCCGATTCACCGGTTTCCAGAACCAGCCGGTCCGGTTCGATCCGATTTGGTTTTACATACTATGGTATATTTAGAATTTGTATGGATAGTTTTTATTATTGTACATTTAAAGTGAGAATAACCAGTGAATGTTTTCCGAGGCGCCTCTTTTTTCTCTCCCCCACCTTTCGACTGCTTGGGTGGTGGGAGCTCTTCTCCTGCCTTTGGATGAGCTTTTTTTCACAGTTTCTCCCTCCTCCTTGGTTTTGGCTGGGGATGGAAACATCCGTATTTTGTATTTTGTGTTGATTTCCATTTATTTTCATGTTTTTTTGAACTTCTTATGGTGGTGTTGATTTTCTTTGTGGCAATAAATCGAATTGGGAGTTTCAATGGTAGCAAATCTCACATAGTGGTTATGTTTCACGGTTTTGGGGATTGAGAATTGGTAACTATAATCTTTTAGGGCCCGTTTGGTACGATGGAATTAATTTTGATGGAAATGAAAATGGATATGGATATGTAAATGGATATGGAAATGGAAATGGAAATGAGGTTTAAAAGTATGTTTGGTATGTCATGGAAATGAGATATGATTTTTAGGTGAAAAGACCAAAATGTCCTACAATTTTTTTTTTTAAAAAAATATCATCCAGAGCCAAAACCATCTTTGCTTTTTTCAAGGGCAAGAAGGAATTTGTCATGTGGAATTACAAATCTTTGCTTTTTTCATGGAATTCAATCTGGTGGAATTGATGGGTTTTGGATTCCACATGGAAATGATTTCCATGACCATTTCAATTGTACCAAACGCACTTAAGACATGGAATTAAGTTCCATTTCCATTTCCAACAGCCCAATTCCAGCGTACCAAACGGGCCCTTAAATTGTTGGCTCCATCTTTCAAAAGACTTATAAATTGTTGGCAAGAGTGAATCCGAAGCATATGTCATGGTTGAGACCATGCGGTTCATTGTGTAGTTGACAGCTTCTCTGTCTTGATCTCTTTTATTAATGTTTGTGGGTGCTTTTTCTTCTATGAGATATTCTCATGGAGTTTCTTCAACAATCAATCTAGTTGCTTTATTGCTGATAAAAGTGGTGGATCATTTGGAATGATTCATCGAACAACAACTTCTTATAATGGTTTTGTTGTTGGTGACGACATTTTTCTACCCATAGATTCTAGTGAAAGGATTATGAAGGTGGAAGGGTTCTTAGTTGTAGCGGAGGCTCTCTCTCATCTATTTTAGGGTTAGGTTATTTTTATGGTTCTTTGTATTGTTATGTATTTAGGTTTTCTTGTTGCAAACTTTTTATTCTGGCCTTGTATCTCTCATTGGGTTAGTTTTAATGAAATATATTTTTTGGCAAAAAAAAAAAAGTGAGAATAACCAGGTGGATAAGTAAGCAATTATTACCCCTTTATGGGGAAAAAAAAAGAAGAAGCAAAAACGTACATTTAATCAAGAATATGAGGAAAAAATTCTCACCTTACATGTTACATAGCCGAGGTTTCAAAGTGACATTCTTTTGCTTTTACTGCTCATCAGACCATCTCATCCGCCCATTTAGAATGGAAACTTGTTCTGTTTAATTGGAAAAAAAATCTTAGTCAGGTTACAAAAGGTCAATTTAATTCAATAACTCCGAGAAAAAAAATTAATTCAATATCAATTAAGTCAATAAAAAATTCTGTTGAAAGATAAGTTGTTAGTAAATACAGATAGCAACATCTGCACATATGAGAGTCTTGGCTGCAAATTAGGCATTTATAAGCTACTCCCAGGGATTTGCAACTAAAACTCTCAGTATATATTTGCAACTTTAACAATTTTTATTAGGTTTTTAATTTTTTTCATTTATTAAAATGTTATTTAATTTTGTCTAAATTTACTAAAATATTAAACAAATAGTAGTATGCATAAATTTTTATTCTTAGCATAAGATCTTGTTTGTAGTACGAATTACATCATAAAAAAGATTTTATATCATGGAACGGGTACTATTAACCAAATTGTCAAGAGATAAATTAGAGATTTAATATAATTAGTGTTGAATTAGTAAATAATCTGTTAAAATGCCTATTGTGTACTTGTTCATTCACCTATAAAACACTCATAAATTTTTGTATAAGCTTTTATAATATAAATTAAAATTTGTAAATTTTCATATATAAACACTTGTTATTTTGTTATGGACATAATGAATATAAATAACTTGACATTATGTCTATAATAAAAAAATAAAAAAATATTAAATTTGTTATAAAATTCAAATAATTTTTAATATAATTCTTATTATTTTTTGCCAAAAATATTACACTTATTCACTATATTATTTTTAACCTTTAAAAGTATTTCATTATAATCCCGTAAATATAACAGAAAGTACCGCCACAAAAAACTGGAGGTCAGATAAAAGGCATATAGTCCAAAAATTACAAACTGAAATTAAATAAAAATGCAAAAAAAAAAAAAAACAGAAAACAATAAATTGCACAACTACATATTGAGTGCATTATTAAACTCCAACTACGCATTAATTTCTATTTTCTTTCACTTCTCTTGTCAAACATGAGTACATATATAAAAAATGTACTCATTATGAAGTGTATAATGTATATTGTATATATTAGCAAAAAAAAAAGTATATTGTATATAGTTAGTTGGCAAGAAAATGTATATTGTATATAAGTTACCTACAATTAAAGTTGGCAAAAAGCAAAAGCTTCCCCCAATAAAAGCTTTTTATTTTCACAAATAATCAGGAAAAATTCCAGAAAAATACAGTTAAAAATGGGAAAAGACAAATTGATGCTGTGAATTTATCAAATCCCAGGTCAAAACTGAAGTAGAATTATGAGATTTCTAATTCTGACCAAATGATCAAAACCTGATGTAAAACATGATAGTGAAGTTGTTAATATAAAATCTGATATTGTTAATATAGATACAGATGTTGTTATTGACCCTTGAAACTTGTACCTTCAAAATTATCACTGGTTTTTGAGATATGAAGTTATGAAACATGAAAGTAAAGTCGTTAATATAAAATATGATGTTGTTATTGACCCCTAAAACTTATGCCATCAAAATTATCTCTGATTTTTAGGATATGAAGTTGTAAAATATGAAAGTAAAATCGTTAATGTAAAATATGATGTTGTTAATATAGATACAGATGTTATTATTGACTCCTGAAACTTGCGCCCTCGAATTATCCTTGTTTTTTGGGATATGAAGTTGTCAAACATGGAAGTAAAGTTATTAATGTAAAATTCGATATTGTTAGTATAGATACATATATTGTTATTGAGTCTTAAAATTTATACCATCAAGTCAAGACATTTGGTTAGAATTGAAAATTCCAAATTCTTATTTCAGTTCTAACCTGAGATTTGATAAATTCACAGTACCAATTTGTCTTTTCCCATGTTTAATTGTAGCATTCTGAAATTTTTCCAAATAATAATAATAATAAAGAAACTATTTATATGGGAGTATTTTCTTTTTCATTTTTTTTCCAGCTATTTAAGGGTGAGTAGAAGCTTAATTAGTACTCCAAACTATAAAGCATATGAAAAGCTGGATTAGAAGGGACAAGAAATATAAAATTTTCAGCGTATATTTACAGAAGTTCGGAACTTAATAAATGAAATACCCCTACGATGAAATATATGCGGTGATTAATTCGATGATAAATTTTAGATGAAATACCCCTCCGAAAAATTAGGTGGTACCATAAGAGAAATACTTACACTACGAAAAAACATTGATTTTCCGACGGAATTTTCGACGGATTTCTGACGGAAATGGATTTCCGATAGAATGGATTCTGTCAGTAATAATAGCGTGACAAAAAATTTCTGACGGAATTTAGATTTCATCTGAAATTTCTGACAGAATTATTTTTCGTCCCAATTTCCGACGGAATCAATTTCATTGCAAACACTCCGGTGACCACCCCATCATCAGGGGCGGCAGCGTGTGGCAACTCCGACGGCGTCCACCTTGTCATCGGCACCCAGATCCACCACGTGTTGCAACCTCTCTATTCCTGAAAATGCAACTGAACTTGCCCCTTCTTTAGTTCGAACCCACAACATCGTCCATATGCACGTGATGCCTTACCAAATGGGCTCAATTGCTTTGGCATTCTATTACTACACAATTATATATATATAATTTTATTATACATAATCAATTATTTATAAATATATATTTGTTTCTTATATATAAATGTAATAGTAATATAAAATAATTTTATATATTCTTATAATTTTTAATATAAATTAACTTCCAATTAAAAAATTTTACATCTTAAATAAATTTCATATGACTATATTTTTTTCTAATTTCTATAATTAATAACTAATAAATAAATATTAACTAATATTTTTTTTACAAATATTAATTAATAAATAATAAATTTTATTTTTTATAAATAAATTTTTACATGACCATTTTGCCCCGATAGGGACCAAAACCTATGATTGGAAATTAAAAATATTTTAGAAACTAGAAAATAATAATTAAAAATAAATTTTAAATTAAAATTTAAATATTAATTAATAAATAATAAATTTTTTAAAAATAATTTTAAAGTTTAATTTAATTAAATAATAATAATTAATTAAAAAATATTGATTTTTAAATTTTTCGACGGAATTAAATTCCTTCAGAAATTGCGAGGGAATTTGTGATGGAATTAAATACCGTCGGAAATTGTGAGGAAATTTCTGACGAAAATGAATTCTATAGGAAATTGCGAGGGAATGAATTGAATTTCGTCGGAAAATGCATTCCATTGCAAATTTCGGTCAAAAATTTGTGACAAAATTATTCTGTCAAAAATTCCGTGGCAAAAGAAAGAATTTGCATTCCATAGCAAATTTTATCAGAAATTTCATGTTTATTTGTGGTGTTACCTATTTGAGAATCGTCACGTCATCCTGTTGAATCAAAACACAACAACTCAATATATTTTAAACCTCATTTGCTATTGCCTAATCTAAAAATATTTTCATTTGATTTTGTTTTCAAGAAATATAGACCTCTTAATTTGAAAAAATAAAAACTCATTTAAATCAAATTAAGAGGTTTATTTTCTTGAAACAAAGTAATATGGGAGATTAAGACTAAGTTGTTGTATTTCGATTGCACAAAGTTTAAATCTGAATCAGATTGTTTGGATCTAATCTCTTGGTGTATCGCAACTCTAACGAAGATGATGAGCACTTAAGCATACTTTTCGAAGGCTAATGAAGTGGCCCATCATGTGGTCAAGGAAACATTGAATATTTTATTGTTGCAGGGATTGTTCGGTTTTCGTACCCTCCAAGCTTTATTTTGGATGCTCTGACAAGTAGGGATTATCACACGGTTTCAGTGTAAGACGAGAGGTTGTGCTGTAACTTAAAAAGAAAAAGTCTAAATAAAATTCAACTCAGATTATATACAAATAATGATGCTCTCATTCAAATAAACGAAAGTAGATTCTTAAGATTTGTTGGTTTACATTCAAACAGTGTAATTTGATTGATCGCAAGCAAATTTTCAAGAAAACAAAATAAAATTTTAAGGCCGGAGAAAATTATAATTTTATCTATGAATTTTTTATGCCATATTAATTTTTTAACACATGCCCAACATATTTATATAGGGTGAAACTCACATAATTTTAATTACGCTTAACAACTTTTTTTTGACTGTGTTTAAAAGAATCTTAAGGAGGAAGGCATTTAGGTGGTTAGTATATTTTTCTTTGGCTAAATAAGTGTTTAATATAGTTTTATACAAAATATTATTTTTAATTTTTTTATTATAGTATTGAATTATTTCCATAAAAAATTAGCAACTTGATTTTGATTATTTTTTTATTTAATATTTTAACAATAATTTTATAAAAATTTAAATCTAAACTATTCATAAATATTGATAATGATTAGAATAAAGAAGATTGAGAAGGGTAGATGAGAAAAGTATAGGAGGGGCTCCAAGCCCGCGCTTTGCTACCCCGCAAAGCCTATGAAAAAAATATATAGGTATCCATGCTTTTGGTTAATTTTTAATTTAGTATTTGTGTTTTTTTTTTTGTAATTAAATTATTAACTTTGCCATGTTAAAATACCTGTAAATGAGTTTTTTATAATAATAATAATAATAGTGAACTTCTAATTTTATATATTTAAATTAAACATAGTTTTTGTTTTGATTCAGAACAAAAAAATAGATTTGTTTTTAATTTTTATGATTTTCAATGGTCACGATTGGAGAGTCAGACACAGTAAAAATCTGTTACAGGTTCAGAAAAGCATTAAAGCCTCACTTTATTGCGGAAATCAATTAGAAGAGATTGAATCGCAATTTCACACACGTTCGCTTTAAAAATCTCAATTCGCCTCTCTCTCTTCTCCTCCTTTTCCCTTAACCACTTTGCTCACAATTCAGTTTCAGCAAAATCTCACTTTTTTCCTTCTCTCTCTTTCCCCTTCTTGGTCTTCCTCTCACCAGAATCATGAAAACCTAAACCTAGTTATCTATTACTCTCTCCACCGTACCCCTTTGACCTTCAAGTCCCCTTATCCTTAGGTTTCGCCGTTTCTAAGAGTACAGCTTCTGATCAATCTGATCAATCGGTTACTTTGTTGGACCCATATGGATTCTGATGAAGAAAACAGGCTACTTTATTATCACCAACTTAAGTCTCATGAACCTGACAGGTTTGATCATCATCAGGTGAGTTGAATTTCTTCAATTCTTTGTTGCTCTTTGATTTTCGCACTTTGAAATTTTAACCTCGACTATTCAGATGATCGAGAACAAGAAGGAGAACCAAGGGTTGGATCAGGAATCCTCCGACAACGAGGAAGAAAAGATGACCGAAAAGCCATTCTCGTCTTACTCGGAGCTCCACGAAGGAAAATCTAAGATTAAAATTAATGGAGCTTCAGGTTCAGCTACAGCTACAGGTTCAGGATCATCAGTTAGAGTTTGTGACTTCTGCGGAAAACAGTTCAATTCAGGAAAAGCCCTAGGAGGTCACAGAAGATATCACATCCAAGCTCAGAAAAAATTGGAGGCTCAGAATCAGGCTCAACAAAAACGACAAGAAAAAGTCAATTATACCCTTAGAATCAAGCCCAAAGATTTGGTCATCCGCCATTATGATAATAATAATCTCATAAAATCGAGTATTGGGAATCTCAATGGTTCGTCTTCGAGATCTTTCCGATGTTGTGTCTGCGACAAGGATTTTCCATCGGAGAAGTCACTGTACGGCCATATGCGATCTCATCCTGAGAGAGAATGGAGAGGTATGAACCCTCCTTTCGTTACTACTGATAACGATCTAGCTTCTTCTCCTTCTGCAGAACAATTGAACAATGGTTCTTCATCTTCAACTTTTGAAGAATCATCATCACCAGGACCAGTTGATCTTTCTTCATCATGTTCTGGAAGCAGCTGGCTCAAGAAAGATAAGAGAGGAAGAAAAATCATTGGAGATGCAGAAGCAGCTCATATTGCAGCTCATACCCTTATGCGAATGCATCTCTATGGTAATAATGAATTGGAAGCTCAAAACCTTTGTTGTCATCGCGACGAGCCTACTCCTGAAGAAGCAGCACTATTACCAGTCAAGAAAAGGAAGAACAATGTGATGAAGAAGAACCATGTTCCTGATTACAAGGAGAAATTAGAGGGTACAGATGGGGATGATGAATTGGAAGCTGAGAATAATATGTGGGATGTGAAAGTGATAAGCTTAATCAAAGAGAAGAAGCTGAATAAGAAGATGAACAAGAAGCTGAAATTAGGTGCAGAGATGATCAAGTCAGAAGGAGAATCGCTGGTGATAAGAACTGTGAAGCAAGAAGAAGTGAAACCATCACAAAGCTATGTATGTGACATCTGTAATAAATCTTTCCCATGTTTTCAAGCTTTAGGTGGACACAAATCCAAACACAACAGAGAGAAGAACATGGCTAAAAGCATGAAGGGCAAAGAAGTGGTGGAACAAAGAGGAGAAGAAGAAGAAGAAGAAAAAGACAATATCTGCATCAATGGAGCTTTATTGTCAAGTGCAGGATTGAGTGGTGAAGAAGAAGAAGAAGAAGAAGAAGAAGCGTCTCTGATTAGTAGTGAAGAGAGATTAGCAATTAGTTCGAATGATAATAATGAGGATAACAGTAATGAAGAGGAAGTGGGAGAGGCAAGTCAACAATCTGGTTCGAAAATAAGGGGTTTTGATCTGAATGTGCCTTATGTTTTGGAGCACGAAGCAACTGAAATATAATTAAGTCTGCATTTTATGAGTTTGTATTTTGCTTATGGTTTTTAGGCCATCACTGTATCATGTGAACTCGCAATGGCCACTCATCGTACAACCTTGTAAATTGTTCTTAAAAACGCATTTCTTTAATATGAATTTGAATCAGGTTCTTGATTCAAAGGTGTGTTCAGGTCTTATTCCCAATTCATTTCATCTTCTATATTTAGCATTTTCCCCTCAAATTAATTTACTTAACTTTATTTTCTTTATCTACTTAAACCAATTAAGTAGCTCTTGTATTGGGGATTAGCAGCGGAACTTTTAAAGATTTTTCTTTCTTTGTTTTTTTTTACCATAACTCATGCACGTCCATTGTATTCTTCACAGAGGGGTCAAATTTATTTTCATTCTTCCTTCTCCATTGGTATTTTCACATACGACTCTAGAATAACTTATAAAAGTTATTAGTCATTTAAGGACCACTTCACCTTTCAACTAAAATTGTGTTTTTAGTTTTGCCCCCTAATTGATATACTGAAAACATCAAATAATTTGTAGAAATTCATCCTTAATTTCTTTTAATAACTAATCCTTAATATAAAAATTATCGTCTAACTCTTTTTTTTTTTAAAAAAAATTATTCAGGAAAATACGCCCTAAATTACCAAAATTATTATTTTTTGCCTTCGAATTACCAAAACAAACTTTATTCTGGGGAATTTAGCCTCTTTATAAATTTTCCAAATCCTCAATATTATATTCCATAATGATTACTCAATTCTTCTAGCCCATAGATAATTTTAATGATTATTTTCTCTTTTGTTTCCTTAAAATTTCATAAGAAAATAGGCTCTTTAACCAATTAAATTATTTTTTGGGCATTATTTCCTTTATTAATTTTTCTAAGAGCATTATTTCCTTTATTAATTTTTCTAAGCCTTATAAAAGCCACTTTAGAAGCCTTCAACTAATGAGAAGGTAAGTGACCTCACCCCATAGGGACGATAACAAAATATCGAATCCCAGATAGCGTATTTAATTTGTTGGTAGAAGCAAAGCTCTTTACCTACATTCTAAGCCTTAAAAGCAATTATATCTGGATCAAATAAAAAGAAAAAAGCCTCCAACTAAACTTTTGAGACTCGGATATTACTGGTATGGTTTAAAATATTATTTGAAAAGCAAAAGGCGAAATATAAAAGAGCCCAGCAAATTGCCCGTTATTCACAATGAAGGAGAAATTGAGATACAATAAAAGAACGTATGCATCCTCTGGTCTCATATAACAAGGTAACTTTTGGTCCTTAGGGTTGTTTGGTAGCCCATTTGGAGGGGAGGGAAGATTTTACCACATAAATTTAAAAAAGCTAAAGGAAAAATTAATCTTTTGGTTATTATAATTTGGACTCAATCATAATTTAATCCTTACACTTGCACTTGGTGTATCTCATTCTCCATAGTTTTGACTCGGTGCAATTCAATCTCTAAACTCTGATTCACTGCACTTAGTCTTTATAATTTTACTCATTTTATAATTTGTTTCTAGATTTTTATTGTGTATATGATTTTATTTTATAAAATAATGGGGACTAAATTATAAAATGATTGAGTGCAGTGAATTAGAGTCTAGGGATTAGAGGCAAAGTTACACTAAATCAAAGTGAAAGAATTAAGTTACAGCTAAGTAAAACCTATCGAGACCAAAAAATTAATTTTCTCTTTAAAAGTTAGAAAAGTGAGGTTACATGTAAGTGCAGCTTCTTATCAATCGGTTACTTTATTTTCCCTTATGGTTGACCACATGGATTCTGACGAATAAAATATGTTACTTTATTATTGGCAAGTCAAGTCTCATGAACCTGATGGGTTTGATCCCTAGGTGAGTTGAATTTCTTCAATATTTTGTTGCTCTTTGATTTTCGCACTTTAAAATTTTGACATTTTGTTGCTCTTTGATTTTTGCACTTTAAAATTTTGACTACGACTCTTCAGACGATCGAGTAAGAGAGGTATCAGTAATTCTTTGACAACGTAGACAAGATGAGCGAAAAGCGGTTTTCGACAAACTCAGAGCTCCGTGGAGGAAAATTTAAGATTAAAATTAATGGAGCTCCAGGTTCAGGTTCGTTAGTTCGAATTTGTGACTTCTGTGGAAAACAATTCAATTCTGGAGAAGCCCTAAGAGGCCATAGAAGATACCACATCCAAGCTCATAGAAAGATGGAGGCTCAGAATCAGGCTCAGCAACAAAAAAAGGTCAATTATACCCTTATAATCAAGTCCAAGTATTTGATCATCCGCGATTATGATAATAATAATAATGATGATAATGATATCATCGAATCGAAGAATGGGAATCTCAATTGTTCTACTTTGAGATCTTCCCGTTGCCTTGTCTGCGACAATGATTTTCCATCGAAGAAGTCACTGTATGTTCATATGAGATTGCATCCTGATAGAGATTGGAGAGGTATGAACCCTCCTTTCACTATTACAGATAACGCTCTACCTTCTTCTTCAGTAGAAGAGTTGATGAAAGAACAAGATCATCAAAATCACAACAAGAGGTCTTCATCCTCAACTTCAGAAGGATCATTATCGGTACCGGTTAATCTTTCTTTATCTTGTTCGGGAAGAAGCTGGCTCAAGAAGGATATGAGAGGAACAAAAAGCATTGGAGAAGCAGCTCATTTTGCAGCTAAAAACCTTATGGATATGCATCTCTATGGTAACTCCCACCTTCGTCGTTGTCATCTTCCTCCTCGCGACTAGCCTACTCCTGAAGAAGCTGGACTATTACCAGTCAAGGAAAGGAACAAGAATGTGATGATGAACCATGGTGATGGTTCTTCTTCTTCACCAGCTGAAAAACAAAGCTAGGATTATTTCAAGGAGAAATTAGAGGGTAGTAATGGGAATGAAGAATTGGAAGCTGAGAATAACATGTGGGATATGAAAGTGATCAACTTAATCAAAGAGAAGAAGAAGCTCAATATGAAGAAGAGAAAATTAGGGACACAGATGATCAAGTCAGAAGGAGAACTGCTGATGATAAAATCTCTGAAGAAGCAAGCAGTGAAGCCATCACAAAGCTATGTATGAGACATCTGTAATAAATCTTTCCCGTGTTTTCAAGCTTTAGGAAGACACAAAATCAAACACAGGAAGAACATAGTTAAAAGCAGCAAGGAAGTAATGGAAAAAATGACAAGAAGAAGAAGAAGAAGAAGAAAGGTTTGCATCAATGGAACTTTATTGTCAAGCGCAGGATTGAGTGGTGAAGAAGAAGTGGGAGAGGCAAGTCAACAATCTGGTTCGAAAATAAGGGGTTTTGATCTGAATGTGCCTTATGTTTTGGAGAGCATGAAGCAACTGAGATATAAACAAGTCTGCATTTTGTTTTCTTTTGGTTTGATTAGGAGTTTCCTTTTCAAGGTTTAGAGCACAAAAGGTTTTCATCTCTCCAAACAAGTATACTTCCCAATAAGTCTCCTTTTCATGAGTTTGTATTTTGTTTAAGCTTTTTTTAGGCCATCATTGGATCTTCTGAAATCACTCAATGGCCACTTCACACTTCATCATAGAACCATGTAAACTGTTCTTAACAACGCATTTCTTTAATATGAATTTGGTTCTTCAGGTTCTTGATTCAAAGGTTTTCAGGCCTTATACCCAGTATAAGAGCGACCTAGTGAAGGAGTTATATTTGGTGCTAAATACAGAGTACATCCCAATTCATTTTATCATCTCTCATATTTATCATTTTCTTCTAAACTAATTTACTTAATTTGTTAAGTGATATATGATCTAATAGTGTTTTAAGAAGATCAAATCACATATGTTATAATTAACAAATTAACTTATTTCATTTCCTTATTTCCTTTATCTACTCAAACTAATTAAGTAGCTCTTATATTAAGAATTGGAAACATTAACGTTAAAAGAATTTTCATGTTCTCTGTAGTCTTCACAGTGGATTTGAATTTAAAATCTCACGCTAATATGTGGCACTAAATTTATTTTCATCCTTTCTTCTCCATGGGTATTGTCACATACGACATAGGATCACTTATAAGAGTTTATATATATATATATATATAGATGGGAAAGAAAACAAAACCATATTCCTGTCTGCAAGTATGCTTGTCAGCTCATCCGGACCTACTAAGGTCAAACCCAGGCTACCGTTTAATGCCTGCTTAGCCAGAAGATCTGCCATTACGTTGTTTTCCCTCCCTAAATATCGCAGTTCACTTACCAGCTGCACTTCATCATATTCTTGACTTCCATAATAAGAGACCAATCATCATGAAGATCAGAAATATCTCCCTGTATTAGTTTTAAAGCTTCTGTTGAGTTACTGCCGAGCCAAACATTCCGATGGCCTCTATCCCAAGCCCTTTCCAAACAAACTAGGCAAGCCCATATTTCTGCAATCAGTGAGTCGCCCTTTCCCAGTCGTGGGCAAAATCCCTCTAACACTAGACCACATCCATCTTTAATAATTCCACCACAAGCAGCTATTCAATGAATTGAACATGAGAAAAGGTGCCATCCCCTTGGACTTCAATAAGAGAATCCATGGTCATATTTGCAGGCAGGCAAGTCAACAGGACCTTTGTATGTGTGTTTGGAAAGCTTGTTCGTGATATCAGACTTCGCAGATTCAAAAGTATCAACTCATGTTGTCAATAGGGGAAACTGATATCCGTTGTACTCTTTTTCCCTTGTCTATGGTTTTATATCCCGTTGAGTTTTCCTAGCAAGGTTTTTAACAAGGCAGCACTAGATCACGTATCAATAAATGATGTACTCATTTTTTTCCGCTAGATTTTTGTCCCACTGGGATTTTCCTAGTTGAAGTTTTTTTAATGAGTCATATTCGTTTATAATGAACATACAAGGGGGAGTGTTATGAATATAATATTTGTGTGGATATCCATATATCCCCATTATTTCCCATTATCTCTATTATATCCAGTATCCCACATTTATCTCTTATTGTCATTTAATTTATAGATATTGATTCTACTGAGATTGTAAGTTATGCCTATAATTACTGGACATGTGTTATGTATTATATACATTTTGAATAGTTAATAAGAATGTTTTCTCCTACTCTTATCATATTTCCCTTTTATTTATAACAGGAAGAGAATGTTTCTTTCAATACAGAAAAGTAGTAAGCCCAAAAATATGTAAGAAATTAAGCCTTAGGGAAAAATATTTCTGTTTTGTTTTTAAAATGTATAACGGCATAGAAATTAATTATGTATATTAATTGGGACATTTTTTTTTATAAATGATTGAGGTTAACTAATTTTTTTATAAACTGCTTTTTAAAAAGTGAAATAATTAAAATACTATAGTAAAGGATTTGAATTTATAAAGTTGAATTACTTTAAAAAAATAATTTTCCCCTAAATAGTTATGTTTGAAAATATACCGTTAAGTTTATTTTATATTTTTAAATCTTTATTTTTGGAGCAAAGTTAGTTAGCAGTTGGGAGAGATTTATCATTTTAGTTTTTCTTTATCCATATATCAAAGAATATCCTCGCAGGTTTTACTAATACTAATTTAAGTATTTTTACTGTAATATAAATTTCAATTGGGAGATAAAAATTTGAAAATATTCCATAATAAATAATTAAATATTATGGACATAACAGAACTTACTTGAATTTTGTTCGCATACTTCATTGGTTATGAGAGAGACTCAACTTTTCGCCGTTTCGGGTCCGGGTTCTCTCATATTCCTTTGTCTCATTTTCTTTTCATAATCTCATCTCCACCCTCAAATTAAAAAAAAACGAAGGGTTTAGATTTCATATTTTATAAAACTCTCATTTTAAACATAAATAAATTCAAACAGTTAAAATATAATCTACACAATTCATAACTACGACACAAACAAAATTTAAAAATAAATAAATTATAAAATACTATAATACTACCCCCGGTCCTAAATATAGGACAAAGTTTGTAGTGCAATTTGTACTACAAACTTTGTCCTATATTTAGGATTGGAGGAAGTAATAGTTTTAGGATATATTAAATCTAAACCATTCATTTTTTTATTTGAAAGTGGAGATGGGATTTTGAGAAGAAAAGAAAGAAAAAGAATTCTGAGAGTATCCCCTTCCTAACTTTTCAGGAAGTTTAGATTTTTAGTAAACTAAAAAAAATTCTTACTGCTCCTTGAGAAGTCTAATTTCCCATGTTGTCAGACCCAGACCGAACTGGCCAGTCCAGACAGGAAACCGACCAACCAGCTGGTAGACCGATTCACTAGACGGTCTAGTCTTTTTTTTAAAATCGATTTTTTTTATTTTTCTTTAGAATTTCATATTTATAATCTTAAAATCTTCAATTTTTCACATATTTGACCTTGCTTAGCTCCAGTTTGACTCCAGTCTAACCCACTAATCCTTGACCTAATACCCCAGCCGGTCCGAGTTTAAGTACCTTGCTAATTTCTCGTCCTTACTTATCCGCAACTAAATTAAACTATACCTTAATTAATTTCTTCGGTAGGTATTTGTATTATTTTTTCCTTATTTACTATCTGGAAATATCGATATCAATTTCAATAATATCCATCTTCTATGAATTAAATCTTATATTTCGACTCAATCATATAACTCACAAAATAATTGAGGTTGCCAAAAAAAGATACAAACTTAACAATAGCAAGATGCATTATTTAATGTTTTTTTTTTTTTTTTGCTACACAAGTTATCCACCGGAGCAAACCCAATAACTAATCCCTTAGGTACTATCGGGCTCAAGATAGAGGCAACCCTCCCAAGTGAATTTTCTCCATATACGTGACCCTAAGGATTAAACTCGAGACTAGAGCGTTCAAGGGAACACAATCCCCTTACCACTTGCGCCAACCTGCATTGATGATGATGCATTTTTTTAATGTTGAATGCATGAATTTGATGACTAAAGAGCGGCTTTCCTCACCAGACCATCGTATTTATGTTTTGGTAACCATATTTTGTTAATTTGTTGGATTATGTATATTTTCCATTTACTTGTAGATTAATATCTTTATACTATTTTCAGGTACGTAATTATATATATAAATATTTTTGGGTATATTAATTAAATTATATTATTGTAATCATAATTAGGTTTACCTCAGTTCAACCGATGTATCTAGCGGCAATGACCAATTTAATTTTCAATGCCTTGTTTCACCCAAAAAAAAAAACAAATTCAATACCTTGCTCGATAATACAGCTTTTTTGGATGCATCTGGTGAACTTTAGGAGAAATTCTTGTGTGCACTGGGTTCATTCATGCACTGACCAATAAAAAAATTGCCATGTAACTAAATTTCATCTGATGTGTTAGCTTATCTGTCAGGCTCTTAATTTATAAATAATATGCTAATTTAATTCAAACGTTTATCTTAGAAATATGTGCCCACCTTTTTCACTCCAATCTCTCTCTCCCCATCCGCCATCTTCCTCCTCTTCTTTTCCCTCAAATTATCTCCTTTTGAGCCTTATCTTCCTTGCCTCCATGGATTCAGATTTCTCTATCCACCTCTTTGAATAGGAGATTCAGAAACAATGGTCGCATAGAAGGCGGTAATGGTGATTGGTAAAGCGTCTCCAATGTTAGCAACAACAGAAAAGAAGAGAGGATCTGCTTTTGAAACCCAGAACCTTCTTCACCTAATATGCATTGGGCAAGTGAAGACAAAGAAACAGGGGAAGAAGATGGGTGCAAGATCGAATAAGAGAAGAGGAGAAGCAAGCTTTCGAAAACGCAGAGCAATGGTTTTCATATCTGAAGAACTTGCAGCAAGAAACGGCTTAACGCATCGGAATCACAAATGGGCTCATCTGCCATTGACAATTTGTGTAGCTTCTAAAGCGTTCTGGCTGAGTTCGCTATAATCTGATCTCTCCAAGAAGATCTTCTTGTGCTTCTCTATAATCATGAAAATTTTCATTCATTCATTACATTTTTTTTCGTGTCAAAGACTAAAGTGTAGTATTCTTCACTATTTCACTATATAAAAAACAGTCAATCGCCAATGAAATTTGCAAGAGGAACAATCCTGTCAAAATTCCATCACAAATTTGCGTTAGAATTTTTTATCGGAAAGTCTATCGCTAATTTGCGACAGTGTTTTGCCACGAAGAAATTAGCAATGGATCAGATCCATTCACTCTGTCGGTAATTGCATTTTTTTTGATTTCATAATGTTAGGGTGATCTATAATGCATTGTATGAATTTTATTTTATTTTATTTCTTTTTTAACCTGAGTTTTCTGATTTATTTTCACTTTAGAATTATAGTTATACTATAAATTTTCTGAGATAGTGCAATTGTTTAAGATTAAAAAAAGCACTTCTTATTTGGTGAAATAAAATTAAAAAATAACCATTTTTAACGTTAAAAATGTTAAATTCATCATTTATAATAAATAATTTTGTTAAATAGATTAGGAAAATATAAATATTTAAAAGTTAAGGAATATAAACAATGTAAAAGTAAGAAAAATAAATTATGAGTTAGAACATTTGATGTTGGTGGTCTGCTGGTGAAGTTCTTGAAAATCTATTAAATGTTATTCGAACGTCAAAGATAGTGCTGGTAACAGATTTTCATAATCTTCGATCCAAAAACAGATTTTGATTATGATATTTCTCTTGTTATTTGTCATTATCAGATTATTATTAAAAACAAGAATAAACAATTAGGGAGAATCAACTTTTTGAATTCTGTTTTTCAAGATTTACCTATAATCGCTACTAAATATTTTATACCAATTTTAAAATATATTTATGAATTAATGGATTCAGATATGAGATATCTAGAGAAGAAACTAATTATAAGATGCAGTGTATGTACCCGTATATTTCATAACTAAAAGTACTGCATCAAGAATTAACGATATTTTTTTTACTATAGAATTGACGATATGAAATGCAAGTAACAAAATGCAGGGTTGCTTCATCAATTTCTCCCATCCCATTGGTTTCATATGGCGTTTACAATACAAATCATCTATCAATAAGGTTCTCACATTAGAAGGGGATTGACCATTAACCAATGGATCAACTTTTGTTGGACGGTTGTTTAAGTTATTAACTTTGCTTGAAAAATGAAAAAATAAATTCTAAATTTTTGCATATTTAATACTCCCTCTGATTTTATATATAAGCTACAAGTTAATTGGTGTGTGGTCCTTTATTTATAAGCTTAAGCTTCATTTTGAGTTTGTTTAAAAATTTATTACGTTTTTTTTCATTTTTATAATTAATTAATTAATCTCTTTTCCACGTAATTTTTATATTAATTTCTCTCTCATGTCTTTTTTCACTTATTCTCTCTCCCAATCACTGTCTCAAAAAAAAAAAAAGATGTTTTAAAAAGAATAAGTTAAGTTCTTTAGCCAATTTTTGAAGTACCTAATTTAGTTATTTGAATCTTATGAATAGGATGCGAGGAAATACCACGAATTTTATCCAAGAAGGTATAGAAGCTACAATTAACGAGATTTTAAACAAGGACAATCTTTAAAAAAAATATAACTAATACCCACTTGATGACCTGAAAAAAAAAAGATATATTTTTTTGCCAGAAAAATAAAAAAGATATATTTATTCTATAAATTGCCAAATAATAAGGAACAAAATGGTACCATATATATGAGATTGGAGCGAGTATGGGAGAGGGTACTATCATAATCATTTTTCTCTTTTTTCTTCCAAAAATATAATCTCCACCTTTATATTAAAAAATATATTGTTTAAATCTAATATTTTATATAACTATCATTATCACATTTTATAGCCGGCCAAAAATTATAATATATTATAAATTATTGTTTGAAAATTTATCTGTATTGCACCTATGAATTGTGGATATTATATTTTAATATTTTAAATTTATTTATTTAATTTTAAAATATTAATTTTATAAAGTATTGAATCTCAACCATCCATCTTTTTAATACGATGGTAGATACAAGATTTTGATAAGAAAAAGGTGAGAGAACCAGTCTCATACGCAAGGTACCGTTTGGTCATTAGAGTTGTTAGAGTTGTTTGGTACTAGGGATATAGAGGAAAGGGAAATTTTTACCGCTTAATCCAAAAAGAGAGAGAAGTGGGTTATAAAATAGAACAGCCCCTGATCAATCGGTTACTTTGTTCTTTCTGACGTTGTACCTACATGGATTCTGAAGAAGAAAAAAGGTTACTTTATTATCAGCAAGTTAAGTTTCATGAAGATTCTGGGTTTGATCGTCATCAAGTAAGTTGGATTTCTTCAATATTTTGTTGCTCTTTGATTTTCTCACTCTAAAATTTTGATGATGACTCTTCAGGAGGAGGAGGAGAAGGATCAGGAATCCTCCGATGAGGAAGAGAAGATGGACAAGAAGTCATTTTTATCTTACTCAAAGGACAGCCAAGGAAAATCTAAGTTTAAAATTAAAGGAGCTTCAGTTTCAGCTTCAATTAGAGTTTGTGATTTCTGTGGAAAAAAGTTCAATTCTGGAAAAGCCCTGGGAGGCCACAGAAGATATCACATCCAAGCTCAGAGAAAGATGGAAGAAGAACGAAAAAAGTCCAGTTATACTCTAAGAATCAAGTCCGAGAATTTGGTCATTCGTGATGATGATGACGATGATGATCTCATCAAATCGAATAATGGGAATCTCAATTGTTCTTCTTCGAGATGTTTCCATTGCCTTGTGTGCAACAAGGATTTTCCATCAGAGAAGTCACTGTGCGGCCATATGAGATCTCATCCAGAAAGAGAATGGAGAGGTATAAACCCTCCTTTCGTTACTACTGATAACACTCTAGTTTCTTCTTCTTCTTCTTCTTCAGAAGAGTTGATGAACGAACAAGATCATCAAAATCACAACAAGTGCTCTTCATCTTCAACTTCAGAAGAATCATTATCAAAACCGGTTGATCTTTCTTCATCTTGTTCTGAAAGCAGCTGGCTCAAGAAAGATATGAGAGGAAGAAAACTCATTGGGGAAGCAGAAGCTGCTCATATTGCAGCTCTAACCCTTATGGATATGCATCTCTTTGGTAACTCCCACCTTCGTCATCGTCTTCCTCCTCGCGACGAGCCTACTCCTGAAAAAGCAGCACTCTTACCAGTCAATAAAAGGAAGAACAATGCCATGAAGAACCATGTGGCTGATTCTTCTTCTTCACCCGCTGGAAAGAAAAGCTGGGATAATTGCAAGAAGAAATTTGAGGGTAGTGATGGGAATGAAGAATTGGAAGCTGATATGAAAGTGATGAGCTTAATCCAAGAGAAGAAGAAGATGAACAAGAAGATGAAATTAGGTCCAGAGATGATCAAGTCAGAAGGAGAACCACTGATGATAAGAACTATGAAGCAAGAAGAAGTGAAGCCATCACAAAGCTATGTATGTGAAGTCTGCAATAAATCTTTCACATGTTTTCAAGCTTTAGGAGGACACAAAACCAAACACAGGAAGAACGTAGTTAAAAGCACCAAGGGCAAGGAAGTGGGGGAACAAAGACAAGAAGAAGAAAAGATTTGCATTAATGAAGCTTTTAGTGGTGAAGAAGCAGCGGCTCTGATTAGTAATGAAGAGAGATTAGTAATAAGTTTGAATGATAATGAGAATAACAGCAATGAAGAGGAAGTGGGAGAAGCAAGACAACAATCTGCTTCGAAAATAAGGGGTTTTGATCTGAATGTGCCTTATGTTTTGGAGGACGAACCAGCTGATTTATAAACAAGTCTGCATTTTATGAGTTTGTATTTTGCTTAAGCCTTTTTTAGGACATCACTAAATCTTCTGAACTCTCAATGGCCACTTCTTCATAGAACCATCTAAAGTGTTCTTAACAACGCATTTCATTCATATGAATATGAGTCATCAGGTTCATTTGATTCAAAGGTGTTCGGGCCTTATCCCTAAGAGCTAGTTTTTTGACCTGATCCCAAGAGCTAGTTAAGGAGTTTTATTTTATAGATATTATACTATATATTTCAGTTATATGTATCTCTAAATTTATTTTCATTCTTTGTTTCTCTCCGATGGGCGTATAATTGTCACACGATTACTCCACATTCACTTATGAGGGTTGTTTCCATTTTGTTCCCTGGTTAATATAGAAAACATCAAATAGTTTCTACAAATTAATCTGTAACACTTTGGATGTTTTCTTTAATTAACTTCTTTATCACATAAAATAGTTTTCATTATAATTTCAGGCTAAAAATTATCCTCTAGCCAAGGTTATTAAACCCAGATTAGCCTTTGAACTGGTCGAGATAATGGGTCAAGAGTCACTGGTTCAGCTCAGAGTCAACCCTAGGGAGAGGCCAGACTGGCAGGAATAAAAAAAATAAAAAATAATTTAAATTCTTATCCTACCATCCAAATATTAAATATCAATTCAATACATTGAACAATCACAAGAAATAATTATATACTTATCCAACATTCTTTACAATTTCTTTGAGATATTGACATCATCGTATCAAACTATGAACCCCCATCCAATGACACTAGAATAAGTAATCATTAAATGTTCTTTCTAGTAAAATATCAAAATAGATAATTGATAAGCAACTCGTTGGGTTGCCCTAAGTTACCCCAGCTCACCCCCAACCGTGAGTTGGGGACTTTCCTGGACGAGTTACATGGCTAGATTGCCGGTTTATCAGGTTGACTCGGCCGGTCCAGTCCTAGTTTAATAATATTGCCTTTAGCTTATTTTCTTGAATTATTTGAAAATATAAGCCCTTTAATTCTCAAAATTAGCTTTAAAATTAGGCTAAGTAATATGTTTGGTCCTCTAAGTTTACATCTAGTCTTAGTTTAGTCCTTTAAGTTTAAAAAGTGCATTTTTAGTCTAAGTTCACATCAAGTCTTAGTTTGATCCTTTAAGTTTTAAAAGTGCACTTTTAGTCCTTTGGTCCTAAGGCTATTAGTTTTGTTTAAGGGAAAATGTTGACTCAACAAATTCAAACATTGATTCTACAATTACATGATGACAAAATATACTGAAATTTTAAGTCATTAATATGATGACAAAATTACTATAATTTGATAAGTCAGCATGTTCCTTTAAATAAAATTAACGGTATTAAGATTAAAAAACTAAAAGTACATTTTTTAAACTTAAGGATCAAATTAAAACTTGATGTAAACTTAGAAAAATAAACATATATTTTAGCCATTTTTCTTAAATTTAAGTGGTATGAATTTTCTCTCCCCTTCAAATCCTTCTTACACCAAACCAAAAAAAGCAGTTCCTTCTATATGAAAGTGGAGGGATTATACGTTCTTTTATTGTATCTCAGTTTCTCTCTTCATTGTGAATAATTGGCAATTAGCAAGGCTCTTCTATTTATTTCGCCTTTTGTTTATCAAATAATATTTTAATCCCATACGAGTAATACCCTGAGTTTCAAAGCTTTAGTTAAAGGCTTCTTGTTTTTTAATTTGACCAAAGTATGATCCCTTTCAAGACTTCAAGTGCAACGGGTTTTTGCTTCCCACCATCAAGTATGCTTCCCAAAATTTGAATTTGTGTTCTCCTCCATAGGGAATGAGGTCTCTTGCCACCGCAAAGTATTTAATAAGGCTTTGAAAAATTAATTGAGGAAATAATGCCTAAAAAATAATTTAATTGGTCAAAAAGCCTATTTTCAGATGAGAAGAGATTCTAAGGAAACAAAAGAGAAGATAATTATTAAAATTATCTATGGGCCAGAAGAATTGAGTAATCATTATGGAATATAATTTTGAGGATTTAGAAAATTAGGCTAAATTCCTTGGAAAGTGACTTAAATAATTATAAAATTAAAGATTAATTTTTAGAAATTATTTGATGCTTTCTATATTAATTGAGGAACAAAATGGCAAAGTAATTCTTAAATGACTAAACAACGCTAAGTGAAAGTCGAGTAATCGTGTGACAATACGCCCATTAGAGAGAAACAAAGAATGAAAATAAATTTAGAGCTACATATAACTGAAATATATAATATAATATCTACAAAATAGAAGTCCTTAACTAGCTCTTGGAAACAGGTAAAGGGAAAAAATAAAAAAGCATATTAGTGAAACGCGTTGTTGAGAACAATTTACAAGGTTCTATGATGAAGTAGCCAACGAGAGTTCAGAAGATGCAGTGATGGCCTAAAAAAAGCACAAGTAAAATACAATCTCATTACTCATAAAATGCTGGCTTCTCTATAGATCAGTTGCTTCATGCTCCAAAACATAAGGCACATTCAGATCAAAATCCCTTATTTTCGAACCAGATTGTTGCCTTGCCTCTGCCACTTCCTCTTCATTACTGTTATTCTCAGTATCATTCGAATTTTTTGCTAATCTCTCTTCACTACTAATCAGAACCGTTTCTTCTTCACCACTTAATCCAGCAGTTGACAATAAAGATCCATTAATGCAAATCTTGTTGTCTTCTTCTTCCACTTTTTCTTCTTCTTGTCTTTGTTGCACCACTTCTTTGCCCTTGGTGCTTTTAACTATGTTCTTCCTGTGTTTGGTTTTGTGTCCTCCTAAAGCTTGAAAACATGGGAAAGATTTATTACAGATGTCACATACATAGCCTTGTGATGGCTTCACTTCTTCTTGCTTCACAGTTCTTATCATCAGCGGTTCTCCTTCTGACTTGATCATCTCTGAACCTAATTTCATCTTCTTATTATTGAGCTTCTTCTCTTTGACTATGCTGATCACTTTCATATCCCACATATTATTCTGAGCTTCCAATTCTTCATTCCCATCTCTATCCTTGCAATCGTGGTTCTTCGTGACATTCTTCTTCCTTTTCTTGACTGGTAATAGTGCAGCTGCTTCAGGAGTAGGCTCGTCTTGAGGAGGGAGACGATCTCGAAGGTGGGAGTTACCATAGAGATGCATACGCATAAGGGTTTGAGCTGCAATATGAGCTTCTTCTGCTTCTCCAATGCTTTTTCTTCCTCTCATATCTTTCTTGAGCCAGCTTTCAGAACAAGATGAAGAAACATCAACTGGTACTGATAATGATTCTTCTGAAGTTGAAGATGAAGACCCATCATCTTGTACTTTCATAAACTCTTCTGAAGAAGCTAGAACGTTATCAGAAGTAGTGAAAGGAGGGTCCATACCTCTCCAATTTCTATCAGAATGAGATCTCATATGTCCGTACAGTGACTTCTTCGATGGAAAATCCTTGTCGCACACAGGGCAACGGAAACGTCTCCAAGAAGAAGAATTGAGATTCCCAATATTTGATTTGATGAGATCATTATTATCATTATCGCGGATGATCAAATCCTTGGACTTGATTCTAAGGGTATAATTGACCTTTTCTTGTTGCTGTTGAGTCTGATTCTGAGTCTCCATCTTTTTCAGAGCTTGAATGTGATATCTTCTATGGCCTCCTAGGGCTTTTCCAGAATTGAACTTTTTTCCACAGAAATCACAAACTCGAACTGGAGCTGAACCTGAACAGTGACCTAGAGCTGAAACTGAAGCTCCTTTAATTATAATCTTAGATTCTCCTTCGCGGAGCTTTGAGTAAGATGAAGACGGCTTTTGGCTCATATTCTCTTCCTCGTCGGAGATCTCCTGATCCTTCTCTTCCTCGATCATCTAAAGAGTCGTAGTCAAAATTTTAGAGTGTGCAAAACAAAGAGCAACAAAATATTGAAGAAATCCGACTTACCTGATGACAATCAGGTCCAGCATCTTCTTGAGACCGAACTTGATGAGAACAAAGTAACCTATATTCTTTGTCAAAATCCATGTAGGTACACGAGAGGAAAAAAAAATAACCGATTGATCAGGGATTGTACTATTTTATAACCTGACTTCTCTAATTTTTTTTTTTTAATTTAAGGAGTAAAAAGTTCCTTTTTCTCTATATCCCTAGTAACAAACAACCCTAAGGACCAAACGGTACCATGCAATGCTTGCATATGAGACTCCAAGGGAGGGTTTGGGGTTTTTCATTTTCATCTTTCTCCTTTTACCCTTATAATCTTATATTCACCCTCCCATTAAAAAGATGGATGGTTCAAATTTTTAATACTTTATAAAATTATTATTTTATATTTAAATAAATAAATTTATATTGTTAAAATAAGATCCATACAGACAAAATTTTAAAAAAATTAATTAATAAAATGTTATAATAATAGTTTTATAAAATATTAAATGTGAACCATCTACTTTTTAATCTAAGGACGATGAAGATAAGATTTTGAGGGAAAAAAAGGATAAAAAGGATTATGGTTGCCTATACTATACAATACTAGCTCCAACCTCATAAGGTACCATTTTTGTAAGCCACCAAGTGGGTATTAATTACATTTTTTTAAAAGACTGTCCTTATTTAAGATCTCATAAATTGTAGCTTCTATAACTTCTTGGATATACTTCATGGTGTTTCCTCCCAGATTCAAATAACTAAACTTCGCAACTCAAAAAATGGTTAAAGAACGCAACTTATTTTTAAAGAAAAACACCCCTTTTTTTTTTTTTTGAGTGGATGAGTGTGAGAGGGAATATGAGTGAAAAAAGAAATGAGAGAGAAATTAGTAGAAAAAAGATGTGAGAAAGACATATAATTAATTAACCATAAAAATGGGAAAAAATGAAGCTTATAAAAAAAGAACCACACACTCATTCACAAACTTGTAGCTTATATATAAAATCGGAGAGAGTATTACATGAGTAAATTTAGAAGTTTTTTGACTTTTTTCCTTTCATTTTCAAGCAAAGTTAACTTAATCATCATGCCAACAAAATTTGAGTCAGTTGATAAATAGTTATCTTATAACCATAAGATTATAAGTTTAAATCTCACTGCAGATGTGAGGACCTTATCCGTGGGTGATGTATACGTACCTCTATAAGTACTAAATGAAATCAATGGGATGGGAGAAATGGTGTGTGTATACACACACACATTGTTAATTCTTGTTGCAGTACTTTTATGTATACAATATTCATACACTGCATCTTATAATTAGGTACTACTCTAGAGATCTCATATATGAATCCATTAATTCATAAATATATTTTAAAATTGTTATAAAATATTTTGTGTAGATTACAGGTAAATTTTGGAAAAACAGAATTTAGAAAGCTGATTCTCCTTAATCGTTGATTCTTGGTTTTAATAATAATCTGATAATGACAGATAACAAGAGAAATATCATAATCAAAATATGTTTTTATTGAAGATTATCAAAATCTGTTTGTGATCGAAGATCATCAAAATCCGTTACTAGTATTATCTTTGACGTTTGAATAACATTTAATGGATTTTTATCAAACTATTACTCTTAATTTTACATTATTTTTATTCCTTAATTTTTTAATGTTTATCTTTTCCTAATCTATTTAACAAAATTATTAATTTTTTTATCATAATCAAAATCTGTTGTTGATTGAAGATTATCAAAATCTGTTTGTGATCGGAGATTATCAAAATCTGTTACTAGCATTACCCTTTTGAGAAATACTTACATACATTAGGAGCGCTACCTCATCTAGCTATACTTTGACTAATTAAAATACAACAACTCATCTTATTTTAATCGTATATGGCATACGAGTCATATAAAAAAATTCAAATTTTATGATTTTAAAAAATATAAATTTCTTAATTTAGAAAAAAAATGCAATTCCCTCCCTGAGTTGTTTCATTTAATTAGTCAAAATATAATTGAAGTGGTGCTCCTGAAATATGTAAGTATTTCTCTTATCCTTGACCTGTTTGAATAACATTTAATGGATCTTTATCAAACTTCACCTGCAGGTCTTTTTTTTTGCTACCACCTGCAGGTCATCACCACCATAAAATGTTCTAACTCATAGTTTATTTTTCTTAATTGTAAATTATTTTTATTCCTTAATCTTTTTAATATATACATACATACATACATATATATATATTCCTAATATAGTTAACAAAATTATTGATTATAAATGATGACTTTAACATTTTTAACGTTAATTTTTATTTTTATTTTTATTTTTTTTGCCAAATAAGAAGTGTTTTTTTATCTTAAACAATTGTACCATCACATAAAATTGATATTATAAGTATAATTCTAAGGTGAAAATAAATCATAAAATTCAGGTTAAAAAAGAAAGAAAGTAAAATAAAATTCAAACAATTAATCTATTACCCACCCCCTGACCTTATGATAGTACTGAAAAACAGGCAATTTCGATGGAATGACAGTTAGAGTAACTTAGCGACAGAGGTTTGCGACAAAATCCAGTCCGTTTCTAATTTCTTCATTGCAAAACGCACATCGACATAATTTCCGCAAATTTTATAGGTGATTGACTGTTTTTTTCATAGTGAAGTATACTCCTGTTTAGTCTTTGACATGCAACAAATAGTAATAAATGAAAAAAAAAATTTATGATTACAGAGAAGCATTGGAAGATCATCTTGGGAATATTATAGAGAAGCAGAGATTGCTCTGTGCCTGAAAATTTAATGATACAATTCCTTCAGCCTCAATATCATGTACACAAATATTATTAAACCTCTATGCATAATGGTTGATGAAAAGAGTAAGATAAGGTATGAATAGAGATAAAAATATTCAAACCCTTCTAATATAACCCAGCCAAAGCACTTGCATTCGGATCAACAAACGGACGAACCAAACTATCACCATGAAGAACCATTAAAAACACATCTTCAAGAGATGGAAGCTCCTGACTAGATAGAATTATATTTGAGATCGAATGGTGTCATAAGACGTATCAAGAGCTTCAAGAAAACTGATGATGGCCTGAAATTCCAAATTCTTAATACGGGTCTGAAGATCTACTTGCAGAGACATAAGTACCTCCATCTCTTCATACAACATCTTAAATTCTAAGAAGAAATCCTTCAATAAACAACCCTGGTGCTGAGAGCAATAGAAACTTTTACACACTTCGTGAATCTGAGTAAAATTCAAGATAACCCTGGTGCTGAGAGCAATAGAAACTTTTACACACTTCGTGAATCTGAGTAAAATTCCCTCTACCAAAAAACATAAATTCAAGATAACTCATAATTTCTTTCACAGTATTGCAATGACTGACAGATAACAGAATTCATGGTTCAATAGAGTTTTGAATTTGGAAAAAGAGTCGAGCATTTGCTCTAGACCAAGCCAAACATTTCTCATTATCACTAGAAGGGGATCCTAAGTTAAATGGGTTTCCTTCTCAATACCCAAAAGATATACTCTAATAGTTTTGTTCCTGTAAGAATAATTGGGCGTACCTGGGGTGCGACCGTTTTATCTCTTGTACCCACGCTAATCGGATCACAGTTGTGGAAGCAATTAGGACGCACAGCAAATACACCACAATAGGAAGAAGAAAAGAGTAATATAGTAGAGGGAATAGGGATTCACAGTGGCAGAGTTTCTGTATGTTAATTCAAGTATCTTACAACTAAATCCCTTTACGCCTATTTATAGGATTCTATGCACCCCTTCCTCTTCTACTAACATGTCCTTCCATCAGAGAGACAAGATATCCTTTCGATTGAGAGATATATTGTTTCAGTGAAACAATGCCACTTGAAGAGTCATATTGCATCGGACAAAAAACATGTCTCATAACATTTTGGATAATATTACATATATCCACCCAAGCATTTATGTTATTTATACTTTGACCCCAATCCTATTGGGCTTGGGCCCAATTCACCAAGGGTGGACTAGGCTATTTTCCAACATCTCCCACTCACACTTTGTGGATTAGATATGTCTCTTTTTCTTCCTTCTTTCATACTAGGTGTTTTGCCGTGACCGCGTAGGCATGACATCTGCATATAGGTGTATGTACTAGAAATCTCTTTTACAGAGACCAGCACAAGACAACCTTCATTGTGTAGCTTGATTTGAATATTGTGCCTCAAGTATCCTAGATTCACTTATATAAACTTTCACATAGGTAATCTAATCCCTTTTGAGTCAGTATAAAACTCAGATTACCTTTCTAGTATGCATAGTATCCACATTTATGAAATTATCAAAAAATAATACCATAAAAGGACATGTCTTAGACACTAGCATATTTGTGTATATTTCAAGTAATCTTCCTTTTGCCCAAATATCACTTCAATATACATCAGCTGCTTTCCTAACATAATACCATAGATCGCATATATCATGATCGTAGGACATATGCTAAAGTAGCAGACGCTGAAGCACACCTCTGTGATATTGTCAAAGTCAAAGGATATCATTGGAAGAATTTGAAACTTCCTGGAACTCACACAACAATTAAGCAGGGATCATCTTACTTGCTTCCCTTTTGCGGTTCTTTAGCACATGTGGTATGAATCACATGCTACAGTATTACTCTTACACCATAAGAGCGCACATCGTTTTGCATTTTGTTGTTAACACTGTACAGACTTAAGTCTAGACACTCCCAGCATCTAAACCCAAATTCTTCCTTTCTATTCAGATGTCAATATTGAAGAATTTGTTATCTGGCTACAGGCATCATGGAAGTAGATATCCATGATTCGATCCATACTAATGTTCATGTTTATGGATTATCTTGACACGCTACACTGTTGTCAAGGCGACATAGTTTATGTTTCTTTTCTACCATATCAGCATTCTAGCAGCTTGACCGGTGAACACAATTGTCTCATCTTTGCACACCCCTCCTGAGTGTCAAAGGCGGTTGCTCGTGTGAGAGAGACAACCTCACAAGCCTGTACGACATACTAGACATTGTATACTTTCACACAAACATTTATACTAATAATGATAAGTACTTCAATTAATCATAAATGTAATAAAGTCTGAAATTTTACATTTTACGTACACCAAGTGCCCTTACATGTTTTTCAAATGTTTCCTTGACAATTGGTTTGGTCAGGGGATCGCGACCATACTCTTGGTCGAAATATGTTGTACAACAATAATTTTCTGTGCTATATAATCTCTTACAAAATTGTACTTAATGTCTATATGCTTGGTCTTACTATGATACTTAGGATCTTTAGTATAGGCTATGGCTGCAGTGTTATCACATTGCATTAATACTGGATTGGTACTCTCATTGCCAAATCCAAGATGTTCAATGAACCTCTTCAACCATAATGCCTCTTGTGCAGCTGCAGTGCATGCTACGAACTCGGCTTCCATAGAATGTAAAGCAATACATGTTTGCTTCTTGCTACTCCAACATATGGCGCCATTATTCAGTAAGAAAGTATAACCTGAGGTCAATCTTCGCTCTTCCTCATCTCCACCTAAATTAGCATCGGAATATCCAACCAGGCGTAGATCACTTCCTTCGTAGCATAGTGCATAGTTAGATGTGCCTTTTAAGTATCTCATGATCCTTTTTACTGCTTTCCAGTGACGCTCACCTGGGTTGGACTGGAACCTACTAACCAATCCTACCGCAAAGCAGATATCTGGCCTTGTACACATCATTGCGTACATTAAACTACCAACAGCACTAGCATAGGGAACTTTCATCATTTTCTTTTGATCAGACTCAGTTTTGGGACACATCTTATTGCTTAAGGTTACACCAGAAGCCACTGGGGTATCCAAGGAATTGCAGTTGCTCATGTTGAATCGTTCGAGAATCTTTTTAATGTAATTTTCTTGTCAAAGATATAGGATTCTTTTTGAACGATCTCTTTGGATCTTAACTCCAAGTATATACTCTGCTTTACCCATGTCTTTCATTTCAAAATTCGATGAAAGCCATTCTTTAATAGCTATAATCAAGTTCAGATTATTTCCAGCCAATAGTATATCATCTACATATAAGGATAATATAACAAAATGACCCTCAAACCGTTTGATGTAGACACAGTGGTCCTCTTCAATCATTTGGAAATCATAAGAGGTTATTGCTTTATGAAACCTCAAATACCACTGTCTGGATGATTGCTTGAGTCCATAAATAGACCTTTTAAGTTTACAAACTTTATTCTCTTTTCCTTTTTCAATGAAACCTAATGGTTGTTCTATATAGATTTCCTCATCCACATCACCATTTAGAAATGTATTTTTAACATCCATTTGATGTAATTCTAAGTCCAAACTGTTTACTATTGTTAGAATAATTCTTATAGAATTAAATCGTACCACGGGTAAAAAGATATCTTCATAATCTATACCTTCTTGTTTTGTATACCCCTTTGCAACTAATCATGCCTTATACTTATCAATTGACCTATCCACCTTTCTTTTAATTTTGAGAACCCACTTGTTCCCATTGGCTTTTCGCCCTTTTGGTAGGTCAACCAATTCCCAAACTTTATTCTTTCTCATTGAGTTCATTTCTTCATCCATTGCCTTTTTCCATTCATCTTTAGCAGGACTGGATAAGGCCTCTAGTACCGAACGTGGTTCATCATCCCCATCAGGAGTAACAATAAGTTCTTCACTTTCTATTTGGAAGCGTCTTTTAGGGATACTTTCCTTGTTACTCTTTCTTGTAGGAGCTTCTTGCCTTTGTCTTTTCTTTTGTCTAGGTCTTTGTGTTGACCTTTCTAAGCTCCCACTTAGATCGACATTTTGGGATGATTCAAGCATACCAACAAGTTCTATACTTATTTGTTCCTGTGTCTCATAAAGAGATACAGTGCGGTCAATGTCTCCCCTTTTAGGGAATTCATTTTCTATAAATGTAACATCTCTAGATTCAATTTTAGTTACAGTTTCATCTTCATTTTCACCTATGAAGACATATCCTTTGGATTGTTCAGAGTACCTTATAAAGATACATTTCTTTCCTCTAGGACCTAACTTGCCATACTTATGAGAATTATCATGAATGTATGTAGCTGACCCCCATGGTCTAAGGATACTAAGATCTGACTTGCGTTTTGTCCATAACTCATAAGGTGTTGAAGTAACTGATTTTGAGGGCACACGATTAAGTATGAAGGTAGCAGTCATTAAAGCATCACCCTAATATGAAATTGGTATATTTGCTTGTGCCATCATTGACCTAACCATGTCTAGAAACGTTCTATTTATTGTCTCAGCAACTCCGTTCTGTTGGGGAGTGCCAGGGATAGTTAGCTGCCTAATTATCCCTTTTTCTTCACAGAGCTCTTTAAATTGGTCAGAAAAATATTCACGTCCTCGATCAGTACGTAATACTTTAACTTTATTGTCCATTTGATTTTCAACTTCATTTATGTATCGTCTGAAGCACTCAAGAGCCTCAGACTTATGTGTGATCAAATAGACATGACCGTATCGTGAATAGTCATCGATAAAAGTGATAAAATACCAAGCTCCATGCCTTGCCCTCACACTCATAGGACTGCAAATATCAGAATGAATTATTTGCAATGGTTGTTCTGATCTAGTTCCTTTACCAAAAGGTTTTCTAGTTGCCTTACCTGCTAGCTAGACAACTTTCACACAATGACATTTCCATATTGGATATGAATCCTAGCAAACCTTCTTTTGCTAGTTTAATCATTTTATTTTGATTAATATGCCCTAGTCTAGCATGCCAAATAGCCATATCAACAATTGAATCAGAAGAAGTAGCAAAGCAGTCATATATATTATAATCATCAATAATATCCATTACAAAGAACTTCTTTGAAAGGAAAGCTAAACCATAAAATACAAAATTATAAAATATGTCTGCAACTTTATCATGAAAGTTTACATTAAACCCATAGTTCACAAGACATTTTACAGAAACTAAATTTCGTCGGATATCAGGAGCATGAAGCACATCATGTAGGATCAAAGGCTTTCCACTATGCAAAGTTAATTTGTAAGTTCCAATGCCTTTAACTTCAATCTTTGCATTGTTGCCTACATAAAGCCACTTACATTTGTCAGACAGCCGACGGTATTCTACATAGGATCCTCGATCCCTTGTCACGTGGTCTGTTGAACCTGAATCCAAAATCCAAGAAGAACAGATATTCTCTGTTAGGAAAACAGTGCTAGAAACATAGGAAACATGTGAATTTACATAATCCACTAGTACCTTTTCACTCTCATTTCGCTCAGTGCAATCCCGTGCGAAATGACCCATCTTTTGGTTGGCAAAGCATTTGACCTTCTTTAAGTCATTTTTCTTCTTCTTCCCGCCCTTTTTTCCTTTCTTCTTGAATTCCTTTTTGCCTTTTACAAATTTATTCTTGTCCTTCTTTCCATTCTTTTGGAATTTATTCCCCTTCTTGGAATCGGGTTTTGTATTAGAAGGACCTACACCCTCTGTGTAGTAGGCATGGCCAGAGGACTTGTATGCCTCCAAGCGCTCATCCTCAAGTTCCAAGTGTTTAGCCACATCATTAAAATTTTTAATGCCTTCATTATGGGTTAGATTAACCTTCATGTGCTCCCAACTAGATGGCAATGATCTTATCACTGCCTGAACTTGTTCATCAGACACAGTATGCCCAGCTTCCTTCAATTCTCTTATCATATTTGCCATCTCTCTTAGATGTTGTTTCATTGAAGTATTTGGCCTAAGCTTATACGTATCAAACTTAATAGTTAATCGTCTAAGCTTGGAGGTGGATGTACCACCAAATCTGTCTTTCAACGCTGCCTATATGGCTTGCGCTGTTTCATTTTTCTCATATTCACACATGAGGTCATCTGCCATTGTACTCAGCAATGTAATTCTTGCAATGCTATTTTTCTTTTTCTAAGCTTCATAGACCTCTTGGTCTCTCCTGTGTTGGGCCGTATTCCCAGCAGCAGGCTGTGCTACAACTATTGTTAGAGGCTCCATTGCCTCTTGTTCCTCCAAAATATATTGGACTTTTCGGTGCCAAATATCCCAATTGTCACCATTTAGTTTGTCCCCTTTATTTAACTCAACGATGATGTTCTTAGTTGCCATTTTCAATTTTGGAGACAAATTTATTCCACATTCAATATGTCTCTCTAAAGGAATTAAACTATTGAACAAATCATCGACAATATATAGCACAACACAGTATACAATGTCATGTACTTATATTATTCTTAACCAGAAAAAATAGTAATACTACTAAATTCATGATCAGAAGTATACGTTTGTATCTCCCATCACATAAATATTAGCAACATTACTAAAATTCTGTCAAGAATTATATATATGTACTTTAACAACTCTAACTTTTAGGATTAACAACTCCTAAAAGCTCCCACTTAACAAAAACATATAATAATATAATGAATTATCAACTAAATCATGCTTCACTATAATATAAATAAGGCAATATTCACTCTGTAATATTTGAAAACATGTTCATAACACATTTAAATATAACAGAAAAATATTGAAATTAACAAATGAATTTTTAGAAGTTTTAAAATGATTTAAAACATTCATAAACGCACTTAGAATATCATAAACATATACTAATTAGCGACAAGATCAATCATATTAAAGATCATGAATTTAGGGATTTTTAGAAGCAAACCGGGTCCCATTCGGCTCATGCACGGGCCCCCACGCACTTAAAGAAGTCAGAAATAACAAAAAAAATAAAAAAAAACCAGAAATTACACACGCACACAGTGGCGCGTGAACACCACACGCCACCTTCCGGCCACAATCCGGCGACACGCGCCGGCTCATCGGCTTCCACGCGCCGAGGACTATCGGATGGTGTCCACCACGTGTCAAAATAATATGCCACGTGGCCTCACGCACCACGTGGCTTTTTTGCAAAAAATTTTTTTTTTTTTAATTCTATTTCAGCAATCTGGGCCTCACTTGTTGGGCCTGGACTTAATTCGGTTTTTTTTTTTGGTTCAGCCCTCACATATTGGACCTAAATATTGGGCCAAATTTTTTTTTTAAAATTATTCGGCCCAGACACCCTTAAACAAAAAAAAAAAATTTTTTTTAAAACGCCAAAATGACATCGTTTTTGGAGGCCGGAGCTTGTCTTCAACCTCCAGCCGGGTCGACCCGGACCCTGTTACAGGCGTGGGTCGGGTCCGTCGACCTGGTAACTTCTCTCCTCCGTATCTCCTTCGTCCGACGTCCGTTTTGGGTGTTCTTGGTGTCGTTTTCGACCGTTTTTTTGAGCTCTACGCAATGGGACTAATTTCAAATCCTAATTCTCTGATTTTAAAATGAACCAATACCAAAAACAATTTCGTTTTTTCATGCTTTCTCTTTCTAAGTTCTTTTGTTTTATGATTCTAAATTTACATATGAAATATATCTTTATGCCTATACGAAGAGCATACTCTCAAACTTAGAAACACAGTGAAAGCATTATACATATATTATCATGTTAATCTCAAGAACAAATATCAATAAGTTCCCCGCACGCATATATATATGTGACTATAGAAAATATCATATAGATATTTGAAAATAATAACATACACATCATATTATCGTAATATGAGGATTATAATCTCATATAGGCTAAACCTGGCTCTAATACCATGTAAGAATAATTGGGCGTACCTGGAGTGTGACCGTTTTGTCTCTTGTACCCACACTAATCGGATCACAGTTGCGGAAGCAATTAGGACGCACAGCAAATACACCACAATAGGAAGAAGAAAAGAGTAATATAGTAGAGGGAATAGGGATTCACAGTGGCAGAGTTTCTGTATGTTAATTCAAGTATCTTACAACTGAATCCCTTTACGCATATTTATAGGGTTCTATGCACCCCTTCCTCTTCTACTAACATGTCCTTCCATCAGAGAGACAAGATATCCTTTCGATTGAGAGATATATTGTTTCAGTGAAACAATACCACTTGAAGAAACATATTGCATCGGACAAAAAATATGACTCATAACATTTTGGATAATATTACATATATCCACCCCAAGCATTTATGTTATTTATACTTTGACCCCAATCCTATTGGGCTTGGGCCCAATTCACCAAGGGTGGACTAGGCTATTTTCCAACATTTCCAATCACTATAGTTTGTCCGGTTCAATTTTGAATCAGTAATATTAGCAGACATGGGTAGCATATCAGACATCTTAGATTCAGCCATGGAAGGGTAACCAAAGAATCGCAATAAAAAAGGACAACCGGACATCATCTTTGACTTCCAAGACCAACAAAAAGATTACTATATTTGGTGGCGGAGGGGTTGGGATTGGTGGGGTCACAGAGGTGGGGCTGGGCTTGGTGGCCGTCACGAAGGTGGAGTGGCAGATCCTGGCGAAATTTCTGCCCAAGCCTTGTTGTGTTTCAATGATAAATATGTAAGCACACAAGATGCTATGCTGCGTATGTGTGTATATATATATATATAAGACACAGGAAGAAGACAACGACGACAAGGTAAACTAATTCATTGCAACTCAACTTCGATTTTCCCCTATCATCCATGTCTGTTCTTGTCAAGAATCATCCAGTTCCTGAATTCCTTTTTTTGCAGAAGAGAGAAAAACGACGATGGATTGTCAGAAAAACACCGAATCAAGACGCAGCGAAGAGTATCCAGCTGTCATAGTTAAGAAAAAGTAACGGACGTTTTTTAACATTAACGGAAACCGTGACTTTTGCACTTATTTTGTAACCACAAAGTTACTTTTGCCCTTAAAAAAAGTATTTGGTGTTGGGTGCACTTTTGAGAAAATCTCATGTATATTTTTGCACCTTAACCCTTAAATAAATAAACTTAAACAATTAAAATATGATTTAAACAATTCATAACTACAATACGGACAAAAATTGTTAAAAAATAATTAATAAAATATTGAAATAATAATTTTATAAAATATTAAATTTAAACTATCTATTTTTCAATCTAAAAGTGGAGATAAGATTTTGAGAAGAATAGGAGGATAAAAAGATTAGGATAGTGTGCCGCTCCAATCTCATATACATATATATATATATATATAGTCCTTTTTTTTTTTGCCGGAACATATATATAGACAATATAGTCCTTATTATTAGGCAATTTCTAGAATAAATATATATCTCTATTTTAAGTCTATTAATTACATTTTTTTAAAGATTGACCTTATTTAAAATCTCATTAATTAATTGTAGCTTCTATACCTTCTTGGATATAATTCATGGTTTTTCCTCACATACTAATTATAAGATTCAAATAACTAAATTCCGCAACTCAAGAAATAGGTTAAAGAATGCAACTTATTTTTTAAAAATACCCTTTTTTTTATTGAGAGGATGAGTGCGTGAGAAAAGAAATTAGAGAGAAATAAATAGAAAAAAGGTTAAATTATACAAAACCCCCATGAACTTTGGGTCAGTTGCATATAACCCCCTGACATTTCAAAGTTTAAATTTAACCCATCTAATCTTTTATTTTTTAACTATTAATCCCCTGCCGATAAGTGACAGTTATCTTTTTAACGGAAATTGCCACGTCATATTATGAAATGACACGTAGCATCCTACATGGCATCTTGTGTAATATTAAAATACCCGTTTGTAATATTCAAACTCAAGGTGTTACTTTTATCATTTTAATAAATTTATTAAGTATTTTTTACCATCATTTGTCAATTAAAATAGTTTTATGGTATGGCAAAAACAGAAAATTAGAAGAGTAATATTTAAAAAATATAAAAATAAAAATGTCATCATTTGTATAACATTTACTTATTTTTTTGGGATAATTAGGCATTGATAGTATTAAAATATCATCATTTCTGTTAAATATATTATTAGAATAATTGAACATTGATAGTTTAAATATTATGTTTGTGTCAGAGAATAGCTTATGCCCGCATTAATGTTTTTATTAGTGATGCATATTTTTCATGAATCAAAGATTTGACGTGTAGTTTTATATTTTTCTAAATATTATTCTTCTTGTTTTTGCTATATACAAAAGAACTAATAGTATTTTAATTGATAAATGATAGCAAAAATCTTAATAAATTTATAAAAATGATAAAAAGTAATTGCATGTGGTTTAATTACTAGTACTATCTTTGATCGATGATCATCAAAATCTGTTAATTACTAGTTCTATCTTTGACTTTTGAATAACACTTAATGGATTTTTATCAAATTTCACCGGCAGGTTACCAACCTAAAATGTTCTAACTCGCATCTATTTTTCTTAATTTTACATTATTTTTATTCCTTAATTTTTTTAATGTTTATCTTTGCCTAATCTATTTATCAGAACTATTAATGTTTTTTATAAAAAGACAAAATGATTTTTAAACAAACAAGGTTTACAAATTATATACAGTTATATAACTTAAATAAGTATCTTTGAAATTATGAAATATAGATATAGAAATAACCCTAGTATCTACCATTGCTAATTGTCATTTTGTCGGTAACTGCATGTTTTTTTAGTGCTTTCATAATGTCAGGGTGAGGCTATAATGTGTTGTATGAATTTTATTTTATTTTATTTCTTTTTGGGTTAAGGTAAAAAATACCAATAAACTTTTTCAAAAGTACACCTAACACTATAAATTTTTTTTAGGTACAAAAAAATCCATAAACTTTTCAAAATAAGGCTAAAATGCCACCACCTTTAAATGGGACAAACTTCCGTTTGTGAGGCCCATATTATTATTTTTTTAATGATTATTTAATGAAAAAGAAAAAACTCTCCTATCTCTCTTCCTCCCATCAGACACTATCAACTCTATCAGACAATATTGGTAAGAGAATAAAAAACCGGATTGGCCAATTGAATCGGGAACATGTCAATGGTCCGGTCTGGTTTGTTCATTGAACCGTGAGACTGGTTGGACCGGTTTCACTTTTTTTTTAAAATTTTTATTTTGTTCTATTTTTTAGGGGAAAATGGAATGTTGAAGACCAAAATGAACAGAAAAGCAAGTAAAGAAATAACAAATCTAAAAAAATGAAGAAGATAATTAAAAAAATTATTTAAAAAGATATAGTGATTATAGGAAAGGAAATATCATTGCATAAGTATAGGCATTATAACTAATACTAATAGATTTTAAGAATTTTTTTCTTAAAAATATTCATTTTTATCTATAGAAGTTTAAAAATATATTAATATATATTGTCACTAATAAATTATAATATTTTAATATGACCGGTTTAACTACCGGTTATACCCCTATTGACCCATTAACCCTTAAACCTGTGCTGTGTGATCAGTTCATTATCCGATCCGATTTTTGGTTCCTTGATATTGGTGCTTGTTGTGGTGCTTGACTGGTTTAGCCAGCCGCGCTTTTTTGACCGATTTAGCCAGCCCCTTCACACTTGGTTAAGTCGTAATCTCAATCCAAGACAGTGAGTTGCAATGGAAACACTGTGGATTTACCCATAAACTCTTCTTCATCGAGCTGGAATTTCCTGTAGGTAGCAAGATTATTGAAAGTGATGATAAAGTGACTCATCTTGGTGACGAGCACAGAAGTTGTTCTAACAAGAATTATTTGGAGGTATCCTCATTGGTTTTCTGGGATACAATGGCTCTGCCATGAGAAGCTGAATCCGAGGAAGAGGGTGGGAGGAAGAGAGAGGAGGGTTTTTTTAATTAAATAATCATTAAAAAAATAATAATATGAGGCCCACAAGCAGTGGCATTTTAGCCCAGAAATTTATAGTATTTTTTCACCAAAAAAAAATTTATGACGTTAGGTCTATTTTTAAAAAAAGTTTATTGATATTTTTACATCTTAGCCCAAAAATAAAATAAAATTCATACAACGCATTATAGCCTCACCCTAACGTTATGAAAGCATTAAAAAAACATGTAATTACCGACAAAATGACAATTAGCAATGGAATGGATCGGAGCTGATCCTTCACTAATTTCTTCGTGGCTGGCTAAACACCTAGGGACGGAATTTCTTTGTTTGTCGCAAATTATTAGCGATAGACTTTCCGATAGGGATTCTACTGCAAACTTGAGACGGATTTCCGACAGGATTGTTTTCGTTGCAAATTTCATTGGTGATGGACACTTTTTGGTCTTTGACACGCGAAAAATAGTAATAAATTAATGAAAATTTTCATGATTATAGAGAAGCATCGGAAGATCTTCTTGGGGAGATTTAAGAGAAGCACAGGTTACTCTGTGCCTGAAAATTTAATCATACAATTCCGTCAAACTCAATATCCTGTACACAAATATTTTTCTTTTTAATATGAACTGAATTTCATTACTAATTCATCAAACAAAATACATCAGAAGACATATACTTCAAAAAACCCAAAGGCGTATCAAGCTCCATCATCAACATCCACAAGCTCCATCATCAACATCCACCTCTCAAAGAAAAGGTGGAGAGTGACTATAGCGACAAAAGTTGCCTTCTAACCTGTAAAAGTATTTAGCTAAATAATCAGTTATCCTAATGTTCTTCCTATGAACATGTAATACTAGCACCTGTCAATTCCTATTTAGAATTAATCTAACTTCATCCACAACATCTTTGAAGAATGGTCACTATCACACCCTCTAAAAGTGTAATTAATTGTCTCTATACAATCAGATAACAAAATAAATTTCCTAAAACCTTTGGACCAACAAAGTTGTAGTCCATATATGTACCCAATAAGTTCCGCAATGGCAGGAGAAACTGTAGTGAGTTTGTAGCTGAATCTTGCTAACCATCAGTTATGCTAGTGACAAACGTATCCTCCACAACCACTTCTCCCATTCTCTAGGACTGAACCATCCACTGCTAATCTCATGAACTCATCCCCAGTCATTAGACGCTCCCCAGTAGAGTGGACCTTATGAGGGAAAATATTGTGCCTCATATGGTCATGGTCAAAGCATGCCTTGAAAAAACTTGCATCGGCGGTTAAGCTCCCTATTGTGTTTTCCTCCCCAAATAGACGGTTGCACCGAGACATCCATATGTCCCAGCAAATGTAGCCAAAGAGAGTTGCCCGCGGAATTTTTTTTATATGATTGGCTCAAATATTATTAAACCTCTATGCATAATAGTTGATAACGAGAGTAAGATAAGCTATACATAGAGATAAAAGATTCAAACCCTCCTAATTTAACAAAAAAGAAAGTTAATTTGATGCAAAGGCTAAAGAAAACAATATTAAATGTACACCAAAGTTCACGAGATGAATCCAAAAAGCTGTCCTAACTTGCAAGGTAGTGAAAATTAAATTGGTCATTGGACCCATTGATGCAGTAGTTTGAGGAAGTAGTCCAACCCCATGGTTGAACTAAGGTCAACCCAATTATGATTACAATAATGCAATTTAATTAAAATATACCAAAAAATTAAGTATAACCATAAAAATAGTATAGAAAACATTAATCTACAAGTAAATGAAAATTATACATAATCCAAACCACATATAGTTTTTTTATTGTCACCAACCAAATATAGTTACTAAAACATAAATAGGATCAACCTATAATCTGTTGAGAGGAGAGTCTCTCTTTAGTCATCAAACATTTTAATATTAAATAATGCATCTTGCTGTTATTAAGTGCATATCTTTTTTTGGGTAATCTCAATTATTTGGTCTGTTATATAGCCAATAATCTCTCAATTATTTATCATCATCATTGGGTCAAAATTAATAATTATTTAAATGTACTGATATATAATTCAGTTGAAATATATATAAGATTTAATTCATAAAAGATGGATATTATTGAAATTGATATCTATATTCCTGGCTAGTGAATAAGGAAACAATAATACAAATACTAACAGATAAATTCATTAAGGTATGGTTTAATTTAGTTGGGGATAAGTTCTATAACTTCCCTAATATTTAATTATTTATGGTATATTTTCAGATTGTTATATATGGTAATTTATATTACAGTAAAAAACTTAAATTTGTATTAGTAAAACCTGCTAGGATATTCTTTGGGATATGTATAAATAAAAACTAAAATGATAAATCTCTCCCAGATCCTAATAATTTTGCTCCACAAATAAAGATTAAAAAATATGAAATAAAATCAATTAACGGTATATTTTCAAACATAACTGTTTTAGGGGGAAGTACCTGATGGGGTGTGGTGTTAATTTTTGTAATTCAACTTTATAAATTCATCAACTCCATTACTATAATATTTTAATTAGGGAGAATTGTTCATAAATACCTCATTGAAAACATATTTGCCAAATGGGACCTGAGGGAAGATCTTTTGCATATAAAGAAATATTGTTCTAATACAAGGAAATGTCACATAGGGAAAATTTTTTGCACATAAAGAAAGATTTGTTTAAATACAAGAGAAGATCTTTTGTATACAAAGAAAATTGTTTGTACCCGAAGGTCCCATTTGACAAATAAATTTTCAATAAGGTATTTATGGATAATTTTTCCTTTTAATTATTGCACTTTATAAAAATAATCAAAAGAGGTCTTTGGTCAAATGACGGGGCCAGCCCAACATATATACATATCCAAGCAATTAGTTAAGCTCAAACATTTATTAAAAATTATTTTTTTCCCCAGTTAATATACATCTTTAAATTACTAGCCTGTTAGTTTTTTTTTTTTTTTTTTTTTGCCCCTAGGCACATGTGTGCTCCTATTTGAAGCACCGTTGAGTAGTACATGTGGGCACCTCTCTCAACAGGGATTTAAACCTTATTCACTACTTTATAAAGGATTAACTCCTTCCGTTAGACACAAACCCCGTTGGTCCTGGTTAAATATTTAAAAAATAAGAAAATAGAAATACTTTTCCCTCAAGCTTAATTTCTGATATATTTTTGGGCTTACTACTTTTCTGTATTGTAAAAAAAAAAAATCTCTTTCTACCTTTCTTTGACATCCTCACCAGTAATCCCCCAACTACCATAAATTCATCCCCTAAATTAAGCCAAAATCAATTAGGATATTCTAAAGTAAGTTATATATTAACCAATATTTCAATAAGTTAGATACACACCCATAACTGTATTTTCAGTTGGTAGCTTTTATTCAGGGTTTAACTTTTAATTTCCTCCCCCTTAAAGAAATTCCTTCCTCAAGAATCTCTCCTGCGTTAAGGTAAGGAAAAATCACATCCATGGATATTTGATGAGGGGCATGTTCCATTCCCTCAGAATCTAAGAATTTATAGGAACCATTTTATATATATATATATATATAAGGACGACTGTGTTTAGATACATAAGGAGAAAAGTTGATAGTAACTATTCCCTTTCTATATAAGGATTGCTGTCTTTAAGATCCACGGGGAGGAAAGTTGATGGAGATATGCCCTATCATTGTGGGTGCCAACGTCCTGTCTTGCAAGAAACCACTCGAGGCAAAAACAGTTATCTTTTTGTGATTTTTATTTACAGTTAAAGAAATAAATGAAAACAAAGCACAAAGCAAATTCAAAGGCGCAAAAGTAGATGATAAAAAAAAAAACTTGTTGCTATTTAAATCTGGGGCTAGTAAACACATCTCTTAACGAATCTTTAGAAGATAAAAATATGATATTAAAAGCTTTAAGTACACCCTGTTTCTCTAACAAAATAATAAACCAGTTCAAATTTTGCTGATGATTTTTAAGGATGTGGTAGTTTATCAAGTTATCTATAAACAACAAACGAACAAAATATAATTTTTGCAAAATTTACTTTTGATACATTTCATGCAAAAAATTCTACAAACAAATATTTTACCATTTAAAGATGGTGTATATTGAAACTCATACTACAATAAAATACTTAAATTAGTAATAGTAAATTCTGTGAGGGGATTCTTTGACATGCAAAAAAAAACTGATATAATGAATCTCTCCCAAATCCTAACTAACTTTCCTCCACAAATAAAGATTTAAAAATAGTTAAAAATATAAAATGAACTTAACAGTGTATATTTACTGCTGTTAATCTCATTTGTTATATATTGAAAAAAGAAAATATTTTCCGTAAGGCTTATTTCTGATATATTGTTGGGCTTAGGTGTGTTGAAAAAATTCTCACCCAACCTTTCTTTTTTTCATTCTCCCTCTCACACAGCAAGAGGCAACATCCTGTTTGGTCATGCAAAATGAATAAAATTCTCTTATACATAGGATCTGAACGAATGATTATTCATATTGATATGATAATTTTGGCTATCTATAATATCAAATCAATAGTTAACAAGGATTAAAAAAAAGGTATTTTTTTGTAGTCTGGAAACTTATAAGGTGCTTTATAGTTTATGAAATGGCATGTATAAAGTAATATATATATATATATATATATATATATATCCTTGCTTATATATAAAATATTATTACTATAAAAGAGAAATCATTTTTCGCAAAACTATCCCTTAAAGAAGGTTGGTATATATACACTACAACACAAGGTTGGAAATTTATGTTACATTAAAATAATTAAGGTAATGATAAAATCTGTGAGAATATCTGTGAAGATATTCTTAAACCATGAATAAAGAGAAACGGATCTTTTTCTTTTTTTTTTGTAATATTGAACTGAAATGATAAATATCTTTCAAATCCAAACGTTTCACAAACAGAATTTCAAAAATATAAAATATTCTTAACGCTATATTTTTCAACATAACTATTTTAGGGAAAAGGTATTTGATGTGTACATGGAATGTTAAACTTAATTATTTTCTAACATGACTGTTTCCTATACCTCACAAAACTTTGTGATTGGCAAAACATTTCATACGCTGTAAATGCTCCAAACACAGCTCCTAATTTGCCCATTTGCGATTTTCGCAACATATTTCAATCAACTCGGATTGGAAAATCATATGAAAAAAGTTAGACTCATAAAAGTAACTCTTGTGGTATTGCCACTACAGTATTTCTCGGTCATGAAGAAATTCAATCTTTCTGTTGGGTTAAATAACAATCTTCTTATCCTAGTCTTTTTTACATCGAGTTATTAAAGTTGCCTCAACTTTTTCTACATCCTTGAATCACATCAACATTGTCACATGCAAGAAGAATTTGCTCAATAATTTTATAATTCTTGCAAACTTTTGTAGCACTTTAGAAAATGAGTTGTCTCACTCTCCACTCTTTTCTTAGTCATTCTTGGTACCTTGAACTACACTACAACATCTTTACTTCTTTAGTTATATAAGCTTTATCATCTTAATGCTATTGATCTTTTTATCAAAAAATATTATGATATTCAACTTTACACGTACAAGCTAGGGGCCAATATATACATAATTATGCGAACAATAAGTTAACCTGAGCCATTCATTATCTTTATCTAAAAAAATATTTGCATTGAAGTATGATTTGCCAGGAAATCAGCTGTTTAAATAATTTCGGTAATTCATTGTCTTTAACTCTAAATTTAAATTGTCAGCATTGAATTTTTTATTCCTATTTATTGAAAAAACTATAAAAAAAAAAAAAGACACTTGGTTTGTGTCAAACTAATGCTTAATGAACAAAATAACAATTTTTTATATATAAAAATCTTTCATTTCTAAAATCGTTTCGTAGGATCAAAGTCTTTCTTATAGTGTGCTTAATTACTAAATTCCCTTTATCTTCGTATTGAATTTCATACGAGGAATCATCAAGGTCCGTTTGGCATGAAGTAAAAAGCATGATAGTACAATTAAGTTAATACATCATGAAATTTTTATTCATTAAAATTGTGTGTGTGTATAAATATATATATATATATATATATCTCTCTCTCTCTCTCATAAAAACCAGCATAATTTCTATATAAATATGAAACTGAGCCAATAAGCTTAAAATAAACCTATTCATGAGAACCAATAATTAAATTGATATTGTCCATATATATAATAACATTTCTTTATAAATTAGGAACTGAGCCATAAGCCCATTTTGTGCATGAGAACCAACAAGTTAGATCATGTTCTTATCAATTTAAGTCAAAAGTACGAGCCAATGCCACAAAATGAAAGACTTGTAATAAATTCACCCCATGGCTTTACAAAAAAAAAACTGTCTACAACATCCAAAATACTAACCGAAGACCTAATGATTAGCTATTCAAGAAGGCTGCGCACCCAATCAGCCATCTGGTCTTTAGGGACTAATGAGAATGCAACCATCAGCGATGGAGACTCATTAATCTTGACATGAGCCTTGTTAATCTCACCCCACGTGAGACCTTGCACTCTCATAAGTTGCTTAAATACTTCCTTTGCTCTATCTAAGTCGATAGGACCAAGTCTTCTTCTTGACTTTTTCTGCATTTCTACAATTTCCCTACATAAACTCTTAGCAAACTCCATCATTTCGTTGTCTATATTGGAAGATGACTCCTTCAATGCCTCGACAAGCACCTCTATAGCATTGCGGCTACTCCTTCGCTTCCGCTTTCTAGATGAACGGTCCTGTATGTGTCTAGTGCTATATATAACCACACTAAACATCATCTCAAGAAACATTGTCCGAAAAGCATACATAATCATAAAGCCACGCAACATTGTATGAAGAATGATTTGTTGTCTGTCTTCATCCATGATTAACTGTACCCAACCAAAACAAAGTTATAGCACCCACTACGTATATAGCCACATCAACAAGCAAGGAAAAAACAAAAATAAGCATAAACCCATTTTGGCTTCTTTATACAGCATATAAGCAGCACATCATGTAATCCTTCCCTTCATAATCCTAGAATCAATAGCACACAGCAGTAAGATGAATTGCTTTTCCTCCATCCTGTTCAATGATTATATCATTTTTAAAGGTTGAACTACATGTAAATAAGTAAAAAAAGGGAGAATTATTGTGAGGTCCCAAAGAAGGGATTTGATTAATAAAAAGTCCCAATAACAAGTGAATAGCAAAAACTTGTTGTTATTTCTTGCATTGGACTTTTGAGTGATTAAATCCTTTATTTGAGACCTTATAGTAATTTGCCCAAGTGATTTTGTTTTGTTTCCTACATTGGTTTATTCTTCTTTGTTCTTCCTTCAGAATCATGAAGCACAGGATCAGTAATATAAGCAATGAGACTCAAATATAAATTGAAGCGTATTTCTGCAATTGCCTAAACACACACAAAAAAACCCAATCATTATCATGCCACAACAAAAGGAGGAAAATTATGTATATGAATAAACGATAAGTTCAGCTCTAACAATCATGGAATAGTATTGAATAAAAAATTCTGCAATTTTGTTAATCTTTTTTCAAAATACATTACTCAAAGATTGTGCTGTGCCCCATGGCGTTGGTCTCCAGCAATTTTTTTTTTTGGGCTTCTAATTGTTCTACAAATATCTCAGCATTCATAGTTCACCATATCTGCTCTTAATAAGAAAGCAGAGTAATGGAACGAAGAAGAGGATATAGAAATCGATAAACAGAAATTCTTCGATGTCACTGCTCTAGGTATACGTGGTTAATCAGCGCTTCATTTTGTAAGAATATCACCCACAAAATAGGGATAGATTTCAAGATAGCGAAGGAGAGGGGGTGAGAAAAGAGAAGACGCTCACCGTTTACAGATTCTCCGACGAAAAAGCACCGGCGGTATAGCAGCGGCAACCTATCTGTTCGTAGTCGGCGGCGGCGGCAGCGAAGAGAATGCGTAGGGCTGTAGGCCAGGTTTCCACTTGATCTCAGTGGGTTACTTTCACAGTTTTTTTTTTCTTTCTTATTTTCTTTTTAAATCTCATTTCCACCTCTAAATTAAAAAATGAATTATTTAAATTTAATATTTTATAAAACTGTTATTATAATATTTTATAAATTATTTTTTAAATTTATTTATTTATGTTTAAAATAATAATTTTATAAAATATTGAATCTAAATCATTAATTTTCTTAATGTAAATCTATGAACTGGGTAAACATAAATTGGTAAAATCTAATAAAATGTTATAAACTCTTTAACAAAATTTATGAATTAGTAGATAGTGTAAACTTTCTTACTGGGTAAACGAAAATTGATAAAACCTAATGAAATGTTGTGAATTCCTTAACAAACTTATGATTGAGTTAAAGTCAAAGTTAAAGCTACCAATGCTTTTTGCAAACCAAACAAAATCCACCCTTAACATTTTGGGAATATTTATTCCAATCGGAATATTCCCTCCCACCCGAATATTCCCGCTAGAGCTCCGGTGACCAATGGCCGGCCACAAGAAAATCCGGCCGCCGGAAGGGGGTGGTTGCCGACAGCTGCCAGCCTGTGGGGGTGATATATTTTTTAAATATATTTATATAAAAGGGCAATTTGGTGATTTCCTTGTAATTTTAAAAAAGACAATTTAAACCTAACCTCTTTTTGTCTTTTAAGATTTTTAAAGTTCTTTATTATTAGGGATTTTCCCTTATAAAAACTTCGGTCATTATATATTTTTCAGTGAAAAACTATATTGAGGATACAAAGGGGGTGTTTGGTTTGAGGGGAAGGAAGGGGTGGCAAATTATAATTTTGGACAGAAGAAACCCAAAATTTACCTTATCATTCTTTTAAATTTTGAATTCACGTCTAAAATTTACTCTCTCATTCTTTTTAAATTTTAGATTCTCCCCTAAAATTTAAATACCTTCAACCTAAAAAAATAATTTAACCCTCCTTCTTTCCTCTCGTCCCTCCCCTCACTTTAAACCAAACACGCCCAAAAGGTTGCCTCGAAGGCATGAAAGAACTCAACAAGTACATCAGCAAGAGAAAATTGTTCCGTGATTCGAGATGTACCAATCCCTACGATAGGCTAATCTAGTATTATCGATGATAATGAATGAGAGTGATCATCCCTAGGAATCAAATTAATGCTCTTTTTTATTTTTGATATAAGATATACTTACTTAATTTGATTAGATTAAAAAATTTAATTGAGTTATTTAATGCTCCCTCCAGTCTTAAATATAAAACCCAATTGATTTTTTTTGGAGAAGTTAAGAAAGTTAAATATATCACTCAATCAAAGTATATGATGTGTATTATTAAATTATATATCAGTTCATAAGTCAAACTAATTAGTTTGGATAAAAACATATAGATATAAATAATTTAAAATAATTTATTTAATTTTCTTAATCTCTCCATAAAAATCAATTTGATCTTACATTTAGGACTCGAAGTAGTATGACATATATTTTCTAAAACACTTTAATCATCTTTCTTAATTCCCTCCTTCAATTCCCTCTTCTCTTTCATTACTGTTGAGGGATTATAAATTATGAAAAAGTTATATTTAAGACTAAAATTAACTCTTTAAACAAGTGTGATGACCACGATAAGAGGGAGAGGCTTTTATACGATCCAATGACAAAGATATTCTTGTATCCTTTGGACCAACCACAGTTAAGCCCGTGCATAATTCCCAATCAACTAAGCTATTGCAGGAGGAATCTTCCTGAGTTCGCAGCTGAAGTCATCCTATTTATTTTGAAAGAAGTATGTTGGAGTTGCAGAATAATTTTAGAAATTTAAAATTTTTATTTGTAAATAACTTGTCATTTTAGTCCTTAACTCCCCATTTTTATAAGCTATAAATAAATAGTTAATATAGGAGCCTCCTTGAGACCTGTTTAGGTAACTCACTAAATTGTTTCACCCCATTTTACACCCCCAACAAAACATATCAACTCGCTAGTCCCAGTGCATTTTTCTCGCGCCCCTCGTCATTCCGAGAAAAAAGGAAAAAACAAAATCAACTCGCTGCTTCTTAATAGCAAACGAATCAAACAATGATGTTGAAACAAATTGGAAAAGTTGTATCATCATCCATTAAAACCGGAGCATGGAGTTTAAACGTTTTCGATCGACACGTTCAGTACACAACATGAACACAGCAATGATCTAAAAGGATTAAAAAAAATAAAGTACACAATGTTCAATGAATGATGAACAATTGAGTCCAATTTTGAGATCAAATAGCATGAAATACTTCTGACGCTGCGCCTATAACATTTTACAAATCCGACTCTTCCAGCATCAGCATCATCATGTTCAAACCAAATTGAAGTCTGGTAAACTGATAAATTTTTTTTCCAAAATCTACTCTTGCAACATCAGTTGCACCATCTTCAAAAACATTTGATCAGGTCAGGTTATCTGATAAAAGAAAATTCTCAAACCCCATTCTTTCAAAATCTGCAGCAGCATCTTCAAACCGTTATTGAACTGAGATTAACTGATATAACAACCATAGCTTCTGATGAAGGTAACAGAATTTTTCAAGACTAATCCAATCGCTCATATCGAAAATGTACAAACAAGTCAAGCAACGCACAAATCAAGATAACCAACTTCCTAGAGGTAACCGGTATCATTTCCCAACCAACCCATGTCGAGCAAAGCATCTGGCCTTGTTATGTCTATCTGACTAGAAGTTTCTTGGCTTTGGCGAACGTGAGGTGGACACTGTGAAATCACTTCCTGTCTCATTTCATGACCTGCTGAAGAGGAAAATAGAATCCGAAAAAAAAATCATCAGAATAAAAATACAGTCCACGCTAAACAATTAAGTAAAGTAAAAACAAATAGAACACTCACCTCTTGTGTGTTCCAAGTAGTGGGGGTCATCAGCTGAGCTGATGCTAACAGGAGGAGTATAATCTGTAAGAACTGAAGCAGAAGAGTAACCAAAGGGTGAATTTGGGTCCCATTCTGTCTCAGTTCTAGCCACATTCAGCATGCACTCATCAGTAGTATTCCACAATGAATCATTATTATTTGAGCCCCTGGGAAGCCTGGTATCATAGATTATTGATTCTAACAAACCATTACTATCTGGAGTAACAGCACATGACTGATACTGTTCAACTGGAGAAGACTGAAACATTGTATCAACAGACTCTAGTGAAGGAAGCGGGGATGCATTTGCGTCCCAGCTACCTCGTTGAGTTTCTAAATATTGGAGTGAAGGGAGCTCCAGCTTCGTTGCCTCAGGTATGGGCGCGGAAGAAGAGAAAGTGCCATTTAAAGCGGCATGGCTGCCATGAAGATTATCACCGCGAAACAGACAATTGGTGTCAAGGGGCAGATTGCTTGGAGATGACAAAAGAGGCGGCTCAGCAGGATAATTCACAAACTTATCATTTGCAGGGATCATACAGCTGCTACTATTGTCCAATCTATTATAAAACATATCTGACTCCCTAAGGCGTTTCGCACTGTTTCCAAACAAAATAAGATCATTATATGGTGGGCCTACGGGTTGCTGAAACAGACTGCTTTCAGGAATATCTAAAATAGATGGAGCAAATGCATAGGCTTTTCTGAAATCATAATTTTCGAAATCCACTTCTGGGACATTGAAGATGCCATCTTGTGACATCTCAGAGTGCTGGCTGGCTCCACTCATCAAAGTATCCATATTCTGATTTTCTTGACTGCGTACCCGATGGCATACTTCAGGAGGATAAATTGGTAATCCAGCTCGTTGCCTTCTCTTAATTCTAGTGTTCCAGTAGTTCTTTATTTCATTATCTGTACGTCCAGGCAACTGAAACAGAGAAAGAAGCAGTGAAGAGAAAAGATAACCAAAAATGAGACATGATTACATTTTATCCAATAACACAGACAGCACACAAAATGATGTTAATTATACTGAATGAACAAGGCACACTATTCAACATATGGTCCTTACTGTAGTTAATACATTTTCTGGCCTACTGTTATATTATATTTTATCTGTATTTCCCCCCTCGTACTCTGTGTGAACATGCAATCAGCACATAACATTTGCCTTGTTTTACAAAAGATCTTTAGGTTCTAGGTTTGCAACATGCTTTTTTTTCTATTTTCATCGGGAGGGGGAGTATTACTAAGGCCATATGTATAGGAATGAATATGGGAAACATTTTCTCATTTTCATTATCTTATCTTTATTATTCATTTTTACTTTCTATGAAGCAGGTCAAAAAATATGTTCACTTCTTATCACACACTGATTGTTTTTCTTTAAATAGATTATTAATATATTTAATATTTGAGCAACAATAATATATTGGATATTTACATGGCACAGCAACCAAAATGCATATAATGATATCTCATGTTATAAATGTTAATTTGATCTTGTATATCTTAACATTTGTTTTCTATAGTAGTTCTTAAAATTCAATGATACTCACGGAAACATACAAGAACATTCCAAAAAACACTTCTTTCTTCCCTTTTATTCAAGTCAAAATGCTGAGACATCCAGTGCATCAGCCTCAAAGAGGCAGAAGCTCATTATGCTTCTATTGGCAGACTCCATGTCCTTTGTATTCTATCCTACTCCCTGCCTTAAAGAAAATTTTTAAAATTTTAAAATAAATAAATGCATAATGCTAATGACAAAGCACCAGAGACATGAACAGGTAAACCCTGCTTCTCTGCCATTGATCTATGGAACAAGATAATGGTTGAAACAAAACAGTTTAAATAGTCTCCATAATTTTCCGCTCCAAATGGGAAGAAAGGTTGGCAATTAAAGGGACCATGGTTTCCTGAGTTAAAACAGTTCTTCCCACTTGTTGATGAAACTTGAGAAACAAAAGATAGACTAACTAGGAAATTAGAATTATGGTCTTCAAAAATTGGAATATATAAGGTAAAGGTTTTCTATATGTCTCTTACTTCTCAAAAATAAATTCAAAATTGAACATTCCCAAAAATCTTTTACTTGGTAGTTCAGGCAGTGATAATCAAGAAAGAGCATACAAATCACCTATTTTATCCACTCAAAAAATGGTTTATCTCCAACACATTTTCCCCCTTGCAAAATATAAAGATATTTGTACAATTCTACAACTTATGGGCGAGAAATATTTTGGGGGCGGGGGAATCTTTTGCATGATTTTATTTAAACTCCACATAATTAGACAGACATTAAACATAGCCTGAAAGTCGTAAAATATTGTGAAATAAAATTGTCAACAATATCGCCTAAAGTGCAGTGTCCAAGAAACAAATTATCAATCTGCAATCAACTAGAGGAGTGATTTAATAGATCATAGCAAGGTCCCCTAAATATCAGCAAATAAATACAACCAGACCATGATGAAACCATGCAGCCTCTTAACACAGACCAAGCAAACTAGCTATTAGTATTACACAGCATCACCAGGCTTCTCATTTAGAAACCTAAATGCACTAAAATCACCACAATACACCAACGTATTTTGTATGCCAGACTATAGTTATAAATCAAGCTTGAGGGTTCAGTTTCAGAAAGACACGCCATGATTGACTTTTTTAAAAATACATTTTGTTTTATCTGTTCCATTCTATCCAACTTTTCCCTCCAAATGCTCCCAACAAACAGTCATATACCTTTTCCCTTCTTAGCTCTATGACACCTGTCAGTCAAGTGCCCACCAACTCTCAAAAAGTTGGTAATAACCATAAAGCTTAATCCCTACCCAAAAAAGATGGAGATGGGCTGAAACAAGTCTCATCCCCTGGATCAGTCTTAGCTCCTACAACAAAATCACATGCCATGCCTTCTATACCTAATCTCTGTATTACCACGCAATCTAGAATACAAAGAAATTAACAATTGCTAAACTGAGTATAATAATTAATTTATAGTAGTACAAAGATGGATAAAATGGAACAGTTTAATATATGTGTGTACACATATATGGCATCTATAACGTATTGAAATAGCATTGTCCATAGCAATTCATCAATAGCGTCAATAGTCACTATTTTATCCATGTCATAACATAAGGACATCAAATACAAACTACTACTCAATCAAGTTTCACAAGATTATTGAAGCTTAACATGAGCATATAAGTTAATGAAAGAGTTAAAAAGTTATATAGAACAGACCTCTGTTGCCATTCGAGCCCATTTGTTTCCCATCTTAGCATGAAGCTCGACGATTAGACGCTCTTCCTCTTCAGTAAATGCACCCTTTTTTAGTTCTGGCCTCAAGTGATTTGCCCATCGTAGACGGCAGCTTTTCCCACAGCGGGCAAGGCCTGAGTGCTTTTGGACTGCATTCCAATTTCCTTCTCCATGTTTTTTGACATAATCCACTAAAATTGCATCCTCTGCAGCCGTCCAAGGGCCTTTCTTCAGATGTACTTCTCCTCCAGCATTACCTTTGCATCTTGCTTCTGTAATTTCAAACACGGACTGCCGACCTTTGGGCACTTTTGGAGCATCACCTCCACCCGTCATGTTACTCATGGTTTTTATTTTGATTCTAGTTTCTGAGACAGAGAAGAAGGGCAGAAAAAATCACCATAATCAGAATCAGAAAGCATAAAAACAAGGGAGAATTTTGACCATATGCAATAAGGGAACTATAACAAACTAGTTCAGTATAAAAATAAATTTAAGAGCTGGAATTTGCCACAGAAAGAGGGTGCGTGCAGTCCAAGTGTGCAAGCCTTCCCAATTCTCCATATTTTTGTATCAACCATAAATTGTCTGACAGTGCTATCATTCTGAATAGACTTAAGTTTAATTTTCAGTTTGGTCTGACTGTCACATATTTACATCCATACTTTAGTTACCCAAAGGTCTTACAGTCACCAGACATAGTGACTACCTCGTTCTCTAACCTGGAGCATATTGCATCCTAACAACAATATTCTTGTCAAGTGTTGTTTCAACCTGAAATCTGGCTATTTTTAGCCATGTCGTCTGTTTCATCAAAAGCTATCACCTTTCTATAGTTTTGCACCATTCTGGCATCAACAGTGATTGTGCATCTCTTCTTCAGTAACTGTCTATTAGAGACAGCAGACGAAAATCCCTTGAAATCCCAGAAAATTCAAGACAAGGGCCTTTAGGAGTGACTGTTTTCAAGGGGCTGTTTTCCACTCTGCCTAGGTCATTGTTTTCCCCTATTTGACCTCTCTTTTATACTCAGATAATCTCTTTGTATGCCTTCTCAAGCTTCACCAACATATCTCGCCAAAACCTTCACCACCGTGAAGGATTGTGTGCATATGGTTTTTCATGCATTACAACCACTTTCTTTTTTGTTTTCCCCCCAACATCATTACAGCCATTTTCAGACCTACGTTCGTTGGCTATTTCAGGTTATCTTGAGACCTCTTGTGTATATAATCCCATTTAATACCTACCGAGTCATTTTATACGAGTCTGAAATCGTCCGTGACGGTTTGAACTAGAAGGAAATTAATGTCTCAATTATGACTGAGACAATCTGAAATATATACTGCAGAATGTTTAACCAAATTAAATCCACTTTAATTATTATATTTTCTAGGGCAAGTTTATGAGCTAAGCAGCAGGTCATTTAATTATACGCTCAGCATATTCCAGGCAGCTAAAAGAGGCATGAAAATTGCAAATCAATTAAAGCATAAAGCTTAACAAACAGAACATAAGTTTACAATACCTGAAAATTTACCCGAACAAATCGAAAAACGTCCCGCCAGTGCACAGCTCAAAAGAGTGATTACCCAATCTGGATTCCAGATCTAAAGAATATCAGGAGCAATAAATGTCTATAGATGGGCGAGGTAAAGAAACCACAACCCCAGAACAAAAACGGTATAGATAGGCCTCAACCTTCACAATATGGAAAATATGAAACCTAATTCAAAAAGAAATCAGGAAGAAGGCCTGAGATCACAAAAAAGCCGACTTCTGCAATAGAAATACTAAGGAATAAGGAACACAAGAACCGCCATTTCCAAATCAAGCAATTTGTATAATAAATACCAAGAATTCAAAGGAAATCAAGATTCCTTAAACCCCAGAAAAAGCAAGACAGGGTCAAGGAACTCAAAACACACGATTTTCTCAATGTCAAAACCGCAATTGGTGAAAAGAAAGGATCTGAACATGGAGATATAGTAGTACAGGGACGCGTGAAGATGTTGAGTTAGGGAGAGAGACACTGCATAAGACGGGGGGCGAGAGAGAAAGAGAGAGAGGAGTTTGATGAGTAATTGAGTACTACACTCCGAATCACGGTAGCATCAGATCAGAGGGAGAAAAATGAGGGAATGATTTATTTTTTTTCCAAAAACCAAGAAAAAGTGAAAAAAAAAGAGGAAAGAAAATACGGAAAGCTACGAAATTGAATGTAAAATTAGATGGTAAAAGTAGAGAAAAAGTAGGAGAGAGTGCAGAAGGATACGTATGACCAGCTACTTTTTCAATTATATCAAGTCTACATTTTGATACTCTCCTCTTGCTTCTCTCTTTAGAATCAAGATCCATGGAGGCCCAAGCCATGAAACTCTCTCTCTCCCCCTCGCTCCCCCACGTTTCACACACACACAGCTCGAAAGAATGCAGAGGCAGAGGCAATGGAGGCACCTGTTCGCTATGACTGGATCAACAAGTGGGCCCCACAAAATCAAAATTATAAATAAATTTTTGCCATATATAATTGGAATAAAATTTATAATAATTTTATTTGGGTATGTGTATTATTCAAAATTTGAAATACAGATGATAAAATCTGGATAAGTATGAAAATATTATGGAGAGAGAAGAACATGCATAGAGAGTAAACTAAATATAAAAATCGATAAAATTTATACACACGTATAAATAAAACTTTTTTTCGGTAAATGTATTTTAAAATCATTATTTTTTATCCTTTATATTTTTTTCATCTAAAACATTAGTCTTGTATTTTTATATATACGAGGACATGAACCTAGAAGTAATGGTATTAATTTTGCTTATATAGTATTAACACCATTAAATTTACTTTTGTAGATTGCTGAGGAGGAAACTAATATGGAAAATGAAATTATGATCTTATAAACTCCAAGTCCTTTAATAGAGTTTTGCTCTTAGTCTTTTTTTCTTTTTTTTTTCTTTTTTTTTTGTTTTCCATCTCTCTACCTCCGTCCAAAATGTTGGTTCCTCTATTTTTATGAGGGCTGTGAGTTGGGTTTAATGATGTTAATTTACTAGTTTGGTATTAATAACCGTAACTCTACCATATTGCTAGGTCAATAGAAAAAATAATGAAATATAACTTTTCTGGTTTTTTAATAAAAAAAAACTTAAAAAGCAACATATGATAAGTCAAAATTCAGAAAAAGACTTGGGTCCATGAGAGACTACAACCAAGCCTAACATCAAACCATAATCAAAAGGGAGAATTGCTGATAAATACCTTTTTGGTAAATTAATTGCTGAATGCTATCATTACACATAACGGAAGATGTTTTACACATAACGGAAGATTGCTTGCACATTTATACAAAAGACTTTTGCACACACGGAAGATCACTTGCACGCTTGGTAGCAATCAGCAATTAATTTGCTTCTAAAGTATTTTTCAGCAATTCTCCCTAATCAAAATGCTTATTCACAACCCCTCCCTCTACCCTCGACAATGGCTGAACCCCATGAATGTCTTCTCCTCCTTTGTTGCCTATCTATTCATGTTACATTCATACTTATGATTTAGGAAAATTGTTACTCTCTTCGGTCTTAAATATAAACAGAGTTAACTTTTTTAGATATATTAAGAAAGCTAATTAAATTATTTTAAAATATTTCTATTTATCATTTTTTTCTCCAAACTATTTTTCCTAACTTATAAACTGATATATAATCTAAGGATACATAACATATGATATGATTAAATAACTTATTTAACTTCCTTAATCTCTAAAAAAAATTAATTCTGTTTTATATTTAGGATCAAAGAGAGTATGCTCTAATTATGTAGAGGTGGTTATCTAAACACCATAGGTTATGATAGCAAACACATGTTTAGAGACATTATTGATGGCACTAGGTTAGTTATTCATAAGGACTGTACCGTGCGGTTAAATCACACCCTCAAGAAGATACTCCATTCGGTCATAAATATTTCCTCCAGTCCTAATTATAAGATAAAATTGATTTTTTTAGAGAAATTAAGGAAGTTAATTCAATTACTTTAGAGTATTTATATTTATATTTTTATTTAAACTGATTAGTTTAACTAATAAATTAATACATAATCTAAGGATACATAACATATAATATGATTAAGTAACTTATTTAGCTTCCTTAATCTCTTCAAAACAAGTCAAATTTGTCTTATATTTAGTATCAAATGTAGTATAAGATAAAGGTGACTTTTTTTAGAAATATTGAAAAAGCTAATTAAATGACTTTAAAATATTTATATTTATTGTTTTTCTCCAAATTATTCTGTCTAACTTATAAACTAATATATAATATAATGATACACAACATATGATATGATAAAATAACTTATTTGGTTTCTTTAATCTCTTCAAAAAAAAGTTAACTCTATCTTATATTTAAGACTGAAAGAAGTATTATTTTTGCTGATTGCTTAACTAAGTCCTCCCGAGCCAAACCTTTGTATCTGCGTCTCGCCCTTTTACCTATTAGGCAAAAGGCGGAATTGAAAGAGGGAAGCTAGCTGCTAATCTATTGGTGAGGCATCCTCACATTATGTTATTGCAATGCAATATAGTATCTTATTACCAAAAAAAAAAAAACAATTCCTCTTCCTTTCATTCCACTTTCAAGTATTTTAATTTAGTGTGGGTTTGGAAGCACTAGAGTAAGTATTTTTGCAAGCACTTATACGAGATTTTGTTTCAAGTACATGTTCCCTTTCACTCCATCGTAGTGGCAAGAGCTCGAACATGCATCAAGCCCTTATTTTCAAGCACATGATTGATCTTGTATTCTCCATCAAAAGGGCATCTCTCCCCTTTCTTCAAAATTCTTGTCTTTTTCCGCCTCAACAAGGTTTCTCTCTTTTTTCTCTCCAAATTCTTTTATTCAATTTTGTGCTTATAACAATTTTTTTGCTTGAGCTTGCCTAAGACATATATGCCTACCATCAATAACTTAATATTTATTGATAAAAAAATAACTTAATATTTGTGTATTGTTTCAAATTTAGTCCAAACCTAGGGGGGAAATTTAAACGGGAATTCTTGGTCTCGCCCTGTCCGGGACAAGGACGCCCTTGAAATGAAACAAAACTAAGATGTCCTTGGAACAAGACGAGACACGGGTTGAATAGCCGGTCCATATCCCTCATGGGATGAAATTGTCCCCATTCAGTCCCCTCACTAAACACACTTAGAAAATAATTATGATTATTATACTGTATATAATTTATAATAGGCAAAAAACAAAAAAAAAAACTTTGAAAAATGAAAAGGATAAGTAGAGATGCTCAATTTCAATAATTCTAAATGAATTAATTTAAAATTTTGAAGTGTTGGCAGATTACATCTTTACCTTCACTTTATATTTTCCTTAAATCCTTAAAACCCTTGTCAGCCGCAGGAGTTCTGGCGCTAGTGACCACCGTCGACAACCGGTCACTAGAGCTTCGGTGACCTTGCCTGCAACTAGATGCTAAAGCTCTGTAGCCAGCACCTGGTGACCAAAGCTCTGGCAGCCTCATATATTTTTTTAAAATTTCTAAAACAAAAGTAGTCAATATTGAAACCAAAGTGAGTAATTCCTAAGAACTACTTTTGTTTCACCATTGATTACTCTTGTTTTGCTATTCACTACTCTTGTTTATAAAATTTTAAAAATTGTATTAAGAACTTTGCCGGTAGCTAGCCAAAGTACTTAATATTGAAATAAAAGTAGTAAATATCAAAACTAAATTAGTTATTAGCAAATAGTTAGCAATAAAGACCCTCTTTACTACTTTAGTTTCGCTATTAACTACTTTGGATTCAATATTGATTGCTTTTCTGTTAGAAATTTTTAAAAAAATGCTAAATTATATAAAACTCCCCCGAGCTTTGAGTTAATTGCATGTAACTCCCCTGAAATTCCAGAGTTATTAGAATTTCCCTCTCCATTGTCGGAGCTTTTTCTATCTTCTAAAAGGATAGTCTACGGGGGTTTCTCCTCATCGGTGGTTCGGTAGTGTGCACCTCCACCACCCACTGTGGCTAAGTGAAGAAAGAGTGTCTGATATGTCATTCATTGTGATGGTAAGGAATTGGTGAGGTAATTGCATTGTGGATGCGAGTTAATGGCGGATCGAAGAGTAGAAGGAGGAAGTGTATTGAGCGGTAAAGGAGAGTCGAGAGTAGGAAGAAAGGCAAATCTAGTATGGCTCATGCCAAACGCCCACACATTAAGAATACAAGTATTTTCTGACTATCGTTAATGATTTTTTCTAGAGCAACATGAACATTCTTAATGGTTTTCAAATATGATGCAATTAAATATATAAAGCCATTGGTTGCTTATGTGAAAAATCAATTCTCTACTAAAATCAAAACGGTAAGAACTGATAATGGAACTGAATTTGTTAACCAAGAAGTGCATGATTTATTTAGCAATAAAGGAATTATTCACTAGAAAAGTTGTCCATATACACCCCAACAAAATGGAGTTGTCGAAAGAAAACATCAACATTTGTTGGAGGTCGCTAAAGCTATGGTATTTCATTCCAATTTGCCTATCATTACTACTTTGTTAAAGATACTTTAATAAAGTTACTTTAATAAAGCTACTTTATCGGTGTTTACCTGAGATTCTACTTAGATTTTTACTCAAGATTGTGTCATGCATATCAAAGCCCGTAAGATGACGCCAGGTCAGAGTGTGTGTGTGGGCCCCACATGGCCCACATACCTGTTTCTTCTTTCAAAAACGCAGGGTACACATGTCTACCTTGAAAATGTCATATGCACACCTATACCGGTATATTTCACTCGACCAATCAGTCCCATACCTCATGACATGGCTTGGTAGCATCTTTCAACCAACCAGATGGCACTGTATATGTGTCTTGTTCACATTTGCACTGACACTTAATCATACTACCTACAAAAACCGAGCCCTTTGCCCAATAGGGCCAAATCACATAGTCCCTAAGAGTCTTTCTATCACCCATCATTGTTGGAACTCTTCCCGAATTAGGCTTAGTAGTCCAACTTATACAGGCTTATTCTCTAGCCTTTAGTCCCAAAATTTGGGATATTACACCTATAGGGTGCAAATTTAATGGGTTTTTAAGTTCAAATATAAGGCTGATAGAAGTCTAACTAAATTTAAGTCTTGCCTATTTGCTAAAGGCTATAGCCAAAAGGAGGGAATAGACTTTTATGAGACATTTTCCCCTGTTGTAAAGATTGTCACTATTTGTATTATACTTGCTTTAGCTATTGTAAATAATTGGATGTTATGTCAATGGATGTCGATAACGCATTCTTGCATAGAGACCTTTATGAGGAGGTTTATATGATGATTCCCCAGGGTTTTAAGCAAAAGGGGGAGGCTGGATTCAAAGTATGTAAGTTAGAAAAATCCTTGTATGGCCTCAAGTAGACCTCAAGGCAAGGAAATGAGAAATGAACTCAATCCTTGATAAAGGGTGGTTTCTAATAGAGTAAGTATGATAATTCCCTTTTTCATAAGCAAACTAAACATGGCAAATTGTATGCACTTACATATGTCGATGATTTGATGATTAATGGGAATAGCATGAAAATGATTAATGATATAAAGAGATACCTGCATGGTGAATTTAATATTAAGGATCTTGGAACTTTAAAATATTTTCTAGGACTGGAATTAGTTCACTCTAACCACAACATACTTCTTAACCAAATAAAGTATGCCACTGAACTTGCTGATCATACAGATTTAGATTAATCAGAACCAACCTTCACTCCTTTTGAGTAGAATCTCAAGCTCACTACAGAAGAAATGAAGGATGATCACTTCCTTCAGGAACCAAGAAGCTATAGAAGACTCATAGGTAAATTGTTGTACCTTACGTTGACAAGGCCTAATATTTCATTCACTATGCAGATATTATCCCAATTTATGCAAACAACCAAAGAATCACATATGAAAGCAACTTTAAGGTTAATGAGGTAACTAAAGGACACTCCAGGTTGAGGCATTTATCTTTCAACTACAAGTCCCATGAATCTAGATTGCTTTTGCGACTCAGATCATGGGGGATGCAGGACACAAGGCATTCTATCACCTGTGTTCTGGTTAAATTAGGAGGCTCATTGATTTGTTGGAAGTCTAAGAAACCGAGTATAGTATCCATATCATCTGCAGAAGTAGAATATAGGGCATTGGCAATGGCAACCTCAGAATAACATGGATTGTGGGGTTGTTTAAAGAACTGCAGATACCAAATATAGAACCTATGAAAGTATATTGTAACAACCGAGTAGCTATACATAAAGCTACGAATCCGGTCTTCCACGAACGCACTAAACACGTTGAGATAGACCGCCCCTTTGTGTGGGAAAAGCTTATGCAGGGGATGATTATGTTTCAACATATAAAATCTTTAGAGCAATTGGTAGTTGTTCTAACTAAATGCTTTGGAGGACCACAACATGAATATATTATGAGCAAGTTAGGAGCCATTGAAAACAAGTCCCTAACTTTAGGGGGAGTCATGTGAATATGTAAAAAGGTTATGGGTCAAACTTTGTACTGAATATGTGTATTGTGCTAGACCTATTTTACTTGTATACGTTTAGGAAGAGCAACTACTAGGGCTATGACTTATGTATAAATTGTAGTGTTTTGAAACCCAGACCAGCTGGGAAACCAGTTTGGTTTAGTAATTTTTTTTATTTTTTAAAAAAAATCAATTTTTTTAAGTTTTCTTTAGAATTTCATATTAACAACCTTAAAATCTTCAATTTCTCACCGGTTTAGTCCTGGGTTACTCCGATATGATCCACTAATCCTTGACCCAGTATCCTGACCTGTTTAGTAACCAGTCCGAGTTTTAGAACCTTGATAAATTGTGGTTGGTGGTTGTAATTTTCATTTTCAGTGATAATATTGAGTATTGTTCAGGAATGTGGGGCCTCTTGGTTTAACAAGAACGAAGTCAAAGTCTTGACCATTCAAATCAACTTTGTTGTTCCCAAATCCCTCGTTATAAAATCTTTTGGTGTTTGCCTATGCATTCAAAAATATACAAGCAAGGCTCTTTCTTCTTCTAGGACTTTGATCAAGAACCTTTTTGTCCCACAAATCCTGCAAAACCAACCATATTGCTTAGGGATTGCCACAATCCTTTACCTCCACTGCTATTTCCACTGCTCTGCCTTCATTGTTTATTTGATGGCTTCTATCGACGATCTGCAGTACGTGGGGGCTTTTTTTAATAACTAAAAGATGGAAGGACGTCTCACGAGAGGATCTGATAAGGATCACCCATTCAGGGATGTGATAGAGGATGCGAGACTTTGGCTAGCTAAGGATTGGCAAGTTCTTTTGCGTTTTATACCTAAAGAGGATAATACCCTTGCTGATTCATTGGCAAAGTTAGCTCATAGCATTACCAAGAATTTGGTTATCCTTGATCAACCACCACCTTCCTGTCAAGAGGCAGTCATTGATCATAGTTGATTGTTGTTTTGTGGTTCCCTCTTGGGAATGGATTTCCTATGTAACATAGTTATAGGTTTGTATTCCAATTTTTTCATTAAAAAAAAAGATGGAAGGAAGCGGCACAGATGCATATGGTCAGGGAAAAAAGGTTTTTTTTTCTTAATCATAAAATGACAATTTAGCCCTGGTGTAAATAATATATAAGTTACTATAAAATTATTAAATTATATAGGAGGCCATGAAGGATGTGAAGTGTTTAATATCAATCAGATGTGGTGATTTCCATTAAAAATATAATGGTGAGTTAACATCAAGGTTTTTATGGTAACAAAATAAAATATTGAATGGGTTAAATTTAAACTCTGAAATATCAGAGGAGTTACATGTAATTACCCAAAATTCAGGGATGTATATAATTTAGTCAAAAATATATATATTTGGCCACCGGAGCTTGGGTCACCAAGCAAGGGTTTTTAAGGATTTTTTCAAGGAGAAAAAAGTGAGGGCAAAGATGTAATTTCCCACCATAATCAACATTTCAAAATTTTAAATCAGTCCTTTGGAATTATTGAAATTCAACATTTTTATTTTTTGTTTTGATATTTTAGAGGTATTTTTTTTTCTTTTTCACTTTATAATAATAATGATGATGATTATTATTGTTATTAATTTTTTTACCTATAAATGATTTGACATTTAAATTAATGGTGAAAAAAAAATTTTGAATGGGATATGAAAATATTATAGAGAGAGAGAGAGAGAGAAAGGCACATATAGAGAAACAATAAAACTAAATTAAAAAAAATTTAAAAATAATAAAAAAGTTACAAAGTTTAAAAATTTCAACACAAATGCTGCTATATAATCATGAATTATATTTTATTATATTATACTGTATGAAGATTTCAAACTCTATGTATATGAATATTTCAAAATTTAAAATAAAGATTAAAAATAACGATTAGATATGATAATATTATATAGAGAGAAACATATAATATTGTTGTTTGATTTACGATCTCACCGCTATAAGAAGGAAAATATAAATTCAAATATCAAAAAACCCATTTATTGGAAAAGACAAAAACTCTTTACAAATTAAACCTTGAAAAAGGATGGAACAAAAAGGAATATAGGTTACCATTTAATTGAATAATTCTAATAAATACTAGTCAATTGTTGTTATTCGTTAAATGGTTATAATCATTCATGATTAAAATTGAGATTGAACCCTCGGGCCAAAAAAATAAAATTGTAATTGAACCCAGCGGTATTATTGTCAAACTTGGTTAACTCTTTGATTTTAATGGTTTTATATTTCTATCTTATAAAATCATGTTAACCTACTCTTAAACTTATTATACTAGATATAAACTCACGAATTACCATTTCAATTTTTTTATTTCTAAGTTTCTAACATACAAAATTATTTTAAATCACTCTTAAATTTTTACTAATTTTTTCAATTTGATCATATTCAGTTGTCTTATATATGAACTTTATAAAAATTTTTTTATAAAGTATGATAAATTATGAAGGTTATTGGATTTAATTTCAATTATTTAGATTTAAAATATATTTAAATCAAATTATTATCCTTTTTATATTTGAATTATTTAATTATTCACTATTAATATCTGTTTATTAATAAAAATAAACTCTTACGAGTTTATAATTCGAGTTCACAACATGTGTTTACGTTCTTTTCACAAGTTTGTTTAAATTAGTGAATTTGACAACATTACCTATAAAAATTTTGTGAAAATAGTGAAGGAATATTGTTGGTTGACTTATAATTAGAATATAGATTATTAATTGATTGAATATTAATTACATAACTTATTGTCAACCTTTTTTAATCAGTGCTTAGTGACTAGTAAGAATGGGTTGCCACGCCCATAGCAAAGAATGTCAGAAAGAAAAACAAAAGTCAAGGCCAGAGGCAATGTTGTGGTTAAGCTTTTGTAGTGGAAATAAAATTGTGAGTGCGCGTATATTAAAGGGAATGGAGAATCAATAACCCTAATGAATGCCTATAGGCATACACAATCAATTTTAATAACCACATCAGAATTGGAAAACTAAATATTGCAAGAAACTTTATTAAATAGAAAATACTAAATTTTAATTAATATTTAATTATTATATCCACATCCTCCCTTAATCCAAACAATCTTGAGGTTTCTACCATGGGAATTTCTCCTTTTCCGCATCTATCTCCTTCCTTTTCTAATCACAAATTCAGCATTTGAATGATTCAGAATTTTTTTTTTGCCTGTGAATGGTTCAAATTGGTTTTATATAAAATAAATTTTTATCTAAACTTTACAATTTGAATTTAATTAATTATTATTTAAAATTTAACATTTTTATAATAACCTTATAAAATATCAAATATACCATTCAAATATTAATCTAACGATTATAAAAAGAGAAGAAAAGGGAAGAGGATGGGAAAGCAGGAGGAGAGAATTCTATCCTCAAGTGAACATGACTTGGATTATTTTACTCAAAAAATCTGTCAACTTATTAATCTAAAATATTCATAAAAAGTAGACAGAAGATCCCACAAGTTATATGCTGCCAAATAAAATGACAATATCACAACACATATGGCAAGCAACATTGACTGCATAACATCAAACTTTCACATAACATTGAGAAATCTATATATATATATATATATATATATATATATATATATCGTTGTAACTTTGTGAAAAATACAAAATCAATGAAGAAACTGATATATTAATTTTCTAAGCAGTGTCACTCATCAAAAACAGAAGTGTCACTCATCAGGAACTTACATAATTGAACCAAGCGATGCCTATGACCTAATAGGTAATCAATTTAATGATTTGATCTTTAAATATAAATAACTTAAAATAGTATACACGATCTTTAATCTGAAATGATTGTTGACTGGTTCTTTTTTTTTTTTTACATAAAAGTTTAAGTGAGTTGGGTCGCTCATCAAAATCATGGCATGCCTCTAAACTTAAAGAGTACTTACAGATTACTCATTAACAAGATTCTTATATCGGTAAAATTTGAATCCACAATCTTATAGTTATGAATCAACATTTTTACCAATTGGACCAACTTTATTCACAATCGGTTGTTAATTGATTGCATTGAAATTTGCAAAAGCCACAATAGAGCGTGGACTCTACGAATGGGCCACCTACAAAATCTCAAGGGCCCAATATATCAAATAGTGGAAAACCCAACCATGATGTTGATGCCTTTGTTGATTTTTTTGGCCAGCCATGCACATGTTGATTGACCTTTATAATTCAGTGTTTCTATTTTCTGTAACACACTATATAAAAAAGAAATTACTTTTGTACATGCCTTATTTATTTAGGAAAATTGTTGAAAAATACCCCATTGCAAAATTTATAACCTTAAGGTAGTTAGTTAAAGACATAAGCCTTAAAAAAATACAACCCATTTTTAATGGTTGCAATTATTTTTCAATTGTATGCAATATATCTTTAATTATGTGTGTGTTTGGGAGCTTTCCAAACCATGGTTTCAAACCATGGTTTGCGCAACCCGAGACAAAACTCCTCTCACAAACTTACCTCGTAAGTCGTAAAAGCTATTAAAATATTGTATAATTATGTACAAATGTTTTTCGTTTTATGTACAAATGTTTTTCGTTTTATGTATAGTTGAATATATATTGTATACAGTTGAAGAGCAACTACACTCAAGTACTTAAACATTCATTCAGGTACTTTTTGATAATAAAACTTCACAATGGAGGAACTTTTAGCAATTTTTGCTGCTTATTTTTAGTGTTATTATGTGAAACTATAGTATACTTGTTTGTTTCTTTTTCTTTTAAACCTCTTCTAGATAGCAATGGAGGCATTAATTTAATAATTTTCAAGAAATTGCATTTCTCCACCTACAAATATCTCATGGGGCCAACAAGCTCTTGCTACATATGGAAAACATAACCAAGTATTTATTAGAGCTAGAAATACGGGTCGGTCCGGTCCTATAGGGCCAACTCTTCACTGGTTTGGGTTTAAACGGGTCGGTCCGTTTAGGCCCGCTTCTTAAAAAACCCCCAATTTTTAAAACCCGCGATCCTACAGGGTTGACTCCTCATGGGCTCGGACCTAAATGGGCCTAAACTCATTTTAATTAAAAAAAAAATCTTTTTCAAGTTTCACAATTTATTTATTATTTTGCTTTAAATTGGATACATTATTTTTAAAACTCATAAATTTATAGTTAAAATAATCATCTAATGTCCAAATTAACATATTTTTTAAAGTTTAAATGAATAAACCATTGTAGAAAATAAAATAAATCAAACCATTTAATAAGTGTTTATTTGTTACTAATATTCTATTAGTTGCTTAGGTATCTCTCATATTGATAATTTAATATAATGATATTATATATATTAATTTATTTTTAAATAATATTAAACTGGACAAAAAGGGCCAGCCCTACAAGGCTACAGAGCTGGCTCTTTTAGGCCCGTTTCCTATTTTAGCCTCTAAATCATAAGCTCAGCCCTTGAAGAGTTCGGGTCTAAATGGGCAAGACCGACGGGCTCGGGTCGAATTCCCGGCTCTAGTATTTATGCTCATGTTGTTCTTTTGTCCAACAGTGCTCATGTGTATTCATTTTTTAGTTTTAGCACTATTTATTCAATATTTAATAAATTTATATATATTATAGATATTTTGACAAATTGTTTTATATATAAATCACAAATACAATGATTTATTTCTTAATATCTATGCAATGCAAACTCGTATTAATTTGATACTCCCTTCGTTTTATATTATTGGACACAATTTACTAGGATTTATTATTCCATTTATAAAACATTTTGTGAAATAATAAAAGTACATAATATTAATACACCTAAAATACCCCTGTAATTATTAGTGGTATGGTAGGTTATAGTGAAAGCCTCACCCTACAGATTCTAGTGTATATTTGGAAAATTAACAAAATTTATGGAGAATTAGAATTAAATGGTAAAAAAAAATACAGTAAAGATGTGATCATTGTAACCAGTTATTAAAATAAGATCTATTTATCTATTTTGATTAAATTAAGAAAGTTAGTTAAATTAATTAATATGACTATTTTTAAAATATCATAATAATCTTCCTTAACTCTCTTCATCTCATCCTCTTTTACTTGATTATTGTTGATAGAGTATTAATAGGGATAAATTAGAAAAAGATTGATAAATATAATAAATATATTTTACATTTAGGACTAATATAGACTTCCCAGTTAGATTCTACGTTATGGGCTAGAGGGAGTACGTAACTTACTTGCATCATTCTTGATATTTTGAGGGGTCCTTAGCAATTAGATGAGAACTTAACCTCTAGGATCTAAGCTTTGTTGTAAGATTTTCTTCTTCTTCTTCTTCTTTTTTAATATTAATGTCTCCTTTAGATCTCAAATTCGAGATTCAAAGGGATCTAACGAGGCCTTGCATTGCTAAACTAATTCTACATTAGTGCGGTCAGATTTCCCTTAAATGAAGGTATTTTTGAAAATAAATTTATATTTTACACATTTATTAATTTAAATAATTTTAATTAAATATTTTTAATACTTGATAATTAGTTATTGATCTGCCAATAAGTTCTTGATTGGGGTAGTAAACGGTTTCACGTTCTAAGAGGACAATACTAGTCCGTTTGGTTTGATTTTATGGGAGAGGATTAGATGTAATCCTGATGCAACAGGCCAATTAAAGTATTTGGTTAGTTTTATGTAATGTAAAGATGATTATATTTTGTAATCATGTTTACATTTTTTGATGCAATCAGGATTACAGTGCTAGGACTGATGAATGAGAATGTAGACATCCTGTAATCAAGTGAAAAAGATACTATTACAATTATAATTTTTTAATTTGACCAAAGTGTTTATCCATAAATGCTGTTAAATATTAAATAATTACTACCATTAAATATTTTAAAAAATTTATTAATTATATAAAAATATAAAAATATTCCCCACTAAAAAAATTAAAAAATTATATTCCACCTTTAAAAATATTAAAATATTCCATTAAATAATATCTCCACAATTAAATATTAAAAAATTATCATGAACCCCTTCATAGTGTCTCCACCATCAAATATTAAAAAATTATTATAAACCCAACACATATATTTCACAAATTGAAAAAAATTACTTTGAACCAAAAGTATACATTATACATATATGTGTAAATAGGAGTAATTTTGTCTCTTATTATATTATTCTTATATATTATATAATCTAATTAAACATTATTATGCATATACATAATCTTTTCTTAATGATAAACCAAATAAATTTATGTAATTATCAATTTATTATATTCCATTACATTATTTCCGATCTCGTAAATCAAAGGGGCACTACAAGTTCGGGTTATGGAAAGCGTATTTATTAAAAAAATCAAAGCCCTTTCCCGCTCTAAGTTTAGAAAAAGTTATTGATCTATTGTAAAAGGGTGAGAAGTATCATTATTTGTGTTTGATGCCCTTCATGGGGATCTTGTTTCTGGTATGATTGAGATAGATAGTGAATAGTAATTATGTGACGTAACTTCCATATTTTCGTTTGTGGGCCATTGGGCCCGACTTTTCAAAAAAATAAAGTTATGAGTTTAAAACAAAACAAAATAACTGGTAATAAAAATTAGAAGGTGCTTCTTTTCAAAGCAGTTTCCATTATCCACGACAATGGAGCCTCGCCCTGCTCCGCCGTTCTCTCTCCCCACCATCTCCGACCTCTCTCCTCTTCAGCTAGGGTTTCTCGACGAGCATTTCTCAACCCACCAAGATTTGTCCCTCAATGCTTCTCTTCTCTCTTCCTCTTTGACCCAAAAATGCTCCCAATTGGACACCCAGCTCCGAATCCTGCAGAATGATCTCACCAAACGCGCCGTTTCGTGGATTTCTCGTTCGTTTTCGGCTAAATCAGCTCTCGATGAGCTCAACCGCAACATGCAAAGTCTCAGCCTCCGCACTTCTAGACGTCAGTGTATTCTATTTTATTCGCATTCCTTTTATATACTTTGGTTCCAACGTTTCTGGAACTTTTTTTTTTTTTTTATTTATATTTCTTTGAATTTTTAGATGGGGTTGGTTCAAAGAAATTTCAAATGGTGGTGAATGAGGAGCTTCCTCGATTGGCAAAGGAATTGAAGCGAATTGAGTCTATCCGCAGTTATATCGGTGAGACAAGAGACTCCGTATTTGTTTTCCTTTGGGTTCGGTTATTGTTATTGATTTGCTGGATTTAAATTTCTATTCTGAAGTGCTCTTCATTTTAGTTGTCAGCTCCCTTTTCTTTTCTTTCTTCTATTGTTTGTGGGACCAATTGAGTTGTTAGTTTGTTGGTGTTCTTCTTTGGGTCTTCAAGCAGCTTTGCCGGGATACAAAAATTTGGTCGTCTTATTAATTTTTCCATGGTATTAGATACTTATTTATTTTTCCCCTTGAACATTGGTTATCGTCGTTTTATTATTTCAGCATTATATGTACCCTGTAGCCTCGTTAGTTTCTCCTATGGTTCAGGCAGTCAAATTTTCCTTTAGATTTATTCAGTATGTCGTTCTAGATTAGAATACTAGACACTGGTGGAGGCAAATCCACTTATTATTCTTATCTTCATATTGCATCCTTTCTTTTATCCTTGTATAAGCGTATCTATGTATATACATTGTTCATTTTGCTCTTGTAAGCAAATCACCAATGTCTTTTTGATCTTTATTGCATCTTGGCCTCGCTATCTGTAAAGTTTTTCCCAACTTATTGTCTCAGAGACTGCTCTACAGTTGGAAGCTCTTGTTGGAGATCTTGAAGATGCTGCACTTTTTGTAATGGCTTGCCACCCTGGGAATTTATTTTCAAAGAGGATTTCAAATTTATCTGTCTCAATGGTAACAACTTTTTCTGTCTATTCTTTGATAAATGCATATTGGAATAGTAAGTTAATTTAGTGATAGATTGTTAGACACAAAAGTGCTTTGCTTTGCAGGAATCTGCTAGAAAGCATGATAAGTTGCTTCAGGCCATAAAAGCAATGAATGATATTGAAGAAGTGTTGGAGACAGTTGTGAAATTCCACTCACACTGGCATAGCATTGTAAGGTCTGTTGACAATAGAGTAGACAAAATATTGGCTTCTCTTCGTCCACAAGTTTTTTCAGACCACCGAGCTCTTCTTGTTTCTCTTGGTTGGCCACCAAAACTACTACCGTCAAAGGATGGAAGTGGACAAATCTCATGTATTCCTAACCCACTTGTTCTAATGCAAGAAGACAAAAGGAGGAGTTATTCAGAAAGTTTCATAGCACTCTGTGCTTTGCAACATCTGCAAAGAAGAAGAGAAGATAGACAGCTTAATTTTGTTAAACAGAAGAAGCACAACATACAGCTTTGGGCCATTGATGAGCTGGTTTCCCCTATTGCATCAAGGATGGAACACCATTTTGCCAATTGGATTGAGCAGCCAGAATATATATTTGCTCTGGTTTACAAAGTTTGTAGAGATTTTATTACAGGAGTTGATGATGTCTTGCAGCCCCTAATTGATAGGGCAAGACTCATCAGTTGTAGTGCTAAAGAAGCATGGGTCTCTGCAATGGTTCAAGTGCTTTCTGGCTTTCTAGAAAAACGAATTTTCTCTTTGCTTGCTGATAGATACAAAATAAAGCTTATGAAACTTGATGCTATATCATCATGGCTTCACTTGATAGACCTTATTATTGCGGTTGATAAACAGATGCAATCTCTAGTTAATCTAGATACTGGTATCTTCTTGATAGAGTCTGAAAAGATTGATGGGCTCACCAGAGGTATCTCTGTTCTAACAATATTCTGCAATAGGATGGATTGGCTCAAGCTTTGGGCAAAAATAGAATTCAAAAATGCCTGGAAGAAACTTAAAGTGGAGCTAAAAGAAGAGAAGATGTGGATGATTGACAATAAATATACATCCAGTTTTGACATGGGTTTGGATTCTGAGCATCATATACTTTCTACTTTAGAAGACCTTAGAGCTCCTCCTATTGCTGAAGTTTTCCTTAAAATTGTGTGGGAGATGACTGAACGCTGCCAAACTATGCCATCCATAATATCACGTGCACGATTTATTAGATCTACTGCGGGGCAATTCCTCTGGTGTTTCTTTAAGATATTGCTCTTGCGGTTCAAGTCAACTGAATTGCATCCTGATGATCCCGATGATGACGCCATTGTTAGAATATGTGGATTAGTAAATGTTGCCAGATATATTCAAACTAAACTGCGAGAATGGAGTGACAGTTTGGAATTTTTAGAGTTGAAAATTGCTGAAAAAGATTCCAGCAAGCCCATAGAAGATGATGTAAGGGATATTGGTTCCTTTTATAGTGAAGAAATAAGAAGCTTGTCTGAAATGGAAATCAACTGGCTCATGGAGATTATTGCAGCCATTCTTCGTCAGTTTGAACTCATTTCTTGGGAATATGTTAAAAATAAAGATAATTTTGAGCAAGAGCGAGATGACAAAAATGCGGTTGGTGTGATACAGGCAAATGATTTAGCAGTCTCTACTGATCTCGTTCAAGCTCTAGATGCTATAAAAAGTTGGCTTCGTGTTCTGAGGATAAATCTCAATTCAAAGGATTTCTCAGACTTATGGAGAAGCCTTGCAGATGGCCTAGATCATTACATTTCTCGCAGCTTTGCCACAAAGGAAATTCGATTCTCTGGTAAGGGCATCCATCAATTTGAAGCTGATACGCAAGCATTGCTCTTTGTTTTTCAGCCTTTTTGTGCTCGTCCTCAAGCATTCTTTCCCTGTATTAAAGAGATTCTTAAGCTTTTAAAACTGAGAAAAGAAGACGCAAAGCAATTGCAAGCAGTTTTATCCTATGGTGAAAATGGAGCAAGAAGTTTGCATCTTCACGGCATCTCACATCTATCAGTTCATCAGGTTGCTCAAGTTCTGAGAAACAGCAATCTTGCATCTGCAATAAAGTGAGGTTAACGCAAGGGATTGAAAGAACTTCCCACTTGTATCATCGGCGATAAAAATATCACCCCACTCTGTTATAAAAATGTCACCGAACTCAACAGTGATTTCGTGATATACATATCCATTGGACTCAAATAGGTAGGTGGAGCAGGTTACCAAGAAACCAAATTTTAGTACATTGGAAGCAAAAGACTGACTGGGGAGTCAGAAAGCTCGTTTGAGTTGTGATTTTGAGAACTTTGCATGTTCTGTACAGACCCTTCTCCTGTCTCTCAGCTGCTGCAATGGAGGGTTGTAGGGTTTTATAGCGAGAAACCTGATGAAGAGAAATTGTCCATTTTAAAAGGCAGGCAAAAATGAAGAGGTAGAGATGAACTTTTGTTCTTGCAATATGGATATATCATGTTATGTAATTCGGAAAAATGAAAAAGAGCCAACTTCAGTGCTGCTAGCCTGCTTGATTGATGGCTTGGTAAAAACTCTTGCACCTACCCAGCAGGTACTCGATTTTGTAAACCAAGATTGTACGTAGCATTCAAGCAGGAAACATCAAGAAGAAATTTTAATTTGCAGATTGAATTGTTGATAGCTAGAAATTCCAGAATTCTTTTTGAACAAAGACAAATACAGTAACTTCCCTCGAGGTATATGTCAAGCTCCGTTTGTTTAAGATCGCTTCTTTTACCGTTTAGCGGTGGGTCCCACATTGTTTTACAAATGTCAATCTAGTAAGGTGCAAAAAAAAAGGCCATGTATTTTTACCAAATGTGTATCTTACACCATATACATTTCTTCGGTACAAAAATATACACCAACATTTATCCACATGTTAATCCCTCCTTCCATGTTCTCTCATCTTTGTCAATTCTCTCTCTTCTTATTCATCCTTCCTCTCTGTCTTTGCTCTCTCTCTCACTCTCCCACTTGTTGTCATCCGATTATTATTTTGGTTCTTCTTGTGGTTGTCGTAGGATTACTTTTGAATTGGATTTCCATTATTTAAGCCAACACCGTAGCAAAACAACTAGCTCACTAGGCTCTAGAATCAAAACACAATTTGAAGGTGATATCGATTCTTGGTGAGGGTCTACAAGCTTTAATGCAACTGGATTGTAATGGTCTAGGTATGTACGGTGGTTATAGATTGTTACCTTCAAATATTTAAAAAAAGGGTTAAAGAGCAAAAACATCTATAAACTTATATCAAAAGTGTGTTCTTTTTTGTAGTGGAACACATACTCTTTTTGCACATGCATATGTAACAATGTTAGGTTAAATTTAACAGTAATGACATTTTTGCTTACATTTTGAATATTTATGGGTATTTTTGCACCTCCAAAATGTATATAGTGTTGGGCACACTTTCGATAAAAGTTAATAGGTATTTTTGCACATTCACCCAATTAAATAATAAGTTTTACAAAATATAAGGATTTAACTACAATTTAAACCATAAAATAAGTTGTTCAAATATAAGTATTACCATCACTCGTGATGAAAGTCAGAAACTCTGACCCATTTTTCTCGGCCTAAGATTTTTTTTCCCATATGAAGAAACTGTCCTAACATTACATGTAAAGTGGACAGAGTTAGTCCAGAAGTTAAGGCCGAATCAATCAGACCATTGACGGACTATTTTTAAACTTGAACCTTTCACAGCATAATAATTCAGGGGCGAGTTAAAAACTTTTGAGCTGAAGACTTTGAAGACAAATGACAAGTTAAAATTTTTAATTATGTGTTTTTAATGAAAATTGTAATATAAATATATTTAATTACAAATCACAGTAATTAACCTTCTTGCAATGTGTTGTTGCGTTTAAGTTTAATGAGTGAGAATCATTCCCTTGAGAAATGAGTATTCCAAAATATTCCATCCATTCATGAATATACTCTGTTATGTTAACCTTAGGAGTTAGGACCAAACGTTTTCTTGGTTGTTCTGTCACCCACACCACAAAAATCCGAAACGCATATTGGAAAACTAATTTATCAGTAATATTTTGAATTAGGGTGCAATTTTATTAATAAAGTTTTTACCATGAGCGTCTAATATAATGAAATTTTGAATAGTGCAAAAGTAAACAAAATCTTTTTAAAATGGTGTAATTTTACTATTCCTGTTAAAATTGTCTAAATGTTTGTTATAAAGTTTGAAACGATAATAAGTGCTTGTTTGGAATAGTTTATTTTTGGGCAATAAGTGCTTATAATTTGTGATTCACGGTATACGAGGTAAGTATATGAGATGAGTTTTTTCTCGGCTTGCTTAATAAGGACTTATTTCTCATATATAAGCTCTTCCAAACACAGCTAAGTAGGTCCTACATAAAAAAAGTGACAGGTGATTGTGCCAATTTAACCGGATTGGAAAAATTGCCTTGTTTTCAAACAATTGTGTCTCTTTTTACACTCTTCAAAATTTTGTCGTACCAGAAGTTCATGGCAAAAAAAATTATTCTTAAAATAACACCTTAACACTATTTTTTTTTCCAAACTTCTCTCATTGATTGTAGGTATTATAGGGGTAATTTTCAAGAGAAATACTTACATACTCTAAAAGTGACACCTCATCTGTATTTTAACTAATTAAAATATAACAAATAATTTTATTTCAATCCTACATGGCAGATAAGTCATATGGAAAAATTCAAATTTTATGATTTTTAAAAAACAACAACTCATGAGAGGGGATTGCATATTGTGTTTTTCTGAATTATGAAGTTTATGTTTTTTAAAATTATAAAATTTGAATTTCTTTAGATGACTTATCTGCCATGTAGGATTAAAATAAGATGAGTTGTTGTATTTTAATTAGTCAAAGTACATATGAGGTGGCGCTCTTGGAGTATATAAGTACTTCTCAATTTTCAATATATATATTCTACTATATCAGTATTTTTTTTAATTTACCTACTATTATAAATAACTTAATTTTTTTTTTAAATTTAAGTGAATTGACTAAATAGCTTTTACATTTAGAATTAGAAGAAGGGGTAACATATTTAATAACTTATGATTAGAATATGACTCATAAAGTTTTAAAACCTTTGATCAAAAAAATATAATTTTTTTAAAAAAATAATAAAATGCTGGTTGTTAGGTATGTGTGTGCATGTATATAAAGTGGGTGAATTGTGAATAAAATGGAAAGTGAATTATTACTATAGAAGCAGTGACTCCCACTTTAAAAATGCATAATTCCCAAATCAATAAAAAATGTTGAGATAACAACCAAGAAGATAACATTCTGCCATTTCAGTTTGACTTTCTTCCTTTTGTTTCCCACTTCCAACTTCCCACTTCCCACTTCCCACTTGCACAAACCTCCAATCACATTATGCTTTCTTCTTTTTCTTTCTTTCTTTCTTCCCCTTCTTAAATTTAGAATCTCGTATTGATTTAACATTCACTATTTAAACTTTAGACTGTTTTTTCTATACAAAAATTTCAATCATCAAATATTCTATTTTCATCTATAGCAAGATTCTACACACGCGCGCGCTTCCTAGCTAGTGTGTTGATAGGGGCTGAGCCTGCAGAATTTGGTTTTGAAGTTGATGAGAATAAAATATAAAACATAATAAAATGTTTTTATAAATATAGGAGGCGGCTAAAAGTATATAACACTAGTATAAATTGTATAAATTATTCTCAATGTATACACGCATTGTTATCAAACTCATGAGTTGATTAACTGGATTTATCATTTTTATGTCTCTATCTTACAAAATCGTGTCCTTTACTCTTCAATTCAGTTGAACTTGTGAGTTCATTTGTTGAGCTCACCAATTTTGTGCTTTTAGCTTATAAAATCATATCAACTTCCTCTTTAACTCGTATTAGCTCTTTAGATTTAATTATGTTTAGTGACTTTAAATATAAACTTCATAAAATTTTCTTTGTTGAGTATGATAAACTATGAATGTAAATTAATTTAATTTTAATTATTTAAATTTAAAATATGTTTCAATCAAATTTTTGTCATTTTTTATATTTTAATAATGGGAAAATCAATCTTCTAGTACTTGAAGTTTTGACTCAATTATGATTTAGTCCTTCAATATGACTCGATATAATTCAATCTCTGAACTTTTTACTTGTTCAAAGCTCAATCCCTACTTGTTTTTATATTTAAAAATTTTGTCTACATCATCTATAACTCCTTCCAAGTTATTATGTGTCATCTACATGGCAAAAAACACGATTAAAAATTGCTTCGGGGCTTCTAACTCAGCTTCGCGCTACTACAAAAAAACATGCTATTATTGACGGAATTACCCACAGAATTATTTCCGTCGGTAATTTCCAATAGTTTACCGATGGATTTTTTGTTGCAAAAATTACCGACGGAAAAAAATTCCATCTCTAATTACTGACAGATTAAAGACGAAAAAAATTCTGTCAGTAAATACTGACGGATTATCCACAAAATTTTTTTTGTGGGTAATTACCGACAAATTACCCACGGAATTCCGTGGGTAATTTGAATGAGAAATTATCGATGGAATTTCGTGGGTAATGCGTATCTAATTACCAACCGATTAAAGACGAAAAAAATTCCGTTGGTAAATACTGACGAATTACCCACAACACTTTTTTTGTGGGTAATTACCGACGAATTTTGTGGGTAATTTTAAGAAGAATTACCAACAGAATTTCGTGGGTAATCCGTCGGTAAAACTAATAATTTTTTTATTATCTTTTAATTATTAAATTATATATATTATTACGTGAATAAATAACGCAAGGTTAAAGCAGCTCAACTGGCAAAGGCATCAAAACACATACCAAAGGTCCAATGTTCAAATCTCACCTTTGTCACAAAAAGCAACAATTTTCTGACAAAGACATGTGGCGCAAGGTTAGAGGGACACATGGCCCCTGCTCGGGGGCTGTCGGGGCCGGATGCAGGGGCGGGCCTTGGGAGGGCTTTCGGTGATGTCCACGTGGCCTCTTTTAAGGTCGCCACGTGGATTTTATTCCGTAGGTAATCTGTCGGTAATTTCCGAAATCTATCAGTAATTTCCGACGGAATAAAAATTTCATCGGTAAATCAATTTGTCACGTACTTTAAAGAGACGGAAAAAATTTCATCGGTAATTTCATTTCCATCCCTAATCATGAGTTAGCTTAAATTAGTGAATTTAAAAACCTTATATATATATATATATATTATTTATTAAACGATAAGGATGAAGGTAATCTGTTGAAAAAAATAAACAAATCTATAAAAGTGTAGCGAATAAGGGAAATGAGAAGAGTGGCCAGCTTCCACCATAATAGAGAAGCTTGAGATATAAATCTGGCAAGAATCTTAACTGCTGTATCCTGAAAATGACTTTTTGATTAATATTGAAATTGACACCTAATAATCAAGCAATGTATTCGGGCAAAAAAAAAAATCAATGTATTATAAATTTATAATTATATACAATAGTATTGGTACTATTCTAAATTTTTGACCCTTCATTTTACTTTTCTAAATTTAATATTATAATTTGAGTAATATTCTTTTTTTTAACAGGGACAGTGGGGCAGGAAGAATTAAACATACCTAAATTATCTGGTAAATCTAACAGTTATATATATATATATATTTAAAGGAACAATTAATTGTGGTGGTGGTATAAAGAAAAGAATAATTGAGCAAGTGGCAATAATCATATCATTATTGAAAATAATGTTTGAATGAAATGGGAATTCCTCGTATCCATAATTTGATTGACGCGCACCAAAACTGCCACTTTAAATCACAACACATGAAGAAACATCCAAAAGTTAATAAATTTAACTGTAGAGGATGCTTTCAATTATTTATTTATATATAAAAAAAATTAAATGTCGTTGTTGTTGGATTATATGTTAATTAATCAGAAAAAAATATGATTAATTAAAAAGCAAAGTGATAGATAATATATTTAACAAGAATCTATGGTTACTCCACTCATCCTTGACAAGTAAACACACTAATTAAAGTGATGAGATGATCCAAAGTTGAGTTCCACTACTTCCACCTACCCTCTTCTTAATCATTCACTTCTAGTACAATTTTTTTCGTTAATTTTGTTATTTACTTTCTCATAATATTTCTTATCTTTTTTTCTTTGTTTTTTTTTTGTTTTCCTTTTTGTTTTTTGTTTTCCTTTGGGAGCATCTTTGAGCCACTTCACAACTTGCCCATGATTCATTGTATCCAACTAAACAAACAAATTAAAAAAAAAAAAACGATTCTGGTGCAAAACAGGTGTGTTGAATATATATATATATATATATATATATATATATATATATATATATATATATATATATATATATATATATATATATTCTCCAAATAATTTATTAATTAAACAAATATTAGTTCATGAATACATCAGCAAACCCACTGATATATTATTTTATTTGATATTTCTTCATTTTGTTAGGAAGAAATTCCATCCAAGAACCATTAGTAGAAGAGCAAAATATCTTATAACGATCATACAATGCATAAAATAATATTCTGTTGAATCAATATTTAAAACGATAACCTTATTTGGTGATAAATTTTTGTGGAACTAATGAGAAGATTGAATAATTATAATTAGACGAATAAATATATAATATGAGATTGGGTATTATAGGATTGTTAAGTAAGTATTTAACAAGTGATACATACATCATGGTCAAATATTTTCGTTAATCTTGATGAAAATTTAGAACTCTTTTTTTTTAAAAAAAAAACATAAAGACAGTTAAAAAAAATACAAAATTCAGAAAATCAGGAAAAAGAAAGGAAAGTTTGTTGAAAAATCCCTCGTTACAAAATTAATTGCCCAAAAGATATTTGAAATTTGTTAAAGGACCCATGTGCAATCTCTATATCAGCTCTTCTTCAACCGTGTGCAATTTATTTTCAGCCATATGCAAAATAGAAGACATTTGCCCAAAGTTGAAGATACTTCACACAGTTGAAGAAGAATTACACCTATAGAAGATAAGTCACATCCGCTTAAGGACCTGGGTCCTTAGGTATCTTTAGAGAATAAATTTTGAAATGAGAGATTTTAAGAAATTTTTTTAAAGAGAAATTGAGAAGATAAGAAGACAAAGTTTCCCTTACTCATCCAGATATCTCCGAATTTCATCAAGACATTATTGGTCCATGTGGAAAATCCTTTTACACACACGTACATATAAATTCTAGTGTATATATATCTTAAAATGTGATAAAAAGAACATAATTAAGGAAAAGGTAAATTAAAAGCAAAGAAAACAATTTAAGTGTCATGTTGTTAGTAATCAATTTTCTTAAATTTTGAGAACGACGTTATTTCTTCACTTAGCCACGGATTAAAACAGACAATAAAGACACCAATGAACATAAAGTTTGTCTAGCGGTATAAGACCCTGTTAGATCCTTCTTGCGTCTTGAGTTCGAATTTTAGAGGAGTCACTTATGTTGGGAAGAGCAACCATAAACCCCGAACTGGATACAGGACCATAATATCAAAACAAACAAACAATAAAGACCTTTATTTCAACAAGATTAAACTGAAAATTCAGATTACCCTGAAATAATCGAGTTAGATAATAATACTCCTTGGCTAAAAATCAAACCAGACAAGTAAACAAGATGATATATATTTATTCACATTACTTTAATTACATCAAAATTGCATATCTCATACTGTCACTAACCATGAGATGATTCATGTCAGAAATATGAGGAAAATGATGATCAGAAGAAGAAGAGAGCCAGATTCCATCAGAGGCATTACCACTAACATGAGGACTAGAAACACAAGACAGAATTGATATGGGAGCTTGAAGAATACAATATATTATCACAGAAAACCCACCACCACGCCTTCTTCTTCTTCCTCCTCCTCCTCTTCTTCCTTCTTCGCCTTCATCGAATTCTCTTTCGTGCCCAAGAACCATGCTCTCATCTGCAACCCTAGAGCTCTTCTTTACGTTCTCTAGAACACGCCACATGATAATCACTCAACTTATGTATTGCACCACTATATGTGGAGGTTTTTTGAAGAACTGATCAAGAGAGAATATGAATTTATATAGTTCTTCTGAGATATTCAAGTGTGTGTGTGTGTTATTGTGTATATATGTAGAATTAATTAATAAATTTTGAAGATGGCGTGTGAAAAGAAAATGGGGTTGGAATTGGAAGGGCCTTTCGTCGATAATGGTATTTTGGTGGTGGTGTTGCTAGTGCTTGTGCCTATCAAAAAAGTTTTGTCATATATATATATATATATATGTATATGGAAAATCCCATATAAAGTTGCCTAAAATAAGAAAATTCTAAATCAGGTTAGTAAATTTAATAAATCCCTAATTAAGATATCAATCTAATTTAAGATTTCAAAATGTCAATTAAATGACTTTATCACCCTCTTTTAGTCTTCCCTCTCCTCTTAAAAGGGTTTTAGTGGCTATAACTCATTTTTTTCAATAATTATGTATACAACATCAATATATAATAAAATAAAATTGATTGGTTTAAATCAAAGAATTTTTTGTCATAGAAGGATCATCAAGAATAATTCAAGCAAAAAGGAAAAAAAGGAAAAGTAAAGTATAACCCCAAGATCAATTAAATTATTTTCAGTTGAATGTTGAGAATAAAAAATTTTATTTTTGACTAGATTTTTTTTTCTGTTGAAAAGAAAATTAGACTATGTTAATTAAAAAAAATCTGACTAGTGTGTATATATCAAATGTTTTCATTAGCAGCATTTTAAAAAAAAAGAGTTTCATCAACCTAAAAAACAAACTAGATATCACAATATACAAATAAAAATTTAATGAAGTTTGATTTTTTTTAGAGAAAATCTCATATAAAGTTTAATTACAATGTTTTTATTTGAGTGTTGTGAATAAGAAATTGTATTTTTTAGAAAAACCCAGACTTAAATTTTCCCATATAAATTTTAATTAAAATATTTTTTATTTGAGTATCGTGAATAAGAAATTGTATTTTTTAGAAAAACCCAGACTTAATTTTTTTTTTGTCAATAAAAAAATCAAACTTCCTTAAATTTTTATTTATATATTGTAATATCTAGTTTGTTTTTTACGTTGCTGAAACTCTTTTTTTTTTTAGATGCTGCAAATGAAAATATTGGATATATACATACTAGTCAGATTTTTTTTGTTAACATAGTCTAATTTTCTTTTCATCAGAAAAAAATCTAGTCAAAAATAAAAATTTTCATTCTCAACATTCAACTGAAAATAATTTAATTGATTTTGAGGTTATACTTTCCTTTTCCTTTTTCTTTTTTTCCTTTTTGCCTGAATTATTTTTAATGATCCTTCCATGACACAAAAATTCTTTGATTTAAGCCAATCATATTTTATTTTATTATATATTGATGTTGTATACATAAGTATTGAAAAAAAAAAAGTTACAGCCACTAAAACCCTTTTAAGAGGAGAGGGCAATAAAGTCATTTAACTGACATGTTGAAATCTTAAATTGGGTTGATAACTTAATTAGGGATTTATTAAATTTACTAATTTGATTTAGAATTTTCTTATTTTTGGCAACATTATATGGGATTTTCCCTTTTTTTTATTGACAAAAAAAAATTTAAGTATGGGTTTTTCTAAAAATACTATTTCTTATTCACGACAGTCAAATAAAAATATTTTAATTAATATTGGGTTAATGCTTTTCTTTTTATTTTTTTGACTTGAATTATTCTTGTTGATTCTTCTCAATTAAAGAAATCACATTTTATTTTATTATATATTAATGTTAATATATATAGAAAAACTAAGATATAGAGCAATAAAACTCTTTTAAGAGGAAAGGGGATAAAGTAAATTATAAGAGTGCAATAAAGTTATTTTATCCATATTTTGAAATCCTAAATTGAGTCAATAACTTAATTATGGACTTGTTGAGTTTAACAACCTGATTTAGAATTTTTTTATTTCAGGCAACTTTATATGTGATTTTCCCTTTTTCTTTCTTTATTCTTTTATTCAAAAATATTTCAAAATAATCAACATGTTTGTTTTCAAACTTTCTTCGTAACTATAACAAATATAAACCGATAATCCCGCATATATATGTGACGATTGGAGCCATAATTATTATATTCAGTTTAATTAAACAAAATTGAATAAATGTATGGAAATTAAAGGAATGAATTGAATCTCTTCGTAGGTAGTGGTGAACTTTTTAAAAGCTGTATCAGAGAAGAGCAAGTTGGCGATGGAGATGTGTGGCGTTTAAATCAAAGCCTCAACTTGCCGACAAAGTTGAATGATCGCACAAAAGTCTGTTCTCTACTTTCTTTCTTTTTATTTTTTCAAAATTTTGGGGTTAACTTTTTGGTTATTAGAGAAAAACTGAGAAATATTTTAATGATACACTCACAAAGATGAAATTTTTTTGAAGTATTGATTTATATTAGGCTAAATTATATAAAACGCCCCTGAATTTTGAGTCAATTACATATAACTCCCTGATATTTCAAAATTTAAATTTAACCCCCATGACCTCTCGTTTCTTAACTATTAACTCCCTACTGTTAAGTGACTGTTATCTTTTTAACGAAAATTGCCATGTCAGATTATGAGATGACACGTGGCATCCTACATGGCATCTTGTGTAGATTACTAATTTCATAAAATCCTCTTTAACTTCGAACAATTGCAAATAACGCCATAAACTTTGATTATCTACAAATAACCCCCTTGCCATTTCAAAATTTAAATTTTAACTCCCTTAAAATTTTGATTTATAACAAAAAAACCATATGTTGTGACTTTGATCATTTTTATAAATTTATTTTTTTACTATTATTTGTCAATTAAAATAGTTTTCTTGTATGGAAAAAACTAGAAGAATAATATTTAAAAAAATAAAAAATAAAAATGTCATCATTTGTATAACATTTACTTATTTTCTTGTGTTAATTGAGTATTGATAGTATAAAAGTGTCACCATTTGTGTTAAATATATTCTTGGAATGATTGAGGATTAATAGTTTAAATATTACATTTTTGTTAGAGGCCGGATAGCTCTTGCCCTCATTAATTTTTGAGTAAAATACATTGACTACCCCTCTGTTTTACCTAAATTACACAAACCTCCCCTCTATTTTGAAAACGTATATAGACCTCCCTTAAAATTAAAATACAAGTTACATAAACCTTCCTCACATATTTGATATTTCATTTCCATTCATCTAATCGTTAGTTGACCATTAAGTTTGACTATTAACCATGTACTTTGACCAAAATATCCCTTTTTCAACAAATAAATAAATATTTATATTTACCTAAAAATAAATTTTTATATAAAAAATAATTCTGTATGTTCAAAATTTCCAATATATTATAAAATTTTTTAATTTTTATTATATTATAAAATTCTGAATTTTAAATTTTTATCATATTTATTGAAACTTATTTATTTATTTAGTATTCTTTTAAATGACTAAAAAATATGCCTTTCAAATAGAAGGCAGAAAAAAAGAAGAAAGAAACATGTTTTATTCATAATATATTATTAATAATGTAAATTTGATACAAACTTATATTAATTTTAATTTTTAATTTTTTAAATACATTTTTTGCACAAACATTTATAAACATGTTTATTTTAGTACGCATCTATTAATACGATTAATCATATTTTTAATTAAGTTTTTTATGTCTACATTAATTAAATGAATTAAGTATTTATCTTAATATGAAAAAAATTTAACATATAACTATTTACAAAAGTAAAAAATAAGTTAAGAAAAAGAAATAAAAAATCTTAAATTAGTTAAATAATTTTACTCAAAATTAGGAAATTAGTAATGATGAAGGATAAATTAGAAAATAAAATTTATTTTAATATAAATTTTAATTAAAAATAAAAATCCTTAATGAAGTTAACGGTTTGGACCTAAGTGTATGTTTTCAAAATAGAGGGAAGGTCCGTGTAATTAAGGCAAAATGTGAGGGAGGTTAGAGTATTTTACTCTTAATTTTTTTTTATCAATAATGCATTTTGTTTTGAATTAGAGGTTCAACTTTTATTTTGTATTTTTCTAAGTATTATTCCTCTAGTTTGTGCCATAGAAAAGAACTATTTTAATTAATAAATGATAGTAAAAACTTTAACGAATTTATTAAAATAATAGAAATTAACAATATGTGGTTTAATATTATAAATCAAAATTTTTAGAGAATTAAATTTAAATTTTGAAATGTCAGAAGATTATTTATAAATAATCAAATTTTAGGGGGGTTTTCTAAAATTAGTAATTTACACAGAATGCCACGTGTCGCCTCATAACCTGTCGTGGCAATTTCCGTAAAAAAGATAATGGTCACTTAACGGCAGGGGGTTAATGGTTAAAAAATAAAAGGTCAGGGGGTTAAATTTAAACATTGAAATGTCAAGGGGTTATATGCAATTGACTTACACTACTACAGATAGGGCTTTTAAAGTCCCTATTTTGACACTTTTAACGTCCAAAAACAGGGGAACGTCTATGTAAGCGACGTAGTATATTTTAGAAATAACATCCCTAAAAAAAGGGATGTTTAGAGTGGAACTTTAGACGTCCCAATTGTAAAAAAGGGACGTCTAAAGTGAGGACTTTAGACGTCCCAAATGGAGAAAATGGACGTCTAAAGTCACTGTGTAAGGACTTTAGATGTCCCTATTCTCAATAGAGATGTCTAAAGTGAGGACTTTAGACGTCCTTAATTAGAAAAGGGACATCTAAAGTCCTCTACAAGAGGACTTTAGACGTCCATTTTCTCTATTTGGGACATTTAAAGTCTTCACTTTAGACGTCCCTTTTTTAAAATTGGGATGTTTAAAGTTCCACTTTAGACATCCCTTTTCTCCATTTGGGACGTTAAAATATTTTATTTTTTTTAAAATGATTATTTATATTCTTCATTACCCAACAAATTAAAACTGCAGAAACAAAATTGAAGATGGATTCATAAACTACAATGTCCTTTACAATAAGTAAGGACATCCAGCACTGTAATCTTTTTACTATATATATATATATATGTACAATAACAACAAGTCATACAACCTAATATTATATATATATAACAACAACCATAAAGTGTTAAAATGTTTATCATCACACAACTACTAACTAATATAAAAAAAAATTTTATCAATCTATATGTCAAAGAAGATGTTCAGCCAAAAAGTTTCTGATCAAATTAATGTCTTCATGTAGGTAGGCATCTTCATTATCAAAAATCTGCAAATTAGAAAATAAGCTTTGATGAAATGAATCAAGTAAATGAATTAATTAGCAATTCAATTATAACACAAAAAATACTATCATTTGAGAAAGAAGAAGCGATTACCTATTCAAAATCGCTAATAATTCAACTTTGAATGATGTTATACATATAAAGTATAACATAATGTCCGCATTTAGTGTTGACAGATTGTCAAGGGCACTTTAAATCAAAGCCAATTGGTTGCTAAAATCAATAAAGATATATCTAAAATGACTGTCAATGAAAGAATTAGAATCGAAACTACTTACTTTCGAAAAATACTACTTTTGGTCTCTAACAACTTTACCCTCGCATGACCCACTTAGGAGTCTATATGTCTGAGTCGCACTATCATGAAATTATTCCAAAATTAACAGAAATTAGAACTATTCATTTTGTTTAAGAATCAATAAAATACAAACAAAATAACTTACGTGTTGAAGACGGATTTTGTTTCATTGTCTGGCCTTTTACGCAAGGAATCAAACCAATAGACTATATTGCGGCAAGGACAAAGAACACACAAACTCCAATGGTAACTATAACAACATTTACAAATTAAAATGAAGTTAGATGATAAGGCAATTATTTATTAAACATCTTAAATAGATAAAATTAAAATATGTACCCTTGAACAATGGGTGCTAAATAACAACGAAGTTTGGTCTGTCCCATTGTGTAGCCCACATAGTGAGTCCATGCCGCCAAAGTATTGGAATCCCTTGTCGTATTTGCAGGACATAAGAATTCATACAAATCATGTCTTTCCATGTCTATGCAGATGCGGTGGAAGAAGCTATAATAAAATTAACATAAGGAATGAATTGTTGAATGTATGAAACCAAAAAACCACAATCCCTTGAGGCATGTGTAAGTCAATTTGGCGAATGCCTTTGTAGATCTGTTGTAGCGGTGCTAAGAAGGGTCATTTTCTCACATCTTTGTCATCCTTTTAGAACATAAAAAAACAAATTGTTAGTAGGATGCCAATAAATCTCAAGTAATAGTAAGGTAATGCCTACTATTGGAGGTGTTGCCCCTGAACCAAAAAGATTTTAAGGCTAAAGGATGAAAGATCCTATCGCCTGACCTATCGTGCCAACCTCTACATCAGGAACAGGGATGACTTTACCTTCTTCCCCCTCTCTAACACATGTCACATTCACCCTACATAAATGCTGTGGAATTTGCTGATGATGGTGGGTGGTAGCACGTGTGTGAATGAGAACATTGGTAAGAACACGTACAGTGGCGCATCCAAATAAAGGGTGAAAGGTTTTCCCGGCACTGGAGTGGGAAAAGAGTTGCCAAGTGGTTCCTCTAGAGAGTTGTAACTTCCTTTGGTACTAAGGAAGGCCGGGGATTCTTGAGTTCTATGCTCGTCACTTGCCTTATGCGATTCGAACATCTTTATCATTTCAAGTTAAAGCTCTAGCAACAGCTCTTATCGGAGCTTGTCGTGAAGTTTGGCCTCGAGCTCTCATTCGACTTCCTCTCGAATCTTGGCCACAAGCTCCCTACTAGGTTCAGTTTGTGATGAATAATGTGAGTCTCATCCAAAATATCTCGCTTTACTAACTCCCATTATCTCTCCTCAAACATAACCAGGGTCATCTGCCTTCCCAATAGCCGCTGACAAGATGTCCATCCGTCTACTTGGATTGAATGAACTTTGGCTACTATGATCTTCCAGTTCATCCTGTAGCATACAGTTTATTGCAAATGAAAAGTAAGCACTCTTTATATGGAAAAAAGTATGTACTTATGCTTTAACTACTTTCAATCCTCACAGCAACATCAGCAAACATCTACACAAACTTCTTTTCTTAGCTTTTGATAGTGTATGAGCTGCTGGCTCCATGTATGCCTTCCTACCATCATCTCTTAGTTGTGGATGTAACCGTTCTCTTATTCCCAAATCAACAAGGTCTAATCTCGCACTAATTCCATCCTTAGTCTTCCCTGATATGTGCAAAAGCGTACTGACAAGGCTATCACAACCATTTTTCTCCACATGCATCACATCAATACTGTGTCTCATGTCAAGACAACGCCAATATGGAAGATCAAAGAAAATGGATCTCTTCTTCCATATGTTCTTCTCACCCGCAGCCCTCTGATTCTTACCAAAGGTGACATTGATACGTTCCACTCGGCTATGAACTTTCTCTCCTGTTAATGCCTTTGGAGCCATTCCATGTTTCGGTAAGCCATTAAAACACTTTCTTAACCTACGATACGGGTGGAACTGATGAAGAAACATCTTGTGGCCAAGGTAGACAGTTTTTCTTCTATGCTTAAGTTGATGGAAGTGTGTGTCTGCTTCACATATCGGGCATGCTTTATGAGCCTTCACACTCTACCCTGACAAGTTTCCATACACAGAGAAGTCGTTTATCGTTGTGAAAATCATTGCATGTAGCTTGAAAGACTCCTTCTTATAAGTATCAAACACATCTACACCTTCCTCCCACAACTTCTTTAAGTCCTTAATCAAAGGCGCTAAGTAGGCATCAATATCATTCCATGGCTGTTTTGGTCTAGAAATAATCATAGAAAGCATCATATACTTGTGTTTCATACATAGCCATAGAGGCAAGTTGTATATTACAAGGAGAACCGGCCACGCACTATATGTGCTAGTAAGAGTTCCATATGGATTGATGCCGTCTGTACAAAGCCCAAGCCGAAGGTTTCTCGGTTCGCTGGCAAATTGAGAGAACATTTCATATATTTTCTGTCATTATAGAGAGTCAACTGGGTATCGAAGATATTTTCCATCAGATATTCTCTCATTAAAGTGCCATCTCAACTTCTTCGCTTTTGTTGCAGTCGCAAACAAACATTTAAAACGTGATATTATTGGAAGATGCCACAAAATCTTTAAAGGTTTCCTTTTAGTTGTCCCATCGCCACAACTACCATCTTTCTTCACTTTGTATCATGCAGTTTTAGACTTAGGATACTCATTAAGACCTTCATATTCATTTCTGTATAGTATGCAGTCATTAGGGCAAGCATGTATTTTTTTATACTCCATAGCCATCGTAGACAGGATTTTCTTGGCCTCACACATACGATTTGGAAGTACATTATCGTCTGAAAATATATCACACAATAATTCAAGCAGTAATGTGAAACTACTATCGGTATACCCACAAGTTGTCTTTAAGTTAACCAAATGCAATATTCCTGTCAGCTGTGTGTACTTACTCCCAAGGCACAACGATTTCTCTGCATCACTCCGCAGGCTGTCATACTCCTGCGATTGCACAAAGGATTCTACCTCAACATCATGAATCATTTTCTCCATTCTATCTTTATCTATGACATCCACATCTTCCTTCTTTTGCGACGGACAATCTATTACTTTCTCACCATGCCATATCCACCTTGTGTAATGCAGATTATTCCATCACAAAGTAGGTGATTCTTTATGACATCAACATCCTATCGACTCTCACTTAAACAATTGACACAAGGACAAAAATACTTCCCATTTTTTGTTGGAGAGTTCTTTCTAGCGAATTCAATAAACTCTTCCACCCCTTTCTCATATTCTTCACTAGTTCTCAAAGCATTCATCCAACTATGATCCATTTTGTTACCACCTAAGCCATTCCCAATAACACTCACGTTTAGAACAATTGTTAATGATATGATGGGATTGCCTTTTTTCAACAAAAAATTTGGCAGCATTTCCCCTTAAACGTAAGATATTCCAAAATTTCAAGCAACCCTATCTCCACTACACTAATAATAATCATACTACTTTTTTTTTTTTTATATTCAGGAAACCACATTAATAATCATACTAATATAATCTAAAAAAAATAAAAACAACCATATTGTATATTATATATGGATTATGGATGCAATGAGATAATTATAAAATTTTTTATATTTATATTGATAATAAATAAATTTCATTATACTTCTTTTCTTATTTTGTATTTTGTGCAAACTTACATGTTAGTTAGCCAACAAACACATACCGATTAGTGAAAGTTAAAGTGTGTTATAATTAATTCTCAGTAATTTAAACCAAATTGAGCTCCACGCACAGAAGAAATAAAAATTACTCTGTTTAATTGTTGTTCATTTCATCAAAATCAATCAATAGCTCCGTTATTTATAATAATATACATACGTATTTTTCCTCAATTTCCAAGCTCCGAACATATAAAACAAACATTAGTATTGCATAACTACTAATAATGAGTTTATGATTCTGGAAAAAAACTAAAAAAAAAAATCAATCAAAAGGGAAAATCACTCGAGTAACTAGAATCATATAAAATAAAGTAAAAGCATTATAATAATTTCGCATTGCACGTTTAAATTAAATTCTTCATATGAATTTATATTTCAAAATAAAAACAAACCTGATAAAGGGGACGGAGAGGGCCAACTGATGGTTATGTGCCGAGAAGACGTTGGAGAGGTGTATGCAAAGTGGAGGAGGTGCACCGGAGGGTGGAGAAAGCAAGAAGATGACGGTGTGTGGAGGGGGTGCGCGCGTCGACAATGGAAGGAAGGAGGAGGAGAGAAAAAGCAAGACACTGTGGAGGAGGGGGTGTGTGCATCGTCAATGGAAGGAGGTGGAGGAAAAAGCAAGAAGGTGTGGAGGAGGGGTGCGTGCCGACAAGACTACAATGGAAGGGAGGAGGAAGAGTAAAGTGAAGAAAGCAAGAACACGACGGTGTGTGGAAAAAGCAAGTTAGACAAGAGTTGGTCAAAATAAATGAAGTGAAGGGAGTTGGTCAAAAGAGTAAAGAAGGAAGGGGGGACGCATGTCAGACACTTGTCTGACATGCGTGTGTGCAGCAAAGGTGTTCCAAATGGCATATGGGATGCCTAAACCCAGGACTTTACATGTCTCAAATGATTTTGGGACGTCTAAACTCTTTTTTAGGCATTTCAATTCAAATTTGGGACACCTAATGTTCCCATTTCCCTGCTTTTTTTACGAAAATGCCACCGCCTCTATCTTTTAACATTCCTTTTTGAAAAAGGGACGTCTATAAGGGTAGTAATATCTTCAACCTGTAGTAGTGTTAAAGTTCAGGGGGTTTTTATATAACTTAGCCTTTATATTATGGTTCATTTATATAAGACCGTACTAAAAATCTAAGGGCCTTTTTAAGTAAGCTAGATAAAATGTATCTCTCTAAATTGACAATTCAATGTAGGTAAATAAAAATTTTGTATATTAATTCCTGGTTTTAAGAATCATTTAATTTAGTGTATTAAAGATAAAAACACAAACGTATGTGTGTATGTATTTGTTTTTTGATAAGTATATTGTATTGGTTAAAGCCGGTTGGTTAAACTAACACTAAGTACTTTTTAAGTCTTGGATTAAATAAGAGGTACTATTGGTATGTGAGTGTTTTTTCCACACTTAAGTGAAGGATTAAAAAGAACTATATATATTGTATTGTTGGGTGAGGCCATCCACTATTGGTCGAATAATGGAATAAAATTGTTTTAAAATAATTTGGAGTAAATGATTTAGCATGATGCATGTGACAACGTTATATCAACACACAAATGGATTATTGTTTAATATAATATTTTTTTAAAAAAAAAATTGAACCAGACAAAATTTTATAAATTGAAAAGAAACTAACTTCTTTAAAAACTTTAGAGGATCGTCCAGACAAGACAAAAAGTTTAGGATCATTTGTTATAGAATCACATGATTAAAAAAAAAAGGAAATTGGTGTGTGTGTGTAGTAGTAGTAGTAGTTATTACAATATAGTTTTAAAAACAATATTTTATCAGTTGCCGAGGACTCAGAATTATAAAAGAATTTCATCTACTTCAAGCCCTATTTATGAAAACAAATATGTTTGAGAGAAACAAAACCCACTTCTGTAATAATACTACTATAAGAAGCACTTTTAATGTTTATTTTTAGGCCATTTCTATGTCCCTTTCTACGGGGACATCTATATAAGCTCCGTAGTAAAGTTTGGAAACAACGTCCATTAAAAAGGGGCACCGTAAGTCTCTTACGGCGTCCATTTTTAAACAACGAACGCTGAAAGTTTTTTTTGGAAAAAATTCTTGTTATTTTTTCATTGCCCAGCAATTAAACTCTATAGAAACATCATTCAACAATTCTTCACAAACTAAAATGTCCTTACAAATAGTAAGGAAACATCCAACAGCACACTACTATAAAAAATTCTTTTAACGTCCCTTTTTAGGCATTTTAACGTCTGAAAATAGGGGGACATCTATGTGAATGACGTAGTAAAAGAATGATAATAACGTCCGTAAAATAAAGGACGTCTAAAGACCAGACTTTAAACGTCCTCCTTTCAAACTAGGGACGTCTAAAGTGATTAAATAATTTCCATGGATACTATTAATTGCTGGACATTACATTTCTTAATATTACAACAATCAATTTGACCAAAATGAAGAACACATCAATCAACAATAATACTTAGAAAATTCTCTTCTTTCTTTTCTTAATTAATTTTAGTTAAGCATTTTTTATTATTCGCTAAGTTCAAATATCCCTTGCAAGAGGCAGACTATTTTAGTTAGTTTTCTTTTTACCAGAGACTATTAGTTCAAATATTGAGAATGAAAGAATAATTTTGACCATTAATTATAAGTACAGAAGGAAAGCTTAGAGTGTTGATGAATCAAGAGAAGGATAACATGTGAAGGGAAACATGGCAAGGACATGGTGTAAGGCTATAAAGCATACATAAAAACTATAAGCATAGATAAATAGAGATGAGGGAGATGGTGGTGCAAGCTAACCTGTAAAGGGAGATGACCCACGGTAGTGAGAAGGAGGGTGAAGGTGGTGAGAGAGAGAGAGAGAGACAACAGTGCAACAACCACAACAATGGCGACTACGACAACCTCAGAAGGTGGAGCTCTCTTAGTAGGCAGCCACAACGGATGATGGAGATCGGTGGAGGAGCAAGAAGAGACAATAATGTGAACGGAAGTGAAATGGTGAACACTTTTTAGATAAAGAAGAAAAAGAAGACACAGAAAGTAGAGAAAGAGAAGATGGAGAAATGAGAGAAGGTCACGAAGTGTGTCAATTGGGAAGAAATTGAACTAGGGATGCCTAATGCTTGGTTTAGGCATCCCCAATTGTACTTTAGGAGTCCCCAGTCAGATATCCGGCTCCTGACACACGGCCACATGCATTGGTCATGTCATGTGGCTATGTGTTAGCCCTTTAGGCATCCCTAGTTCCACAGGGGACGCCTAAAGTCACCCATACCCCCTCTTGGAGCACATTTTAGCGCGAAATTGAATATTTTAAAAGACCTTTGACGTCCCAATTTTTGTTTAGGATGCCTAAAATGGACTTTAGGAGTCCCAATTCAAATTGGGGACGCCTAAACATATCCAATTCCCATCTATAATTATGAAAATGCCACCACCTTTATTTTTAACTAACTTTTTTAAAAAAGGAACGTCCTTCTACTACTACTACTACGACCACCACCACCACCATCATTACTACTACTACTACTATTACTGCTACTGCTGCTGCTGCTGCTACTCCTACTGCTCCTGCTGCTGCTGCTGCTACTCCTACTGCTCCTGCTGCTGCTACTGCTACTGCTACTGCTGCTGCTGCTACTGCTACTGCTACTGCTGCTACTACTGCTACTGCAACTGCTGCTGCTAATGCTACTGCTGCGACTCCTACTATGTACAATAATCATCACAAAGTGTCAAAAAATTGTCTACATGATGACTATTATCTAATATAAATATAAACTTTACTCATCTACATGTTGAAGAAAATATCCAGTCAAAAGGTCTCGGATCAAATTAATGTCTTCATCTAAATAGGCATCGTCATTACCAAAACTCTCCAAATTGAAAAATAAGCTAAGATATATCACTCAAAATGAATTAATAAACAATTCAATTACAACACCAAAAATATTATCATTTGAGAATGAAGAAGTCATTATCTATTCAAAATCTGTAGTAACTCCACTCCGAATGATGTTATATATATAAAATATAATATAGTATCTGCACTTAGTGCTTCCTGGTTGTCAAGGGCACTATAAATGAAAAACAAATGGTTAAAATGAATAAAGGCATATCTAAAATGACTGTCAATAAAAAAACTTGAATTCAAACTACTTATTCTCAGATAAAACAACTTTGGCTCTCTACTTTTACCCTGGCGTGTCCCGCCCCAGTAGTTTATATGTCTTGAGTGCACTATCATTAAAATGAAAATCAACAGACATTAAAACAATTAATTTAAGTCAAGAATTAATAATGATTTACAAACAAATTAACTTACGTGTTGAAGATGGATTTTATTTCTTCGTTTGGCTTGTGACCCAAGGAATCAAACCAATGGAAGGTGTTCATGACGGGAGAAACAACACACAGACTCCAATGGTAACTAAAACAACATATACAGATTAAAATGAAGTTAAGATAACAAGGCAATTTATTCTTAAATATCTTAAATAGAAAAAACTAAAATACATATCCTTCAAGAAATGGTGCTAGTAAACTAAAACACTTTATTTATAAAGCTCACTTATCAAGAGTTTAACTAAAAAAATGTTATATCTGTACATTATAATATGATAAAATTTACAAAGTCATATGATTGAAATTTGGTAGTGTGAAACTAATAATATACTTATATAGCTATATACTTCCTCCCGTCCATAATATAAATTGTTCCTTGAAGAATTTTATGGTCCTTAACATAAGTCACTTTATTAAAAGAGCTGGTTTCGCATTAATTGTTTTATCTCAAATATAACGTTCTTCTTAATTTTCAATGAGTGGATAGAAGGGAACATTTTATAATTTTATGGTATTTATTAGGAGTGAAGTTCGCAATTTTGGAACAATTTCTAGACAACTTTAATTACAAAACTAATATTTCTTGATTCTAATGAGCTACTCCATCCACCCGTATTTACAAGGTTTCATTTTTTTGAATAAACTTGTCCTTTTTGTTATAAAGTCTTCTTTGAGTTTGCCTAACTAATAAATGCATTTGTATCTGTTTTACCCTAAATGAATTTCTTTTTTTGACAAGAATACCCTAAATTAATTTCATACATTGCATTAATATATAAAATATTGACTCATTCCTTTTATTCTCTCGCATAATCTTTCTCCCACACATTCTCTTTCAACATTTTTCTCTACATTCTTATTCATCATTTTACATATTTATTACTTTTAATTTTAAAAAAAAAAATTTTCTTGAATAGGTCTGTGAGATTATTGTTTTTAGTATAACCATGAGAAACCAAATAATTATAATGCCTATCGTGACCCATTAAGAATCTGCAAAAGTCAATTGCAAGTGAGTCATTGAAGGAATTAAGGCTCCAAAGGCTAGTCACGTTGAGATGCGACGGCTAGTATATATAACTCATATATACATATACATATATATATATATATATATGTATGTATGTATGTATGTATATTATTCATTTCTAATAAGGCCTTGATAAAGAGAAAATCAATTATAGTATTAATATATATCATTATTCAACTGAAAAGATAGTATTAAACTATTCATTGTAATATCTAATATAATACTATTAATTTATAATTTATCATATATTAATATTTAATAGGATTAATTTATCACTATATTTATCTTACTTATAGAATCATAAAAGGATATATAAATTATGAAGGAAAAAAGTGGTCCCCGATATTGATGTTTATGTGCAGTGCATATCTTCTGCCGTCAAATAAATTAGTGCAGCTTCCAACTGTGTGTGTGTATATATCTTAATAGGGAAATGACAATTGGGCCCTCATTGTTTAATTAACAAGAATGTTGCTCATTAATCAATATTATCTTCATCTTTAATAGCGTGTCTCATGTTTGCCCACAGAACACCGGCACACAGGAATCTACAAGACCACACTCTCCTTTTATTTAATTTCAGGATTATAAATTATACATTTTCAGTTGAAAGATATCTTATGTTCTCAGATATGTACAATTGTAACGTAGTTTTTCTATTTACAAGAACTAGCCCTATCCAATATAATTAATATAGGATCTCCCATTTTATATTTGGAGATTTGGGGTCTTAACGGATAATATTATTTATGTATGAAATAACAAATTCCCATTATTTTAAATCTAGGTCGAAGCGTTTTAGTTCAGTTGACACTTAGCACACTTCCTTAAGTCTTGTTTAAGCATGAGTTTGCCTGAACGACCTTTTCCTGCGTGTGATAAGTGTGTGAGTTCCTTTTGCCAGACGAAGAATGAAAAAAAAAATCTTATATTTAAAGGTCAAAGGCAAAATTGTGAAAAAATACCTCATTGGAAACTTATTTATCAAATAGGACCTTTGCGTGCATAATACCTTCCAGGTGTGCAGAATATCTTTCCCTGTTTGCAGAATATCTTCCTTGTGTGCAATATTCTTCCCTATAAATGTGCAAAAACCTTCCCTACGATTGCAAAAATCTTCCCTACATGTACAAAAATCTTCCTTCCGTGTGCAGATATCTTTCCAGGTCCCATTTGACAATTAAGTTGCCAATGAGGTTTTTTTTAGCAATTCTCCCAAGGTTAAATTGTGTATAGCCCATGAACTATGGGCTATATACAGATGACATCCGTAATATATAAAACTCTACAATGAAATCCGATAAACTCTTATATTTATGTTGATAACACCCTCATGATTAATTTTATACATTATTTATTCACGCATAGCTTAAAGTTTGAGGGGTATATATATTCACACAAAAATAAAGTTTCAGAGAGAATATATAGTTGATAGTTGAAAATTATCCATATAGATTTGAAAACTTGTGGAGGTTTATTATTACATTTTAAAATTTAAGAAGATTATTTGCACATGATCCAAAATTTAGGAGAATTTATTATAATTTAGTCAAATTTTTAAAATTTAAGATTTGTGGATGTAGAATGTATGGAGGATATAAATCCAACATGCATGCACTAATTTGAGGTTTAGTGGATGGAGCAATGATATTCCCTAGTGGAAAGACTTCAAATCAAAAGTCAAAGTATAATGTGACGGCCAACACATGCATGCTATATATATAACAATAAATAGATAATGGAATATATAAAAATACCTAGATAATATGTTAATTTTAATATTATATAAAAGCAACTATATAAAATGGATGGTTTTCTTTATTCCATTAATGGACTCAACGCGTGAACAAGAAAGTTAAAACCACTTATTTCATGCCTAAATTTATATAGGTCTTGAAAGTTTTATTGAATTAATATTTTTCTTATTTTGAATTTATTGAAATATTATAAGTTTGTTTCATGTTTAAGTTGAATAAATGGGACATGACTTATTGTTTAAAAGAAATTAATTTCTCACAAATCAACTCAATCATATATGATTGGCTCACTTAAACCATGTAATATTTAATTATGTTTATTACCACAAATTATTCAGGTAAAACAAAACTCCTATTAATTTTTTCCTTGTATTAAATATCAGAGGGAATATTAGTTTTCCCTTGTATATTATAATACTTTTAATTGCTACAAATTAATTATCATAATATTCTAATTTAGAATTAGGATAGATATCAAAGCACTATTGCCTAACGCCTGGATGCAACATCCAAAAAGGGGAATGAATCAATGATGACATATGATTTAATTATTTATCGATGAAACTTTTATTTTTATCACATGTAAAAAGATTGTGGATTGCCAAACTAATATTTATAAAAAAAAATAAACGAAGGTGTAATTTGTATCTCAACTCACATCAAGTAGCTTTCATTTTGTTTATAATATGAACTTTCATATTATAAGTTTAATTTTAAAAATGTATTGCTAATTAACTCAAATAATTATAAATAACTGGGTAAATCTTTTGAATATTGCTTGAAATTTAAGAAACAAGTCATCCTAATTGTAATTTATTAATATTGCGACTTGTAATTAAATTTATATTCTATGTGGAATTAGTGGTCATAATATTGATTTTGGAGAGGAATATAATAAATTAATTGAAGACATATATTGGGGTAGTTCAACTTTTTGTTTTGGAGATACTTTTGACCATCAGATCATACCTATTTTGTCAAAATCCTGCATTGATTTGCCAAACCCGTCTTTAGGCCAAACTGATATATACTTTTATATATATTTATTTATACATGGATATTGTCATTTATTTTTTGTCTTTTACAATATATATATATATATATATAGGGGAAAAAACTCTGAAACCCTAGGTTAATTTAGAAGATATAAAGGCTAGCACAAGAAATTATCATTGGAAGTCTTTGATCGGAGACCTATCTAAATGGGATCCATGACGAACTGAATTTTTTAGTAATTATATCAGAATGATATATTTTGACTAAAAGATTTATGTTTTAATTTCAGCCAAAATTAATTAAAATCTAGTTTAATAAAACAACTTTAAACTACTATTAATCCAGGAGTATTTAATTATTAATTTATTATATATGTTCAAAATATTTAAACAAATACATATCAATTTTTTTTTTAATTTTTTGGCCAATTCACTTCTTCATGTTTATTGATTATATGAGGCAAATTTCATGTTTGTCAACTATATGCAAAAAAAAAAAATTTAATAGTATGACGCAAGTGACTTCGTGACTATCTTTTTCATCATGATAATTTATTTTTCATATCACTAATTCGTTAATTAATTATAAAATTATTAACGATAAAAAAATCTGAACAAATATTAAATTCATATATGGCAAAGCTAATTAAGAAAAAGCACATACGATTCATTTTTTAATATTTTGAACATGTTTCATTGTTCAAGAGAATTGTGTGTGTGTGTGTGTGTGTGTGTGTGTGTGTGTGTTTGTGAGGACTTTTTTGTCTGTTTGTTGGGTTGGGACTGATCCGTGATTCTCAATTGTGGATCCATACAAATCGTTTACGCCTCACTTTCTATTGTGTGTGATAATTTAAAACGTGGCTCCACTCACTGTGACTCTCCGTTCAAATCATTCCAGAAACTGAAGAGTAAATAAATAAATAAATAAAACCAAAATAGAAAGCTGGAGTGGCACTTATATTTTAATTTTTCTTTTTGACGTAAAGAAATTACACATTATGTCACAAAAATTACCGAAAGAAAACTGTCCAGCAGTAATCCAATGTCGTCACAAAGATACTCACTTTCGTGCATGGCCCAACGAATGGAAGAGATTTGGGGCATCTATTGTGTCTCCTTTTAGTGCCTTGGTGTCCCAACCTCTCTAGTTTTTTGCTTCTTTCTTCATATTATTATATTATACTTAAAATGAGTGATATTTTGTTATCTTGTGCTCATAAAATGATGCAATTTTGAATTTTGTATAATTTTTCAAAGAAAAAATGTATGCATTATTTATTTTTAAAAAATCGCAAAAATTTTAAACTACAGCACTTTATGCTCATAGGATATCAAAATGTCACTCACTTTAAGTAGAATTTAATTATACGAAAAAATAAGAACAAAACACCTGGGAAGTTTAAAACTTATAAGGAGTATTAGAAAACACATTAGAGAAGGAGTATTAGAAAACACATTATTGAGGATAGTGAAAACGGGCGTGGGATTTGTGTTTGATGCTATTAATTTTGCTAATAGAGAATGCGATTGTTGTCATCCTTTCAGAAATTATTATTAAGTATTCTAGATTCCTTGTCCATAGGAATTTGTAAGTGTTGATCACTCAGCAATTAGGTATGTCAGTTAGAATTTATCATCCACGCTAGCATCCATGTCACAAGTTTTGGTCAAACACATTCTCATTATCGGCTAATGTTTTAAGGATTGATGACAATGTCATTTTTGACCCATTTTCAAAATTTATGTTTACTATGGTACCTCCGAAAAGGATAGGGTGTTAAGCTACGTACGCTATATTTTTGCACTTTCACTCTTTAATATACTATTGTCATTCTCAACGGTCAAAAGACGAGTCAATGGCTAGTTGTCCTGGGAGCAACATAGCTCAATTGATTTTTTTTTAGTTTATTAAGTTTTACATCATGAAAAAATCATGACATAAATCAATTCAACTTATCAGAGAGATTCTCCACTTAATCTATTAAGATTATTTGGGTGAGATCCTTACTTGAATAACTCTCTGTACAATTTCAGTTCCATTTTCAGTATATACCATTTTGGTATCAGAACTCTATTCATTGGTATCATACCCTCTTAGTTGGTATCAATCTTTAAAGAAGGAGAGCAATGGAGATAATGTGAAATTGTGAATCTTGCTTTCAGATACAATCCCTAATCTATCACAGTATTCCAAACCGAAATATCAATTCACAAAACAATCCCATGAGATGCACAATCACTCCCTATTTCCTTTATACAACCCCTAGAACAAGACAACAAGGTGATCCTTTGAAAATAGGCAATTTCAAATCAATGTTTAAGAACCTTAAAGTACCGCAACTAACATGTAGCTTAATGACAGTTCTAAAATATCTACTCAATCACAATTTTCAATTCCCAGTAGCAATAATAAGTTACCACAGAACATGAACCTCACCAACACAATGAAATTCACTCATGTAACATGTAACTCAATTTTCTTTCCCCCCCCCCCCCGGTTCATAGTCACAAAAACCTCTTAACACACTCCCTCAGGTGTGTTGGAGGCCGCAAAATACATTATGGTTTTAAAAAATCATATAAAAATTTAGGAATCTTTTACATTTTCAAAATTCTTATAGAAGATTAAAATTATTATTTATATTTAAAAATATGATCGATATTGATTTTTATAAAAATTTTTGGGTACTTTATAAATTTCATAATTATTTTTTAATGTATATGATCAGCAAAAAAACATTGTACTTACACACTTAAATTCCACTAAATATAAATTTCATAAAAAATTGTATTATTTAAATTATTTATGTGATATGATTGTTTATTTGTGTAAGTACAGATATTTAAACTTTAATGAAGAGAGATGATCAGAGAAAATGTAGGGAGTTTGGTTAGGGGCAATTTAGTATTTACACACTTATATTTTAATTTTTATCCTTCTAAATAATTACAACTTTTAAGTCCTTCTTCCATATAAATATTACTCCCTCGTTGTCTTTCCTTCTAATTTTCCCATCAAATTATCAATAAGCTTAGCTTATTGCACGGCATCCTAAGATAATTAAGTCGGATTCGATGGATATAAAATAATAGTAGTTGTTATACTATATGTTTAGAAAATTTAAGATATACACGTTTAATAAATATTAGTGGTGTATGGTTTAGATGAGAATAATTAAATTCCACTAAATATATTAGTTCAAATAAATGATTGATTGGATACTATAAACTTCACAAGATAATTCAAAGGGAGAACCCTAATTAAATCCTCCCAAAATAACAAAATCTAAATCCAGGCCTACACTTTCAATAAATTCCTAATCAGGCCATGAGGCCTGATTAAGGATTTTAGAATATTGTAGAACGGCCAGAATACCCCTATTCAATTGAAAAATGAAAATTTTTAATATGTAAATTCCCATATATTTTTAACCCTAACACTAGAATCTACGTTTCTTTGAATCATATTAACTTTTAGTTGACTCGTGACATCATTGAAAGGTAAGTTCTAACAATTTCTAATAAAACCTTGATATTTCACCATGTATATGGGATGTATGTGGAATAATCATTACCAATCTCAGAAATTTGATTTTCTTCCTCATAGCGTTTTGGTATTTCCTTCCTTACCGTTAATCAAAATCATCGATTTATTGGTATTTTTTTGAATCAACAAACTATGCCAGTTCCCAGTTAGCATTTTTTTAAAATTTCCGAACTTGAGATCAATTCGAAGATATTTTCCAGAATACTCTTGAACTTGTGTGGATGAATTGGATAGGGTGTGGGATAATTCTTATCCTTACCCTTCACTCATCGAGTTCTGTCTCTTTTCTGATGGAAGTTTCAATGTCTTTTTATTGTGATATATGATCAATCAGTTTCTTACCAAAAAAAAAAAAAGGAAAAAGACACTGCACGTATGAAACTATATAAACTACTAAAATATTAAGACATCTATGCCTGACATTGTGGCCCTGGGACTCAACAAGGCCTCTTGGCATTTGACAGATTCAAACGTCTGTCAATTTGGGTGTCTATGAAATTCTTGATTGATTCTCATTGTTGTCTAATCGGTTAACTTAGGAAAAGGCCAAAAGTTTCAAGCATTATGGAAATTCATTTTAAACGGAAGCAAGCTCGATATGTATTGACTGCTACAAAGCAGCTTTCTAGTAAGATCAATGCCTTCAATTGATCACCAATATTAGTTTTCAACATTTTGAGAATTCAATTTCCTGCAAGATTAAGCAACTGTCAAGCTTATGTGTATATATATATAGCATGTGTATATATATTCCAATGATTCAAAGAAGTGTAGATTCTAACATTTGAGTTATAAGTATATGAGAATCTACAGATTAAAAATTTTCATTTTTCAACCGAATAGGGGCAATATGGTTTTCAACAACATTTTAAAATCCCTAATTAAGCCACACGGCCTAAATAGGAATTTGTTGAAAGCATAGGCTTGAATTTGGAGTTCACTATTTTGGAAGGATTTAATTAGGATTCTCCCTAATTCAAACTATAGATAACTAAGATTCTTTTAATTTGTGGGTAGATTTCATCTTCTGTTTTTCCCTTTTAACAAGCTAAGAAGGACATAATGATTAAAAGCTCCTTTCTCGAAAATTCTTCAATTTAGCTATTAAGATTATTTAGTGAGATCCTTTCTTAAATAACTATTCATAGATTTTATCTTTCTTTAACTTTTAATTTTAATTTTAGTACATACTATATTGATATCAGAACGCTATCAATTAGTATCAGAGCTTCATTTTAATTAGGGTTGTAACACAGTTTTTGAGATACAACATATAATGAACTATCAAATACTTTTTCTAATTTCATAGCAATATATAAGTGCTCGTTTAGTTCATGGAGTCAGAAGTAATGTAATGGAATATAATGTAATGATAATTAAATGAATTTGTTTAGTTCGTCATTAAGGAAATATGATGTATATGCATAAAAACATTTGGTTGGATTACATCGAATATGAGAATAATATAGTAAGAGACAAAATTACCCCTATCTATATATATATGTGTGTATAATGTACACGTTGAGTTGATGATAATTTTTTTTTAATTTGTGCAGTGTACACGTTGGGTTCATAATAATTTTTAATATTTAATGGTGGAAATATTATGCAAGGTACAGATTGGGTTTATGGCCTTTTTTTAATATTTAATTGTGGGAATATTATTTAATATTTTTAGTGGTGGAATAAAATTTTTCCTTTTTTTAGTGAGTGGAATATTTTTTAAATTTTTATATAATTAATTAATTTTTTAAAAAATATTTAATGGTGGTAATTATTTAATATTTAACAACATTTATAAGTGGGTATTTTTGTGAAATTAAAAAATTCCAATGACAATAGTGTCTTTTTCACTTGATTTTAGGATGTATACATCTCCCTTCATCAGTCATAGTAATGTAATCACGATTACATCAAATGATGTAATCAAGATTACAAAATGTGATCCTTTTTATATTACATAAGTCCAACGAAATGCTGTAATTAGTCTGTTGCATCAGGGATTACATAATCCTTTCCCATAAAATCGAACCAAACATGCTATAAATGACTAGGGGCATAAATAACTATGTAAATAACAATATGTAATTTTTTTTAAAAAAATGTCATAGCAATGGTTTTTCTTATATTCCATCACTAATTATACAATAACACAATTAAAAACACTTACTAGCCTATGAAAATTAACTTGAAACAATGTGGGAGATAAAATTTGACGAAACCTTGAAGGCCTGAGTACGTAAAGACATTCAGGTGTCTTTCTCGGGTAAAATGCATTATCTTTTAAACATTGATTTCAATACATATCATTATAATATAAGAGGCTATTAATTGGTATCAGAATCCTATCAATTGATATGAGAACAAATAACACTATCAATGAATATCATAATTATATCCATTGGTATGAATCAGAATCCTATCCTTTAATATCAGAACTGACAGCACTATTAACGAATATCAGAATTCTATCCATTGGTATTCCACAAACATCCCACCCCATTTAATCCCCTTATTTTCTAAGCTTAATCATCAAGTTATCAACCCTAGGAATTGGCGGAACTGGTTTGGGTGCTCATGGGGTACCAAACAAATTTGAACCGTCTATATTTATTTTTTTAGAAAATTAAATGGGCGTAAATCTAAAATAAAGATAACATATTAACTATCACTTTCTTAAAAAATATTTTTTTTAATTTGAAAAGGGTCGTTGAAAATTTTGGATATGAATAGTACAAATCAGATTTGGATAGTTTAGATCTCATAATCTTATGAGTTTGGCACCAAATAGGATTACATACCCTATGAACATTCTTGCTATGGATCATTATTAAGAATATTGAGATGCAATGTATATGAATAAAAATTTAAATTACATTTATTTTTTGTGCTTATTTTAAAATTTTTACAAATTTTTTGTTGTATAGTAATTTTAATAATCTAATTCTATATTTTAATAGTTAATTATTAAAATAGATGAACACCTATGATTTTGTCATATGAGTTTATGTCATGTGTTCACATCTCTCATACTAGAGTTTGTTTAAGCTTACGATCAGCTTGACAGTTTTGGCCTTTTGGGTGCATGGTTTCTTTTTGAGATTGGAACCATAGAATTTTGTCTTAATTTGTTTATAACAAGTCAACAACATAAATTAATTGAAACCAAACCTCTTGCTAATGACTCCTAAGATAAAGTATCGACTATGAAGAAACAAATAAAATTATAAATAAGCTTACTTATCGCACGGTATCCTAAGATAATTAATTCGAATTCCATGGATATAAAATTGGGTTAGTTGTTATACTAAGATTATGCGCATATTAGGGCTGAGCAAGGAGCCCAGAACCCGCGAGTCCGCCCATAACCCAGTTTAATTGAGTCAATTTGAGCCCGCCCAAAATGAACCCATGATGGGGCAGGTTTCAATCCGCCCATTTAAGACTTAAATGGGTGGGCTAAAGGCACACCTTCGGGTTGCCCATACCTGCCCATTTAATTTTTTTTCTTAGCCTTATCTTGATTGTCCCTCCCTCATTTGGTCATTCCCTCCCCAACTCAAAGTAAGATTTGTTTTCTCTTAATTTGTTTTGTGAAGAAAGATTTAGCTTATGGAGCTACGGACCCTCCCTCAAGTGAATCTGAAGATGATGGTGAAAACTGAAGCATGAAGATTCAATGGAAAAATGCCATTTTGTTAATCTCTGTAGTTGTAATGTGTTAATTTAAAAGTTAGAGTTTGTTTAAATTTAGGTTCTTTTGTGTGAATTGTGATTATTAAAATTTGAAGATTCAGATTTCAGAATTTAAATTGATTGCTTGATGGAATTGGATTAAAAGATTGATGCTTATGAGAATATGTATGTTTTTTTTCTTCCAAAAAAATAAACAGGTTCAATATAAATGGGTTCCGGGTAACCCAGTTAGCCTGCCCATTTATTAGCTAGCCCATTTAACATAGGTTAAATGGGTTGAGGTACGAATATGGGCTAGCCAATACTTATATAAAGTTAAATGGGGGGCTATGGGTTTAGCCACGGGCTGCCCAACCTGCCCATTACTCTCCCCTAGCGCATATGTCATCTTCTTCTGCTTTTTTCCCCTTTTAATAAGCTAAGCCGGAACTATATTAATATATATATATGTGTGTGTGTGTGTGTGTATGTATATATATTAACTTGAAACAATGTGAATGATAAACTTTGACCAAACCTTGAAGGCCTGAGTACGTAAAGACGTTCAAGTGTCTTTCACGGGTAAAATGATATTTAAAAATTGATTTCAATACATACCATTGTGATATAAGGGGCTATCAATTGGTATCAGAATCCTATCCATTGATATCAAAACTAATAATATATCAAAATTCTATCCATTGGTATGTATCAAAATCCTATCCTTTGATATCAGAACTGATAACACTATCAATGAATATCAGTCGTTAAACTTTCATATGCGTAAACTTTTATAAGGCTGTCTAATAAGTATTAGTTATTAATTATTTAGGAGATAAGAGTTATTTGAGATTTTTGTGTTGTCAATTGTTGTTTTGGATGAAAAAGTAATATTCAAAAATATGTTTGTCTTTCTTTCTTAGATGCAGATTTTAATCTTAGAGTTACTTCTCTTTTCTTATTCTTTCCCCAGTAACTATTCTACCTTCCCCCATATATATTTATTTCTCACAATATATCTGAGAGCATGACGTCTATTAATATCTCTTACAAAATATTGAGAGCAAGATGGTTGATTAGACTTTCGGATATCGATAGCATAGACCGAAAATTTGAGTTTATATCTGAGAGCAAGATGGTTGTATTAAGATTATGCGCAGATTTCATTTTATTCTGCTTTTTTCCCCTTTCAATAAGCTAAGCAGGAACTATATATATATATATATATATAGATCTATATATCCTAGACTAGCGTGTCATATCATATTTTCATCGTCATATCGATTTCACGGGACATTGATATCTCTCCCTATCCTTCTTATTGTTCATCTCAGGTCCATCGAGTCCCAAGTGCAAAATGTCAGACAATATTCCTTTTATTCCTCTCCAAATTCTCGAAACAATTCTACTGAGCCTAGACATCCAAACCCTAATTCAATGCACATTCGTGTGCAGAGCGTGGAACTCTCTTATTACTGGTCCTGATTTCATATTACGTGAAGTCATCCTTGTTAGATCTTTGAAACAAACCGAAAGACAAAGGGTTCAAGGAAGGGAGGTGATCCATATTGGAGAAAGTTTTTCGCTACATTTGGACAATGACAAATTTGATTTGCTTCGAATAGTGGAACGTTCTACCATCAATGGCGGCAAAAGGGCACAAATGGTGGGTATAAGCAATGGTTTGATATGTCTTGCTAATATTTTTACTAGCAATATTTTTCTCTGGAACCCAACAATTCAAAAATGTGTATGTCTTCCAAGACACACAATGACTTCAGGTGTAAAAAAGTTATCTCTAGGGTTTGGTTTTGTCCGTAGGAGCAATGATTTTAAGGTTGTAAAGCTTGTTTCCCATCCTGATAATAGGGTTCATTCGGCTTGGGTTTTATCATACCTCACTTGGTCATGGAAACATATCACTCGCAGTACTCCTCCTCCTTGTCATATCAATAACTTTTCATCCCCCGTGCTCACCAATGGTGTACTTCATTGGATTGCTTGTAGCATAGACCGAAAATTTGAGTTTATACTTACATTTGATCTTGCAAGTGAAGTGTTTGGAGAAATATCCCTTCCTAGGGATGATATTGGCATTCCATTTTCAATAGTGGCAGCTGGGGATTCAATTGCTGCCTCACAGAGTCAATATGTTTCACGTGTTGAAACAGTGTCCGTGTGGGTTATGAAACAATATGGGGTCCATGAATCATGGGTAAAAATACTTACGACAAAGGAGTTGGGTCCGGTACATCGTGTGTTGCACATAAGAAAGAACGGGGACATAATACTACAAATGGAATCTCGGCAAATTATGAGTTACAATCCATCAACTTCAACAACCAATGTCCTCGAAGGAGTTGCTGGCAGCAGAGGTTTACCAAATAGTGTTTTTATTGGTAATCATGTAGAGAACTTGGTCTTGCCAGATAGACGAGAGCAGGTAAACTTGAAGAAAAGAGTAGAATCGATGTGGAGGTAGAAATGTAAACACACATCCGTGTTACTTGACATGTCACTTCTTTTCCTTTTCCTTTTTTAAATGACCACTAATTTTTATCTTGTATATCACTTCCAATTATGGTTTTTCTTATAACGGACAAATTATTCGCAGTTTTTTTTTAATGTAAAAATCCACTAATAACAAATAAATCAGTACGTACAAGCTGGGCTATTCATGTTCTCTGTTCTTTTGTTTGTTGTTTCTGTTTTGTGAGTGTTTCTGTTTTTTTTTTTTTTTTTTTTGGAATCGAAGGACAAGATTTAATCTTGGTAGAGTTTTTCACAGTTAGTTTACATAATATATTCGGCAACCAAAAGCCAATGCAAAACTAAACTATTATCCCATATCAGCAAGCACTTGTCTGACACAGTAGTCTGGTGTTTCCATCATACGAAGCCAATCCCCTTCCATATTCAGAGCCCGCTTTGCCAATATATCAGCACACCTTAAAACCTCCCTTTTGGCGTGAACGATCTCAAGATCCCTGGACGTGGGAGAATATCCTCTGCCGAACTTCCTCTACTTCAGAGCTGTGCGGGTGTAATGGATTACTAGCTGCAAATAATAATTGTACGGATTCAAGAGAATCAGAGTAAAGTTTGATTTTCTTCAAGCCCATTTCTTGACAGACTTGTAATCCCACTTTAATGGCTTGTAGTTCTGCCACCACTATTGGAATAATTTAAGTTTCCTTTGGAATCCCATGATCCAATTACCATGGCACTGTCCCCAACAAGACCCCCACAAGCTGCTTGCCCGTGTTGAGTGCGAGAGCCATCCACATCGACATGAACATATCCTGGTGCTGGTTTACTCCAACGCTCCTCAGGTCTGACTGGAAAATTAAATAGCTGGTGTTTAAATTTACTGTTTTCAACTTCCTCCATGAGATGGTGGAGGCATCTGTGCATTAGGCTTTGGGATGAGTCACAATTCCCATCGAAAATTCTCTTAGATCTATTCTTCCATATTATCCAACATGACATCCCCAAGACTCTTACCCAAGGCCATTTAGCAACTTTCCGACTACCCGGTTCAAGTGTTTCATTCCACCGTAGCCACACCTGCAAATCACTAGAAAAGAAAGAATTATAATATAATGAGTTAATTAATGCCATCCACATGCTACTAGCTCTTTCACAATCTCTTAGAATATGTAAAACTGTCTCCTCACTTTGATACTCAAATAGGCACTCTTTATTTTCACTAATTCCTCCCTGCACTCGGAGTGTGTTTGTTGAGATTCTCTCAATGTAGACCTGTCACATAAAATATTTAACTTTCTTTAGAACTGGCCACCACTATAGATTCTTCCACCTTGGATCCACCGTCTGCAAATTTTGGTTATACATCAGATTATAGGCTCAACGAACACTAAAGTTTCCATCCGAAGATGGCCTCCAATAATAAATATCCATCCCAGTTAATGTGGGTGGATTCACCATCATAGTAAAGTTTGGAAAGAACGTCCATTAAAAAAGGGGCGCCGTAAGTCCATTTTTAAACAACGAAAGCTGAAAGATTTTTTTTAAAAATTCTTTTTATTTTTTCAATGTCCAGTAATTAAACTCTACAGAAACATCATTCAACAATTCTTCACAAGCTAAAATGTCCTTACAAATAGTAAGGAAACATCCAGCAGCACACTACTACAAAGAAAGCTTTAATGTACCTTTTTTAGGCCTTTTAACGTATGAAAACAGGAGGACATCTATATGAGCAACGTAGTAAAAAATGACAATAACGTTCATAAAATAAAGGACGTCTAAAGGCCGGACTTTAGACATCCTCAGTTTGAAATGGAGACGTCTAAAGTGTGAGAGTCACATTTTAGATGTCCCGATTTCAAACTGGGGACGTCTAAAGTGATTAAATAATTCCCATGGATACTATTAATTGTTGGACATTACATTTATTATTATTACAACAATCAATTTGACCAAAATGAAGAACACATCAATCAACAATAATACTCGGAAAATTCTCATCTTTCTTTTCTTAATTAATTTTAGTTAAGCATTTTTTATTATATGGTAAGTTAAAGTATCCCCTGCAAGAGGCAGACTATTTTAGTTAGTTTTCTTTTTACCAGAGACTATTTTAGTTAGTTCAAATGTTGAGAATGAAAGAATAATTTTGACAGTTAATTATAAGTACAGAAGGAAAGCTTAGAGTGTTGATGAATCAAGAGAAGGATAACATGCGAAAGGAAACAGGGCAAGGACATGGTGTAAGGCTATAAAGTATACATAAAAACTATAAGCATATATAAATAGAGATGAGGGAGACGGTGTGGTGCAAGCTAACCTTTAGAGGGAGATGACCCACAGTAGTGAGAAGGAGGGCGAAGGTGGTGAGAGAGACGACGATGCAACAACCACAGCAATGGCGACTATGACAACCTCAGAAGGTGGAGCTCTCTTAGTAGGCAGCCATGACGGATGATAGAGATCGATGGAGGAGCAAGAAAAAAAAAAGAAAAAGAAGACGTAGAAAGGAGAGAAAGAGAAGATGGAGAAAGGAGAGAAAGTCACGAAGAGTGTCAGTTGGGAAGAAATTGAACTGGGGACGTGTAATGCTTGGTTTAGGCATCCCCAGTCAAACTGGGGACACCTAAAGGTACTTTAGATGTTCCTAGTCTAACTACGGATGCCTAATGTCTAGCTCCTGACACATGGCCATATGCATTGGTCATATCATATGGCCATGTGTTAGCCCTTTAGGCGTCCCTAGTTAGATTGGGGACGCCTAAAGTAACTTTAGGCATCCCCAGTCTGACTAGGGATGCCTAAAGTGGAACTTTAGGTGTCCCCTGTTCCACAGGGGAGGCCTAAAGTCACCCATACCCCCTCTTGGGGGACATTTTGGCGCAAAATTAAATATTTTAAAAGACCTCAGACGTCCCATTTTTTGTTTAGGACACCTACAATGGACCTTAGGCGTCCCAATCCAAATTGGGGAAGCCTAAACATACCCAATTCCCATATATAATTACAAAAATACCACCACCTTTATTTTTAACTACCTTTTTTAAAAAAAGGACATCCTTTAGGGTAGTAATATATGTATTTTGTAGTAGCAGCACTAGCTAATTAAAGTGTTAACCACTGTGGACCACTATACCACCACTACGACCACCTCGACCACTACAACCACCACGACACTACTACCACTACGACCACTACAACTACCACTACCACCACTATGACTACCACTACTACCGCCGCCACGACTACCACCACCGCCATTGCCACCGCCACCACTATTATTACCACTACTATGACCACCGCGACCGCCACCTACCACCACTATACTACCACTACTACTACACTACTATTACCACCTCTATCACTACCACCACCACCACCACACTACTACTACTACTACCACCACCACTACTACCACTACCATTACGACCACTACCACCACCACCACCACTACTACGACGACCACCACCACCATGTATAATAATCACCACAAAGTGTCAAAAAATTGTCTACACGACTACTATTTAATATAAAAATAAACTTTACTCATCTACATATTGAAGAAAATATCCAGTCAAAAGGTCTCAGATCAAATTATGTACAATAATCACCACAAAGTGTCAAAAAATTGTCTATACGACTACTATCTAATATAAAAATAAACTTTACTCATCTACATGTGAAGAAAATATCCAGCTAAAAGGTCTCGGATCAAATTAATGTCTTCATCTAAATGGGCATCGTCATTACCAGAACTCTCCAAATTGAAAAATAAGCTAAGATAAATCACTCAAAATGAATTAATAAACAATTCAATTGCAACACCAAAAATATTATCATTTGAGAATGAAGAAGTCATTATCTGTTCAAAAGTTGTAGTAACTCCACTCTGAATGATGTTATATATATAAAATATAATATCGTATCCGCACTCAGCGCTTCCTGGTTGTAGAGGGCACTATAAATGAAAAGCAAATGGTTAAAATGAATAAAGGCATATCTAAAGTGACTGTCAGTAAAACAAACTTGAATTCAAACTACTTGCTCCCAGATAAAACAACTTTGGCTCTCTACTTTTACCTTGGCGTGTCCTGCCCAGTAGTCTATATGTCTTTAGTGCACTATCATTAAAATGAAAATCAATAGACATTAAAAAAAATAATTTAAGTCAAGAATTAATAATGATTTACAAATAAATTAACTTACGTACTGAAGATGGATTTTATTTCTTTATTTGGCTTGTGACCCAAGGAATCAAACCAATAGCAGGTGTTCATGATGGGAGAAACAACACACAGACTCCAATGGTAACTAAAACAACATATACAGATTAAAATGAAATTAAGATAACAAGGCAATTTATTCTTAAATATCTTAAATAGGAAAAACTAAAATACATACCCTTCAAGAAATGGATACTTTATTTATGAAGCTCACTTATCAAGAATTTAACTAAAAAAATGTTATATCTGTACATTATAATATGATAAAATTTACAAAGTCATATGATTGAAATTTGGTGGTGTGAAACTAATAATATACTTGTATAGCTATATACTTCCTCCAGTACATAATATAAATTGCTCCTTGAAGAATTCTATGGTTCTTAACTAAGTCACTTTATTAAAAGAACTGGTTTCGCATTAATTGTTTTATCTCAAATATAACGTTCTTCTTAATTTTCAATGAGTGGATAGAGGGAACATTTTATAAATTTATGGTATTTATTAGGAGTGAAGTTAGAAATTTTGGAACAATTTCTAGACAACTTTAATTATAAAACTAATTTTTCTTGATTCTAATGAGCTACTCCATCCACCCGTATTTACAAGGTCTCATTTTTTGAATAAACTTGTATTTTTTGTCATAAAGTCTTCTTTGATTTTGTCTAACTAATAAATGCATTTGTACATGTTTTACCCTAAATGAATTTCTTTTTTTGATAAGAATACCCTAAATTAATTTCATACATTGCATTAATATATAAAATATTGACTCATTCCTTTCATTCTCTCGCATGATCTTTTCCCCCACTCTTTCCAAGGTAATTAAATTCGGATTGGTCAGTGAATCGGTCAGAATACTGGGTTAAGGGTCAATGGGTCAGACCGGAGTCAAACCGGAGTTAAACTGGGCCCAAACCAGTGAGAAATGGAATATTTTAGGCTTATAGTATGAAATTCTAAAGAGAAAAAAAAAATTTAAAAAAACTTGACCCGGACCGGTTTAGGGGCCGGGTCGCCGGTTTCCAGTTTAGTTCGGCTGGTCCGGTCCGAGTTAGATAACCTGGACTCTTTCTCTTTCAACATTTTTCTCAACATTCTTATTCATCATTTTACATATTTATCACTTTTAATTTTTTTTAACTTTTTTTCTTGAATAGGCCTGTGAGATTATTATTTTTAGTATACCCATGAGAAACCAAATAATTATAATGCCTATCATGACCCATTAAGAATCTGCAAAAGTCAATTGCAAGTGACTCATTGAAGGAATTAAGGCTCCAAAGGCTAGCCACGTTGAGATGCGACGGCTAGTATATATAACTCATATATATATATATATATATATGTATGTATGTATGTATATTATTAATTTCTAATAAGGCCTTGATAAAGAGAAAATCAATTATAGTATTAATATATCATTATTCAACTGAAAAGATAGTATTACACTATTAATTGTAATATCTAATATAATACTATTAATTTATAATTTATCATATATTAATATTTAATAGTATTAATTTATCACTATATTTATCTTACTTATAGAATCATAAAAGGATATATAAATTATGAAGGAAAAAAGTGGTCCCCGATATTGGTGTTTATGTGCAGTGCATATTTTCTGCCGTCAAATAAATTAGTGCAGCTTCCAACTGTGTGTGTGTGTATATCTTAATAGGGAAATGACAATTGGGCCCTCGTTGTTTAATTAAAAAGAATGTTGCTCATTAATCAATATTATCTTCATCTTTAATAGCGTGTCTCATGTTTGCCCACAGAACACCGGCACACAGGAACCTACAAGACCACACTCTCCTTTTATTTAATTTCAGGATTATAAATTATACATTTTCAGTTGAAAGATATCTTATGTTCTCATATATGTACAATTGTAACGTAGTTTTTCTATTTACAAGAACTAGCCCTATCCAATATAATTAATATAGGATCTCCCATTTTATATTTGGAGATTTGGGGTCTTAACGGATAATATTATTTATGTATGAAATAACAAATTCCCATTATTTTAAATCTAGGTCGAAGCGTTTTAGTTCAGTTGACACTTAGCACACTTCCTTAAGTCTTGTTTAAGCATGAGTTTGCCTGAACGACCTTTTCCTGCGTGTGATAAGTGTGTGAGTTCCTTTTGCCAGACGAAGAATGAAAAAAAAAATCTTATATTTAAAGGTCAAAGGCAAAATTGTGAAAAAATACCTCATTGAAAACTTATTTAACAAATAGGACCTTTGCGTGCATAATATCTTCCAGGTGTGCAGAATATCTTTCCCTGTTTGCAGAATATCTTCCTTGTGTGCAATATTCTTCCCTATAAATGTGCAAAAACCTTCCCTACGTGTGCAAAAATCTTCCCTACATGTACAAAAATCTTCCTTCCGTGCGCAGATATCTTTCCAGGTCCCATTTGGCAATTAAGTTGCCAATGAGGTCTTTTTTAGCAATTCTCCCAAGGTTAAATTGTGTATAGCCCATGAACTATGGACTATATACAGATGACATCCGTAATATATAAAACTCTACAATGAAATCCGATAAGCTCTTATATTTATGTTGATAACACCCTCATGATTAATTTTATACATTATTTATTCACGCATAGCTTAAAGTTTGAGGGGTATATATATTCACACAAAAATAAAGTTTCAGAGAGAATATATAGTTGATAGTTGAAAATTATCCATATAGATTTGAAAACTTGTGGAGGTTTATTATTACATTTTAAAATTTAAGAAGATTATTTGCACATGATCCAAAATTTAGGAGAATTTATTGTAATTTAGTCAAATTTTTAAAATTTAAGATTTGTGGATGTAGAATGTATGGAGGATATAAATCCAACATGCATGCACTAATTTGAGGTTTAGTGGATGGAGTAATGATATTCCCTAGTGGAAAGACTTCAAATCCAAAGTCAAAGTACAATGTGATGGCCAACACATGCATGCTATATATATAAGACTATAAAAATTGAGTACCATTTAACAATAAATAGATAATGGAATATATAAAAAAAATACCTAGATAATATGTTAATTTTAATATTATATAAAAGCAACTATATAAAATGGATGGTTTTCTTTATTCCACTAATGGACTCAACGCGTGAACAAGAAAGTTAAAACCACGTATTTCATGCCTAAATTTATATAGGTCTTGAAAGTTTTATTGAATTAATATTTTTCTTATTATGAATTTATTGTAATATTATAAGTTTGCTTCATGTTTAAGTTGAATAAATGGGACATGACTTATTGTTTAAAAGAAATTAATTTCTCACCAATCAACTCAATCATGATTGGCTCACTTAAACCATGTAATATTTAATTATGTTTATTACTACAAATTATTCAGGTAAAACAAAACTCCTATTAATTTTTTCCTTGTATTAAATATCAGAGGGAATATTAGTTTTCCCTTGTATATTATAATACTTTTAATTGCTACAAATTAATTATCATAATATTCTAATTTAGAATTAGGATAGATATCAAAGCACTATTGCCTAAACACCTGGATGCAACATCCAAAAAGGGGAATGAATCAATGATGACATATGATTTAATTATTTATCGATGAAACTTTTATTTTTATCACATGTAAAAAGATTGTGGATTGCCAAACTAATATTTATAAAAAAAAATAAACGAAGGTGTAATTTGTATCTCAACTCACATCAAGTAGCTTTCATTTTGTTTATAATATGAACTTTCATATTATAAGTTTAATTTTAAAAATGTATTGCTAATTAACTCAAATAATTATAAATAACTGGGTAAATCTTTTGAATATTGCTTGAAATTTGGCCCTGAGTATTGTGTACACACATGTTATAGTATGAATTTTTCATTTACATTATATGGTGCATTACATATTTAATTTTCGCATTTTATATGATGGATTATGTGTTACTACTGAGATTCCTTGGAATCTCACCCTTTTTCATAAATAATAAATGTTCCAGCGGGAACCAGTGGCTCCAAAGGCAAAGTGGAAGACATGGGCAATTAAGATGTGCAAGTCCTAAGATCAGAGTTATTTGGTTATATTAGTTTAATTTTAATATGTTGGATATTTTGGACAAAATTTGTACAATTATCAAACCCTGTGGGAAAGACTCCTGTATGTAAGCTTGCACTTAATATCAGTATGTTTGTGCTATTTCTGTATGTCTGTGGAACTATGCCATTATTACTCTACAAATATCGAAATGTAAACGGGTGTTGACATTTTTCATATCACTAATTCATTAATTAATTATAAAATTATTAACAATAAAAAAATCTGAACAAATATTAAATTCATATATGGCAAAGCTAATTAAGAAAAAGCACATACGATTCATTTTTTAATATTTTGAACATGTATCATTGTTCAAGAGAATTATATGTGTGTGTGTGTGTGTGTGAGGACTATTTTGTTTGCTTGTTGGGTTGGGACTGATCCGTGATTCTCAATTGTGGATCCACACAAATCGTTTACGCCTCACTTTCTATTGTGTGTGATAATTTAAAACGTGACTCCACTCACTGTGACTCTCCGTTCAAATCATTCCAGAAACTGAAGAGTAAATAAATAAATAAATAAAACCAAAATAGAAAGCTGGAGTGGCACTTATATTTTAATTTTTCTTTTTGACGTAAAGAAATTACACATTATGTCACAAAAATTACCGAAAGAAAACTGTCCAGCAGTAATCCAATGTCGTCACAAAGATACTCACTTTCGTGCATGTAATGGATAGAGATTTGTTAAATAGACGCATGGCCCAACGAATGGAAGAGATTTGGGGCATCTATTGTGTCTCCTTTTAATGCCTTGGTGTCCCAACCTCTCAAGTTTTTTTTATGCAAGTCGTTGTTGCCAACCATACTTAGGGTCACCATCTGGAAGGTTCAGCACGAATGCCTCTAAAAGCTTTGAGCTAGCTTGCGTCTTTGATAAAACCTCCAATGGCCTACTTGCCACCATTGCAGGAGTTCGCACCATACACTGGAACACAAAAGCAATCCCATGAGATGCACAATCACTCCCTATTTCCTTTATACAACCCCTAGAACAAGACAACAAGGTGATCCTTTGAACATAGGCAATTTCAAATCAATGTTTAAGAACCTTAAAGTACCGCAACTAACATGTAGCTTAATGACAGTTCTAAAATATCTACTCAATCACAATTTTCCATTCCCAGTAGCAATAATAAGTTACCACAGAACATGAACCTCACCAACACAATTAAATTCACTCATGTAACTTGTAACCCAATTTTCTTTTTCTTTTTTCCCCCCCGCTCATAGTCACAAAAACCTCATAACACACTCCCTCAGGTGTGTTGGAGGCCGCAAAATACATTATGGTTTTAAAAAATCATATAAAAAGTTAGGAATCTTTATTTTGGATATTGATTTTTATAAAAAAAATTTTTGGTGCTTTATAAATTTCATAATTATTTTTTAATGTATATGATCAGCAAAAAAAAAATTGTAGTATTTAAATTATTTATGTGATATGATTGTTTATTTGTGTAAGTACAGATATTTAAACTTTAATTAAGAGAGATGATCAGAGAAAATGTAGTAGTTTGGTTAGGGGCAATTTAGTATTTACACATTTATATTTTAATTTTTATCCTTCTAAATAATTACAACTTTCAAGTCCTTCTTCCATATAAATATTACTCCCTCGTTGTCTTTCTTTCTAATTTTCCCATCAAATTATCAATAAGCTTAGCTGATTGCACGGCATCCTAAGATAATTAAGTCGGATTCGATGGATATAAAATAATAGTAGTTGTTATACTATATGTTTAGAAAATTTAAGATATCCACGTTTAATAAATATTAGTGGTGTATGGTTTAGATGAGAATAATTAAATTCCACTAAATATATTAGTTCAAATAAATGATTGATTGGATACTATAAACTTCACAAGATAATTCAAAGGGAGAATCCTAATTAAATCCTCCCAAAATAACAAAATCCAAATCCAGGCCTACACTTTCAATAAATTCCTAATCAGGCCATGAGGCCTGATTAAGGATTTTAGAATGTTGTTGAACGGTCAAAATGCCCCTATTCAATTAAAAAATGAAGATTTTTAATATGCAAATTCCCATATACTTTTAACCCCAATACTAGAATTTACGTTTCTTTGAATCATTAGGATATTAACTTTTAGTTGACTTGTGACATCATTGAAAGGTAAGTTCTAACAATTTCTAATAAAACCTTAATATTTCACCATGTATATGGGATGTATGTGGAATAATCATTACTAATCTCAGAAATTTGATTTTCTTCCTCATAGCGTTTTGGGATTTTCTTCCTTACCTTTAATCAAAATTATCGATTTATTGGTATTTTTTCGAATCAACAAACTATGCCAGTTCCCAGTTAGCATTTTTTTAAATTTCCGAACTTGAGATCAATTCGAAGATATTTTCCAGAATGCTCTTGAACTTGTGTGGATGAATTGGATAGGGTGTGGGATAATTCTTATCCTTACCCTTCACTCATCGAGTTCTGTCTCTTTTCTGATGGAAGTGTCAATGTCTTTTTATTGTGATATATGATCCATCAGTTTCTTACCAAAAAAAAAAAAGGAAAAAGACACTGCACATATGAAACTATATAAACTACTAAAATATTAAGACATCTATGCCTGACATTGTGGCCCTGGGAATCAACAAGGGCTCTTGGCATTTGACATATTCAAACGTCTGTCAATTTGGGTGTCTGTGAAATTCTTGATTGATTCTTATTGTTGTCTAATCGGTTAACTTAGGAAAAGGCCAAAAGTTTCAAGCATTATGGAAATTCATTTTAAACGGAAGCAAGCTCCATATGTATTGGCTGCTACAAAGCAGCTTTCTAGTAAGATCAATGCCTTCAATTGATCACCAATATTAGTTTTCAACATTTTGAGAATTCAATTTCCTGCAAGATTAAGCAACTGTCAAGCTTGTGTGTGTGTGTATATAGCATGGGTATATATATTCCAATGATTCAAAGAAGTGTAGATTCTAACGTTTGAGTTATAAGTATATGGGAATCTACAAATTAAAAATTTTCATTTTTCAACCGAATAGGGGCAATATAGTTTTTCAACAACACTCTAAAATCCCTAATTAAGCCACACGGCCTAAATAGGAATTTGTTGAAAGCGTAGGCTTGAATTTGGATTTCACTATTTCGAAAGGATTTAATTAGGATTCTCCCTAATTCAAACTATAGATAACTAAGATTCTTTTAATTTGTGGACAGATTTCATCTTCTGTTTTTCCCTTTTAATAATGCTAAGAAGGAAATAATGATTAAAAGCTCCTTTCTCGAAAATTCTTCAATTTAGCTATTAAGATTATTTAGTGAGATCCTTTCTTAAATAACTATTCATAGATTTTATCTTTCTTTAACTTTTAATTTCAATTTTAGTACATACTATCTTGGTATCAGAATGCTATCAATTAGTATCAGACCTTCATTTTAATTAGGGTTGTAACACAGTTTTTGAGATACAACATATAATGAACTATCAAATATTTTTTCTAATTTCATAGCAATATATAAGTGCCCATGTGGTTCATGGAGTCAGAAGTAATGTAATGAAATGTAATGGAATATAATGTAATGATGATTATATGAATTTGTTTAGTTCGTCATTAAGGAAAGATGATGTATATGCATAAAAACATTTGGTTGGATTACATCGAATATGAGAATATAATAGCAAAAGACAAAATTACCCCTATATATATATATGTATAATGTACATGTTGAGTTAATGATATTTTTTTTTAAATTTGTGCAGTGTACACGTTGGGTTCATAATAATTTTTAATATTTAATGGTGGAAATATTATGCAAGGTACAAATTGGGTTTATGGCCTTTTTTAATATTTAATTGTGGGAATATTATTTAATATTTTTAGTGGCAGAATATAATTTTTTTATTTTTTTAGTGGGGGAATATTTTTTTAATTTTTATATAATTAATTAATTTTTAAAAAAATATTTAATGGTGGTAATTATTTAATATTTAACAACATTTATGAGTGGGTATTTTTGTGAAATTAAAAAATTCTAATTGCAATAGTGTCTTTTCCACTTGATTTAAAGATGTGTACATCTCCCTTTATCAGTCCTAATAGTGTAATCACGATTACATCAAATGATGTAATCAAGATTACAAAATGTGATCCTTTTTATATTACATAAGCCCAACGAAATGCTGTAATTAGTCTGTTGCATTAGGGATTACATAATCCTTTCCCATGAAATCGAACCAAACAAGCTATAAATGACTAGGGGCATAAATAACTATGTAAATAACAATATGTAATTTTTTAAAAAAAATGTCATAGCAATGGTTTTTCTTATATTCCATCACTAATTATACAATAACACAATTAAAAACACTTACTAGACTATGAAAATTAACTTGAAACAATGTGGGAGATAAAATTTGACGAAACCTTGAAGGCCTGAGTACGTAAAGACATTCAGGTGTCTTTCACGGGTAAAATGCATTATCTTTTAAACATTGATTTCAATACATATCATTATAATATAAGAGCCTATCAATTGGTATTAGAATCCTATCAATTGATATGAGAACTAATAACCATAATTATATCCATTGGTATGAATCAGAATCCTATCCTTTAATATCAGAACTGATAACACTATTAACGAATATCAGAATTCTATCCATTGGTATTCCACAAACATCCCACCCCATTTAATCCCCTTATTTTCTAAGCTTAATCATCAAGTTGTCAACCCTAGGAATTGGCGGAACTGGTTTGGGTGCTCATGGGGTACCAAACAAATTTGAACCGTCTATATTTATTTTTTTAGAAAATTACATGGGCATAAAATCTAAAATATAGATAACATATTAACTATCACTTTCTTAAAAAATAATTTTTTTAATTTGAAAACGGCCATTGAAAATTTTGGATATGAATAGTACAAATCAGATTTAGATAGTTTAGATCTCATAATCTTATAAGTTTGGCACCAAATAGGATTACATACCCTATGAACATTCTTGCTATGGATCATTATTAAGAATATTGAGATGCAAGGTATATGAATAAAAATTTAAATTACATTTATTTTTTGTGCTTATTTTAAAATTTTTACAAGTTTTTTGTTGTATAGTAATTTTAATAATCTAATTCTATATTTTAATAGTTAATTATTAAAATAGATGAACACCTATGATTTTGGCATATGAGTTTGTGTCATGTGTTCACATCTCTCATACTAGAGTTTGTTTAAGCTTACGATCAGCTTGACAGTTTTGGCCTTTTGGGTACTGGGTTTCTTTTTGTGATTGGAACCATAGAATTTTGTCTTAATTTGTTTATAACAAGTCAACAACATAAATTAAGTGAAACCAAACCTCGTGCTAATGACTCCTAAGATAAAGTATCGACTATGAAGAAACAAATAAAATTATAAATAAGCTTACTTATCGCACGGTATCCTAAGATAATTAATTCAAATTCCATTGATATAAAATTGGGGTAGTTGTTATACTAAGATTATGCGCATATGTCATCTTCTGCTTTTTTCCCCTTTCAATAAGCTAAGCCGGAACTATATTAATATATATATATATATATATGTATATATATATATATATATATTAACTTGAAACAATGTGAAAGATAAACTTTGATGAAACCTTGAAGGCCTGAGTACGTAAAGACGTTCAAGTGTCTTTCACGGATGAAATGATATTTAAAAATTGATTTCAATACATACCATTGTGATATAATAGGCTATCAATTGGTATCAGAATCTTATCAATTGGTATCAAAACCAATAATATATCAAAATTCTATCCATTGGTATGTATCAAAATCCTATCCTTTGATATCAGAACTGATAACACTATCAATGAATATCAATCGCTAAACTTTCATATGCGTAAACTTTTATAAGGCTGTCTAATAAGTATTAGTTATTAATTATTTAGGAGATAAGAGTTATTTGAGATTTTTGTGTTGTCAATTGTTGTTTTGGATGAAAAATTAATATTCAAAAATATGTTTGTCTTTTTTTCTTAGATGCAGATTTTAATCCTAGAGTTACTTCTCTTTTCTTATTCTTTCCCCAGTAACTCTTCTACCTTCCCCCATATATATTTCTTTCTCACAATATATCTGAGAGCATGATGACTATTAATATCTCTTACAAAATATTGAGAGCAAGATGGTTAATTAGACTTTCGGATATCGATAGCAAGATAATTACTTACTTTCGGCTTCACATTTCTCTACGCTATATGTATCTCACTGATCACTGCATGAACAAATTCTCTCTCACCGGTTACTCTACTTTATTTCTTTTGATGGGCTTCCTTTCCTTCAAAATTGTTTTCAAATTCTTTCAAATGCTTTGTAAATTTTGATTCCCACTTAATCCCCTTATTTTCTAAGCTTAATCATGAAGTTGTCAACCCTAGGAATTGACGGAACCGATTTGGGTGCTCATGGGTACCCAAACAAATCTAAATCGTCTATATTTATTTTTTTAAAAAATTAAATGGGTATAAAATATAAAATAAATTTAACATATTAACTATCACTTTCTTAAAAAATAATTTTTTTAATTTGAGAACGGTCGGTTGAAAATTTTGGATATGAATCGTACAAATTAGATTTAGATAGTTTAGATCTCATAATCTTATGAGTTTGGCACCAAATAGGACTACATACCCGATGAACATTCTTGCTGTGGATCATTATTAAGAATATTGATCAGCAAGGTGTATGAATAAAACTTTAAGTTACATTTATTTTTTGTTCTTATTTTAAAATTTTTACAAATTTTTTGTTGTATAGTAATTTTAATAATCTAATTCTATCTTTTATTGGTTAATTATTAAAATAGATGAACGCCTATGATTTTTGCATGAGTTATGTCACGAGTTCACATCTCTCATACTAGAGTTTGTTTTAAGTTTATAAGCTTGATAGTATTGGGTACATGGTTTTGGGTACAAGGTTTCTTTTCGCGATTGGATCCATAGAATTTTGTTTTTATTTGTTTATAACAAGTTAACAACATAAATTAAGTGAAGCCAAACCTCTTGCTAAAACTACTCCTAAGATAAAGTATCGACTATGAAGAAACAAATAAAATTATAAATAAGCTTACTTATTGCACGGTATCCTAAGATAATTAATTCGGATTACATGGATATAAAATCGGGGTAGTTGTTGTATTAAGATTATGGGAAGATTTCATTTTATTCTGCTTTTTTCCCCTTTCAATAAGCTAAGCAGGAACTATATATATATATATAGATCTATATATCCTAGACAAGCGTGTCATATCATATATTCATCGTCATATCGATTTCACGGGACATTGATATCTCTCCCTATCCTTCTTATTGTTCATCTCACGTCCATCGAGTCCCAAGTGTATAATGTCAGACAATATTCCTTTTATTCCTCTCCAAATTCTCGAAACAATTCTACTGAGCCTAGACATCCAAACCCTAATTCAATGCACATTCGTGTGCAGAGCGTGGAACTCTCTTATTACTGGTCCTGATTTCATATTACGTCAAGTCATCCTTGTTAGATCTTTGAAACAAAACGAAAGACAAAGGGTTCAAGGAAGGGAGGTGATCCATGTTGGAGAAAGTTTTTCGCTGCATTTGGACAATGACAAATTTGATTTGCTTCGAATAGTGGAACGTTCTACCATCAATGGCGGCAAAAGAGCACAAATGGTGGGTATAAGCAATGGTTTGATATGTCTTGCTAATATTTTTACTAGCAATATTTTTCTCTGGAACCCAACAATTCAAAAATGTGTATGTCTTCCAAGACACACAATGACTTCAGGTGTAAAAAAGTTATCTCTAGGGTTTGGTTTTGTCCGTAGGAGCAATGATTTTAAGGTTGTAAAGCTTGTTTCTCATCCTGATAATAGGGTTCATTCGGCTTGGGTTTTATCATACATCACTTGGTCATGGAAACATATCACTCGCAGTGCTCCTCCTCCTTGTCATATCAATAACTTTTCATCCCCCGTCCTCACCAATGGTGTACTTCATTGGATTGCTTGTAGCATAGACCGAAAATTTGAGTTTATACTTACATTTGATCTTGCAAGTGAAGTGTTTGGAGAAATATCCCTTCCTAGGGATGATATTGGCATTCCATTTTCAATAGTGGCAGCTGGGGATTCAATTGCTGCCTCACAGAGTCAATATGTTTCACGTGTTGAAACAGTGTCCGTGTGGGTTAAGAAACAATATGGAGTCCATGAATTATGGGTAAAAATATTTACGACAAAGGAGTTGGGTCCGAGAAATGTAACGGCAAAAAGCGAGGCGTGAAAAAGCTGATATCAGAACGTTGGAGAGCACCGCAAGTGAGAGCTGAGGCCATCGTCTCAGATCTGCTTCTTCAGTTGTCTGGTCGAGCACGTTAGTGTACTGTATGCGCGTGAGAAAGGCTCCATCGTCTCAGATCTGCTTCTTCAGTTCTTTCGCTGCTGTGTGTATCATCATCTCGTCCTCCATTGCTTTTGAAAGCTGATCCGAAGCTCTGTGACTTAATCATTTATTCTCCATCGTCTCAGATCTGCTTCTTCAGTATGATCTGTTTTGAGTTGGAGTTGATTTCCGATCTATAACGCTGATCTGAAGTGTCTCTGTTCATTCTAGTAGACCTGCTTCTTTTTTTCCCGTTGAGAAGTTTCCGGCTGTTGAGAGAGGTAAGGAAAGCAAAGTTTTTTTTTTTCTCGTTTTTTTTGTTCTCGTTTTTTTTTTGGATTTTTTTTGTTGTTTTTTTTTTGTTTTTGTTGTTGCTTTTTGTTGTTTTTGTTTTTGTTTTTTTTTCACTTCTAGATTGTTCTTTTCATCGTCTGGACGGCTTTGGAGCTGCTAGACATGATTGAACGTGAGAGGGAACGTAGTCCTGAAAGAATGGTTTCGGTGCCGATGATGAAGAAGAGTGATGCTTTGGAACGTAATTCAAAGAAAATTTGAGATGATAATGAAGAGTTCACAGGTAAGCAATCATTAGCCCCACGGGTTGAGGACTGGATGAGGGATGAGGATATTGAAGAGGAAACAATTATATCAGAAGCACCAAAAAGATCATACAAAGAGGCATGTGTCGAAGATCAGACAAGGGAAGAAGGTTCAGATGAAGAAGAAGAATGGTGGAAAGGTGACGGATGGAAGTCCAGAATTGAGGTGGAGATAATGAAGAAAGGTCCTAATATCATTGTGTCTCCGGAGTTTAGAATGAAGCTAGCACAGAAATGGTCAACGTCGTTGTTCGTTAGATTACTTGGCAAAATGGTGCAGGAGGATCAATTGGGTCGAAAACTGCAACAATTATGGGGACGTAGAGGGCAGGTTGAAACTATTGAAATAGGCTCCGGGTATTTTCTGGTTCGTATGAGCAATACGGAGGACTATGATTTTGCGTTAACAGGAGGCCCTTGGTTATACATGGATCATTACCTAGCAGTGCAGCCATGGAAGCCAAAGTTTGATCCCGATTCTAGTGAGGTTTCCAAAATTGCAGTATGGGTAAGAATTCCTAAATTCCCTATTGATTTTTATGATAAGGGTATTTTATATGTGGTGGGTAACCAAATAGGAAGGGTTCTAAAAGTGGATAATAATACCCTTAGGCAAACCAAAGGGCGTTTTGCCCGTTTATGTGTTGAGATTGATTTGAATGCACCTTTACTTCCATCCATAATGATTAATGGGAAAGATAAGAAGATTGTTTATGAGGGTCTGCATTTGATTTGCTTCTCATGTGGGCGGTATGGTCATGATACTGAACATTGCCCAAATAATCAAGTAACAAATACGTCAAAGTCAGCATGCACGGATAACACGTCTAATTCTACAGCTCTAACACCATCGTCCGCATCCTCCGAAATAACTGCTGGAATGTATGGGGAGTGGATGGTGGCGCCAAGTTGGAGAAGGGGGCAATGGAACTCGAATGCAAGGAATGGCAATTATAGTCGTGAGCCTAGGCGTGATTTACCTTCTAGAAATATGGGAGGAGGATCTCGGTTTGAGGCTCTGAATGTTGAAGGCATGACAATTATTGAGGGCGGTTCTGGTGATAACGCATATCAGGGGAAGATTCGTGTTAGTTCAAAGCCAGAAGATAGGTCGCGGGATACGAAAGAAAAAACTGGTCATCTACCTGTTCTAAATAAAGGGAGCAAGGGTAATAATAGATTGGATATTTCAAATGTAAAAAAAAAAGGAGATTAGTGGTGATGATGTGAATAATGTTGGGCATTTTAATAAGTTGAATAAAACACGTGGGATCCAAATAGCTAAAAAGAAAGGGATTGAGGAGGGAGCTTCCCAAGAAATATTGAGTATGGAGAAAACACAAGAAGCTGGAACGTCGTGTAAGCAAGAGATTAAAAGAGCTTTGTTTGATATGGGGCCATTGAAAGCACCAGGGCCAGACGGTTTCAATCCGCTATTTTTCCAAAGCCAATGGGAAACTGTAAGACCGTCAGTGATTGAATTAGTGAAAAGAGTTTTCAATGATCCGATGTGGATACGACAAATCAATGGGACTCAGATTGTTCTCATTCCGAAGGTGGAACATCCAGAGACATTTCGTGATTTTCGTCCTATAAGTCTTTGCAATGTTGTTTACAAGATTGTTACGAAGGTTATATCAAACAGACTCAAGGCGATTATGCCTTTGGTGATAGCCCCGAATCAGTGTAGTTTTGTTAAAGGGCGTCAGAGTTCAGATAATGTTATACTTGTGCAGGAGATCATTCACTCTATGAAGTCTTTAAAAAGAAAAAAGGGTTTCATGGCCATCAAGATTGATTTAGAGAAGGCTTATGATCGGGTGAGATGGAATTTTGTCTACGACTGTCTAAAAGAACTCAAGATTCCTGAATATCTGAGCAAAGTTATTCAAGCTTGTATGTCGACGTCTCATTTGCAATTGCTTTGGAATGGAGAAGCTACTAATATGTTTTGCCCTTCCAGAGGGGTTAGACAAGGTGACCCAATATCGCCGTATCTTTTTGTTATCATGATGGAAAGATTGGGGCATCTTATACAAACGACAGTTGAAGAGGGTGTTTGGCAACCGTTTAGGCTCTCCAAACGAGGTACTCCTGTCTCTCATATTTTTTTGCTGATGATCTCATTTTGTTTGCAGAAGCAGATCTAGATAACGCAGGGGTTATTAAGGCTATCTTGGATGACTTCTGTGACATTTCGGGATAGAAAGTAAATGCTGGAAAATCAAGAGTTTACTTCTCAAAGAATGTAAATCATATAAAAAGTAGAGAAATCAGTGAATTTCTAAATTTTACTCCGACGTCAAATCTGGGGAAATATCTGGGAATGCCAATTTTACATGAACGAAGATCAAAGGCTACGTACAGTTTTCTTCTGGATAAGATGGATGCTCGCCTAGCCAATTGGAAGTCTAACATGTTATCGATGGCTGCCAGGCATACTCTTGTGTCGTCTGTTATGTCGGCTATGCCAACTTATGCTATGCAGACAGTGCTTCTTCCTTTGGGACTTTGTGATGAAATTGACAAATGTTGTCGTAACTTCCTCTGGGGTAGTAGCTCAGCAAGCAGAAAACCTCATCTAGTCTCCTGGGATAGTGTGTGTGCACGTAAGGAGAATGGAGGCCTTGGTCTTAGGTTGGCTCGGTACCAGAACCAGGCGTTCATGATGAAGCTTGGATGGAATATGATTAACAGAAGAGATTCGCTCTGGGTTAGGATTTTGCGTGAAAAATATAAAGCCGGGAATGATATTATTCCTAAAGTTGAGAAGCGCCAGTCTGAGTCTAGTACGTGGAGGGGTATTCGTAACTGTTGGGACAAGATCAAAGATAGCTTAACATGGAGAGTTACCAATGGACAGAACACTTCTTTCTGGAATGACATTTGGGTCCCGCATTTTGATAAGCTTCAGAGTTTGATAATCAGAGAATTGCCTAGAGATGCTAATGAATGGAGAGTAGCTGATTGTATCACTTCATCCGGACAGTGGGATATGAGAAAGTTTCAGCACCTACTTCTAAGTCATGTATGTACAGCTATTGCACGTGTTAATATTAATCAGCGTAATGGGGAGGATTTTCCGATATGGAGATGGTCTTCAGATGGAATGTTCAACATCAGATCTGCCTACAAATATCTAGTAGGCACCCCACAACCTCTCAGTAATAACTCGAGGAGATGTGTTTGGAAATTGAAAGTCCCTCAAAGGTACCGTTTTTTCTTGTGGTTGTGCTTTCATGGTCGTCTAATGACAAACTTAATGCGTTATCAGCGAGGTAGTCATCCGACGGGTTTTTGTGATATATGCCATAACTCAAACGAGTCTATACTCCACGTTTTGCGGGATTGTCCTTTCACTTCTGAATTATGGAAAGAATTCTTACCTCTGGATTGGCGTGATCAATTCTTTGGCTCTTTTGAGAGAAATGAATGGCTTACATGGTGTGCGGGGAGAAAAGAAGTTATACAGGGATTCGAGTTTCGTCTTTTGTTTTCGGTACTATGCCGACATATCTGGTTAGCTCGAAATGATAGATGTTTTAATAACAACACTTGGAGTAGTCATGCCATATTAGCCCGTGCTCGTGCCTGCTTAACATGGGGAAATACAAGTTTGGTTCAAAATAAGAGTGCAGAAAGGAATCAACAACAATGGATGCCACCACCACTTGGGTGGGTGAAAATTAATACCGATGGATCTAGGAATGAAAACTTAGGGACTTGCACGTGTGGAGGTGTGTTGAGAGATCACAATGGTGAATTTTTGATGGGGTTTATGTATCAGATTGGGCAAGGAACGGTAGTATCTGCAGAAGCTTGGGGTGTTTTGTGGGGACTAAAAGTTGCATGGGATAGAGGATACAGAAAAATCATGATTGAGTCTGATTGTAGTGAAGTAATGGATATAATTCAGGGTAACGTTTCTCAGGAACACCCTGATTTTCAGCTTATTGTGGAGGTTCAAACGCTATTGGATAGAGATTGGGACGTGGAAATTTCATATTGCATTCGGGAGTTTAACACGGTGGCAGACACTATGGCAAAAGAAGCTTGGAAGATGGCGATTGATCTTCATATCACATTTTCGCCCCCTGATGCTATTACTGCCCTTTTAATTAATGATGTAAACAGGATGAATTTTCATGTTGACTCAGGAGGATAGCTTCTGATGTATTTGTAGAATATCTTTTATTATAAAAAAAAAAGGAGCTGGGTCCGGTACATCGTGTGTTGCACATAAGAAAGAACGGGGACATAATACTACAAATGGAATCTCGGCAAATTATGAGTTACAATCCATCAACTTCAACAACCAATGTCCTCAAAGGAGTTGCTGCCAGCAGAGGTTTACCAAATAGTGTTTTTATTGGTAATCATGTAGAGAACTTGGTCTTGCTAGATAGACGAGAGCAGGTAAACTTGAAGAAAAGAGTAGGATCGATGTGGAGGTAGAAATGTGAACACACATCCGTGTTACTTTACATGTCACTTCTTTTCTTTTTCCTTCTTTAAATGACCACTAATTTTTATCTTGTATATCACTTCCAATTATGGTTTTTCTTATAACGGACAAATTATTCGTAGTTTTTTTTAATGTAAAAATCCACTAATAACAAATAAATCAGTACGTACAAGCTGGGCTATTCATGTTCTCTGTTCTTTTGTTTGTTGTTTCTGTTTTGTGAGTGTTTCTATTTATTTTATTTTTTTTTGGAATCGAAGGACAAGATTTAATCTTGGTAGAGTTTTTCACAGTTAGTTTACATAATATATTCGGCAACCAAAAGCCAATGCAAAACTAAACTATTATCCCACAGAACACCGGCACACAGGAACCTACAAGACCACACTCTCCTTTTATTTAATTTCAGGATTATAAATTATACATTTTCAGTTGAAAGATATCTTATGTTCTCATATATGTACAATTGTAACGTAGTTTTTCTATTTACAAGAACTAGCCCTATCCAATATAATTAGTATAGGATCTCCCATTTATCAAATAGGACCTTTGCGTGCATAATATCTTCCAGGTATGCAGAATATCTTCCCTTATTTGCAGAATATCTTCCTTGTGTGCAATATTCTTCCTATAAGTGTGCAAAAACCTTCCCTATGTGTGCAAAAATCTTCCCTATATGTACAAAAATCTTCCCTCCGTGTGCAGATATCTTCTCAGGTCCCATTTGACAATTAAGTTACCAATGATGTCTTTTTTAGCAATCCTCCCTAGGTTAAATTGTGTATAACCCATGAACTATGGACTATATACAGATGACATCCGTAATATATAAAACTCTACAATGAAATCCGATAAACTCTTATATTTATGTTGATAACACCCTCATGATTAATTTTATACATTATTTATTCACGCATAGCTTAAAGTTTAAGGGGTATATATATTCACATAAAAATAAAGTTTAAGAGAGAATATATAGTTGATAGTTGAAAATTATCCATATAGATTTGAAAACTTGTGGAGGTTTATTATTACATTTTAAAATTTAAGAAGATTATTTGCACATGATCCAAAATTTAGGAGAATTTATTGTAATTTAGTCAAATTTTTAAAATTTAAGATTTGTGGATGTAGAATGTATGGAGGATATAAATCCAACATGCATGCACTAATTTGAGGTTTAGTGGATGGAGCAATGATATTCCCTAGTGGAAAGACTTCAAATCAAAAGTCAAAGTATAATGCGACGGCCAACACATGCATGCTATATATATAACAATAAAAAAATTGAGTACCATTTAACAATAAATAGATAATGGAATATATAAAAAAAATACCTAGATAATATGTTAATTTTAATATTTTATAAAGCAACTATATAAAATGGAGAGTTTTCTTTATTCCACTAATGGACTCAACGCGTGAACAAGAAAGTTAAAACCACTTATTTCATGCCTAAATTTATATAGGTCTTGAAAGTTTTATTGAATTAATATTTTTATTATTTTGAATTTATTGTAATATTATAAGTTTGCTTCATGTTTAAGTTGAATAAATGGGACATGACTTATTGTTTAAAAGAAATTAATTTCTCACCAATCAACTCAATCATGATTGGCTCACTTAAACCATGTAATATTTAATTCTGTTTATTACTACGAATTATTCAGGTAAAACAAAACTCCTATTAATTTTTTCCTTGTATTAAATATCAGAGGGAATATTAGTTTTCCCTTGTATATTATAATACTTTTAATTGCTACAAATTAATTATCATAATATTCTAATTTAGAATTAGGATAGATATCAAAGCACTATTGCCTAACACCTGGATGCAACATCCAAAAAGGGAAATGAATCAATGATGACATATGATTTAATTATTTATCGATGAAACTTTTATTTTTATCACATGTAAAAAGATTGTGGATTGCCAAACTAATATTTATAAAAAAAAATAAACGAAGGTGTAATTTGTATCTCAACTCACATCAAGTAGCTTTCATTTTGTTTATAATATGAACTTTCATATTATCAGTTTAATTTTAAAAATGTATTGCTAATTAACTCAAATAATTATAAATAACTGGGTAAATCTTTTGAATATTGCTTGAAATTTAAGAAACAAGTCATCCTATTTGTAATTTATTAATATTGCGACTTGTAATTAAATTGATATTCTATGTGGAATTAGTGGTCATAATATTGATTTTGGAGAGGAATATAATAAATTAATTGAAGACATATATTGGGGTAGTTCAACTTTTTGTTTTGGAGATACTTTTGACCATCAGATCATACCTATTTTGTCAAAATCCTGCATTGACTTGCCAAACCCGTCTTTAGGCCAAACTGATATATACTTTTATATATATTTATTTATACATGGATATTGTCATTTATTTTTTGTCTTTTACAATATATATATATATATATAGGGGAAAAAACTCTGAAACCCTAGGTTAATTTAGAAGATATAAAGGCTAGCACAAGAAATTATCATTGGAAGTCTTTGATCGGAGGCCTATCTAAATGGGATCCATGACGAACTGAATTTTTTAGAAATTATATCAGAATGATATATTTTGACTAAAAGATTTATGTTTTAATTTCAGCCAAAATTAATTAAAATCTAGTTTAATAAAACAACTTTAAACTACTATTAATCCAGGAGTATTTAATTATTAATTTATTATATATGTTCAAAATATTTAAACAAATACATATCAATTTTTTTTTAATTTTTTGGCCAATTCACTTCTTCATGTTTATTGATTATATGAGCAAATTTCATGTTTGTCAACTATATGCAAAAAAAAAAAAAATTTAATAGTATGACGCAAGTGACTTCGTGACTATCTTTTTCATCATGATAATTTATTTTTCATATCACTAATTCATTAATTAATTATAAAATTATTAACAATAAAAAAATCTGAACAAATATTAAATTCATATATGGCAAAGCTAATTAAGAAAAAGCACATACGATTCATTTTTTAATATTTTGAACATGTATCATCGTTCAAGAGAATTGTGTGTGTGTGTGTGTGTGTGAGAGAGAGAGAGAGAGAGAGAGTGTGTGTGTGACCTTTTTTGTCTGTTTGTTGGGTTGGGACTGATCCGTGATTCTCAATTGTGGATCCACATAAATCGTTTACGCCTCACTTTCTATTGTGTGTGATAATTTAAAACGTGGCTCCACTCACTGTGACTCTCCGTTCAAATCATTCCAGAAACTGAAGAGTAAATAAATAAAACCAAAATAGAAAGCTGGAGTGGCACTTATATTTTAATTTTTCTTTTTGACGTCAAGAAATTACAGATTATGTCACAAAAATTACCGAAAGAAAACTGTCCAGCAGTAATCCAATGTCGTCACAAAGATACTCACTTTCGTGCATGTAATGGATAGAGATTTGTTAAATAGACGCATGGCCCAACGAATGGAAGAGATTTGGGGCATCTATTGTGTCTCCTTTTAATGCCTTGGTGTCCCAACCTCTCAAGTTTTTTTTATGCAAGTCGTTGTTGCCAACCATACTTAGGGTCACCATCTGGAAGGTTCAGCACGAATGCCTCTAAAAGCTTTGAGCTAGCTTGCGTCTTTGATAAAACCTCCAATGGCCTACTTGCCACCATTGCAGGAGTTCGCACCATACACTGGAACACAAAAGCAATCCCATGAGATGCACAATCACTCCCTATTTCCTTTATACAACCCCTAGAACAAGACAACAAGGTGATCCTTTGAACATAGGCAATTTCAAATCAATGTTTAAGAACCTTAAAGTACCGCAACTAACATGTAGCTTAATGACAGTTCTAAAATATCTACTCAATCACAATTTTCAATTCCCAGTAGCAATAATAAGTTACCACAGAACATGAACCTCACCAACACAATTAAATTCACTCATGTAACATGTAACTCAATTTTCTTTTTCTCCCCCCCCCCCCGGGTCATAGTCACAAAAACCTCATAACACACTCCCTCAGGTGTGTTGGAGGCCGCAAAATACATTATGGTTTTAAAAAATCATATAAAAAGTTAGGAATCTTTTACATTTTCAAAATTCTTATAGAAGATTAAAATTATTATTTATATTTAAAAATATGATGGATATTGATTTTTACAAAAAAATGTTTGGTCCTTTATAAATTTCATAATTATTTTTTAATGTATATGATCAGCAAAAAAAAAATGGTAGTATTTAAATTATTTATGTGATATGATTGTTTATTTGTGTAAGTACAGATATTTAAACTTTAATTAAGAGAGATGATCAGAGAAAATGTAGGGAGTTTGGTTAGGGGCAATTTAGTATTTACACATTTATATTTTAATTTTTATCCTTCTAAATAATTACAACTTTCAAGTCCTTCTTCCATATAAATATTACTCCCTCGTTATCTTTCTTTCTAATTTTCCCATCAAATTATCAATAAGCTTAGCTTATTGCACGGCATCCTAAGATAATTAAGTCGGATTCGATGGATATAAAATAATAGTAGTTGTTATACTATATGTTTAGAAAATTTAAGATATACACGTTTAATAAATATTAGTGGTGTATGGTTTAGATGAGAATAATTAAATTCCACTAAATATATTAGTTCAAATAAATGATTGATTGGATACTATAAACTTCACAAGATAATTCAAAGGGAGAATCCTAATTAAATCCTCCCAAAATAACAAAATCCAAATCCAGGCCTACACTTTCAATAAATTCCTAATCAGGCCATGAGGCCTGATTAAGGATTTTAGAATGTTGTTGAACGGTCAAAATGCCCCTATTCAATTAAAAAATGAAGATTTTTAATATGCAAATTCCCATATACTTTTAACCCTAATACTAGAATTTACGTTTCTTTGAATCATTACGATATTAACTTTTAGTTGACTTGTGACATCATTGAAAGGTAAGTTCTAACAATTTCTAATAAAACCTTAATATTTCACCATGTATATGGGATGTATGTGGAATAATCATTACTAATCTCAGAAATTTGATTTTCTTCCTCATAGCGTTTTGGGATTTTCTTCCTTACCGTTAATCAAAATTATCGATTTATTGGTATTTTTTCGAATCAACAAACTATGCCAGTTCCCAGTTAGCATTTTTTTAAATTTCCGAACTTGAGATCAATTCGAAGATATTTTCCAGAATGCTCTTGAACTTGTGTGGATGAATTGGATAGGGTGTGGGATAATTCTTATCCTTACCCTTCACTCATCGAGTTCTGTCTCTTTTCTGATGGAAGTGTCAATGTCTTTTTATTGTGATATATGATCCATCAGTTTCTTACCAAAAAAGAAAAAGGAAAAAGACACTGCACATATGAAACTATATAAACTACTAAAATATTAAGACATCTATGCCTGACATTGTGGCCCTGGGAATCAACAAGGGCTCTTGGCATTTGACATATTCAAACGTCTGTCAATTTGGGTGTCTGTGAAATTCTTGATTGATTCTTATTGTTGTCTAATCGGTTAACTTAGGAAAAGGCCAAAAGTTTCAAGCATTATGGAAATTCATTTTAAACGGAAGCAAGCTCCATATGTATTGGCTGCTACAAAGCAGCTTTCTAGTAAGATCAATGCCTTCAATTGATCACCAATATTAGTTTTCAACATTTTGAGAATTCAATTTCCTGCAAGATTAAGCAACTGTCAAGCTTATGTGTGTGTATATATATAGCATGGGTATATATATTCCAATGATTCAAAGAAGTGTAGATTCTAACGTTTGAGTTATAAGTATATGGGAATCTACAAATTAAAAATTTTCATTTTTCAACCGAATAGGGGCAATATAGTTTTTCAACAACATTCTAAAATCCCTAATTAAGCCACACGGCCTAAATAGGAATTTGTTGAAAGCGTAGGCTTGAAGTTGGATTTCATTATTTCGAAAGGATTTAATTAGGATTCTCCCTAATTCAAACTATAGATAACTAAGATTCTTTTAATTTGTGGGCAGATTTCATCTTCTGTTTTTCCCTTTTAATAATGCTAAGAAGGAAATAATGATTAAAAGCTCCTTTCTCGGAAATTCTTCAATTTAGCTATTAAGATTATTTAGTGAGATCCTTTCTTAAATAACTATTCATAGATTTTATCTTTCTTTAACTTTTAATTTCAATTTTAGTACATACTATCTTGGTATCAGAATGCTATCAATTAGTATCAGACCTTCATTTTAATTAGGGTTGTAACACAGTTTTTGAGATACAACATATAATGAACTATCAAATATTTTTTCTAATTTCATAGCAATATATAAGTGCCCATGTGGTTCATGGAGTCAGAAGTAATGTAATGAAATGTAATGGAATATAATGTAATGATGATTATATGAATTTGTTTAGTTCGTCATTAAGGAAAGATGATGTATATGCATAAAAACATTTGGTTGGATTACATCGAATATGAGAATATAATAGCAAAAGACAAAATTACCCCTATATATATATATATATGTATAATGTACATGTTGAGTTAATGATATTTTTTTTTAATTTGTGCAGTGTACACGTTGGGTTCATAATAATTTTTAATATTTAATGGTGGAAATATTATGCAAGGTACAAATTGGGTTTATGGCCTTTTTTAATATTTAATTGTGGGAATATTATTTAATATTTTTAGTGGCAGAATATAATTTTTTTTATTTTTTTAGTGGGGGGAATATTTTTTTAATTTTTATATAATTAATTAATTTTTTAAAAAATATTTAATGGTGGTAATTATTTAATATTTAACAACATTTATGAGTGGGTATTTTTGTGAAATTAAAAAATTCTAATTGCAATAGTGTCTTTTCCACTTGATTTAAAGATGTGTACATCTCCCTTTATCAGTCCTAATAGTGTAATCACGATTACATCAAATGATGTAATCAAGATTACAAAATGTGATCCTTTTTATATTACATAAGCCCAACGAAATGCTGTAATTAGTCTGTTGCATTAGGGATTACATAATCCTTTCCCATGAAATCGAACCAAACATGCTATAAATGACTAGGGGCATAAATAACTATGTAAATAACAATATGTAATTTTTTAAAAAAAATGTCATAGCAATGGTTTTTCTTATATTCCATCACTAATTATACAATAACACAATTAAAAACACTTACTAGACTATGAAAATTAACTTGAAACAATGTGGGAGATAAAATTTGACGAAACCTTGAAGGCCTGAGTACGTAAAGACATTCAGGTGTCTTTCACGGGTAAAATGCATTATCTTTTAAACATTGATTTCAATACATATCATTATAATATAAGAGCCTATCAATTGGTATTAGAATCCTATCAATTGATATGAGAACTAATAACCATAATTATATCCATTGGTATGAATCAGAATCCTATCCTTTAATATCAGAACTGATAACACTACTAACAAATATCAGAATTCTATCCATTGGTATTCCACAAACATCCCACCCCATTTAATCCCCTTATTTTCTAAGCTTAATCATCAAGTTGTCAACCCTAGGAATTGGCGGAACTGGTTTGGGTGCTCATGGGGTACCAAACAAATTTGAACCGTCTATATTTATTTTTTTAGAAAATTAAATGGGTATAAAATCTAAAATAAAGATAACATATTAACTATCACTTTCTTAAAAAATAATTTTTTTAATTTGAAAACGGCCATTGAAAATTTTGGATATGAATAGTACAAATCAGATTTAGACAGTTTAGATCTCATAATCTTATAAGTTTGGCACCAAATAGGATTACATACCCTATGAACATTCTTGCTATGGATCATTATTAAGAATATTGAGATGCAAGGTATATGAATAAAAATTTAAATTACATTTATTTTTTGTGCTTATTTTAAAATTTTTACTAGTTTTTTGTTGTATAGTAATTTTAATAATCTAATTCTATATTTTAATAGTTAATTATTAAAATAGATGAACACCTATGATTTTGGCATATGAGTTTGTGTCATGTGTTCACATCTCTCATACTAGAGTTTGTTTAAGCTTACGATCAGCTTGACAGTTTTGGCCTTTTGGGTACATGGTTTCTTTTTGTGATTGGAACCATAGAATTTTGTCTTAATTTGTTTATAACAAGTCAACAACATAAATTAAGTGAAGCCAAACCTCTTGCTAAAACTACTCCTAAGATAAAGTATCGACTATGAAGAAACAAATAAAATTATAAATAAGCTTACTTATCGCACGGTATCCTAAGATAATTAATTCGAATTCCATTGATATAAAATTGGGGTAGTTGTTATACTAAGATTATGCGCATATGTCATCTTCTGCTTTTTTCCCCTTTCAATAAGCTAAGCCGGAACTATATTAATATATATATATATATATATATATATATATATATATATATATATGTATATATATATGTATATATATTAACTTGAAACAATGTGAAAGATAAACTTTGATGAAACCTTGAAGGCCTGCGTACGTAAAGACGTTCAAGTGTCTTTCACGGATGAAATGATATTTAAAAATTGATTTCAATACATACCATTGTGATATAATAGGCTATCAATTGGTATCAGAATCTTATCAATTGGTATCAAAACCAATAATATATCAAAATTCTATCCATTGGTATGTATCAAAATCCTATCCTTTGATATCAGAACTGATAACACTATCAATGAATATCAATCGCTAAACTTTCATATGCGTAAACTTTTATAAGGCTGTCTAATAAGTATTAGTTATTAATTATTTAGGAGATAAGAGTTATTTGAGATTTTTGTGTTGTCAATTGTTGTTTTGGATGAAAAATTAATATTCAAAAATATGTTTGTCTTTTTTTCTTAGATGCAGATTTTAATCCTAGAGTTACTTCTCTTTTCTTATTCTTTCCCCAGTAACTCTTCTACCTTCCCCCATATATATTTCTTTCTCACAATATATCTGAGAGCATGATGACTATTAATATCTCTTACAAAATATTGAGAGCAAGATGGTTAATTAGACTTTCGGATATCGAGAGCAAGATAATTACTTACTTTCGGCTTCACATTTCTCTACGCTATATGTATCTCACTGATCACTGCATGAACAAATTCTCTCTCACCGGTTACTCTACTTTATTTCTTTTGATGGGCTTCCTTTCCTTCAAAATTGTTTTCAAATTCTTTCAAATGCTTTGTAAATTTTGATTCCCACTTAATCCCCTTATTTTCTAAGCTTAATCATGAAGTTGTCAACCCTAGGAATTGACGGAACCGATTTGGGTGCTCATGGGTACCCAAACAAATCTAAATCGTCTATATTTATTTTTTTAAAAAATTAAATGGTTATAAAATATAAAATAAATTTAACATATTAACTATCACTTTCTTAAAAAATAATTTTTTTAATTTGAAAATGGTCGGTTGAAAATTTTGGATATGAATCGTACAAATTAGATTTAGATAGTTTAGATCTCATAATCTTATGAGTTTGGCACCAAATAGGATTACATACCCTATGAACATTCTTGCTGTGGATCATTATTAAGAATATTGATCAGCAAGGTGTATGAATAAAACTTTAAGTTACATTTATTTTTTGTTCTTATTTTAAAATTTTTACAAATTTTTTGTTGTATAGTAATTTTAATAATATAATTCTATCTTTTGTTGGTTAATTATTAAAATAGATGGACGCCTATGATTTTTACATGAGTTATGTCACGAGTTCACATCTCTCATACTAGAGTTTGCTTTAAGTTTATAAGCTTGATAGTATTGGGTACATGGTTTCTTTTCGCGATTGGATCCATAGAATTTTGTTTTTATTTGTTTATAACAAGTTAACAACATAAATTAAGTGAAGCCAAACCTCTTGCTAAAACTACTCCTAAGATAAAGTATCGACTATGAAGAAACAAATAAAATTATAAATAAGCTTACTTATCGCACGGTATCCTAAGATAATTAATTCGAATTCCATGGATATAAAATCGGGGTAGTTATTGTATTAAGATTATGCGAAGATTTCATTTTATTCTGCTTTTTTCCCCTTTCAATAAGCTAAGCAGGAACTATATATATATATAGATCTATATATCCTAGACTAGCGTGTCATATCATATATTCATCGTCATATCGATTTCACGGGACATTGATATCTCTCCCTATCGTTCTTATTGTTCATCTCACGTCCATCGAGTCCCAAGTGCATAATGTCAGACAATATTCCTTTTATTCCTCTCCAAATTCTCGAAACAATTCTACTGAGCCTAGACATCCAAACCCTAATTCAATGCACATTCGTGTGCAGAGCGTGGAACTCTCTTATTACTGGTCCTGATTTCATATTACGTCAAGTCATCCTTGTTAGATCTTTGAAACAAAACGAAAGACAAAGGGTTCAAGGAAGGGAGGTGATCCATGTTGGAGAAAGTTTTTCGCTACATTTGGACAATGACAAATTTGATTTGCTTCGAATAGTGGAACGTTCTACCATCAATGGCGGCAAAAGAGCACAAATGGTGGGTATAAGCAATGGTTTGATATGTCTTGCTAATATTTTTACTAGCAATATTTTTCTCTGGAACCCAACAATTCAAAAATGTGTATGTCTTCCAAGACACACAATGACTTCAGGTGTAAAAAAGTTATCTCTAGGGTTTGGTTTTGTCCGTAGGAGCAATGATTTTAAGGTTGTAAAGCTTGTTTCTCATCCTGATAATAGGGTTCATTCGGCTTGGGTTTTATCATACATCACTTGGTCATGGAAACATATCACTCGCAGTACTCCTCCTCCTTGTCATATCAATAACTTTTCATCCCCCGTCCTCACCAATGGTGTACTTCATTGGATTGCTTGTAGCATAGACCGAAAATTTGAGTTTATACTTACATTTGATCTTGCAAGTGAAGTGTTTGGAGAAATATCCCTTCCTAGGGATGATATTGGCATTCCATTTTCAATAGTGGCAGCTGGGGATTCAATTGCTGCCTCACAGAGTCAATATGCTTCACGTGTTGAAACAGTGTCCGTGTGGGTTAAGAAACAATATGGAGTCCATGAATCATGGGTAAAAATATTTACGACAAAGGAGTTGGGTCCGAGAAATGTAACGGCAAAAAGCGAGGCGTGAAAAAGCTGATATCAGAACGTTGGAGAGCACCGCAAGTGAGAGCTGAGGCCATCGTCTCAGATCTGCTTCTTCAGTTGTCTGGTCGAGCACGTTAGTGTACTGTATGCGCGTGAGAAAGGCTCCATCGTCTCAGATCTGCTTCTTCAGTTCTTTCGCTGCTGTGTGTATCATCATCTCGTCCTCCATTGCTTTTGAAAGCTGATCCGAAGCTCTGTGACTTAATCATTTATTCTCCATCGTCTCAGATCTGCTTCTTCAGTATGATCTGTTTTGAGTTGGAGTTGATTTCCGATCTATAACGCTGATCTGATGTGTCTCTGTTCATTCTAGTAGACCTGATTCTTTTTTTCCCGTTGAGAAGTTTCCGGCTGTTGAGAGAGGTAAGGAAAGCAAAGTTTTTTTTTTTCTCGTTTTTTTTTTGGATTTTTTTTTTGTTGTTTTTTGTTTTTTGTTTTTTTTGTTGTTTTTGTTTTTGTTTTTTTTTTCACTTCTAGATTGTTCTTTTCATCGTCTGGACGGCTTTGGAGCTGCTAGACATGATTGAAAGTGAGAGGGAACGTAGTCCTGAAAGAATGGTTTCGGTGCCGATGATGAAGAAGAGTGATGCTTTGGAACGTAATTCAAAGAAAATTCGAGATGATAATGAAGAGTTCACAGGTAAGCAATCATTAGCCCCACGGGTTGAGGACTGGATGAGGGATGAGGATATTGAAGAGGAAACAATTATATCAGAAGCACCAAAAAGATCATACAAAGAGGCATGTGTCGAAGATCAGACAAGGGAAGAAGGTTCAGATGAAGAAGAAGAATGGTGGAAAGGTGACGGATGGAAGTCCAGAATTGAGGTGGAGATAATGAAGAAAGGTCCTAATATCATTGTGTCTCCGGAGTTTAGAATGAAGCTAGCATGGAAATGGTCAACGTCGTTGTTCGTTAGATTACTTGGCAGAATGGTGCAGGAGGATCAATTGGGTCAAAAACTGCAACAATTATGGGGACGTAGAGGGCAGGTTGAAACTATTGAAATAGGCTCCGGGTATTTTCTGGTTCGTATGAGCAATACGGAGGACTTTGATTTTGCGTTAACAGGAGGCCCTTGGTTATACATGGATCATTACCTAGCAGTGCAGCCATGGAAGCCAGAGTTTGATCCCGATTCTGGTGAGGTTTCCAAAATTGCAGTATGGGTAAGAATTCCTAAATTCCCTGTTGATTTTTATGATAAGGGTATTTTATATGTGGTGGGTAACCAAATAGGAAGGGTTCTAAAAGTGGATAATAATACCCTTAGGCAAACCAAAGGGCGTTTTGCCCGTTTATGTGTTGAGATTGATTTGAATGCACCTTTACTTCCATCCATAATGATTAATGGGAAAGATAAGAAGATTGTTTATGAGGGTCTGCATTTGATTTGCTTCTCATGTGGGCGGTATGGTCATGATACTGAACATTGCCCAAATAATCAAGTAACAATTACGTCAAAGTCAGCATGCACGAATAACACGTCTAATTCTACAGCTCTAACACCATCGTCCGCATCCTCCGAAATAACTGCTGGAATGTATGGGGAGTGGATGGTGGCGCCAAGTCGGAGAAGGGGGCAATGGAACTCGAATGCAAGGAATGGCAATTATAGTCGTGAGCCTAGGCGTGATTTACCTTCTAGAAATATGGGAGGAGGATCTCGGTTTGAGGCTCTGAATGTTGAAGGCATGACAATTATTGAGGGCGGTTCTGGTGATAACGCATATCAGGGGAAGATTCGTGTTAGTTCAAAGCCAGAAGATAGGTCGCGGGATACGAAAGAAAAAACTGGTCATCTACCTGTTCTAAATAAAGGGAGCAAGGGTAATAATAGATTGGATATTTCAAATGTAAAAAAAAAGGAGATTAGTGGTGATGATGTGAATAATGTTGGGCATTTTAATAAGTTGAATAAAACACGTGGGATCCAAATAGCTAAAAAGAAAGGGATTGAGGAGGGAGCTTCCCAAGAAATATTGAGTATGGAGAAAACACAAGAAGCTGGAACGTTGTGTAATTTAAGTGGGGAAGTGGGGTCAGGAAGAAAGAAGAATGTTATAAAATTAGATTCCAATTCCTCCGCTATTCGTCTAGAAGCCTCTAATCCTATTGACCCAGGTGCAAAAGGAGAAGAGACCGTTGTACCTCGAATTAGTCTCCACTTGGAGGTGTTGATGATGTGGTGATGCATGGGATTGAGGATGTTCAGGAGGGACATTTGTCTCAATAATGCCTGGGTTGTTTGTGTTCTTCTCTTATTTTACTAATTTTTTAATGATTATTATGACTTGGAATACTCGAGGTGCCGGTGGTGCCTCCTTTCGAAGGTTAATTAGTGATGTTGTTGCCAGACATGGAGTTAATTTATTTGCCCTGTTGGAGCCTAGACAGCCGGGTGTTAAAGCTAAGCTCATTGCTAGGAAGTTGGGATGGATGAATATGCACGTGGTTGAAGCTCGTGCTTTTAGTGGAGGTATGTGGTTGTTTTGGGATTCTACTTTAAATTTCTCTGTTACTTCTTCAGGGGATCAATTTGTTCATGGGGTGGTTAATAAAGGTACCAAGGATGAGTGGTCTCTAACTGTGGTGTATGGGCACCCAAATATGGTTATTAGACGTCAACTGTGGCAAACTCTTGAGGGTATTCGGCAATTGACTATGGGAGGCTGGCTTGTGATTGGTGATTTTAATGTTGTTTCTCATCCCGAGGAACGCTGGAGTAAGAATCACAGGAAGACTAATGGTATTGATAGGTCTTTTCGGAATTGGCTTCTGAGTAGCGAGTTACTTGATATTGGTTTTAATGGACCTCAATTTACTTGGGGGAATCTGAATAGCCAGAGCAGAATAGACAGAGCCTTGGTTAATAACTGCTGGTTTAGAAATAATCCTAATGCCACAGTGACACATTTGCCAAAATATAAATCCGATCATTGTCCGGTGTTGGTTGATACTGAATCTCATGGTCTTACGGCAAAGAATCGTAGGCCTTTTAGATTTTTCGCTCCCTGGGTTATGCATGATTATTTCAATAATTTTGTCCATTCACACTGGGGGGTGGAGGATGACTGGTGCGGATCTGTTAAACAATTTACTGAGGATCTGAGGTTATGGAATAAAGAGGTTTTCGGCAATATATCCTATATAAAAGACAGATTATATCGAAGATTAGATGGGATTAATGCAAAGATGGCTTCGGTAGGTATCTCGGAGCACCTTGAGAGGTTACAAGGGGAGCTATGGGGTGAGCTTGAAAAACTTTTGGCACGGGAAGAAGTCATGTGGCTTCAATACTCTCAGGCTAATTGGTATGTGGATGGAGATCGTAATACTAGATACTTCCATTCTGTGGCTAATGGCAGACGAAGAAGGAATAAAATTGAAGCATTAAAGCTTGAATTTGGGGAATGGACATATAATGCAGCGGAAATTATGAGATTGGGAAGCCAATTCTTCGAAACTTTGTATACAGAAACCCATAATTATAGTGGATCTTTGGTATTCGGATGCACTTATCCTGAGATTGACGATGCAAATTTGCATATTCTGGGGAGATCGGTTGAAGAGCAAGAGATTAAAAGAGCTTTGTTTGATATGGGGCCATTGAAAGCACCAGGGCCAGACGGTTTCAATCCGCTATTTTTCCAAAGCCAATGGGAAACTGTAAGACCGTCAGTGATTGAATTAGTGAAAAGAGTTTTCAATGATCCGATGTGGATACGACAAATCAATGGGACTCAGATTGTTCTCATTCCGAAGGTGGAACATCCAGAGACATTTCGTGATTTTCGTCCTATAAGTCTTTGCAATGTTGTTTACAAGATTGTTACGAAGGTTATATCAAACAGACTCAAGGCGATTATGCCTTTGGTGATAGCCCCGAATCAGTGTAGTTTTGTTAAAGGGCGTCAGAGTTCAGATAATGTTATACTTGTGCAGGAGATCATTCACTCTATGAAGTCTTTAAAAAGAAAAAAGGGTTTCATGGCCATCAAGATTGATTTAGAGAAGGCTTATGATCGGGTGAGATGGAATTTTGTCTACGACTGTCTAAAAGAACTCAAGATTCCTGAATATCTGAGCAAAGTTATTCAAGCTTGTATGTCGACGTCTCATTTGCAATTGCTTTGGAATGGAGAAGCTACTAATATGTTTTGCCCTTCCAGAGGGGTTAGACAAGGTGACCCAATATCGCCGTATCTTTTTGTTATCATGATGGAAAGATTGGGGCATCTTATACAAACGACAGTTGAAGAAGGTGTTTGGCAACCGTTTAGGCTCTCCAAACAAGGTACTCCTGTCTCTCATATTTTTTTTGCTGATGATCTCATTTTGTTTGCAGAAGCAGATCTAGATAACGCAGGGGTTATTAAGGCTATCTTGGATGACTTCTGTGACATTTCGGGACAGAAAGTAAATGCTGGAAAATCAAGAGTTTACTTCTCAAAGGATGTAAATCATATAAAAAGTAGAGAAATCAGTGAATTTCTAAATTTTACTCCGACGTCAAATATGGGGAAATATCTGGGAATGCCAATTTTACATGAACGAAGATCAAAGGCTACGTACAGTTTTCTTCTGGATAAGATGGATGCTCGCCTAGCCAATTGGAAGTCTAACATGTTATCGATGGCTGCCAGGCATACTCTTGTGTCATCTGTTATGTCGGCTACGCCAACTTATGCTATGCAGACAGTACTTCTTCCTTTGGGACTTTGTGATGAAATTGACAAACGTTGTTGTAACTTCCTCTGGGGTAAGCAGAAAACCTCATCTAGTCTCCTGGGATAGTGTGTGTGCACGTAAGGAGAATGGAGGCCTTGGTCTTAGGTTGGCTCGGTACCAGAACCAGGCGTTCATGATGAAGCTTGGATGGAATATGATTAACAGAAGAGATTCGCTCTGGGTTAGGATTTTGCGTGAAAAATACAAAGCCGGGAATGATATTATTCCTAAAGTTGAGAAGCGCCAGTTTGAGTCTAGTACGTGGAGGGGTATTCGTAACTGTTGGGACAAGATCAAAGATAGCTTAACATGGAGAGTTACCAATGGACAGAACACTTCTTTCTGGAATGACATTTGGGTCCCGCATTTTGATAAGCTTCAGAGTTTGATAATCAGAGAATTGCCTAGAGATGCTAATGAATGGAGAGTAGCTGATTGTATCACTTCATCCGGACAGTGGGATATGAGAAAGTTTCAGCACCTACTTCTAAGTCATGTATGTACAGCTATTGCACGTGTTAATATTAATCAGCGTAATGGGGAGGATTTTCTGATATGGAGATGGTCTTCAGATGGAATGTTCAACATCAGATCTGCCTACAAATATCTAGTAGGCACCCCAGAACCTCTCAGTAATAACTCGAGGAGATGTGTTTGGAAATTGAAAGTCCCTCAAAGGTACCATTTTTTCTTGTGGTTGTGCTTTCATGGTCGTCTAATGACAAACTTAATGCGTTATCAGCGAGGTAGTCATCTGACGGGTTTTTGTGATATATGCCATAACTCAAACGAGTCTATACTCCACGTTTTGCGGGATTGTCCTTTCACTTCTGAATTATGGAAAGGATTCTTACCTCTGGATTGGCGTGATCAATTCTTTGGCTCTTTTGAGAGAAATGAATGGCTTACATGGTGTGCGGGGAGAAAAGAAGTTATACAGGGATTCGAGTTTCGTCTTTTGTTTTCGGTACTATGCCGACATATCTGGTTAGCTCGAAATGATAGATGTTTTAATAACAACACTTGGAGTAGTCATGCCATATTAGCCCGTGCTCGTGCCTGCTTAACATGGGGAAATACAAGTTTGGTTCAAAATAAGAGTGCAGAAAGGAATCAACAACAGTGGATGCCACCACCACTTGGGTGGGTGAAGATTAATACCGATGGATCTAGGAATGAAAACTTAGGGACTTGCACGTGTGGAGGTGTGTTGAGAGATCACAATGGTGAATTTTTGATGGGGTTTATGTATCAGATTGGGCAAGGAACGGTAGTATCTGCGGAAGCTTGGGGTGTTTTGTGGGGACTAAAAGTTGCATGGGATAGAGGATACAGAAAAATCATGATTGAGTCTGATTGTAGTGAAGTAATGGATATAATTCAGGGTAACGTTTCTCAGGAACACCCTGATTTTCAGCTTATTGTGGAGGTTCAAACGCTATTGGATAGAGATTGGGACGTGGAAATTTTATATTGCATTCGGGAGTTTAACACGGTGGCAGACACTATGGCAAAAGAAGCTTGGAAGATGGCGATTGATCTTCATATCACATTTTCGCCCCCTGATGCTATTACCGCCTTTTTAATTAATGATGTAAACAGGATGAATTTTCATGTTGACTCAGGAGGATAGCTTCTGATGTATTTGTAGAATATCTTTTATTATAAAAAAAAAAAAAAAAGGAGCTGGGTCCGGTACATCGTGTGTTGCACATAAGAAAGAACGGGGACATGATACTACAAATGGAATCTCGGCAAATTATGAGTTGCAATCCATCAACTTCAACAACCAATGTCCTCGAAGGAGTTGCTGCCAGCAGAGGTTTACCAAATAGTGTTTTTATTGGTAATCATGTAGAGAACTTGGTCTTGCTAGATAGACGAGATCAGAGCAGGTAAACTTGAAGAAAAGAGTAGGATCGATGTGGAGGTAGAAATGTGAACACACATCCGTGTTACTTTACATGTCACTTCTTTTCTTTTTCCTTCTTTAAATGACCACTAATTTTTATCTTGTATATCACTTCCAATTATGGTTTTTCTTATAACGGACAAATTATTCGTAGTTTTTTTTAATGTAAAAATCCACTAATAACAAATAAATCAGTACGTACAAGCTGGGCTATTCATGTTCTCTGTTCTTTTGTTTGTTGTTTCTGTTTTGTGAGTGTTTCTATTTATTTTTTTTTTTTTGGAATCGAAGGACAAGATTTAATCTTGGTAGAGTTTTTCACAGTTAGTTTACATAATATATTCGGCAACCAAAAGCCAGTGCAAAACTAAACTATTATCCCACAGAACACCGGCACACAGGAACCTACAAGACCACACTCTCCTTTTATTTAATTTCAGGATTATAAATTATACATTTTCAGTTGAAAGATATCTTATGTTCTCATATATGTACAATTGTAACGTAGTTTTTCTATTTACAAGAACTAGCCCTATCCAATATAATTAGTATAGGATCTCCCATTTATCAAATACGACCTTTGCGTGCATAATATCTTCCAGGTGTGCAGAATATCTTCCCTTGTTTGCAGAATATCTTCCTTGTGTGCAATATTCTTCCTATAAGTGTGCAAAAACCTTCCCTATGTGTGCAAAAATCTTCCCTATATGTACAAAAATCTTCCCTCCGTGTGCAGATATCTTCTCAGGTCCCATTTGACAATTAAGTTACCAATGATGTCTTTTTTAGCAATCCTCCCTAGGTTAAATTGTGTATAACCCATGAACTATGGACTATATACAGATGACATCCGTAATATATAAAACTCTACAATGAAATCCGATAAACTCTTATATTTATGTTGATAACACCCTCATGATTAATTTTATACATTATTTATTCACGCATAGCTTAAAGTTTAAGGGGTATATATATTCACATAAAAATAAAGTTTAAGAGAGAATATATAGTTGATAGTTGAAAATTATCCATATAGATTTGAAAACTTGTGGAGGTTTATTATTACATTTTAAAATTTAAGAAGATTATTTGCACATGATCCAAAATTTAGGAGAATTTATTGTAATTTAGTCAAATTTTTAAAATTTAAGATTTGTGGATGTAGAATGTATGGAGGATATAAATCCAACATGCATGCACTAATTTGAGGTTTAGTGGATGGAGCAATGATATTCCCTAGTGGAAAGACTTCAAATCAAAAGTCAAAGTATAATGCGACGGCCAACACATGCATGCTATATATATAACAATAAAAAAATTGAGTACCATTTAACAATAAATAGATAATGGAATATATAAAAACAATACCTAGATAATATGTTAATTTTAATATTTTATAAAGCAACTATATAAAATGGAGAGTTTTCTTTATTCCACTAATGGACTCAACGCGTGAACAAGAAAGTTAAAACCACTTATTTCATGCCTAAATTTATATAGGTCTTGAAATTTTTATTGAATTAATATTTTTCTTATTTTGAATTTATTGTAATATTATAAGTTTGTTTCATGTTTAAGTTGAATAAATGGGACATGACATATTGTTTAAAAGAAATTAATTTCTCACCAATCAACTCAATCATGATTGGCTCACTTAAACCATGTAATATTTAATTCTGTTTATTACTACAAATTATTCAGGTAAAACAAAACTCCTATTAATTTTTTCCTTGCATTAAATATCAGAGGGAATATTAGTTTTCCCTTGTATATTATAATACTTTTAATTGCTACAAATTAAGTATCATAATATTCTAATTTAGAATTAGGATAGATATCAAAGCACTATTGCCTAACACCTGGATGCAACATCCAAAAAGGGAAATGAATCAATGATGACATATGATTTAATTATTTATCGATGAAACTTTTATTTTTATCATATGTAAAAAAGATTGTGGATTGCCAAACTAATATTTATAAAAAAAAATAAACGAAGATGTAATTTGTATCTCAACTCACATCAAGTAGCTTTCATTTTGTTTATAATATGAACTTTCATATTATAATTTTAATTTTAAAAAGGTATTGCTACTTAACTCAAATAATTATAAATAACTGGGTAAATCTTTTGAATATTGCTTGAAATTTAAGAAACAAGTCATCCTACTTGTAATTTATTAATATTGCGACTTGCAATTAAATTTATATTCTATGTGGAATTAGTGGTCATAATATTGATTTTGGAGAGGAATATAATAAATTAATTGAAGACAGTATATTGGGGTAGTTCAACTTTTTGTTTTGGAGATACTTTTGACCATCAGATCATACCTATTTTGTCAAAATCCTGCATTGACTTGCCAAACCCGTCTTTAGGCCAAACTGATATATCCTTTTATATATATTTATTTATGCATGGATATTGTCATTTATTTTTTGTCTTTTACAATCTATATATATATATATATATATGGAAAAAAACTCAGAAACCCTAGGTTAATTTAGAAGATATAAAGGCTAGCACAAGAAATTATCATTGGAAGTCTTTGATCAGAGACCTATCTAAATGGCATCCATGACGAACTGAATTTTTTAGTAATTATATCAGAATGATATATTTTGACTAAAATATTTATTTTTTAATTTCAGCCAAAATTAATTAAAATCTAGTTTAATAAAACAACTTTAAACTACTATTAATCCAGGAGTATTTAATTATTAATTTATTATATATGTTCAAAATATTTAAACAAATAAATATCAAATTTTTTTTTTATTTTTTGTCCAATTCACTTCTTCATGTTTATTGATTATATGAGGCAAATTTCATGTTTGACAACTATATGCAAAAAAAAAAAATTAATAGTATGACACAAGTGACTTCGTGACTATCTTTTTCATCATGATAATTTATTTTTCATATCACTAATTCATTAATTAATTATAAAATTATTAACAATAAAAAATCTGAACAAATATTAAATTCATATATGGCAAAGCTAATTAAGAAAAAGCACATACGATTCATTTTTTAATATTTTGAACATGTATCATCGTTCAAGAGAATTGTGTGTGTGTGTGTGTGTGTGAGAGAGAGAGAGAGAGAGAGAGAGAGTGTGTGTGTGACCTTTTTTGTCTGTTTGTTGGGTTGGGACTGATCCGTGATTCTCAATTGTGGATCCACATAAATCGTTTACGCCTCACTTTCTATTGTGTGTGATAATTTAAAACGTGGCTCCACTCACTGTGACTCTCCGTTCAAATCATTCCAGAAACTGAAGAGTAAATAAATAAAACCAAAATAGAAAGCTGGAGTGGCACTTATATTTTAATTTTTCTTTTTGACGTCAAGAAATTACAGATTATGTCACAAAAATTACCGAAAGAAAACTGTCCAGCAGTAATCCAATGTCGTCACAAAGATACTCACTTTCGTGCATGTAATGGATAGAGATTTGTTAAATAGACGCATGGCCCAACGAATGGAAGAGATTTGGGGCATCTATTGTGTCTCCTTTTAATGCTTGGAGCCCGTTTGGTTCAACCTCATTGCATGCCTGCAATAGTAATCATGATTGCATTACCAAGGGAAGAGTGTTTGGTTGCTCTTTAACATGGTAATAGGGTTTACCATGGTAATGATGATTACCAAAAAATTGGTAATCCACATTCATACCTCCCCCCTATGAATCCTCATTACCATCCTATTGCATAGTTAAAAAAGTCCAATTTACCCTTTAGTTTCACGTGTCTATTTCACTTATCTCATTTCATTTGCAACAACCGTCCCCTGCCACTGCCGCCACCTCCTCCTCCTTCGCCAACCCCCGCCGCCACCACCTCCTCCTCCTCCACCCCCCGCCGCGGCCACTTCCTCCACCGCCCCCACAATAGTCGCCGTCGCCTCCTCCTCCTACTCCACCCACTGTGACCTCCTCCTCTGCCACCCCCACCACCATCACAACCTCCTCCTCCTCTGCCGCCCTTCGCCACAGCCACAATTTCCTCCACCCACCGCCACCACCACCTCCTCCTCTGCCACGACCTCCTCCTCCTCCACCACCCCCAGCTGCTGCCACCTCCACTTCCTCCTACTTCTCTACCCACCGCCACCACCTCCTCCTCCACCACTCCCCACAATCGATGCCGCCGCCACCTCCTCCTCCCCCACCCCCCACCGCTGCCACAATCTCCTCCTCCTCTGCCACCCCTTACCGCCACCACGATCTCCTCCACCCAACGCTGTCGCCACCACCTTCTCCTCTGCCACCCCCTGTCGCCACCACGACCTCCTCCTCCTCCACCACCCCCTACCGCCCCCACCTCCACCTCCTTCACCACCTGGCACCCCCACTACCTCTTCCTCCTCCATCTCTGCCGCTATCAACTCCTAACTATTTTTTCTACAAAGATTATATAAGGGTAAAATAAACTTTATGCAATATATTAATTTTAAATAATTGTTAAAATATTAACCCATTGCACCTTACTTAAAAACCAAACCAAATACTACCCCTGTAATTAATATTGCATTGCATTACCATTACATCGCACTGCACTGCATTACAGGGTGTAATGGGATCGAACCAAACGAGCCCCTGGTGTCCCAACCTCTCAAGTTTTTTGCTTATTTCTTCATGTTATTAGATTCAGCCTAAAATGAGTGATATTTTGATATCTTGTGCTCATATAAAATGATGCAATTTTGAATTTTGTATAATTTTTCAAAGAAGAAATACTCTAAAATAATGCATTATTCATTCATTTATTTTTAAAAAATCGCAAAAATTTTAAACTGTAACATTTTATGTTCATAGGATATCAAAATGTCACTCACTTTAAGTAGAATTTAATTATACAAAAAAATAAGAACAAGACACCTGGGAAGTTTAAAACTTATGAGGAGTATTAGAAAACACATTGGAGATGGAACATTAGAGACCCATACCCCAAGTTATTGAGGATAGTGAAACGGGCATGGGATTTGTGTTTGATGCTATTAATTTTGCTAATAGAGAATGAGATTGTTGTCATCCTTTCAGAAATTATTATTAAGTATTCTAGATTCCTTGTCCATAGGAATTTGTAAGTGTTGATCACAATTAGGGACAATGAAGATCTCCACTTAGCTATAATTCTCTTGCTAAGTTGGTCCATACAGGATGGAGAATACTTTTTTTTTTTTTTCAATCCTTGATCAAACAACTCTTTATCAAGAGGTGGTGTTTGATGAGGGAAGCTAGTCTCTGATTAACTTGCAGTTTGGTTTCTTTATATATATATATATATAACAAAAAAGCGGTAAACCACCCCTACATTATAGCAGAGAGAAAGAGATCTTCTATTCTCTTGAAGTGGAGACCATGTGGAAGCTCTAAATAATGCTCGTTTGAGCAGAAGCAGCATCAGAGAGGAATATCTCCATTAACCTCTCTCTCCATTTTCTCTTCATTGAATGTCTTCACCATTGGATCAAATTTCAATTGTTGGGACTTAATGCCATATAAAAATATTAATATAATATTAAATATAACATTAAGTCTCAACCATTGAAACTTGATCTAATGGTGGAGACATTCAATGGAGAGGAAATGGAGAGAAAAATCAATGGAGATCTTATTTTCCGGAGCAGCATACCATGATTTTCCAAAATCAGAACTAAGTGTTTATGCAAGTCGTTGTTGCCAACCATACTTAACTGAATAGCGTCCAAACAATCACTAAGGAGGCATATATTCTTGTGTCCCCTATATCCCATGCTCTTTTAAACTCAATAAGACATGCCCACCAAAGTTTGACCATAAGAGGGTCACCATCTGGAAGGTTCAGCACGAATGCCTCTAAAAGCTTTGCGCTAGCTAGCGTCTTTGATAAAACCTCCAATGGCCTACATGCCACTATTGCAGGAGTTCTCACCATACACTGGAACACAAAAGCAATCCTCCTTCATCTTTTGGCTTTCCTCTCATCAGTATTGATGTGCTTCGACCGAGTTCTAGTTGTATTAAAGTTGAACACAGTTGTCATTGCCCTTTCTCGACTCCTGTCACCCTGATCGTGTAACCCTAGCTTTTCTCTTTAATTCATTTTATTTCATTTCCTAAGTGGTGCTTAATGTTTTATTTTCTTTTCAGCCATTAGGTATGTCAGTTAGAATTTGTCATCCACGCTAGCATCCATGTCACAAGTTTTGGTCAAACACATTCTCATTATCGGCTAATGTTTTAAGGATTGATGACAATGTCATTTTTGACCCATTTTCAAAATTTATGTTTACTATGGTACCTCCGAAAAGGATAGGGTGTTAAGCTACGTACGCTATATTTTTGCACTTTCACTCTTTAATATACTATTGTCATTATCAACGGTCAAAAGACGAGTCAATGGTTAGTTGTCCTGGGAGCAACATATATAGCTCAAGTGATTTTTTTTTTTTAGTTTATTAAGTTTTACATCATGAAAAAATCATGACATAAATCAATTCAACTTATCAGAGAGATTCTCCACTTAATCTATTAAGATTATTTGGGTGAGATCCTTACTTGAATAACTCTCTGTACAATTTATCTTTCTCTAGCTAGATTTCAGTTCCATTTTCAGTATATACCATTTTGGTATCAGAACTCTATTCATTGGTATCATACCCTCTTAGTTGGTATCAATCTCCAAAGAAGGAGAGCAATGGAGATATGTGAAATTGTGAATCTTCCTTTCAGATACAATCCCTAATCTATCACAGTATTCCAAACCGAAATCTCAATTCACAAAACAATCCCATGAGATGCACAATCACTCCCTATTTCCTTTATACAACCCCTAGAACAAGACAACAAGGTGATCCTTTGAACATAGGCAATTTCAAATCAATGTTTAAGAACCTTAAAGTACCGCAACTAACATGTAGCTTAATGACAGTTCTAAAATATCTACTCAATCACAATTTTCAATTCCCAGTAGCAATAATAAGTTACCACAGAACATGAACCTCACCAACACAATTAAATTCACTCATGTAACATGTAACTCAATTTTCTTTTTCTTCCCCCCCCCGTTCATAGTCACAAAAACCTCGTAACACACTCCCTCAGGTGTGTTGGAGGCCGCAAAATACATTATGGTTTTAAAAAATCATATAAAAAGTTAGGGATCTTTTACATTTTCAAAATTCTTATAGAAGATTAAAATTATTATTTATATTTAAAAATATGATGAATATTGATTTTTATAAAATTTTTTTGGTACTTTATAAATTTCATAATTATTTTTTAATGTATATGATCAGCAAAAAAAAATTGTAGTATTTAAATTATTTATGTGATATGATTGTTTATTTGTGTAAGTACATATATTTAAACTTTAATTAAGAGAGATGATCAGAGAAAATGTAGGGAGCTTGGTTAGGGGCAATTTAGTATTTACACATTTATATTTTAATTTTTATCCTTCTAAATAATTACAACTTTTAAGTCCTTCTTCCATATAAATATTACTCCCTCGTTGTCTTTCTTTCTAATTTTCCCATCAAATTATCAATAAGCTTAGCTTATTGCACGGCATCCTAAGATAATTAAGTCGGATTCGATGGATATAAAATAATAGTAGTTGTTATACTATATGTTTAGAAAATTTAAGATATACACGTTTAATAAATATTAGTGGTGTATGGTTTAGGTGAGAATAATTAAATTCCACTAAATATATTAGTTCAAATAAATAATTGATTGGATACTATAAACTTCACAAGATAATTCAAAGGGATTAAATCCTCCCAAAATAACAAAATCCAAATCCAGGCCTACACTTTCAATAAATTCCTAATCAGGCCATGAGGCCTGATTAAGGATTTTAGAATGTTGTTGAACGGTCAAAATGCCCCTATTCAATTAAAAAATGAAGATTTTTAATATGCAAATTCCCATATACTTTTAACCCTAATACTAGAATTTACGTTTCTTTGAATCATTACGATATTAACTTTTAGTTGACTTGTGACATCATTGAAAGGTAAGTTCTAACAATTTCTAATAAAACCTTAATATTTCACCATGTATATGGGATGTATGTGGAATAATCATTACTAATCTCAGAAATTTGATTTTCTTCCTCATAGCGTTTTGGGATTTTCTTCCTTACCGTTAATCAAAATTATCGATTTATTGGTATTTTTTCGAATCAACAAACTATGCCAGTTCCCAGTTAGCATTTTTTTAAATTTCCGAACTTGAGATCAATTTGAAGATATTTTCCAGAATGCTCTTGAACTTGTGTGGATGAATTGGATAGGGTGTGGGATAATTCTTATCCTTACCCTTCACTCATCGAGTTCTGTCTCTTTTCTGATGGAAGTGTCAATGTCTTTTTATTGTGATATATGATCCATCAGTTTCTTACCAAAAAAGAAAAAGGAAAAAGACACTGCACATATGAAACTATATAAACTACTAAAATATTAAGACATCTATGCCTGACATTGTGGCCCTGGGAATCAACAAGGGCTCTTGGCATTTGACATATTCAAACGTCTGTCAATTTGGGTGTCTGTGAAATTCTTGATTGATTCTTATTGTTGTCTAATCGGTTAACTTAGGAAAAGGCCAAAAGTTTCAAGCATTATGGAAATTCATTTTAAACGGAAGCAAGCTCCATATGTATTGGCTGCTACAAAGCAGCTTTCTAGTAAGATCAATGCCTTCAATTGATCACCAATATTAGTTTTCAACATTTTGAGAATTCAATTTCCTGCAAGATTAAGCAACTGTCAAGCTTATGTGTGTGTGTATATATAGCATGTGTATATATATATTCTAATGATTCAAAGAAGTGTAGATTCTAACGTTTGAGGTATAGGTATATGGGAATCTACAAATTAAAAATTTTCATTTTTCAACCGAATAGGGGCAATATGGTTTTTCAACAACATTCTAAAATCCCTAATTAAGCCACATGGTCTAAATAGGAATTTGTTGAAAGTGTGGCTTGAATTTGGATTTCACTATTTCGGAAGGATTTAATTAGGATTCTCCCTAATTCAAACTATAAATAACTAAGATTCTTTTAATTTGTGGCAGATTTCATCTTCTGTTTTTCCCTTTTAATAAGCTAAGAAGGAAATAATGATTAAAAGCTCCTTTCTCGAAAATTCTTCAATTTAGCTATTAAGATTATTTACTGAGATCCTTTCTTAAATAACTATTCATAGATTTTATCTTTCTTTAACTTTTAATTTCAATTTTAGTACATACTATCTTGGTATCAGAATGCTATCAATTAGTATCAGACCTTCATTTTAATTAGGGTTGTAACACAGTTTTTGAGATACAACATATAGTGAACTATCAAATATTTTTTCTAATTTCATAGCAATATATAAGTGCCCGTTTGGTTCATAGAGTCAGAAGTAATGTAGTGAAATGTAATGGAATATAATATAATGATGATTACATGAATTTGTTTAGTTCGTCGTATATGCATAAAAACATTTGGTTGGATTACATCGAATATGAGAATAATATAGCAAGAGACAAAATTACCACTATCTATCTATATATATATGTATAATGTACACGTTGAGTTGATGATGATTTTTTTTTAATTTGTGCAGTGTACACGTTGGGTTCATAATAATTTTTAATATTTAATAGTGGAAATATTATGCAAGGTACAGATTGGGTTTATGGCCTTTTTTTAATATTTAATTATGAAAATATTATTTAATATTTTTAGTGGCAGAATATAATTTTTTTATTTTTTAGTGGGGGGAATATTTTTTAAATTTTTATATAATTAATTAATTTTTTAAAAAATATTTAATGGTGGTAATTATTTAATATTTAACAACATTTATGAGTGGGTATTTTTGTGAAATTAAAAAATTCCAATGGCAATAATGTCTTTTTCACTTGATTTTAGGATGTATACATCTCCCTTCATCAGTCCTAATAGTGTAATCACGATTACATCAAATAATGTAATCAAGATTACAAAATGTGATCCTTTTTATATTAAATAAGTCCAATGAAATGCTATAATTAGTCTGTTGTATCAGGGATTACATAATCCTTTCCCATGAAATCGAACCAAACATGCTATAAATGACTAGGGGCATAAATAACTATGTAAATAACAATATGTAATTTTTTTTAAAAAATGTCATAGCAATGGTTTTTCTTATATTCCATCACTAATTATACAATAACACAATTAAAAACACTTACTAGACTATGAAAATTAACTTGAAACAATGTGAGAGATAAAATTTGACGAAACCTTGAAGGCCTGAGTACGTAAAGACATTCAGGTGTCTTTCACGGGTAAAATGCAATATCTTTTAAACATTGATTTCAATACATATCATTATAATATAAGAGCCTATCAATTGGTATCAGAATCCTATCAATTGATATGAGAACTAATAACACTATCAATGAATATCATAATTATATCCATTGGTATGAATCAGAATCCTATCATTTAATATTAGAACTGATAACACTATTAACGAATATCAGAATTCTATCCATTGGTATTCCACAAACATCCCACCCCATTTAATCCCCTTATTTTCTAAGCTTAATCATCAAGTTGTCAACCGTAGGAATTGGCGGAACTGGTTTGGGTGCTCATGGGGCACCAAACAAATTTGAATCGTCTATATTTATTTTTTTAGAAAATTAAATGGGTATAAAATCTAAAATAAAGGTAACATATTAACTATCACTTTCTTAAAAAAATAATTTTTTTAATTTGAAAACGGTCGTTGAAAATTTTGGATATGAATAGTACAAATCAGATTTGGATAGTTTAGATCTCATAATCTTATGAGTTTGTCACCAAATAGGATTACATACCCTATGAACATTCTTGCTATGGATCATTATTAAGAATATTGAGATGCAAGGTATATGAATAAATATTTAAATTACATTTATTTTTTGTGCTTATTTTAAAATTTTTACAAATTTTTTGTTGTATAGTAATTTTAATATGATTTTGTGTCATGTGTTCACATCTCTCGTACTAGAGTGTGTTTAAGCTTACGATCAGCTTGACAGTTTTGGCCTTTTGGGTACATGGTTTCTTTTTGTGATTGGAACCATAGAATTTTGTCTTAATTTATTTATTCCAAGTCAACAACATAAATTAAGTGAAACCAAACCTCTTGCTAATGACTCCTAAGATAAAGTATCGACTATGAAGAAACAAATAAAATTATAAATAAGCTTACTTATCACACGGTATCATCAGATAATTAATTCGAATTCCATGGATATAAAATTGGGGTAGTTGTTATACTAAGATTATGTGCATATGTCATCTTCTTCTGCTTTTTAACCCTTTCAATAAGCTAAGCCGGAACTATATTAATATATATGTGTGTATATATATATTATGTGAAAGATAAACTTTGACGAAACCTTGAAGGCCTGAGTACGTAAAGACGTTCAAGTGTCTTTCACGGGTAAAATGATATTTAAAAATTGATTTCAATACATACCATTGTGATATAAGAGGCTATGAATTGGTATCAGAATCCTATCCATTGATATCAAAACTAATAATATATCAAAATTCTATCCATTGGTATGTATCAAAATCCTATCCTTTGATATCAGAACTGATAACACTATCAATGAATATCAGTCGTTAAACTTTCATATGCGTAAACTTTTATAAGGCTGTCTAATAAGTATTAGTTATTAATTATTTAGGAGATAAGAGTTATTTGAGATTTTTGTGTTGTCAATTGTTGTTTTGGATGAAAAATTAATATTCAAAAATATGTTTGTCTTTCTTTCTTAGGTGCAGATTTTAATCCTAGAGTTACTTCTCTTTTCTTATTCTTTCCCCAGTAACTCTTCTACCTTCCCCATATATATTTCTTTCTCACAATATATCTGAGAGCATGACGACTATTAATATCTCTTACAAAATATTGAGAGCAAGATGATTGATTAGACTTTCGGATATTGATAGCAAGATAATTACTTACTTTCGGCTTCACATTTCTCTACGCTATATGTATCTCACTGATCACTGCATGAACAAATTCTCACTCACCGGTTACTCTACTTTATTTCTTTTGATGGGCTTCCTTTCATTCAAAATTGTTTTCAAATTCTTTCAAATGCTTTGTAAATTGTGATACGCTGCATCCCCTTATTTTCTAAGCTTAATCATCAAGTTGTCAACCCTAGGAATTGACGGAACCGATTTGGGTGCTCATGGGTACCCAAACAAATCTGAATCGTCTATATTTATTTTTTTAAAAAATTAAATGGGTATAAAATATAAAATAAATATAACATATTAACTATCACTTTCTTAAAAAATAATTTTTTTAATTTGAAAACGGTCGGTTGAAAATTTTGGATATGAATCGTACAAATTAGATTTAGATAGTTTAGATCTCATAATCTTATGAGTTTGGCACCAAATAGGATTACAAACCCTATGAACATTCTTGCTGTGGATCATTATTAAGAATATTGATCAGCAAGGTGTATGAATAAAACTTTAAGTTACATTTATTTTTTGTTCTTATTTTAAAATTTTTACAAATTTTTTGTTGTATAGTAATTTTTATAATCTAATTCTATCTTTTGTTGGTTAATTATTAAAATAGATGAACGCCTATGATTTTTACATGAGTTATGTCACGAGTTCACATCTCTCATACTAGAGTTTGTTTTAAGTTTATAAGCTTGATAGTACTGGGTACATGGTTTCTTTTCGCTATTGGATCCATAGAATTTTGTTTTTATTTGTTTATAACAAGTTAACAACATAAATTAAGTGAAGCCAAACCTCTTGCTAAAACTACTCCTAAGATAAAGTATCGACTATGAAGAAACAAATAAAATTATAAATAAGCTTAACGGTATCCTAAGATAATTAATTCGGATTCCATGGATATAAAATCGGGGTAGTTGTTGTATTAAGATTATGCGCAGATTTCATTTTATTCTGCTTTTTTCCCCTTTCAATAAGCTAAGCAGGAACTATATATATATATATATATATAGATCTATATATCCTAGACTAGCGTGTCATATCATATTTTCATCGTCATATCGATTTCACGGGACATTGATATCTCTCCCTATCCTTCTTATTGTTCATCTCAGGTCCATCGAGTCCCAAGTGCAAAATGTCAGACAATATTCCTTTTATTCCTCTCCAAATTCTCGAAACAATTCTACTGAGCCTAGACATCCAAACCCTAATTCAATGCACATTCGTGTGCAGAGCGTGGAACTCTCTTATTACTGGTCCTGATTTCATATTACGTGAAGTCATCCTTGTTAGATCTTTGAAACAAACCGAAAGACAAAGGGTTCAAGGAAGGGAGGTGATCCATATTGGAGAAAGTTTTTCGCTACATTTGGACAATGACAAATTTGATTTGCTTCGAATAGTGGAACGTTCTACCATCAATGGCGGCAAAAGGGCACAAATGGTGGGTATAAGCAATGGTTTGATATGTCTTGCTAATATTTTTACTAGCAATATTTTTCTCTGGAACCCAACAATTCAAAAATGTGTATGTCTTCCAAGACACACAATGACTTCAGGTGTAAAAAAGTTATCTCTAGGGTTTGGTTTTGTCCGTAGGAGCAATGATTTTAAGGTTGTAAAGCTTGTTTCTCATCCTGATAATAGGGTTCATTCGGCTTGGGTTTTATCATACCTCACTTGGTCATGGAAACATATCACTCGCAGTACTCCTCCTCCTTGTCATATCAATAACTTTTCATCCCCCGTGCTCACCAATGGTGTACTTCATTGGATTGCTTGTAGCATAGACCGAAAATTTGAGTTTATACTTACATTTGATCTTGCAAGTGAAGTGTTTGGAGAAATATCCCTTCCTAGGGATGATATTGGCATTCCATTTTCAATAGTGGCAGCTGGGGATTCAATTGCTGCCTCACAGAGTCAATATGTTTCACGTGTTGAAACAGTGTCCGTGTGGGTTATGAAACAATATGGGGTCCATGAATCATGGGTAAAAATATTTACGACAAAGGAGTTGGGTCCGGTACATCGTGTGTTGCACATAAGAAAGAACGGGGACATAATACTACAAATGGAATCTCGGCAAATTATGAGTTACAATCCATCAACTTCAACAACCAATGTCCTCGAAGGAGTTGCTGCCAGCAGAGGTTTACCAAATAGTGTTTTTATTGGTAATCATGTAGAGAACTTGGTCTTGCTAGATAGACGAGAGCAGGTAAACTTGAAGAAAAGAGTAGGATCGATGTGGAGGTAGAAATGTAAACACACATCCGTGTTACTTTACATGTCACTTCTTTTCCTTTTCCTTTTTTAAATGACCACTAATTTTTATCTTGTATATCACTTCCAATTATGGTTTTTCTTATAACGGACAAATTATTCGTAGTTTTTTTCAGTACGTACAAGCTGGGGCTACTCATGTTCTCTGTTCTTTTGTTTGTTGTTTCTGTTTTGTGAGTGTTTCTGTTTTTTTTGGAATCGAAGGACAAGATTTAATCTTGGTAGAGTTTTTCACAGTTAGTTTACATAATATATTCGGCAACCAAAAGCCAATGCAAAACTAAACTATTATCCCATATCAGCAAGCACTTGTCTGACACAGTAGTCTGGTGTTTCCATCATACGAAGCCAATCCCCTTCCATATTCAGAGCCCGCTTTGCCAATGTATCAGCACACCTTAAAGCCCCCCTTTTGGCGTGAACGATCTCAAGATCCCTGGACGTGGGAGGATATCCTCTGCCGAACTTCCTCTACTTCAGAGCTGTGCGGGTGTAATGGATTACTAGCTGCAAATAATAATTGTACGGCTTCAAGAGAATCAGAGTAAAGTTTGATTTTCTTCAAGCCCATTTCTTGACAGACTTGTAATCCCACTTTAATGGCCTGTAGTTCTGCCACCACTATTGGAATAAATTCAAGTTTCCTTTGGAATCCCATGATCCAATTACAATGGCACAGTCCCCAACAAGACCCCCACAAGCTGCTTGCCCGTGTTGAGTGCGAGAGCCATCCACATCTACATGAACATATCCTGGTGTTGGTTTACCCCAACGCTCCTCAGGTCTGACTGGAAAATTAAATAGCTGGTGTTTAAATTTACTGTTTTCAACTTCCTCCATGAGATGGTGGAGGCATCTGTGCATTAGGCTTTAGGATCAGTCACAATTCCCATAAAAAATTCTCCTATATCTATTCTTCCATATTATCCAACATGCCATCCCAAAGACTCTTCCCCAAGGCCCATTAGCAACTTTCCGACTACTCGGTTCAAGTGTTTCATTCCACCATAGCCACACCTACAAATCACTAGAAAAGAAAGAACTATAATATAATGGGTTAATTAATGTCATCCACATGTTACTAGCTCTTTCACAGTCTCTTAGAATATGTAAAATTGTCTCCTCACTTTGATACTCAAATGGGCACACTTTATTTTCACTAATTCCTCACTCGGAGTGTGTTTGTTGAGATTCTCTCATGGTAGACCTGTCACATAAAATATTTAACTTTCTCTGGAAGTGGCCACCACCATAGATTCTTCCAGCTTGGATCGACCGTCTGCAAATTTTGGTTATACATCAGATTATAGGCTGAACGAACACTAAAGTTTCCATCCGAAGATGGCCTCCAATAATAAATATCCATCCCAGTTAATGTGGGTGGATTCACCACCTTCATTTTTTCTATCACCCAATTCGAAAGGAACATTGTCCACTTGTCTACATTCCAGGAACCATCAGTATTCACAAATTGGTTCACTTTAGCATCGGGCTCAAACAAGTAGGAGTTTCTTTCTACAAATTGCAGGTTGTATTGTAGGTTTCGGCTACTTCCTAGCTAGGCTGCTTTTGGGGGGGTCCCATGAACTTTTTGTTACTAGTTCTAGCCTTAAGTCTTGGACTTGACCATCAAGCCTCATTGTTTTCATCTTTCATGTCGCAGCTTCTTGGTGGAGTTTGGGGTCTGAAGAGGTTGTGTTTTTCTTCCTTCATGATATTTTCTTCCATCTTCTCCTTTGATTTTCTTTCTTCTTTTTTGGTTTTCTTTAGTCTCAACACAGATCTAGATATTTTTGAGTTTCCTCTGCCATTTCGATTCTGGGTCCTGACTCGAAGTATTTTTTTTCCATGACATCAACTTCATTTTTCCTACAAGCCCAGACCCGTCCGGCTTTTATTCACTCGCCCCGGCTTCCGGCTTAAACTCTGGTTTGCAGCTGTCCAACGCGGCTGAATCATTCAGATTGCTTAAAACACAAACACCAGCCATTCGCCGGCCGGACCAGCTTGACCATCAGGTCCTGTCCGACCATCCGGTCCGGTCCAACTTTGAAAACATTGCTCTGCTGCTTGAAGGTTGCTCGAGCCCTGTGAAAGATTGCTTCAATCAAATGCTAACAATGAAAGGTTTTCATGAGTCCTGTGAAAAGAGTGAATTTTATTTATCCCGTGTCACTTTCACCACCACACACATCAACCGAGCGGGTTATTTTTCTTATTTAGCTTATTTTATTTAGCCAAGGAGCTTTTTCTTTGCCTTGAGGGGCGTAGTTTTGAAAATCAGATCGGGTTGGCCGGTTTAGGTCGTAAATTGGCCAACCAATAATACGATCAAGCTGGCCTAATAATTAACTCCAATTCAACCGGTTTTTGCGTAATTTAATCACCAGTTTTTTTTAAATATTTTATTTAGAATTTCATATAAATAACCATAAAATCTTTATTTTCTCATTAGTCTAGTCCCGGTTTAACTCCAATCTGACTCACGACCCTTAACCCAATACCCTGCCTGGTTCAGTGCCCGGTCCGAGTTTCAAAACCTTGCTAAGGAGCTTTTTCAAAGTCTAAATCTCTATCCATCTACTTCTGATCTTAAATATAAGACATAGTTTACTTTTTTTAGAGAAATGACGGAAGTTAAATAAGTTGCTTAATCATATCATATATTATATATCTTTAAATTATACATCATTTTATAAGTTAGGTAAAATAGTTAGGAGAAAAAAAGATAAATATAAATATTTAAAAATAATTTAATTAGTTTTCTTAATATCTCAAAAAAAGTCAACTCTCTTATATTTAAAACTAGAGGGAGTATTTTTTAATCATTTTTATTTCTTTTTTTTATATTTTAAATTTTACGTAAAATTTTAAATTTAAATTTAAATGCATAAGTGGGAGAATAATAGAAAAAGAACTTTAAAATTGCAAAATCTCAAATAAAGTATTTCTCATAAAATGAGTTGTGAATTACTTTTCAAGGCTTGTTATTACTTTATCAATTCTTAGTAACAAACATGATTTTGGATTTTATAATTTCAAAGTTATTTTTCTGTCATTTTTCATATTTATTTAGTATATTATGTAAAAAAATTAAAAAAACTAGCCATCTCAAAAGGCCAAATATATTTTTACACCAGTTCTGTGATGTTATTTAGTTTAAAACTTCATATATTATGGTGTTATTATATTGACAATAAGTCTTTTATGAATTTATTTTTTATCTATATTATGTATATAATGATTTTTTATTTAATTATCACATCACCAATCCAACCAAGAGGTTAGACCGATTCAACTGTTTGAACTATATATAACCTGTTGACCTTTCCGGCTCGACATCTGGTCCAACTTTCAAAATATTGCATCAAGGTACCTTCTCTAGGGTGCCTATTAAAATTTCACCAGCTTCCCAAGCATTTTTTTTTTTCCTTGATTTTCTCATTATTATTAAATTCTATGTAAATTTGGTGACATTTTGTTTTCTTAACAGTATAAATAATGAGCAATTTTGAATTTTTTATGATTTTTTAAAAAATAAATAAAAATACATAATTTTAGAATATATTTTTCTTTGAAAAACATAAAAAAATAAATTTATATCATTTGATGTCTACGAACTCCGAATCGAATATCGGATGATAATATTAAAAAAAAAAATCACTCATTTTATATATAATCTAATTATTACATGAAGAATGGGGAAAAAACTTTTGAACAGCTAGGGCACAGTACAAAGTTTATTAAACAGAGATAAGTTAGAGGATTCAAACACTCAATCGAGTGGAAGATCTCAATGGCGTGGCCATCTCATCAGCTGGTCTGCGCGTACAATGAATCTTTTGTAAATGTTGAGGCGTTATTCTGTATGGGCCTCTAATTGGGTCTGACTATCTAATGAACTTAGACTTCCTCTGTTTGGTCGTTGCAATCGCTATGGGCTTCCTATGAAGTGCCTGGATTCACTTGATGGGAGGCCCATTAATTTGTAATACCAATCCTAGTTAAACAAAAAAAAAAGGTCTGGTTATCAAAAATAATAGAATAAAATATTCTAACCACCCTTATATTTTGCCTTAATTACACAGACCTCTCCTCTATTTTGAAAACATATACTTAAATCCAAACCGTTAATTCCATTAAGGATTTTTATTTTTTAATTAAAATTTATATTAAAATAAATTTTATTTATTAATTTATCCTTCATAGTTGCTAATTTCCTAATTTTGACTAAAATTTTTTAAGTAATTTAAGAGTTTCTTTTTCTTTTTCTTAACTTATTTTTTACTTTTGTAAATATTTATATGTTAAATTTTTTTTATATTAAGATAAATAATTAATTTAATTAATATAGACATAGAAAACTTAATTAAAAATATGATCAATCCTATTAATAGATGCATACTAAAATAAACATGTTTATAAATTTTTTTGCGAAAAATGTATTTAAAAAATTAAAATTTAAAATTAATATAAGCCATATATATACTATATCAAATTTTCATTATTAATAACATATTATGAATAAAACATATTTCTTTCTTTTTCTTTTTGCCTTTCATTTGAAAGGCATATTTTTTAGTCATTTAAAAGAATACTAAATAAATGAGTTTCAATAAATATGATAAAAATTTAAAATATACAAATTTCATAATATATTGGAAATTTTGAATATACATGTATTAGAATTATTTTTATATAAAAATTTATTTTTAGGAAAATATAAATGTTTATTTATTTGTTGAACAAGGGATATTTTAGTCAAAGTAAATGTTTAATAGTCAAACTTAACAATCAACTAACGGTTGGGTGGATAAAAATGAAATATCAAATATGTAAGGGAGGTTTTTGTAATTTGCATTTTAATTTTAAGGGAGATATGTATATATTTTCAAAATAAATGGGAGATTTATGTAATTTAGGCAAAACTGAGGGATAATCAATATATTTTACTCAAAAAAATAACATGTTTGTGTTTATGGATAATTATCGATGTAACACATTATTTCTTTCTAATTAAGTAATTGGAATAATTAATCTGTAAGTTCTTATAGTTTCAATTAATTTTTAATTGGATCCATATAATTTTTTTTATTAAGTCTTTATACTTTTAGTTGTGTTTAATCATATTCCTATAGTTTTTTATCTTTTCATTAGGTCCTTCTAATATCACATGATTTTTAATCAAGTCCCCATAGGTTTTTTATTTATCAGTTTAATTTAAAATTAAATAAAATAAATAAATATCATTAAAATATAAAATATTACATTATATTTTCGAAAATTTGATTATTATGGTTAGAACTTTATAATTACAAAAATAAATAATATAAATATATGTTTACTTAAAAATTTAAAATAAATATAAATTAAAATTATTATAATAAATTAATATTTATAGAATATTATTATTTATACAATAATATTACAAATTTTATATTTGATAATATTATATTTTTATAATTTATAAAATAAAGAATACAAAATTATAGGGACCTAATTAAAAATTAAATAAAACCTAAGGAACAGATAAAAAGAAAAAATATATAGGGAATTGATTAAAAAAGGAAAGTTTAAGCACTTGATAAAAAGATTAAAAAAATACAAAAATCTGATTAAAAATTGGTTGAAACTTTAAAGACTAAAAAATTAGGTGTTCCTAAGTTGTTTCAATATTTCCCAATAAAATGACATTATCACATCCAAATCCAATAACATTGAGGCTTGGCTTGGATGAAAAGAAAATGAATAGAAGAGAAAACTGAAAAGAAAATGAGTATCTCATCGTCGAAAAAAAAAGCAAGATAAGTACATGTTAGAATGACTAAAAAACCCTTACTATGAACAATTAACCAAGAAAATAAATACTTTAGCAAAGAATTTTTTTTCTAGGTTAAAAAAATAAAAAGGGGATATAATATTGAGTAAAAAAAAGAACTATTATTTTATGCTTTTGTATGTTTTTCAATTCCTAATTTCTCACGGCCAATGGTCATTTACGTGTCTTCATATAAAAATGATTGAATCCAAATATATCCTTGCTTGCCCACTATTATAAAATCCAAATTTTTGGACTCTAGAGAGAATGACCAAGGACAAATGAGTGCTTCTTCAGTGGAGGGCAAACGCTAGAATAAATTTTTGGGCCAAAAATCTCTCCACTTGAGAGAAATTTCATGGAAGAAAGATGTGGTCTCATACCCCATTTTTCCCTCATATTTTTTTCCTCCCAATTTTCTCTCCTATCCAAGCAAAGGAAAACCTATTCCCTTGTTTGTTAAATTTAGCCGAACTTGTTTATTTATCATATGACAAGACTTATATGTGGGGCCACTTCTATAACCCACACATGTTATGATTATTAACACACTCAAAACCGAAGTATACAATCTTTACAATAGCGTTCTATCTTAGCAAAATAATTCTATTAGTCCATTTGGTTTGTTGTGATCTTATGATAAGATTTTGATACTCTTTGATAAGGCCCTTATACTCACTGATAGGAGTATGATAGAAAATTAATATAGCTCTGATACCATAGTTTTGTCTTTGTAAAGATAGTTCTATTAGTCCATTTGGTTTGTTGTGATTTTATAATAGGATTATGATATTCTTTGATAAGGCTCTTATACTCATTTATAGGAGTCTGATATCAATTAAGTTTAGTGAGTCTGATATCAATTGATAGAACTCTGATACCATAGTTTTGTCTTTACAAAGATAGTTTTATTAGTCCATTTGGTTTGTTGTGATCTCATTATATGATTATAATGCTCTTTGATAAGGCCCTTATACGCATCTATACGAGTTTAATACCAATTATTCTAATACCCATTGATAGAGCTTTGATACCATAGTTCTATTTTTGCAAAGATAGTTCTATTAGTTCATTTGGTTTGTTATGATCTTATAATAGGATTTTGATACTCTTTGTTAAGGCCCTTATACTCATTAATAGGAGTATGATACCAATTGACAAAGCCCTAATACCATAGTTCTATCAATTTGATTTGTTGTGATCTTATGATAGAATTCTGATACCTTTGATAAGGCCCTTGATAAGAGTTTAATACCAATTGATAGAGCTATGATACCAAAATCCTATGTCTTGAAACTAAAATTGAAAGCTAGAGAAATAATTAAAAAGAAAAAAGAAAGAAAGCCAATAACAAAGAGCATTATTGTACAACAAATAGTCATTAAGAGGGCCATGATATGAAGATGGCACTACTTGGATCAATCCATAAGCCATATGATCTGCCCATTGTGCCATTGTGAATTCAAAAGTGCATTAATTATGAATTCAAAACCCTAGCCTATGTGGCGGATTGTGACCTCAAGTCTCAGTCTCTGTCTCTCGGGGTTCGTCTTCCACTCTCCTTCTTCGACCTTCACCTCTTCTTCTCGTGTCCGACGATTACCTCCGTCTTCCTCTTCCCCGTCTGTCATGCGAGGTAGTGAGCCAGTAGTAATTTTGATTTTCCCAATTCCTTTTATTGTTAGTTTTTTTCATGTGCAAGCATCTGTTCTTGATCCATGATGATTGCCTTTACTTATTCTTATTTACTGTTTTACATTCATATTGTCCATTGTAGCTGACCTATAGACCAAGTGTTGGTCAATTGGCTACTGCTTTTGTTTTCCAGGCTTTAGAATTTGAATTTTGTCTGATAATTTTTTCAGTTAAAATTTGTTGTCATTGAGCTCACTTGAGTATTGAGTAGCTTGCTGGTTCTAAACTTGTGCATTGTTGCATTGCTCTCATTCTCATTCTGAATCTAAAATGGCTTTAGATAATTAGTTCTATTATTCTTCCTACCATAAGTTTAATTCTAAAATTGGATGCGTTGTTGGTCTAGGCTTGCAGTTTCAAATCATTCTTGAGTGCACTAGTCTAACTAATCTTGCAGTCATTGAACTCACTTGAGTATCGAGCAGCTTGCTGGTTCTGAACTAGTGCATTGTGGCATTACTCTCAATCTCATTTTGAATCTGAAATGGCTTTAGCTAAGTTGATTATTTGCTAGGATTAGTTCTGTCATTCTTCTTACCATACCGTTTGATTCTAAAATTGGACGAGTTGTTGGTCTATAAGCTGCTACTTGCATTTCATATTTCTTTTGGAATCTAGACTTTTATGTCTTGTTCGTCTTTTTTTTAATATCTTCATGGCTCTGTCATCAATAAGATGATTAATTCTTGAAGAAGAATAAAATCATTTTGTTTTAACTTTCTGGTTGATGTAACAGTATGATTGAATGCATTTCTGTTTTCAGCAATTTGACCCTAAGAAAAAAGCTATGTTAAACTGAAGTGATCATCAAACAACAATAATATAGTTCATTGAATGTTTATTCTGTAGAAATTTTATCCATTTGGTCAAAAGTTGATGTGATAATCTATTATCCTATTATAGTCAAGTTGGTTAAGGGCTTAAGGCATTCTTGAATGGTGCCACAATATGATTCATCCACAATAGTCGAGTGTGTACATCAACCAGGAAATGAATCTACTTCTGAATTCTGAATGAGTGAATTTCTCCACTTTAGCCTTGATTCATTGACACTCTCATCTCCTCCAGTGTCCGTTCTCTCTCTCTCAGACTCTCAGGTATTTGAATTTAGAACATTGGAACCTAAAAATGATTTTGGTGGTAATCTATATTTTGAATTGCTTGGTAGAATTGTTTTTCCAATTATGCTGCTCAATGCTAATCTTGATTTATACTGTTATTGTGTCTGGTTGCAATGTGCTGGACTTTTTGATTAATTTGTTGTTATAAAAAGATGGCTACAATTACAAATATCAATGATGAGGATAAAAATAATAAAAGAAAGAATGTTGATAGTAGTACGCCTTCTGCAATGGATGTTGGCGGTGTGCCAACACAATCTGAGCAACATGTTCAACTTGACTCTTCTTGTTTACAAACACAAAAAAAAAATGCTCCTGCTCCAAGTAAAAAGGCGAGGTGTACCACATCTGATGTTTGGAGATACTTTACTAAACTTGGCATGGTTTATGGCAAGGAGAAAGTTAAATGTAATGAATGTGGGAAACCATATGTTGTAGGAAGCAAGGATTGTGGGACTTCACACCTTTAGCGTCATGTTAAACAGTGTAAATCACTCCCAAAATACAAGAATATTGGTGCTATAATGATAGACCAAGCAGGGATTGTTAGATCTAGGAAAATTGACCCGAACAAGGTGCGAGAAATCATTGCTTATTGCATCATTAAGCATAATCTTCTATATTCTTTTGTTGAGTATGATGGCATTAGGGACTTGCTCATATATTTGAATCCGGATTATAGAAACATTACTATAAAAATTGTTGTGGTAGATGTCTGGAATTTCTATCTTCATCAAAAGGATAACCTGAAAAAAAAAAGCTTTTAATGAGTCCGAGTAGAATATGTTTGACTTTTGATTGTTGGACAGCAATAACTGTTGAAGGATATCTTTGCTTGACTCCTCACTTTGTAGATGAGCAATGGAATCTTAATAGCAAAATTCTTTCATTTTCTAAGATGGAGCCCCTCACACTGGGGTTGAAATGACAAAAAGGGCACATGACATATTGATTGAATGGGGGATTGAAAAGAAAGTATTCTCTATTATTCTGGATAATGCTTCAGCAAATTTTCAGATGCAAAGAATTTTGAAAGAGAATTTGAATTTGAGTTATTGCTTGATATGCAATGGAGAGTTCTTCTATATTCAATGCTCTGCCCACATCTTGAATCTCATAGTTCATGATGGCTTGAGAGTAGCAGAAGGTGCTTTGAACAATATTAGAAACAAATTCTATATGTAAGAAAATCAGAGGCAAGGATGATAGAATTCAGGAGAAGGGTCAAACAAGCTGGGAGTATTAACACTTTAGTGGGTTTACGGTATGAAGACATTCCTCTATCTCGTCGTACCTTGTGTTTTCTTTATTCTCATCCTTTCACACCAATTTCTGACCGCTCAATATGTCAAGAAACTTTAGAAGATGAAATTAACCCTAGTATGAAGATGGAAAATAAAAACTTTAAATAAAAATGCATTGATAAAGCTCTAATAACTTAAGATAAGGCTCTGATACCCATGGATAGGAGTCTGCTACCAGTTGATAGGGTTATGATACCGATGGATAGGATTTTGATACCAATTAATGTAATACCAATGAATATGGTTCTGATTTCAAAAGGGTATATACAGAAAGAATTGAAAGCTAGAGAAAGATATACTGGGAGTTACTCAAGTAAAAATCTGATTCAAATGATCTTCATAGCCAAGATAGATAATCTCCAATAAACTGATGAATGGATGATTTATTTTATGATTGCAACATGTAGTAAAAATTCTTAGAAGTAAGATGGCTCATCGAAGAAAAGTGAACATAATGTCCAAATTGCCATTTCCCCTTTTATGGAACCTATTCAGGTTATAACCCTCACATTTAATTATGATTCCTTTTTAATTTTGCTTTATAAGCATCCAAATAAAAACTCAATATCTTATTCTATTTTTAATAGGATAAAACATAATTTTTAAATATCCGTTTAAATTCAGGAAGAATTTTATGAAAGGTTGATGCTACTAACATTATTGCTTTTGCAAAGAATTCTGAATTTACACTGCAATCATTTTGTACCAAAATGAAAATAAGTTTCAAAGCAAAAAGTCTTTATCAATATATATTAAAGTACTCTTCCACAAAGCCATTTCACGACTCGACGTATCCTATGGCTTCTGAGACAAATCACTGTTCACAAGCTGATCCTCCTATTCAGCTGGCTTCGTGCAAGCCGTTTGTAGTTGACAGCGACACTTGGCTAAGCCGGCATCATGCATCATGCATCCCGCATCCAAAACACGCTCAGCTCTTTTAAGTTATCGGATATCATATTCAAGTTTCAAATTTCCCGCCTTTGAACACCTGACTTCTCTTAATTATAATGCCAGAAGGTCACAGCCACACACAGAATACCGAATTCTTTCTCACTTTCTTCATACCCACCCACTTCGCTCAACACTAATGTTTGTGTCTCTGATTTGTGCCTTCCTCTCCGATTCTTTCTCAATTTCTTCAACCTCAACGACTTCGTTTAACACTAACGTGGGTGTCTCTGCTTTGTGCCTTCCTCTGAAAATCTTGCTCACTAGCTTCCTGCTCAACGACTCCGTTCAACACTCACGTGGGTGTCTCTGCTTGTCCCTTCATCAAAAATTCGTTGAAAATGTTCTCCACTGAGCTTCATCCCTTTGCATTTTTCGTTGCACGCGGTCTGCTATTTCCTTCATCCACCGACCAACCACAGTCAGACCGCCCTCCCTCTCCTCTCCAGCTGCGTTTCAACGATTGTTGTTTTCATCACCTCTCTTCAATTGCGCCTTATCGATTTCAGCAAAGTGTATGGTGTGATCCTGTTAGTCATTCAGGTATTCCAGATTTGTTGGGTCGGCGAGGGCAGGTTGAAACTATTGAAATAGGCTCCGGGTATTTTCTGGTTCGTATGAGCAATACGGAGGACTTTGATTTTGCGTTAACAGGAGGCCCTTGGTTATACATGGATCATTACCTAGCAGTGCAGCCATGGAAGCCAGAGTTTGATCCCGATTCTGGTGAGGTTTCCAAAATTGCAGTATGGGTAAGAATTCCTAAATTCCCTGTTGATTTTTATGATAAGGGTATTTTATATGTGGTGGGTAACCAAATAGGAAGGGTTCTAAAAGTGGATAATAATACCCTTAGGCAAACCAAAGGGCGTTTTGCCCGTTTATGTGTTGAGATTGATTTGAATGCACCTTTACTTCCATCCATAATGATTAATGGGAAAGATAAGAAGATTGTTTATGAGGGTCTGCATTTGATTTGCTTCTCATGTGGGCGGTATGGTCATGATACTGAACATTGCCCAAATAATCAAGTAACAATTACGTCAAAGTCAGCATGCACGAATAACACGTCTAATTCTACAGCTCTAACACCATCGTCCGCATCCTCCGAAATAACTGCTGGAATGTATGGGGAGTGGATGGTGGCGCCAAGTCGGAGAAGGGGGCAATGGAACTCGAATGCAAGGAATGGCAATTATAGTCGTGAGCCTAGGCGTGATTTACCTTCTAGAAATATGGGAGGAGGATCTCGGTTTGAGGCTCTGAATGTTGAAGGCATGACAATTATTGAGGGCGGTTCTGGTGATAACGCATATCAGGGGAAGATTCGTGTTAGTTCAAAGCCAGAAGATAGGTCGCGGGATACGAAAGAAAAAACTGGTCATCTACCTGTTCTAAATAAAGGGAGCAAGGGTAATAATAGATTGGATATTTCAAATGTAAAAAAAAAGGAGATTAGTGGTGATGATGTGAATAATGTTGGGCATTTTAATAAGTTGAATAAAACACGTGGGATCCAAATAGCTAAAAAGAAAGGGATTGAGGAGGGAGCTTCCCAAGAAATATTGAGTATGGAGAAAACACAAGAAGCTGGAACGTTGTGTAATTTAAGTGGGGAAGTGGGGTCAGGAAGAAAGAAGAATGTTATAAAATTAGATTCCAATTCCTCCGCTATTCGTCTAGAAGCCTCTAATCCTATTGACCCAGGTGCAAAAGGAGAAGAGACCGTTGTACCTCGAATTAGTCTCCACTTGGAGGTGTTGATGATGTGGTGATGCATGGGATTGAGGATGTTCAGGAGGGACATTTGTCTCAATAATGCCTGGGTTGTTTGTGTTCTTCTCTTATTTTACTAATTTTTTAATGATTATTATGACTTGGAATACTCGAGGTGCCGGTGGTGCCTCCTTTCGAAGGTTAATTAGTGATGTTGTTGCCAGACATGGAGTTAATTTATTTGCCCTGTTGGAGCCTAGACAGCCGGGTGTTAAAGCTAAGCTCATTGCTAGGAAGTTGGGATGGATGAATATGCACGTGGTTGAAGCTCGTGCTTTTAGTGGAGGTATGTGGTTGTTTTGGGATTCTACTTTAAATTTCTCTGTTACTTCTTCAGGGGATCAATTTGTTCATGGGGTGGTTAATAAAGGTACCAAGGATGAGTGGTCTCTAACTGTGGTGTATGGGCACCCAAATATGGTTATTAGACGTCAACTGTGGCAAACTCTTGAGGGTATTCGGCAATTGACTATGGGAGGCTGGCTTGTGATTGGTGATTTTAATGTTGTTTCTCATCCCGAGGAACGCTGGAGTAAGAATCACAGGAAGACTAATGGTATTGATAGGTCTTTTCGGAATTGGCTTCTGAGTAGCGAGTTACTTGATATTGGTTTTAATGGACCTCAATTTACTTGGGGGAATCTGAATAGCCAGAGCAGAATAGACAGAGCCTTGGTTAATAACTGCTGGTTTAGAAATAATCCTAATGCCACAGTGACACATTTGCCAAAATATAAATCCGATCATTGTCCGGTGTTGGTTGATACTGAATCTCATGGTCTTACGGCAAAGAATCGTAGGCCTTTTAGATTTTTCGCTCCCTGGGTTATGCATGATTATTTCAATAATTTTGTCCATTCACACTGGGGGGTGGAGGATGACTGGTGCGGATCTGTTAAACAATTTACTGAGGATCTGAGGTTATGGAATAAAGAGGTTTTCGGCAATATATCCTATATAAAAGACAGATTATATCGAAGATTAGATGGGATTAATGCAAAGATGGCTTCGGTAGGTATCTCGGAGCACCTTGAGAGGTTACAAGGGGAGCTATGGGGTGAGCTTGAAAAACTTTTGGCACGGGAAGAAGTCATGTGGCTTCAATACTCTCAGGCTAATTGGTATGTGGATGGAGATCGTAATACTAGATACTTCCATTCTGTGGCTAATGGCAGACGAAGAAGGAATAAAATTGAAGCATTAAAGCTTGAATTTGGGGAATGGACATATAATGCAGCGGAAATTATGAGATTGGGAAGCCAATTCTTCGAAACTTTGTATACAGAAACCCATAATTATAGTGGATCTTTGGTATTCGGATGCACTTATCCTGAGATTGACGATGCAAATTTGCATATTCTGGGGAGATCGGTTGAAGAGCAAGAGATTAAAAGAGCTTTGTTTGATATGGGGCCATTGAAAGCACCAGGGCCAGACGGTTTCAATCCGCTATTTTTCCAAAGCCAATGGGAAACTGTAAGACCGTCAGTGATTGAATTAGTGAAAAGAGTTTTCAATGATCCGATGTGGATACGACAAATCAATGGGACTCAGATTGTTCTCATTCCGAAGGTGGAACATCCAGAGACATTTCGTGATTTTCGTCCTATAAGTCTTTGCAATGTTGTTTACAAGATTGTTACGAAGGTTATATCAAACAGACTCAAGGCGATTATGCCTTTGGTGATAGCCCCGAATCAATGTAGTTTTGTTAAAGGGCGTCAGAGTTCAGATAATGTTATACTTGTGCAGGAGATCATTCACTCTATGAAGTCTTTAAAAAGAAAAAAGGGTTTCATGGCCATCAAGATTGATTTAGAGAAGGCTTATGATCGGGTGAGATGGAATTTTGTCTACGACTGTCTAAAAGAACTCAAGATTCCTGAATATCTGAGCAAAGTTATTCAAGCTTGTATGTCGACGTCTCATTTGCAATTGCTTTGGAATGGAGAAGCTACTAATATGTTTTGCCCTTCCAGAGGGGTTAGACAAGGTGACCCAATATCGCCGTATCTTTTTGTTATCATGATGGAAAGATTGGGGCATCTTATACAAACGACAGTTGAAGAAGGTGTTTGGCAACCGTTTAGGCTCTCCAAACAAGGTACTCCTGTCTCTCATATTTTTTTTGCTGATGATCTCATTTTGTTTGCAGAAGCAGATCTAGATAACGCAGGGGTTATTAAGGCTATCTTGGATGACTTCTGTGACATTTCGGGACAGAAAGTAAATGCTGGAAAATCAAGAGTTTACTTCTCAAAGGATGTAAATCATATAAAAAGTAGAGAAATCAGTGAATTTCTAAATTTTACTCCGACGTCAAATATGGGGAAATATCTGGGAATGCCAATTTTACATGAACGAAGATCAAAGGCTACGTACAGTTTTCTTCTGGATAAGATGGATGCTCGCCTAGCCAATTGGAAGTCTAACATGTTATCGATGGCTGCCAGGCATACTCTTGTGTCATCTGTTATGTCGGCTACGCCAACTTATGCTATGCAGACAGTACTTCTTCCTTTGGGACTTTGTGATGAAATTGACAAACGTTGTTGTAACTTCCTCTGGGGTAAGCAGAAAACCTCATCTAGTCTCCTGGGATAGTGTGTGTGCACGTAAGGAGAATGGAGGCCTTGGTCTTAGGTTGGCTCGGTACCAGAACCAGGCGTTCATGATGAAGCTTGGATGGAATATGATTAACAGAAGAGATTCGCTCTGGGTTAGGATTTTGCGTGAAAAATACAAAGCCGGGAATGATATTATTCCTAAAGTTGAGAAGCGCCAGTTTGAGTCTAGTACGTGGAGGGGTATTCGTAACTGTTGGGACAAGATCAAAGATAGCTTAACATGGAGAGTTACCAATGGACAGAACACTTCTTTCTGGAATGACATTTGGGTCCCGCATTTTGATAAGCTTCAGAGTTTGATAATCAGAGAATTGCCTAGAGATGCTAATGAATGGAGAGTAGCTGATTGTATCACTTCATCCGGACAGTGGGATATGAGAAAGTTTCAGCACCTACTTCTAAGTCATGTATGTACAGCTATTGCACGTGTTAATATTAATCAGCGTAATGGGGAGGATTTTCTGATATGGAGATGGTCTTCAGATGGAATGTTCAACATCAGATCTGCCTACAAATATCTAGTAGGCACCCCAGAACCTCTCAGTAATAACTCGAGGAGATGTGTTTGGAAATTGAAAGTCCCTCAAAGGTACCGTTTTTTCTTGTGGTTGTGCTTTCATGGTCGTCTAATGACAAACTTAATGCGTTATCAGCGAGGTAGTCATCTGACGGGTTTTTGTGATATATGCCATAACTCAAACGAGTCTATACTCCACGTTTTGCGGGATTGTCCTTTCACTTCTGAATTATGGAAAGGATTCTTACCTCTGGATTGGCGTGATCAATTCTTTGGCTCTTTTGAGAGAAATGAATGGCTTACATGGTGTGCGGGGAGAAAAGAAGTTATACAGGGATTCGAGTTTCGTCTTTTGTTTTCGGTACTATGCCGACATATCTGGTTAGCTCGAAATGATAGATGTTTTAATAACAACACTTGGAGTAGTCATGCCATATTAGCCCGTGCTCGTGCCTGCTTAACATGGGGAAATACAAGTTTGGTTCAAAATAAGAGTGCAGAAAGGAATCAACAACAGTGGATGCCACCACCACTTGGGTGGGTGAAGATTAATACCGATGGATCTAGGAATGAAAACTTAGGGACTTGCACGTGTGGAGGTGTGTTGAGAGATCACAATGGTGAATTTTTGATGGGGTTTATGTATCAGATTGGGCAAGGAACGGTAGTATCTGCGGAAGCTTGGGGTGTTTTGTGGGGACTAAAAGTTGCATGGGATAGAGGATACAGAAAAATCATGATTGAGTCTGATTGTAGTGAAGTAATGGATATAATTCAGGGTAACGTTTCTCAGGAACACCCTGATTTTCAGCTTATTGTGGAGGTTCAAACGCTATTGGATAGAGATTGGGACGTGGAAATTTTATATTGCATTCGGGAGTTTAACACGGTGGCAGACACTATGGCAAAAGAAGCTTGGAAGATGGCGATTGATCTTCATATCACATTTTCGCCCCCTGATGCTATTACCGCCTTTTTAATTAATGATGTAAACAGGATGAATTTTCATGTTGACTCAGGAGGATAGCTTCTGATGTATTTGTAGAATATCTTTTATTATAAAAAAAAAAAAAAAGGAGCTGGGTCCGGTACATCGTGTGTTGCACATAAGAAAGAACGGGGACATGATACTACAAATGGAATCTCGGCAAATTATGAGTTGCAATCCATCAACTTCAACAACCAATGTCCTCGAAGGAGTTGCTGCCAGCAGAGGTTTACCAAATAGTGTTTTTATTGGTAATCATGTAGAGAACTTGGTCTTGCTAGATAGACGAGATCAGAGCAGGTAAACTTGAAGAAAAGAGTAGGATCGATGTGGAGGTAGAAATGTGAACACACATCCGTGTTACTTTACATGTCACTTCTTTTCTTTTTCCTTCTTTAAATGACCACTAATTTTTATCTTGTATATCACTTCCAATTATGGTTTTTCTTATAACGGACAAATTATTCGTAGTTTTTTTTAATGTAAAAATCCACTAATAACAAATAAATCAGTACGTACAAGCTGGGCTATTCATGTTCTCTGTTCTTTTGTTTGTTGTTTCTGTTTTGTGAGTGTTTCTATTTATTTTTTTTTTTTTGGAATCGAAGGACAAGATTTAATCTTGGTAGAGTTTTTCACAGTTAGTTTACATAATATATTCGGCAACCAAAAGCCAGTGCAAAACTAAACTATTATCCCACAGAACACCGGCACACAGGAACCTACAAGACCACACTCTCCTTTTATTTAATTTCAGGATTATAAATTATACATTTTCAGTTGAAAGATATCTTATGTTCTCATATATGTACAATTGTAACGTAGTTTTTCTATTTACAAGAACTAGCCCTATCCAATATAATTAGTATAGGATCTCCCATTTATCAAATACGACCTTTGCGTGCATAATATCTTCCAGGTGTGCAGAATATCTTCCCTTGTTTGCAGAATATCTTCCTTGTGTGCAATATTCTTCCTATAAGTGTGTAAAAACCTTCCCTATGTGTGCAAAAATCTTCCCTATATGTACAAAAATCTTCCCTCCGTGTGCAGATATCTTCTCAGGTCCCATTTGACAATTAAGTTACCAATGATGTCTTTTTTAGCAATCCTCCCTAGGTTAAATTGTGTATAACCCATGAACTATGGACTATATACAGATGACATCCGTAATATATAAAACTCTACAATGAAATCCGATAAACTCTTATATTTATGTTGATAACACCCTCATGATTAATTTTATACATTATTTATTCACGCATAGCTTAAAGTTTAAGGGGTATATATATTCACATAAAAATAAAGTTTAAGAGAGAATATATAGTTGATAGTTGAAAATTATCCATATAGATTTGAAAACTTGTGGAGGTTTATTATTACATTTTAAAATTTAAGAAGATTATTTGCACATGATCCAAAATTTAGGAGAATTTATTGTAATTTAGTCAAATTTTTAAAATTTAAGATTTGTGGATGTAGAATGTATGGAGGATATAAATCCAACATGCATGCACTAATTTGAGGTTTAGTGGATGGAGCAATGATATTCCCTAGTGGAAAGACTTCAAATCAAAAGTCAAAGTATAATGCGACGGCCAACACATGCATGCTATATATATAACAATAAAAAAATTGAGTACCATTTAACAATAAATAGATAATGGAATATATAAAAAAAATACCTAGATAATATGTTAATTTTAATATTTTATAAAGCAACTATATAAAATGGAGAGTTTTCTTTATTCCACTAATGGACTCAACGCGTGAACAAGAAAGTTAAAACCACTTATTTCATGCCTAAATTTATATAGGTCTTGAAATTTTTATTGAATTAATATTTTTCTTATTTTGAATTTATTGTAATATTATAAGTTTGTTTCATGTTTAAGTTGAATAAATGGGACATGACATATTGTTTAAAAGAAATTAATTTCTCACCAATCAACTCAATCATGATTGGCTCACTTAAACCATGTAATATTTAATTCTGTTTATTACTACAAATTATTCAGGTAAAACAAAACTCCTATTAATTTTTTCCTTGCATTAAATATCAGAGGGAATATTAGTTTTCCCTTGTATATTATAATACTTTTAATTGCTACAAATTAAGTATCATAATATTCTAATTTAGAATTAGGATAGATATCAAAGCACTATTGCCTAACACCTGGATGCAACATCCAAAAAGGGAAATGAATCAATGATGACATATGATTTAATTATTTATCGATGAAACTTTTATTTTTATCATATGTAAAAAAGATTGTGGATTGCCAAACTAATATTTATAAAAAAAAATAAACGAAGATGTAATTTGTATCTCAACTCACATCAAGTAGCTTTCATTTTGTTTATAATATGAACTTTCATATTATAATTTTAATTTTAAAAAGGTATTGCTACTTAACTCAAATAATTATAAATAACTGGGTAAATCTTTTGAATATTGCTTGAAATTTAAGAAACAAGTCATCCTACTTGTAATTTATTAATATTGCGACTTGCAATTAAATTTATATTCTATGTGGAATTAGTGGTCATAATATTGATTTTGGAGAGGAATATAATAAATTAATTGAAGACAGTATATTGGGGTAGTTCAACTTTTTGTTTTGGAGATACTTTTGACCATCAGATCATACCTATTTTGTCAAAATCCTGCATTGACTTGCCAAACCCGTCTTTAGGCCAAACTGATATATCCTTTTATATATATTTATTTATGCATGGATATTGTCATTTATTTTTTGTCTTTTACAATCTATATATATATATATATATATGGAAAAAAACTCAGAAACCCTAGGTTAATTTAGAAGATATAAAGGCTAGCACAAGAAATTATCATTGGAAGTCTTTGATCAGAGACCTATCTAAATGGCATCCATGACGAACTGAATTTTTTAGTAATTATATCAGAATGATATATTTTGACTAAAATATTTATTTTTTAATTTCAGCCAAAATTAATTAAAATCTAGTTTAATAAAACAACTTTAAACTACTATTAATCCAGGAGTATTTAATTATTAATTTATTATATATGTTCAAAATATTTAAACAAATAAATATCAAATTTTTTTTTTATTTTTTGTCCAATTCACTTCTTCATGTTTATTGATTATATGAGGCAAATTTCATGTTTGACAACTATATGCAAAAAAAAAAAATTAATAGTATGACACAAGTGACTTCGTGACTATCTTTTTCATCATGATAATTTATTTTTCATATCACTAATTCATTAATTAATTATAAAATTATTAACAATAAAAAATCTGAACAAATATTAAATTCATATATGGCAAAGCTAATTAAGAAAAAGCACATACGATTCATTTTTTAATATTTTGAACATGTATCATCGTTCAAGAGAATTGTGTGTGTGTGTGTGTGTGTGAGAGAGAGAGAGAGAGAGAGAGAGAGAGTGTGTGTGTGACCTTTTTTGTCTGTTTGTTGGGTTGGGACTGATCCGTGATTCTCAATTGTGGATCCACATAAATCGTTTACGCCTCACTTTCTATTGTGTGTGATAATTTAAAACGTGGCTCCACTCACTGTGACTCTCCGTTCAAATCATTCCAGAAACTGAAGAGTAAATAAATAAAACCAAAATAGAAAGCTGGAGTGGCACTTATATTTTAATTTTTCTTTTTGACGTCAAGAAATTACAGATTATGTCACAAAAATTACCGAAAGAAAACTGTCCAGCAGTAATCCAATGTCGTCACAAAGATACTCACTTTCGTGCATGTAATGGATAGAGATTTGTTAAATAGACGCATGGCCCAACGAATGGAAGAGATTTGGGGCATCTATTGTGTCTCCTTTTAATGCTTGGAGCCCGTTTGGTTCAACCTCATTGCATGCCTGCAATAGTAATCATGATTGCATTACCAAGGGAAGAGTGTTTGGTTGCTCTTTAACATGGTAATAGGGTTTACCATGGTAATGATGATTACCAAAAAATTGGTAATCCACATTCATACCTCCCCCCTATGAATCCTCATTACCATCCTATTGCATAGTTAAAAAAGTCCAATTTACCCTTTAGTTTCACGTGTCTATTTCACTTATCTCATTTCATTTGCAACAACCGTCCCCTGCCACTGCCGCCACCTCCTCCTCCTTCGCCAACCCCCGCCGCCACCACCTCCTCCTCCTCCACCCCCCGCCGCGGCCACTTCCTCCACCGCCCCCACAATAGTCGCCGTCGCCTCCTCCTCCTACTCCACCCACTGTGACCTCCTCCTCTGCCACCCCCACCACCATCACAACCTCCTCCTCCTCTGCCGCCCTTCGCCACAGCCACAATTTCCTCCACCCACCGCCACCACCACCTCCTCCTCTGCCACGACCTCCTCCTCCTCCACCACCCCCAGCTGCTGCCACCTCCACTTCCTCCTACTTCTCTACCCACCGCCACCACCTCCTCCTCCACCACTCCCCACAATCGATGCCGCCGCCACCTCCTCCTCCCCCACCCCCCACCGCTGCCACAATCTCCTCCTCCTCTGCCACCCCTTACCGCCACCACGATCTCCTCCACCCAACGCTGTCGCCACCACCTTCTCCTCTGCCACCCCCTGTCGCCACCACGACCTCCTCCTCCTCCACCACCCCCTACCGCCCCCACCTCCACCTCCTTCACCACCTGGCACCCCCACTACCTCTTCCTCCTCCATCTCTGCCGCTATCAACTCCTAACTATTTTTTCTACAAAGATTATATAAGGGTAAAATAAACTTTATGCAATATATTAATTTTAAATAATTGTTAAAATATTAACCCATTGCACCTTACTTAAAAACCAAACCAAATACTACCCCTGTAATTAATATTGCATTGCATTACCATTACATCGCACTGCACTGCATTACAGGGTGTAATGGGATCGAACCAAACGAGCCCCTGGTGTCCCAACCTCTCAAGTTTTTTGCTTATTTCTTCATGTTATTAGATTCAGCCTAAAATGAGTGATATTTTGATATCTTGTGCTCATATAAAATGATGCAATTTTGAATTTTGTATAATTTTTCAAAGAAGAAATACTCTAAAATAATGCATTATTCATTCATTTATTTTTAAAAAATCGCAAAAATTTTAAACTGTAACATTTTATGTTCATAGGATATCAAAATGTCACTCACTTTAAGTAGAATTTAATTATACAAAAAAATAAGAACAAGACACCTGGGAAGTTTAAAACTTATGAGGAGTATTAGAAAACACATTGGAGATGGAACATTAGAGACCCATACCCCAAGTTATTGAGGATAGTGAAACGGGCATGGGATTTGTGTTTGATGCTATTAATTTTGCTAATAGAGAATGAGATTGTTGTCATCCTTTCAGAAATTATTATTAAGTATTCTAGATTCCTTGTCCATAGGAATTTGTAAGTGTTGATCACAATTAGGGACAATGAAGATCTCCACTTAGCTATAATTCTCTTGCTAAGTTGGTCCATACAGGATGGAGAATACTTTTTTTTTTTTTTCAATCCTTGATCAAACAACTCTTTATCAAGAGGTGGTGTTTGATGAGGGAAGCTAGTCTCTGATTAACTTGCAGTTTGGTTTCTTTATATATATATATATATAACAAAAAAGCGGTAAACCACCCCTACATTATAGCAGAGAGAAAGAGATCTTCTATTCTCTTGAAGTGGAGACCATGTGGAAGCTCTAAATAATGCTCGTTTGAGCAGAAGCAGCATCAGAGAGGAATATCTCCATTAACCTCTCTCTCCATTTTCTCTTCATTGAATGTCTTCACCATTGGATCAAATTTCAATTGTTGGGACTTAATGCCATATAAAAATATTAATATAATATTAAATATAACATTAAGTCTCAACCATTGAAACTTGATCTAATGGTGGAGACATTCAATGGAGAGGAAATGGAGAGAAAAATCAATGGAGATCTTATTTTCCGGAGCAGCATACCATGATTTTCCAAAATCAGAACTAAGTGTTTATGCAAGTCGTTGTTGCCAACCATACTTAACTGAATAGCGTCCAAACAATCACTAAGGAGGCATATATTCTTGTGTCCCCTATATCCCATGCTCTTTTAAACTCAATAAGACATGCCCACCAAAGTTTGACCATAAGAGGGTCACCATCTGGAAGGTTCAGCACGAATGCCTCTAAAAGCTTTGCGCTAGCTAGCGTCTTTGATAAAACCTCCAATGGCCTACATGCCACTATTGCAGGAGTTCTCACCATACACTGGAACACAAAAGCAATCCTCCTTCATCTTTTGGCTTTCCTCTCATCAGTATTGATGTGCTTCGACCGAGTTCTAGTTGTATTAAAGTTGAACACAGTTGTCATTGCCCTTTCTCGACTCCTGTCACCCTGATCGTGTAACCCTAGCTTTTCTCTTTAATTCATTTTATTTCATTTCCTAAGTGGTGCTTAATGTTTTATTTTCTTTTCAGCCATTAGGTATGTCAGTTAGAATTTGTCATCCACGCTAGCATCCATGTCACAAGTTTTGGTCAAACACATTCTCATTATCGGCTAATGTTTTAAGGATTGATGACAATGTCATTTTTGACCCATTTTCAAAATTTATGTTTACTATGGTACCTCCGAAAAGGATAGGGTGTTAAGCTACGTACGCTATATTTTTGCACTTTCACTCTTTAATATACTATTGTCATTATCAACGGTCAAAAGACGAGTCAATGGTTAGTTGTCCTGGGAGCAACATATATAGCTCAAGTGATTTTTTTTTTTTAGTTTATTAAGTTTTACATCATGAAAAAATCATGACATAAATCAATTCAACTTATCAGAGAGATTCTCCACTTAATCTATTAAGATTATTTGGGTGAGATCCTTACTTGAATAACTCTCTGTACAATTTATCTTTCTCTAGCTAGATTTCAGTTCCATTTTCAGTATATACCATTTTGGTATCAGAACTCTATTCATTGGTATCATACCCTCTTAGTTGGTATCAATCTCCAAAGAAGGAGAGCAATGGAGATATGTGAAATTGTGAATCTTCCTTTCAGATACAATCCCTAATCTATCACAGTATTCCAAACCGAAATCTCAATTCACAAAACAATCCCATGAGATGCACAATCACTCCCTATTTCCTTTATACAACCCCTAGAACAAGACAACAAGGTGATCCTTTGAACATAGGCAATTTCAAATCAATGTTTAAGAACCTTAAAGTACCGCAACTAACATGTAGCTTAATGACAGTTCTAAAATATCTACTCAATCACAATTTTCAATTCCCAGTAGCAATAATAAGTTACCACAGAACATGAACCTCACCAACACAATTAAATTCACTCATGTAACATGTAACTCAATTTTCTTTTTCTTCCCCCCCCCGTTCATAGTCACAAAAACCTCGTAACACACTCCCTCAGGTGTGTTGGAGGCCGCAAAATACATTATGGTTTTAAAAAATCATATAAAAAGTTAGGGATCTTTTACATTTTCAAAATTCTTATAGAAGATTAAAATTATTATTTATATTTAAAAATATGATGAATATTGATTTTTATAAAATTTTTTTGGTACTTTATAAATTTCATAATTATTTTTTAATGTATATGATCAGCAAAAAAAAATTGTAGTATTTAAATTATTTATGTGATATGATTGTTTATTTGTGTAAGTACATATATTTAAACTTTAATTAAGAGAGATGATCAGAGAAAATGTAGGGAGCTTGGTTAGGGGCAATTTAGTATTTACACATTTATATTTTAATTTTTATCCTTCTAAATAATTACAACTTTTAAGTCCTTCTTCCATATAAATATTACTCCCTCGTTGTCTTTCTTTCTAATTTTCCCATCAAATTATCAATAAGCTTAGCTTATTGCACGGCATCCTAAGATAATTAAGTCGGATTCGATGGATATAAAATAATAGTAGTTGTTATACTATATGTTTAGAAAATTTAAGATATACACGTTTAATAAATATTAGTGGTGTATGGTTTAGGTGAGAATAATTAAATTCCACTAAATATATTAGTTCAAATAAATAATTGATTGGATACTATAAACTTCACAAGATAATTCAAAGGGATTAAATCCTCCCAAAATAACAAAATCCAAATCCAGGCCTACACTTTCAATAAATTCCTAATCAGGCCATGAGGCCTGATTAAGGATTTTAGAATGTTGTTGAACGGTCAAAATGCCCCTATTCAATTAAAAAATGAAGATTTTTAATATGCAAATTCCCATATACTTTTAACCCTAATACTAGAATTTACGTTTCTTTGAATCATTACGATATTAACTTTTAGTTGACTTGTGACATCATTGAAAGGTAAGTTCTAACAATTTCTAATAAAACCTTAATATTTCACCATGTATATGGGATGTATGTGGAATAATCATTACTAATCTCAGAAATTTGATTTTCTTCCTCATAGCGTTTTGGGATTTTCTTCCTTACCGTTAATCAAAATTATCGATTTATTGGTATTTTTTCGAATCAACAAACTATGCCAGTTCCCAGTTAGCATTTTTTTAAATTTCCGAACTTGAGATCAATTTGAAGATATTTTCCAGAATGCTCTTGAACTTGTGTGGATGAATTGGATAGGGTGTGGGATAATTCTTATCCTTACCCTTCACTCATCGAGTTCTGTCTCTTTTCTGATGGAAGTGTCAATGTCTTTTTATTGTGATATATGATCCATCAGTTTCTTACCAAAAAAGAAAAAGGAAAAAGACACTGCACATATGAAACTATATAAACTACTAAAATATTAAGACATCTATGCCTGACATTGTGGCCCTGGGAATCAACAAGGGCTCTTGGCATTTGACATATTCAAACGTCTGTCAATTTGGGTGTCTGTGAAATTCTTGATTGATTCTTATTGTTGTCTAATCGGTTAACTTAGGAAAAGGCCAAAAGTTTCAAGCATTATGGAAATTCATTTTAAACGGAAGCAAGCTCCATATGTATTGGCTGCTACAAAGCAGCTTTCTAGTAAGATCAATGCCTTCAATTGATCACCAATATTAGTTTTCAACATTTTGAGAATTCAATTTCCTGCAAGATTAAGCAACTGTCAAGCTTATGTGTGTGTGTATATATAGCATGTGTATATATATATTCTAATGATTCAAAGAAGTGTAGATTCTAACGTTTGAGGTATAGGTATATGGGAATCTACAAATTAAAAATTTTCATTTTTCAACCGAATAGGGGCAATATGGTTTTTCAACAACATTCTAAAATCCCTAATTAAGCCACATGGTCTAAATAGGAATTTGTTGAAAGTGTGGCTTGAATTTGGATTTCACTATTTCGGAAGGATTTAATTAGGATTCTCCCTAATTCAAACTATAAATAACTAAGATTCTTTTAATTTGTGGCAGATTTCATCTTCTGTTTTTCCCTTTTAATAAGCTAAGAAGGAAATAATGATTAAAAGCTCCTTTCTCGAAAATTCTTCAATTTAGCTATTAAGATTATTTACTGAGATCCTTTCTTAAATAACTATTCATAGATTTTATCTTTCTTTAACTTTTAATTTCAATTTTAGTACATACTATCTTGGTATCAGAATGCTATCAATTAGTATCAGACCTTCATTTTAATTAGGGTTGTAACACAGTTTTTGAGATACAACATATAGTGAACTATCAAATATTTTTTCTAATTTCATAGCAATATATAAGTGCCCGTTTGGTTCATAGAGTCAGAAGTAATGTAGTGAAATGTAATGGAATATAATATAATGATGATTACATGAATTTGTTTAGTTCGTCGTATATGCATAAAAACATTTGGTTGGATTACATCGAATATGAGAATAATATAGCAAGAGACAAAATTACCACTATCTATCTATATATATATGTATAATGTACACGTTGAGTTGATGATGATTTTTTTTTAATTTGTGCAGTGTACACGTTGGGTTCATAATAATTTTTAATATTTAATAGTGGAAATATTATGCAAGGTACAGATTGGGTTTATGGCCTTTTTTTAATATTTAATTATGAAAATATTATTTAATATTTTTAGTGGCAGAATATAATTTTTTTATTTTTTAGTGGGGGGAATATTTTTTAAATTTTTATATAATTAATTAATTTTTTAAAAAATATTTAATGGTGGTAATTATTTAATATTTAACAACATTTATGAGTGGGTATTTTTGTGAAATTAAAAAATTCCAATGGCAATAATGTCTTTTTCACTTGATTTTAGGATGTATACATCTCCCTTCATCAGTCCTAATAGTGTAATCACGATTACATCAAATAATGTAATCAAGATTACAAAATGTGATCCTTTTTATATTAAATAAGTCCAATGAAATGCTATAATTAGTCTGTTGTATCAGGGATTACATAATCCTTTCCCATGAAATCGAACCAAACATGCTATAAATGACTAGGGGCATAAATAACTATGTAAATAACAATATGTAATTTTTTTTAAAAAATGTCATAGCAATGGTTTTTCTTATATTCCATCACTAATTATACAATAACACAATTAAAAACACTTACTAGACTATGAAAATTAACTTGAAACAATGTGAGAGATAAAATTTGACGAAACCTTGAAGGCCTGAGTACGTAAAGACATTCAGGTGTCTTTCACGGGTAAAATGCAATATCTTTTAAACATTGATTTCAATACATATCATTATAATATAAGAGCCTATCAATTGGTATCAGAATCCTATCAATTGATATGAGAACTAATAACACTATCAATGAATATCATAATTATATCCATTGGTATGAATCAGAATCCTATCATTTAATATTAGAACTGATAACACTATTAACGAATATCAGAATTCTATCCATTGGTATTCCACAAACATCCCACCCCATTTAATCCCCTTATTTTCTAAGCTTAATCATCAAGTTGTCAACCGTAGGAATTGGCGGAACTGGTTTGGGTGCTCATGGGGCACCAAACAAATTTGAATCGTCTATATTTATTTTTTTAGAAAATTAAATGGGTATAAAATCTAAAATAAAGGTAACATATTAACTATCACTTTCTTAAAAAAATAATTTTTTTAATTTGAAAACGGTCGTTGAAAATTTTGGATATGAATAGTACAAATCAGATTTGGATAGTTTAGATCTCATAATCTTATGAGTTTGTCACCAAATAGGATTACATACCCTATGAACATTCTTGCTATGGATCATTATTAAGAATATTGAGATGCAAGGTATATGAATAAATATTTAAATTACATTTATTTTTTGTGCTTATTTTAAAATTTTTACAAATTTTTTGTTGTATAGTAATTTTAATATGATTTTGTGTCATGTGTTCACATCTCTCGTACTAGAGTGTGTTTAAGCTTACGATCAGCTTGACAGTTTTGGCCTTTTGGGTACATGGTTTCTTTTTGTGATTGGAACCATAGAATTTTGTCTTAATTTATTTATTCCAAGTCAACAACATAAATTAAGTGAAACCAAACCTCTTGCTAATGACTCCTAAGATAAAGTATCGACTATGAAGAAACAAATAAAATTATAAATAAGCTTACTTATCACACGGTATCATCAGATAATTAATTCGAATTCCATGGATATAAAATTGGGGTAGTTGTTATACTAAGATTATGTGCATATGTCATCTTCTTCTGCTTTTTAACCCTTTCAATAAGCTAAGCCGGAACTATATTAATATATATGTGTGTATATATATATTATGTGAAAGATAAACTTTGACGAAACCTTGAAGGCCTGAGTACGTAAAGACGTTCAAGTGTCTTTCACGGGTAAAATGATATTTAAAAATTGATTTCAATACATACCATTGTGATATAAGAGGCTATGAATTGGTATCAGAATCCTATCCATTGATATCAAAACTAATAATATATCAAAATTCTATCCATTGGTATGTATCAAAATCCTATCCTTTGATATCAGAACTGATAACACTATCAATGAATATCAGTCGTTAAACTTTCATATGCGTAAACTTTTATAAGGCTGTCTAATAAGTATTAGTTATTAATTATTTAGGAGATAAGAGTTATTTGAGATTTTTGTGTTGTCAATTGTTGTTTTGGATGAAAAATTAATATTCAAAAATATGTTTGTCTTTCTTTCTTAGGTGCAGATTTTAATCCTAGAGTTACTTCTCTTTTCTTATTCTTTCCCCAGTAACTCTTCTACCTTCCCCATATATATTTCTTTCTCACAATATATCTGAGAGCATGACGACTATTAATATCTCTTACAAAATATTGAGAGCAAGATGATTGATTAGACTTTCGGATATTGATAGCAAGATAATTACTTACTTTCGGCTTCACATTTCTCTACGCTATATGTATCTCACTGATCACTGCATGAACAAATTCTCACTCACCGGTTACTCTACTTTATTTCTTTTGATGGGCTTCCTTTCATTCAAAATTGTTTTCAAATTCTTTCAAATGCTTTGTAAATTGTGATACGCTGCATCCCCTTATTTTCTAAGCTTAATCATCAAGTTGTCAACCCTAGGAATTGACGGAACCGATTTGGGTGCTCATGGGTACCCAAACAAATCTGAATCGTCTATATTTATTTTTTTAAAAAATTAAATGGGTATAAAATATAAAATAAATATAACATATTAACTATCACTTTCTTAAAAAATAATTTTTTTAATTTGAAAACGGTCGGTTGAAAATTTTGGATATGAATCGTACAAATTAGATTTAGATAGTTTAGATCTCATAATCTTATGAGTTTGGCACCAAATAGGATTACAAACCCTATGAACATTCTTGCTGTGGATCATTATTAAGAATATTGATCAGCAAGGTGTATGAATAAAACTTTAAGTTACATTTATTTTTTGTTCTTATTTTAAAATTTTTACAAATTTTTTGTTGTATAGTAATTTTTATAATCTAATTCTATCTTTTGTTGGTTAATTATTAAAATAGATGAACGCCTATGATTTTTACATGAGTTATGTCACGAGTTCACATCTCTCATACTAGAGTTTGTTTTAAGTTTATAAGCTTGATAGTACTGGGTACATGGTTTCTTTTCGCTATTGGATCCATAGAATTTTGTTTTTATTTGTTTATAACAAGTTAACAACATAAATTAAGTGAAGCCAAACCTCTTGCTAAAACTACTCCTAAGATAAAGTATCGACTATGAAGAAACAAATAAAATTATAAATAAGCTTAACGGTATCCTAAGATAATTAATTCGGATTCCATGGATATAAAATCGGGGTAGTTGTTGTATTAAGATTATGCGCAGATTTCATTTTATTCTGCTTTTTTCCCCTTTCAATAAGCTAAGCAGGAACTATATATATATATATATATATAGATCTATATATCCTAGACTAGCGTGTCATATCATATTTTCATCGTCATATCGATTTCACGGGACATTGATATCTCTCCCTATCCTTCTTATTGTTCATCTCAGGTCCATCGAGTCCCAAGTGCAAAATGTCAGACAATATTCCTTTTATTCCTCTCCAAATTCTCGAAACAATTCTACTGAGCCTAGACATCCAAACCCTAATTCAATGCACATTCGTGTGCAGAGCGTGGAACTCTCTTATTACTGGTCCTGATTTCATATTACGTGAAGTCATCCTTGTTAGATCTTTGAAACAAACCGAAAGACAAAGGGTTCAAGGAAGGGAGGTGATCCATATTGGAGAAAGTTTTTCGCTACATTTGGACAATGACAAATTTGATTTGCTTCGAATAGTGGAACGTTCTACCATCAATGGCGGCAAAAGGGCACAAATGGTGGGTATAAGCAATGGTTTGATATGTCTTGCTAATATTTTTACTAGCAATATTTTTCTCTGGAACCCAACAATTCAAAAATGTGTATGTCTTCCAAGACACACAATGACTTCAGGTGTAAAAAAGTTATCTCTAGGGTTTGGTTTTGTCCGTAGGAGCAATGATTTTAAGGTTGTAAAGCTTGTTTCTCATCCTGATAATAGGGTTCATTCGGCTTGGGTTTTATCATACCTCACTTGGTCATGGAAACATATCACTCGCAGTACTCCTCCTCCTTGTCATATCAATAACTTTTCATCCCCCGTGCTCACCAATGGTGTACTTCATTGGATTGCTTGTAGCATAGACCGAAAATTTGAGTTTATACTTACATTTGATCTTGCAAGTGAAGTGTTTGGAGAAATATCCCTTCCTAGGGATGATATTGGCATTCCATTTTCAATAGTGGCAGCTGGGGATTCAATTGCTGCCTCACAGAGTCAATATGTTTCACGTGTTGAAACAGTGTCCGTGTGGGTTATGAAACAATATGGGGTCCATGAATCATGGGTAAAAATATTTACGACAAAGGAGTTGGGTCCGGTACATCGTGTGTTGCACATAAGAAAGAACGGGGACATAATACTACAAATGGAATCTCGGCAAATTATGAGTTACAATCCATCAACTTCAACAACCAATGTCCTCGAAGGAGTTGCTGCCAGCAGAGGTTTACCAAATAGTGTTTTTATTGGTAATCATGTAGAGAACTTGGTCTTGCTAGATAGACGAGAGCAGGTAAACTTGAAGAAAAGAGTAGGATCGATGTGGAGGTAGAAATGTAAACACACATCCGTGTTACTTTACATGTCACTTCTTTTCCTTTTCCTTTTTTAAATGACCACTAATTTTTATCTTGTATATCACTTCCAATTATGGTTTTTCTTATAACGGACAAATTATTCGTAGTTTTTTTCAGTACGTACAAGCTGGGGCTACTCATGTTCTCTGTTCTTTTGTTTGTTGTTTCTGTTTTGTGAGTGTTTCTGTTTTTTTTGGAATCGAAGGACAAGATTTAATCTTGGTAGAGTTTTTCACAGTTAGTTTACATAATATATTCGGCAACCAAAAGCCAATGCAAAACTAAACTATTATCCCATATCAGCAAGCACTTGTCTGACACAGTAGTCTGGTGTTTCCATCATACGAAGCCAATCCCCTTCCATATTCAGAGCCCGCTTTGCCAATGTATCAGCACACCTTAAAGCCCCCCTTTTGGCGTGAACGATCTCAAGATCCCTGGACGTGGGAGAATATCCTCTGCCGAACTTCCTCTACTTCAGAGCTGTGCGGGTGTAATGGATTACTAGCTGCAAATAATAATTGTACGGCTTCAAGAGAATCAGAGTAAAGTTTGATTTTCTTCAAGCCCATTTCTTGACAGACTTGTAATCCCACTTTAATGGCCTGTAGTTCTGCCACCACTATTGGAATAAATTCAAGTTTCCTTTGGAATCCCATGATCCAATTACAATGGCACAGTCCCCAACAAGACCCCCACAAGCTGCTTGCCCGTGTTGAGTGCGAGAGCCATCCACATCTACATGAACATATCCTGGTGTTGGTTTACCCCAACGCTCCTCAGGTCTGACTGGAAAATTAAATAGCTGGTGTTTAAATTTACTGTTTTCAACTTCCTCCATGAGATGGTGGAGGCATCTGTGCATTAGGCTTTAGGATCAGTCACAATTCCCATAAAAAATTCTCCTATATCTATTCTTCCATATTATCCAACATGCCATCCCAAAGACTCTTCCCCAAGGCCCATTAGCAACTTTCCGACTACTCGGTTCAAGTGTTTCATTCCACCATAGCCACACCTACAAATCACTAGAAAAGAAAGAACTATAATATAATGGGTTAATTAATGTCATCCACATGTTACTAGCTCTTTCACAGTCTCTTAGAATATGTAAAATTGTCTCCTCACTTTGATACTCAAATGGGCACACTTTATTTTCACTAATTCCTCACTCGGAGTGTGTTTGTTGAGATTCTCTCATGGTAGACCTGTCACATAAAATATTTAACTTTCTCTGGAAGTGGCCACCACCATAGATTCTTCCAGCTTGGATCGACCGTCTGCAAATTTTGGTTATACATCAGATTATAGGCTGAACGAACACTAAAGTTTCCATCCGAAGATGGCCTCCAATAATAAATATCCATCCCAGTTAATGTGGGTGGATTCACCACCTTCATTTTTTCTATCACCCAATTCGAAAGGAACATTGTCCACTTGTCTACATTCCAGGAACCATCAGTATTCACAAATTGGTTCACTTTAGCATCGGGCTCAAACAAGTAGGAGTTTCTTTCTACAAATTGCAGGTTGTATTGTAGGTTTCGGCTACTTCCTAGCTAGGCTGCTTTTGGGGGGGTCCCATGAACTTTTTGTTACTAGTTCTAGCCTTAAGTCTTGGACTTGACCATCAAGCCTCATTGTTTTCATCTTTCATGTCGCAGCTTCTTGGTGGAGTTTGGGGTCTGAAGAGGTTGTGTTTTTCTTCCTTCATGATATTTTCTTCCATCTTCTCCTTTGATTTTCTTTCTTCTTTTTTGGTTTTCTTTAGTCTCAACACAGATCTAGATATTTTTGAGTTTCCTCTGCCATTTCGATTCTGGGTCCTGACTCGAAGTATTTTTTTTCCATGACATCAACTTCATTTTTCCTACAAGCCCAGACCCGTCCGGCTTTTATTCACTCGCCCCGGCTTCCGGCTTAAACTCTGGTTTGCAGCTGTCCAACGCGGCTGAATCATTCAGATTGCTTAAAACACAAACACCAGCCATTCGCCGGCCGGACCAGCTTGACCATCAGGTCCTGTCCGACCATCCGGTCCGGTCCAACTTTGAAAACATTGCTCTGCTGCTTGAAGGTTGCTCGAGCCCTGTGAAAGATTGCTTCAATCAAATGCTAACAATGAAAGGTTTTCATGAGTCCTGTGAAAAGAGTGAATTTTATTTATCCCGTGTCACTTTCACCACCACACACATCAACCGAGCGGGTTATTTTTCTTATTTAGCTTATTTTATTTAGCCAAGGAGCTTTTTCTTTGCCTTGAGGGGCGTAGTTTTGAAAATCAGATCGGGTTGGCCGGTTTAGGTCGTAAATTGGCCAACCAATAATACGATCAAGCTGGCCTAATAATTAACTCCAATTCAACCGGTTTTTGCGTAATTTAATCACCAGTTTTTTTTAAATATTTTATTTAGAATTTCATATAAATAACCATAAAATCTTTATTTTCTCATTAGTCTAGTCCCGGTTTAACTCCAATCTGACTCACGACCCTTAACCCAATACCCTGCCTGGTTCAGTGCCCGGTCCGAGTTTCAAAACCTTGCTAAGGAGCTTTTTCAAAGTCTAAATCTCTATCCATCTACTTCTGATCTTAAATATAAGACATAGTTTACTTTTTTTAGAGAAATGACGGAAGTTAAATAAGTTGCTTAATCATATCATATATTATATATCTTTAAATTATACATCATTTTATAAGTTAGGTAAAATAGTTAGGAGAAAAAAAGATAAATATAAATATTTAAAAATAATTTAATTAGTTTTCTTAATATCTCAAAAAAAGTCAACTCTCTTATATTTAAAACTAGAGGGAGTATTTTTTAATCATTTTTATTTCTTTTTTTTATATTTTAAATTTTACGTAAAATTTTAAATTTAAATTTAAATGCATAAGTGGGAGAATAATAGAAAAAGAACTTTAAAATTGCAAAATCTCAAATAAAGTATTTCTCATAAAATGAGTTGTGAATTACTTTTCAAGGCTTGTTATTACTTTATCAATTCTTAGTAACAAACATGATTTTGGATTTTATAATTTCAAAGTTATTTTTCTGTCATTTTTCATATTTATTTAGTATATTATGTAAAAAAATTAAAAAAACTAGCCATCTCAAAAGGCCAAATATATTTTTACACCAGTTCTGTGATGTTATTTAGTTTAAAACTTCATATATTATGGTGTTATTATATTGACAATAAGTCTTTTATGAATTTATTTTTTATCTATATTATGTATATAATGATTTTTTATTTAATTATCACATCACCAATCCAACCAAGAGGTTAGACCGATTCAACTGTTTGAACTATATATAACCTGTTGACCTTTCCGGCTCGACATCTGGTCCAACTTTCAAAATATTGCATCAAGGTACCTTCTCTAGGGTGCCTATTAAAATTTCACCAGCTTCCCAAGCATTTTTTTTTTCCTTGATTTTCTCATTATTATTAAATTCTATGTAAATTTGGTGACATTTTGTTTTCTTAACAGTATAAATAATGAGCAATTTTGAATTTTTTATGATTTTTTAAAAAATAAATAAAAATACATAATTTTAGAATATATTTTTCTTTGAAAAACATAAAAAAATAAATTTATATCATTTGATGTCTACGAACTCCGAATCGAATATCGGATGATAATATTAAAAAAAAAAAATCACTCATTTTATATATAATCTAATTATTACATGAAGAATGGGGAAAAAACTTTTGAACAGCTAGGGCACAGTACAAAGTTTATTAAACAGAGATAAGTTAGAGGATTCAAACACTCAATCGAGTGGAAGATCTCAATGGCGTGGCCATCTCATCAGCTGGTCTGCGCGTACAATGAATCTTTTGTAAATGTTGAGGCGTTATTCTGTATGGGCCTCTAATTGGGTCTGACTATCTAATGAACTTAGACTTCCTCTGTTTGGTCGTTGCAATCGCTATGGGCTTCCTATGAAGTGCCTGGATTCACTTGATGGGAGGCCCATTAATTTGTAATACCAATCCTAGTTAAACAAAAAAAAAAGGTCTGGTTATCAAAAATAATAGAATAAAATATTCTAACCACCCTTATATTTTGCCTTAATTACACAGACCTCTCCTCTATTTTGAAAACATATACTTAAATCCAAACCGTTAATTCCATTAAGGATTTTTATTTTTTAATTAAAATTTATATTAAAATAAATTTTATTTATTAATTTATCCTTCATAGTTGCTAATTTCCTAATTTTGACTAAAATTTTTTAAGTAATTTAAGAGTTTCTTTTTCTTTTTCTTAACTTATTTTTTACTTTTGTAAATATTTATATGTTAAATTTTTTTTATATTAAGATAAATAATTAATTTAATTAATATAGACATAGAAAACTTAATTAAAAATATGATCAATCCTATTAATAGATGCATACTAAAATAAACATGTTTATAAATTTTTTTGCGAAAAATGTATTTAAAAAATTAAAATTTAAAATTAATATAAGCCATATATATACTATATCAAATTTTCATTATTAATAACATATTATGAATAAAACATATTTCTTTCTTTTTCTTTTTGCCTTTCATTTGAAAGGCATATTTTTTAGTCATTTAAAAGAATACTAAATAAATGAGTTTCAATAAATATGATAAAAATTTAAAATATACAAATTTCATAATATATTGGAAATTTTGAATATACATGTATTAGAATTATTTTTATATAAAAATTTATTTTTAGGAAAATATAAATGTTTATTTATTTGTTGAACAAGGGATATTTTAGTCAAAGTAAATGTTTAATAGTCAAACTTAACAATCAACTAACGGTTGGGTGGATAAAAATGAAATATCAAATATGTAAGGGAGGTTTTTGTAATTTGCATTTTAATTTTAAGGGAGATATGTATATATTTTCAAAATAAATGGGAGATTTATGTAATTTAGGCAAAACTGAGGGATAATCAATATATTTTACTCAAAAAAATAACATGTTTGTGTTTATGGATAATTATCGATGTAACACATTATTTCTTTCTAATTAAGTAATTGGAATAATTAATCTGTAAGTTCTTATAGTTTCAATTAATTTTTAATTGGATCCATATAATTTTTTTTATTAAGTCTTTATACTTTTAGTTGTGTTTAATCATATTCCTATAGTTTTTTATCTTTTCATTAGGTCCTTCTAATATCACATGATTTTTAATCAAGTCCCCATAGGTTTTTTATTTATCAGTTTAATTTAAAATTAAATAAAATAAATAAATATCATTAAAATATAAAATATTACATTATATTTTCGAAAATTTGATTATTATGGTTAGAACTTTATAATTACAAAAATAAATAATATAAATATATGTTTACTTAAAAATTTAAAATAAATATAAATTAAAATTATTATAATAAATTAATATTTATAGAATATTATTATTTATACAATAATATTACAAATTTTATATTTGATAATATTATATTTTTATAATTTATAAAATAAAGAATACAAAATTATAGGGACCTAATTAAAAATTAAATAAAACCTAAGGAACAGATAAAAAGAAAAAATATATAGGGAATTGATTAAAAAAGGAAAGTTTAAGCACTTGATAAAAAGATTAAAAAAATACAAAAATCTGATTAAAAATTGGTTGAAACTTTAAAGACTAAAAAATTAGGTGTTCCTAAGTTGTTTCAATATTTCCCAATAAAATGACATTATCACATCCAAATCCAATAACATTGAGGCTTGGCTTGGATGAAAAGAAAATGAATAGAAGAGAAAACTGAAAAGAAAATGAGTATCTCATCGTCGAAAAAAAAAGCAAGATAAGTACATGTTAGAATGACTAAAAAACCCTTACTATGAACAATTAACCAAGAAAATAAATACTTTAGCAAAGAATTTTTTTTCTAGGTTAAAAAAATAAAAAGGGGATATAATATTGAGTAAAAAAAAGAACTATTATTTTATGCTTTTGTATGTTTTTCAATTCCTAATTTCTCACGGCCAATGGTCATTTACGTGTCTTCATATAAAAATGATTGAATCCAAATATATCCTTGCTTGCCCACTATTATAAAATCCAAATTTTTGGACTCTAGAGAGAATGACCAAGGACAAATGAGTGCTTCTTCAGTGGAGGGCAAACGCTAGAATAAATTTTTGGGCCAAAAATCTCTCCACTTGAGAGAAATTTCATGGAAGAAAGATGTGGTCTCATACCCCATTTTTCCCTCATATTTTTTTCCTCCCAATTTTCTCTCCTATCCAAGCAAAGGAAAACCTATTCCCTTGTTTGTTAAATTTAGCCGAACTTGTTTATTTATCATATGACAAGACTTATATGTGGGGCCACTTCTATAACCCACACATGTTATGATTATTAACACACTCAAAACCGAAGTATACAATCTTTACAATAGCGTTCTATCTTAGCAAAATAATTCTATTAGTCCATTTGGTTTGTTGTGATCTTATGATAAGATTTTGATACTCTTTGATAAGGCCCTTATACTCACTGATAGGAGTATGATAGAAAATTAATATAGCTCTGATACCATAGTTTTGTCTTTGTAAAGATAGTTCTATTAGTCCATTTGGTTTGTTGTGATTTTATAATAGGATTATGATATTCTTTGATAAGGCTCTTATACTCATTTATAGGAGTCTGATATCAATTAAGTTTAGTGAGTCTGATATCAATTGATAGAACTCTGATACCATAGTTTTGTCTTTACAAAGATAGTTTTATTAGTCCATTTGGTTTGTTGTGATCTCATTATATGATTATAATGCTCTTTGATAAGGCCCTTATACGCATCTATACGAGTTTAATACCAATTATTCTAATACCCATTGATAGAGCTTTGATACCATAGTTCTATTTTTGCAAAGATAGTTCTATTAGTTCATTTGGTTTGTTATGATCTTATAATAGGATTTTGATACTCTTTGTTAAGGCCCTTATACTCATTAATAGGAGTATGATACCAATTGACAAAGCCCTAATACCATAGTTCTATCAATTTGATTTGTTGTGATCTTATGATAGAATTCTGATACCTTTGATAAGGCCCTTGATAAGAGTTTAATACCAATTGATAGAGCTATGATACCAAAATCCTATGTCTTGAAACTAAAATTGAAAGCTAGAGAAATAATTAAAAAGAAAAAAGAAAGAAAGCCAATAACAAAGAGCATTATTGTACAACAAATAGTCATTAAGAGGGCCATGATATGAAGATGGCACTACTTGGATCAATCCATAAGCCATATGATCTGCCCATTGTGCCATTGTGAATTCAAAAGTGCATTAATTATGAATTCAAAACCCTAGCCTATGTGGCGGATTGTGACCTCAAGTCTCAGTCTCTGTCTCTCGGGGTTCGTCTTCCACTCTCCTTCTTCGACCTTCACCTCTTCTTCTCGTGTCCGACGATTACCTCCGTCTTCCTCTTCCCCGTCTGTCATGCGAGGTAGTGAGCCAGTAGTAATTTTGATTTTCCCAATTCCTTTTATTGTTAGTTTTTTTCATGTGCAAGCATCTGTTCTTGATCCATGATGATTGCCTTTACTTATTCTTATTTACTGTTTTACATTCATATTGTCCATTGTAGCTGACCTATAGACCAAGTGTTGGTCAATTGGCTACTGCTTTTGTTTTCCAGGCTTTAGAATTTGAATTTTGTCTGATAATTTTTTCAGTTAAAATTTGTTGTCATTGAGCTCACTTGAGTATTGAGTAGCTTGCTGGTTCTAAACTTGTGCATTGTTGCATTGCTCTCATTCTCATTCTGAATCTAAAATGGCTTTAGATAATTAGTTCTATTATTCTTCCTACCATAAGTTTAATTCTAAAATTGGATGCGTTGTTGGTCTAGGCTTGCAGTTTCAAATCATTCTTGAGTGCACTAGTCTAACTAATCTTGCAGTCATTGAACTCACTTGAGTATCGAGCAGCTTGCTGGTTCTGAACTAGTGCATTGTGGCATTACTCTCAATCTCATTTTGAATCTGAAATGGCTTTAGCTAAGTTGATTATTTGCTAGGATTAGTTCTGTCATTCTTCTTACCATACCGTTTGATTCTAAAATTGGACGAGTTGTTGGTCTATAAGCTGCTACTTGCATTTCATATTTCTTTTGGAATCTAGACTTTTATGTCTTGTTCGTCTTTTTTTTAATATCTTCATGGCTCTGTCATCAATAAGATGATTAATTCTTGAAGAAGAATAAAATCATTTTGTTTTAACTTTCTGGTTGATGTAACAGTATGATTGAATGCATTTCTGTTTTCAGCAATTTGACCCTAAGAAAAAAGCTATGTTAAACTGAAGTGATCATCAAACAACAATAATATAGTTCATTGAATGTTTATTCTGTAGAAATTTTATCCATTTGGTCAAAAGTTGATGTGATAATCTATTATCCTATTATAGTCAAGTTGGTTAAGGGCTTAAGGCATTCTTGAATGGTGCCACAATATGATTCATCCACAATAGTCGAGTGTGTACATCAACCAGGAAATGAATCTACTTCTGAATTCTGAATGAGTGAATTTCTCCACTTTAGCCTTGATTCATTGACACTCTCATCTCCTCCAGTGTCCGTTCTCTCTCTCTCAGACTCTCAGGTATTTGAATTTAGAACATTGGAACCTAAAAATGATTTTGGTGGTAATCTATATTTTGAATTGCTTGGTAGAATTGTTTTTCCAATTATGCTGCTCAATGCTAATCTTGATTTATACTGTTATTGTGTCTGGTTGCAATGTGCTGGACTTTTTGATTAATTTGTTGTTATAAAAAGATGGCTACAATTACAAATATCAATGATGAGGATAAAAATAATAAAAGAAAGAATGTTGATAGTAGTACGCCTTCTGCAATGGATGTTGGCGGTGTGCCAACACAATCTGAGCAACATGTTCAACTTGACTCTTCTTGTTTACAAACACAAAAAAAAAATGCTCCTGCTCCAAGTAAAAAGGCGAGGTGTACCACATCTGATGTTTGGAGATACTTTACTAAACTTGGCATGGTTTATGGCAAGGAGAAAGTTAAATGTAATGAATGTGGGAAACCATATGTTGTAGGAAGCAAGGATTGTGGGACTTCACACCTTTAGCGTCATGTTAAACAGTGTAAATCACTCCCAAAATACAAGAATATTGGTGCTATAATGATAGACCAAGCAGGGATTGTTAGATCTAGGAAAATTGACCCGAACAAGGTGCGAGAAATCATTGCTTATTGCATCATTAAGCATAATCTTCTATATTCTTTTGTTGAGTATGATGGCATTAGGGACTTGCTCATATATTTGAATCCGGATTATAGAAACATTACTATAAAAATTGTTGTGGTAGATGTCTGGAATTTCTATCTTCATCAAAAGGATAACCTGAAAAAAAAAAGCTTTTAATGAGTCCGAGTAGAATATGTTTGACTTTTGATTGTTGGACAGCAATAACTGTTGAAGGATATCTTTGCTTGACTCCTCACTTTGTAGATGAGCAATGGAATCTTAATAGCAAAATTCTTTCATTTTCTAAGATGGAGCCCCTCACACTGGGGTTGAAATGACAAAAAGGGCACATGACATATTGATTGAATGGGGGATTGAAAAGAAAGTATTCTCTATTATTCTGGATAATGCTTCAGCAAATTTTCAGATGCAAAGAATTTTGAAAGAGAATTTGAATTTGAGTTATTGCTTGATATGCAATGGAGAGTTCTTCTATATTCAATGCTCTGCCCACATCTTGAATCTCATAGTTCATGATGGCTTGAGAGTAGCAGAAGGTGCTTTGAACAATATTAGAAACAAATTCTATATGTAAGAAAATCAGAGGCAAGGATGATAGAATTCAGGAGAAGGGTCAAACAAGCTGGGAGTATTAACACTTTAGTGGGTTTACGGTATGAAGACATTCCTCTATCTCGTCGTACCTTGTGTTTTCTTTATTCTCATCCTTTCACACCAATTTCTGACCGCTCAATATGTCAAGAAACTTTAGAAGATGAAATTAACCCTAGTATGAAGATGGAAAATAAAAACTTTAAATAAAAATGCATTGATAAAGCTCTAATAACTTAAGATAAGGCTCTGATACCCATGGATAGGAGTCTGCTACCAGTTGATAGGGTTATGATACCGATGGATAGGATTTTGATACCAATTAATGTAATACCAATGAATATGGTTCTGATTTCAAAAGGGTATATACAGAAAGAATTGAAAGCTAGAGAAAGATATACTGGGAGTTACTCAAGTAAAAATCTGATTCAAATGATCTTCATAGCCAAGATAGATAATCTCCAATAAACTGATGAATGGATGATTTATTTTATGATTGCAACATGTAGTAAAAATTCTTAGAAGTAAGATGGCTCATCGAAGAAAAGTGAACATAATGTCCAAATTGCCATTTCCCCTTTTATGGAACCTATTCAGGTTATAACCCTCACATTTAATTATGATTCCTTTTTAATTTTGCTTTATAAGCATCCAAATAAAAACTCAATATCTTATTCTATTTTTAATAGGATAAAACATAATTTTTAAATATCCGTTTAAATTCAGGAAGAATTTTATGAAAGGTTGATGCTACTAACATTATTGCTTTTGCAAAGAATTCTGAATTTACACTGCAATCATTTTGTACCAAAATGAAAATAAGTTTCAAAGCAAAAAGTCTTTATCAATATATATTAAAGTACTCTTCCACAAAGCCATTTCACGACTCGACGTATCCTATGGCTTCTGAGACAAATCACTGTTCACAAGCTGATCCTCCTATTCAGCTGGCTTCGTGCAAGCCGTTTGTAGTTGACAGCGACACTTGGCTAAGCCGGCATCATGCATCATGCATCCCGCATCCAAAACACGCTCAGCTCTTTTAAGTTATCGGATATCATATTCAAGTTTCAAATTTCCCGCCTTTGAACACCTGACTTCTCTTAATTATAATGCCAGAAGGTCACAGCCACACACAGAATACCGAATTCTTTCTCACTTTCTTCATACCCACCCACTTCGCTCAACACTAATGTTTGTGTCTCTGATTTGTGCCTTCCTCTCCGATTCTTTCTCAATTTCTTCAACCTCAACGACTTCGTTTAACACTAACGTGGGTGTCTCTGCTTTGTGCCTTCCTCTGAAAATCTTGCTCACTAGCTTCCTGCTCAACGACTCCGTTCAACACTCACGTGGGTGTCTCTGCTTGTCCCTTCATCAAAAATTCGTTGAAAATGTTCTCCACTGAGCTTCATCCCTTTGCATTTTTCGTTGCACGCGGTCTGCTATTTCCTTCATCCACCGACCAACCACAGTCAGACCGCCCTCCCTCTCCTCTCCAGCTGCGTTTCAACGATTGTTGTTTTCATCACCTCTCTTCAATTGCGCCTTATCGATTTCAGCAAAGTGTATGGTGTGATCCTGTTAGTCATTCAGGTATTCCAGATTTGTTGGGTCGGCGAGGGCAGGTTGAAACTATTGAAATAGGCTCCGGGTATTTTCTGGTTCGTATGAGCAATACGGAGGACTTTGATTTTGCGTTAACAGGAGGCCCTTGGTTATACATGGATCATTACCTAGCAGTGCAGCCATGGAAGCCAGAGTTTGATCCCGATTCTGGTGAGGTTTCCAAAATTGCAGTATGGGTAAGAATTCCTAAATTCCCTGTTGATTTTTATGATAAGGGTATTTTATATGTGGTGGGTAACCAAATAGGAAGGGTTCTAAAAGTGGATAATAATACCCTTAGGCAAACCAAAGGGCGTTTTGCCCGTTTATGTGTTGAGATTGATTTGAATGCACCTTTACTTCCATCCATAATGATTAATGGGAAAGATAAGAAGATTGTTTATGAGGGTCTGCATTTGATTTGCTTCTCATGTGGGCGGTATGGTCATGATACTGAACATTGCCCAAATAATCAAGTAACAATTACGTCAAAGTCAGCATGCACGAATAACACGTCTAATTCTACAGCTCTAACACCATCGTCCGCATCCTCCGAAATAACTGCTGGAATGTATGGGGAGTGGATGGTGGCGCCAAGTCGGAGAAGGGGGCAATGGAACTCGAATGCAAGGAATGGCAATTATAGTCGTGAGCCTAGGCGTGATTTACCTTCTAGAAATATGGGAGGAGGATCTCGGTTTGAGGCTCTGAATGTTGAAGGCATGACAATTATTGAGGGCGGTTCTGGTGATAACGCATATCAGGGGAAGATTCGTGTTAGTTCAAAGCCAGAAGATAGGTCGCGGGATACGAAAGAAAAAACTGGTCATCTACCTGTTCTAAATAAAGGGAGCAAGGGTAATAATAGATTGGATATTTCAAATGTAAAAAAAAAGGAGATTAGTGGTGATGATGTGAATAATGTTGGGCATTTTAATAAGTTGAATAAAACACGTGGGATCCAAATAGCTAAAAAGAAAGGGATTGAGGAGGGAGCTTCCCAAGAAATATTGAGTATGGAGAAAACACAAGAAGCTGGAACGTTGTGTAATTTAAGTGGGGAAGTGGGGTCAGGAAGAAAGAAGAATGTTATAAAATTAGATTCCAATTCCTCCGCTATTCGTCTAGAAGCCTCTAATCCTATTGACCCAGGTGCAAAAGGAGAAGAGACCGTTGTACCTCGAATTAGTCTCCACTTGGAGGTGTTGATGATGTGGTGATGCATGGGATTGAGGATGTTCAGGAGGGACATTTGTCTCAATAATGCCTGGGTTGTTTGTGTTCTTCTCTTATTTTACTAATTTTTTAATGATTATTATGACTTGGAATACTCGAGGTGCCGGTGGTGCCTCCTTTCGAAGGTTAATTAGTGATGTTGTTGCCAGACATGGAGTTAATTTATTTGCCCTGTTGGAGCCTAGACAGCCGGGTGTTAAAGCTAAGCTCATTGCTAGGAAGTTGGGATGGATGAATATGCACGTGGTTGAAGCTCGTGCTTTTAGTGGAGGTATGTGGTTGTTTTGGGATTCTACTTTAAATTTCTCTGTTACTTCTTCAGGGGATCAATTTGTTCATGGGGTGGTTAATAAAGGTACCAAGGATGAGTGGTCTCTAACTGTGGTGTATGGGCACCCAAATATGGTTATTAGACGTCAACTGTGGCAAACTCTTGAGGGTATTCGGCAATTGACTATGGGAGGCTGGCTTGTGATTGGTGATTTTAATGTTGTTTCTCATCCCGAGGAACGCTGGAGTAAGAATCACAGGAAGACTAATGGTATTGATAGGTCTTTTCGGAATTGGCTTCTGAGTAGCGAGTTACTTGATATTGGTTTTAATGGACCTCAATTTACTTGGGGGAATCTGAATAGCCAGAGCAGAATAGACAGAGCCTTGGTTAATAACTGCTGGTTTAGAAATAATCCTAATGCCACAGTGACACATTTGCCAAAATATAAATCCGATCATTGTCCGGTGTTGGTTGATACTGAATCTCATGGTCTTACGGCAAAGAATCGTAGGCCTTTTAGATTTTTCGCTCCCTGGGTTATGCATGATTATTTCAATAATTTTGTCCATTCACACTGGGGGGTGGAGGATGACTGGTGCGGATCTGTTAAACAATTTACTGAGGATCTGAGGTTATGGAATAAAGAGGTTTTCGGCAATATATCCTATATAAAAGACAGATTATATCGAAGATTAGATGGGATTAATGCAAAGATGGCTTCGGTAGGTATCTCGGAGCACCTTGAGAGGTTACAAGGGGAGCTATGGGGTGAGCTTGAAAAACTTTTGGCACGGGAAGAAGTCATGTGGCTTCAATACTCTCAGGCTAATTGGTATGTGGATGGAGATCGTAATACTAGATACTTCCATTCTGTGGCTAATGGCAGACGAAGAAGGAATAAAATTGAAGCATTAAAGCTTGAATTTGGGGAATGGACATATAATGCAGCGGAAATTATGAGATTGGGAAGCCAATTCTTCGAAACTTTGTATACAGAAACCCATAATTATAGTGGATCTTTGGTATTCGGATGCACTTATCCTGAGATTGACGATGCAAATTTGCATATTCTGGGGAGATCGGTTGAAGAGCAAGAGATTAAAAGAGCTTTGTTTGATATGGGGCCATTGAAAGCACCAGGGCCAGACGGTTTCAATCCGCTATTTTTCCAAAGCCAATGGGAAACTGTAAGACCGTCAGTGATTGAATTAGTGAAAAGAGTTTTCAATGATCCGATGTGGATACGACAAATCAATGGGACTCAGATTGTTCTCATTCCGAAGGTGGAACATCCAGAGACATTTCGTGATTTTCGTCCTATAAGTCTTTGCAATGTTGTTTACAAGATTGTTACGAAGGTTATATCAAACAGACTCAAGGCGATTATGCCTTTGGTGATAGCCCCGAATCAGTGTAGTTTTGTTAAAGGGCGTCAGAGTTCAGATAATGTTATACTTGTGCAGGAGATCATTCACTCTATGAAGTCTTTAAAAAGAAAAAAGGGTTTCATGGCCATCAAGATTGATTTAGAGAAGGCTTATGATCGGGTGAGATGGAATTTTGTCTACGACTGTCTAAAAGAACTCAAGATTCCTGAATATCTGAGCAAAGTTATTCAAGCTTGTATGTCGACGTCTCATTTGCAATTGCTTTGGAATGGAGAAGCTACTAATATGTTTTGCCCTTCCAGAGGGGTTAGACAAGGTGACCCAATATCGCCGTATCTTTTTGTTATCATGATGGAAAGATTGGGGCATCTTATACAAACGACAGTTGAAGAAGGTGTTTGGCAACCGTTTAGGCTCTCCAAACAAGGTACTCCTGTCTCTCATATTTTTTTTGCTGATGATCTCATTTTGTTTGCAGAAGCAGATCTAGATAACGCAGGGGTTATTAAGGCTATCTTGGATGACTTCTGTGACATTTCGGGACAGAAAGTAAATGCTGGAAAATCAAGAGTTTACTTCTCAAAGGATGTAAATCATATAAAAAGTAGAGAAATCAGTGAATTTCTAAATTTTACTCCGACGTCAAATATGGGGAAATATCTGGGAATGCCAATTTTACATGAACGAAGATCAAAGGCTACGTACAGTTTTCTTCTGGATAAGATGGATGCTCGCCTAGCCAATTGGAAGTCTAACATGTTATCGATGGCTGCCAGGCATACTCTTGTGTCATCTGTTATGTCGGCTACGCCAACTTATGCTATGCAGACAGTACTTCTTCCTTTGGGACTTTGTGATGAAATTGACAAACGTTGTTGTAACTTCCTCTGGGGTAAGCAGAAAACCTCATCTAGTCTCCTGGGATAGTGTGTGTGCACGTAAGGAGAATGGAGGCCTTGGTCTTAGGTTGGCTCGGTACCAGAACCAGGCGTTCATGATGAAGCTTGGATGGAATATGATTAACAGAAGAGATTCGCTCTGGGTTAGGATTTTGCGTGAAAAATACAAAGCCGGGAATGATATTATTCCTAAAGTTGAGAAGCGCCAGTTTGAGTCTAGTACGTGGAGGGGTATTCGTAACTGTTGGGACAAGATCAAAGATAGCTTAACATGGAGAGTTACCAATGGACAGAACACTTCTTTCTGGAATGACATTTGGGTCCCGCATTTTGATAAGCTTCAGAGTTTGATAATCAGAGAATTGCCTAGAGATGCTAATGAATGGAGAGTAGCTGATTGTATCACTTCATCCGGACAGTGGGATATGAGAAAGTTTCAGCACCTACTTCTAAGTCATGTATGTACAGCTATTGCACGTGTTAATATTAATCAGCGTAATGGGGAGGATTTTCTGATATGGAGATGGTCTTCAGATGGAATGTTCAACATCAGATCTGCCTACAAATATCTAGTAGGCACCCCAGAACCTCTCAGTAATAACTCGAGGAGATGTGTTTGGAAATTGAAAGTCCCTCAAAGGTACCGTTTTTTCTTGTGGTTGTGCTTTCATGGTCGTCTAATGACAAACTTAATGCGTTATCAGCGAGGTAGTCATCTGACGGGTTTTTGTGATATATGCCATAACTCAAACGAGTCTATACTCCACGTTTTGCGGGATTGTCCTTTCACTTCTGAATTATGGAAAGGATTCTTACCTCTGGATTGGCGTGATCAATTCTTTGGCTCTTTTGAGAGAAATGAATGGCTTACATGGTGTGCGGGGAGAAAAGAAGTTATACAGGGATTCGAGTTTCGTCTTTTGTTTTCGGTACTATGCCGACATATCTGGTTAGCTCGAAATGATAGATGTTTTAATAACAACACTTGGAGTAGTCATGCCATATTAGCCCGTGCTCGTGCCTGCTTAACATGGGGAAATACAAGTTTGGTTCAAAATAAGAGTGCAGAAAGGAATCAACAACAGTGGATGCCACCACCACTTGGGTGGGTGAAGATTAATACCGATGGATCTAGGAATGAAAACTTAGGGACTTGCACGTGTGGAGGTGTGTTGAGAGATCACAATGGTGAATTTTTGATGGGGTTTATGTATCAGATTGGGCAAGGAACGGTAGTATCTGCGGAAGCTTGGGGTGTTTTGTGGGGACTAAAAGTTGCATGGGATAGAGGATACAGAAAAATCATGATTGAGTCTGATTGTAGTGAAGTAATGGATATAATTCAGGGTAACGTTTCTCAGGAACACCCTGATTTTCAGCTTATTGTGGAGGTTCAAACGCTATTGGATAGAGATTGGGACGTGGAAATTTTATATTGCATTCGGGAGTTTAACACGGTGGCAGACACTATGGCAAAAGAAGCTTGGAAGATGGCGATTGATCTTCATATCACATTTTCGCCCCCTGATGCTATTACCGCCTTTTTAATTAATGATGTAAACAGGATGAATTTTCATGTTGACTCAGGAGGATAGCTTCTGATGTATTTGTAGAATATCTTTTATTATAAAAAAAAAAAAAAAGGAGCTGGGTCCGGTACATCGTGTGTTGCACATAAGAAAGAACGGGGACATGATACTACAAATGGAATCTCGGCAAATTATGAGTTGCAATCCATCAACTTCAACAACCAATGTCCTCGAAGGAGTTGCTGCCAGCAGAGGTTTACCAAATAGTGTTTTTATTGGTAATCATGTAGAGAACTTGGTCTTGCTAGATAGACGAGATCAGAGCAGGTAAACTTGAAGAAAAGAGTAGGATCGATGTGGAGGTAGAAATGTGAACACACATCCGTGTTACTTTACATGTCACTTCTTTTCTTTTTCCTTCTTTAAATGACCACTAATTTTTATCTTGTATATCACTTCCAATTATGGTTTTTCTTATAACGGACAAATTATTCGTAGTTTTTTTTAATGTAAAAATCCACTAATAACAAATAAATCAGTACGTACAAGCTGGGCTATTCATGTTCTCTGTTCTTTTGTTTGTTGTTTCTGTTTTGTGAGTGTTTCTATTTATTTTTTTTTTTTTGGAATCGAAGGACAAGATTTAATCTTGGTAGAGTTTTTCACAGTTAGTTTACATAATATATTCGGCAACCAAAAGCCAGTGCAAAACTAAACTATTATCCCACAGAACACCGGCACACAGGAACCTACAAGACCACACTCTCCTTTTATTTAATTTCAGGATTATAAATTATACATTTTCAGTTGAAAGATATCTTATGTTCTCATATATGTACAATTGTAACGTAGTTTTTCTATTTACAAGAACTAGCCCTATCCAATATAATTAGTATAGGATCTCCCATTTATCAAATACGACCTTTGCGTGCATAATATCTTCCAGGTGTGCAGAATATCTTCCCTTGTTTGCAGAATATCTTCCTTGTGTGCAATATTCTTCCTATAAGTGTGCAAAAACCTTCCCTATGTGTGCAAAAATCTTCCCTATATGTACAAAAATCTTCCCTCCGTGTGCAGATATCTTCTCAGGTCCCATTTGACAATTAAGTTACCAATGATGTCTTTTTTAGCAATCCTCCCTAGGTTAAATTGTGTATAACCCATGAACTATGGACTATATACAGATGACATCCGTAATATATAAAACTCTACAATGAAATCCGATAAACTCTTATATTTATGTTGATAACACCCTCATGATTAATTTTATACATTATTTATTCACGCATAGCTTAAAGTTTAAGGGGTATATATATTCACATAAAAATAAAGTTTAAGAGAGAATATATAGTTGATAGTTGAAAATTATCCATATAGATTTGAAAACTTGTGGAGGTTTATTATTACATTTTAAAATTTAAGAAGATTATTTGCACATGATCCAAAATTTAGGAGAATTTATTGTAATTTAGTCAAATTTTTAAAATTTAAGATTTGTGGATGTAGAATGTATGGAGGATATAAATCCAACATGCATGCACTAATTTGAGGTTTAGTGGATGGAGCAATGATATTCCCTAGTGGAAAGACTTCAAATCAAAAGTCAAAGTATAATGCGACGGCCAACACATGCATGCTATATATATAACAATAAAAAAATTGAGTACCATTTAACAATAAATAGATAATGGAATATATAAAAAAAATACCTAGATAATATGTTAATTTTAATATTTTATAAAGCAACTATATAAAATGGAGAGTTTTCTTTATTCCACTAATGGACTCAACGCGTGAACAAGAAAGTTAAAACCACTTATTTCATGCCTAAATTTATATAGGTCTTGAAATTTTTATTGAATTAATATTTTTCTTATTTTGAATTTATTGTAATATTATAAGTTTGTTTCATGTTTAAGTTGAATAAATGGGACATGACATATTGTTTAAAAGAAATTAATTTCTCACCAATCAACTCAATCATGATTGGCTCACTTAAACCATGTAATATTTAATTCTGTTTATTACTACAAATTATTCAGGTAAAACAAAACTCCTATTAATTTTTTCCTTGCATTAAATATCAGAGGGAATATTAGTTTTCCCTTGTATATTATAATACTTTTAATTGCTACAAATTAAGTATCATAATATTCTAATTTAGAATTAGGATAGATATCAAAGCACTATTGCCTAACACCTGGATGCAACATCCAAAAAGGGAAATGAATCAATGATGACATATGATTTAATTATTTATCGATGAAACTTTTATTTTTATCATATGTAAAAAAGATTGTGGATTGCCAAACTAATATTTATAAAAAAAAATAAACGAAGATGTAATTTGTATCTCAACTCACATCAAGTAGCTTTCATTTTGTTTATAATATGAACTTTCATATTATAATTTTAATTTTAAAAAGGTATTGCTACTTAACTCAAATAATTATAAATAACTGGGTAAATCTTTTGAATATTGCTTGAAATTTAAGAAACAAGTCATCCTACTTGTAATTTATTAATATTGCGACTTGCAATTAAATTTATATTCTATGTGGAATTAGTGGTCATAATATTGATTTTGGAGAGGAATATAATAAATTAATTGAAGACAGTATATTGGGGTAGTTCAACTTTTTGTTTTGGAGATACTTTTGACCATCAGATCATACCTATTTTGTCAAAATCCTGCATTGACTTGCCAAACCCGTCTTTAGGCCAAACTGATATATCCTTTTATATATATTTATTTATGCATGGATATTGTCATTTATTTTTTGTCTTTTACAATCTATATATATATATATATATATGGAAAAAAACTCAGAAACCCTAGGTTAATTTAGAAGATATAAAGGCTAGCACAAGAAATTATCATTGGAAGTCTTTGATCAGAGACCTATCTAAATGGCATCCATGACGAACTGAATTTTTTAGTAATTATATCAGAATGATATATTTTGACTAAAATATTTATTTTTTAATTTCAGCCAAAATTAATTAAAATCTAGTTTAATAAAACAACTTTAAACTACTATTAATCCAGGAGTATTTAATTATTAATTTATTATATATGTTCAAAATATTTAAACAAATAAATATCAAATTTTTTTTTTATTTTTTGTCCAATTCACTTCTTCATGTTTATTGATTATATGAGGCAAATTTCATGTTTGACAACTATATGCAAAAAAAAAAAATTAATAGTATGACACAAGTGACTTCGTGACTATCTTTTTCATCATGATAATTTATTTTTCATATCACTAATTCATTAATTAATTATAAAATTATTAACAATAAAAAATCTGAACAAATATTAAATTCATATATGGCAAAGCTAATTAAGAAAAAGCACATACGATTCATTTTTTAATATTTTGAACATGTATCATCGTTCAAGAGAATTGTGTGTGTGTGTGTGTGTGTGTGAGAGAGAGAGAGAGAGAGAGAGAGAGTGTGTGTGTGACCTTTTTTGTCTGTTTGTTGGGTTGGGACTGATCCGTGATTCTCAATTGTGGATCCACATAAATCGTTTACGCCTCACTTTCTATTGTGTGTGATAATTTAAAACGTGGCTCCACTCACTGTGACTCTCCGTTCAAATCATTCCAGAAACTGAAGAGTAAATAAATAAAACCAAAATAGAAAGCTGGAGTGGCACTTATATTTTAATTTTTCTTTTTGACGTCAAGAAATTACAGATTATGTCACAAAAATTACCGAAAGAAAACTGTCCAGCAGTAATCCAATGTCGTCACAAAGATACTCACTTTCGTGCATGTAATGGATAGAGATTTGTTAAATAGACGCATGGCCCAACGAATGGAAGAGATTTGGGGCATCTATTGTGTCTCCTTTTAATGCTTGGAGCCCGTTTGGTTCAACCTCATTGCATGCCTGCAATAGTAATCATGATTGCATTACCAAGGGAAGAGTGTTTGGTTGCTCTTTAACATGGTAATAGGGTTTACCATGGTAATGATGATTACCAAAAAATTGGTAATCCACATTCATACCTCCCCCCTATGAATCCTCATTACCATCCTATTGCATAGTTAAAAAAGTCCAATTTACCCTTTAGTTTCACGTGTCTATTTCACTTATCTCATTTCATTTGCAACAACCGTCCCCTGCCACTGCCGCCACCTCCTCCTCCTTCGCCAACCCCCGCCGCCACCACCTCCTCCTCCTCCACCCCCCGCCGCGGCCACTTCCTCCACCGCCCCCACAATAGTCGCCGTCGCCTCCTCCTCCTACTCCACCCACTGTGACCTCCTCCTCTGCCACCCCCACCACCATCACAACCTCCTCCTCCTCTGCCGCCCTTCGCCACAGCCACAATTTCCTCCACCCACCGCCACCACCACCTCCTCCTCTGCCACGACCTCCTCCTCCTCCACCACCCCCAGCTGCTGCCACCTCCACTTCCTCCTACTTCTCTACCCACCGCCACCACCTCCTCCTCCACCACTCCCCACAATCGATGCCGCCGCCACCTCCTCCTCCCCCACCCCCCACCGCTGCCACAATCTCCTCCTCCTCTGCCACCCCTTACCGCCACCACGATCTCCTCCACCCAACGCTGTCGCCACCACCTTCTCCTCTGCCACCCCCTGTCGCCACCACGACCTCCTCCTCCTCCACCACCCCCTACCGCCCCCACCTCCACCTCCTTCACCACCTGGCACCCCCACTACCTCTTCCTCCTCCATCTCTGCCGCTATCAACTCCTAACTATTTTTTCTACAAAGATTATATAAGGGTAAAATAAACTTTATGCAATATATTAATTTTAAATAATTGTTAAAATATTAACCCATTGCACCTTACTTAAAAACCAAACCAAATACTACCCCTGTAATTAATATTGCATTGCATTACCATTACATCGCACTGCACTGCATTACAGGGTGTAATGGGATCGAACCAAACGAGCCCCTGGTGTCCCAACCTCTCAAGTTTTTTGCTTATTTCTTCATGTTATTAGATTCAGCCTAAAATGAGTGATATTTTGATATCTTGTGCTCATATAAAATGATGCAATTTTGAATTTTGTATAATTTTTCAAAGAAGAAATACTCTAAAATAATGCATTATTCATTCATTTATTTTTAAAAAATCGCAAAAATTTTAAACTGTAACATTTTATGTTCATAGGATATCAAAATGTCACTCACTTTAAGTAGAATTTAATTATACAAAAAAATAAGAACAAGACACCTGGGAAGTTTAAAACTTATGAGGAGTATTAGAAAACACATTGGAGATGGAACATTAGAGACCCATACCCCAAGTTATTGAGGATAGTGAAACGGGCATGGGATTTGTGTTTGATGCTATTAATTTTGCTAATAGAGAATGAGATTGTTGTCATCCTTTCAGAAATTATTATTAAGTATTCTAGATTCCTTGTCCATAGGAATTTGTAAGTGTTGATCACAATTAGGGACAATGAAGATCTCCACTTAGCTATAATTCTCTTGCTAAGTTGGTCCATACAGGATGGAGAATACTTTTTTTTTTTTTTCAATCCTTGATCAAACAACTCTTTATCAAGAGGTGGTGTTTGATGAGGGAAGCTAGTCTCTGATTAACTTGCAGTTTGGTTTCTTTATATATATATATATATAACAAAAAAGCGGTAAACCACCCCTACATTATAGCAGAGAGAAAGAGATCTTCTATTCTCTTGAAGTGGAGACCATGTGGAAGCTCTAAATAATGCTCGTTTGAGCAGAAGCAGCATCAGAGAGGAATATCTCCATTAACCTCTCTCTCCATTTTCTCTTCATTGAATGTCTTCACCATTGGATCAAATTTCAATTGTTGGGACTTAATGCCATATAAAAATATTAATATAATATTAAATATAACATTAAGTCTCAACCATTGAAACTTGATCTAATGGTGGAGACATTCAATGGAGAGGAAATGGAGAGAAAAATCAATGGAGATCTTATTTTCCGGAGCAGCATACCATGATTTTCCAAAATCAGAACTAAGTGTTTATGCAAGTCGTTGTTGCCAACCATACTTAACTGAATAGCGTCCAAACAATCACTAAGGAGGCATATATTCTTGTGTCCCCTATATCCCATGCTCTTTTAAACTCAATAAGACATGCCCACCAAAGTTTGACCATAAGAGGGTCACCATCTGGAAGGTTCAGCACGAATGCCTCTAAAAGCTTTGCGCTAGCTAGCGTCTTTGATAAAACCTCCAATGGCCTACATGCCACTATTGCAGGAGTTCTCACCATACACTGGAACACAAAAGCAATCCTCCTTCATCTTTTGGCTTTCCTCTCATCAGTATTGATGTGCTTCGACCGAGTTCTAGTTGTATTAAAGTTGAACACAGTTGTCATTGCCCTTTCTCGACTCCTGTCACCCTGATCGTGTAACCCTAGCTTTTCTCTTTAATTCATTTTATTTCATTTCCTAAGTGGTGCTTAATGTTTTATTTTCTTTTCAGCCATTAGGTATGTCAGTTAGAATTTGTCATCCACGCTAGCATCCATGTCACAAGTTTTGGTCAAACACATTCTCATTATCGGCTAATGTTTTAAGGATTGATGACAATGTCATTTTTGACCCATTTTCAAAATTTATGTTTACTATGGTACCTCCGAAAAGGATAGGGTGTTAAGCTACGTACGCTATATTTTTGCACTTTCACTCTTTAATATACTATTGTCATTATCAACGGTCAAAAGACGAGTCAATGGTTAGTTGTCCTGGGAGCAACATATATAGCTCAAGTGATTTTTTTTTTTTAGTTTATTAAGTTTTACATCATGAAAAAATCATGACATAAATCAATTCAACTTATCAGAGAGATTCTCCACTTAATCTATTAAGATTATTTGGGTGAGATCCTTACTTGAATAACTCTCTGTACAATTTATCTTTCTCTAGCTAGATTTCAGTTCCATTTTCAGTATATACCATTTTGGTATCAGAACTCTATTCATTGGTATCATACCCTCTTAGTTGGTATCAATCTCCAAAGAAGGAGAGCAATGGAGATATGTGAAATTGTGAATCTTCCTTTCAGATACAATCCCTAATCTATCACAGTATTCCAAACCGAAATCTCAATTCACAAAACAATCCCATGAGATGCACAATCACTCCCTATTTCCTTTATACAACCCCTAGAACAAGACAACAAGGTGATCCTTTGAACATAGGCAATTTCAAATCAATGTTTAAGAACCTTAAAGTACCGCAACTAACATGTAGCTTAATGACAGTTCTAAAATATCTACTCAATCACAATTTTCAATTCCCAGTAGCAATAATAAGTTACCACAGAACATGAACCTCACCAACACAATTAAATTCACTCATGTAACATGTAACTCAATTTTCTTTTTCTTCCCCCCCCCGTTCATAGTCACAAAAACCTCGTAACACACTCCCTCAGGTGTGTTGGAGGCCGCAAAATACATTATGGTTTTAAAAAATCATATAAAAAGTTAGGGATCTTTTACATTTTCAAAATTCTTATAGAAGATTAAAATTATTATTTATATTTAAAAATATGATGAATATTGATTTTTATAAAATTTTTTTGGTACTTTATAAATTTCATAATTATTTTTTAATGTATATGATCAGCAAAAAAAAATTGTAGTATTTAAATTATTTATGTGATATGATTGTTTATTTGTGTAAGTACATATATTTAAACTTTAATTAAGAGAGATGATCAGAGAAAATGTAGGGAGCTTGGTTAGGGGCAATTTAGTATTTACACATTTATATTTTAATTTTTATCCTTCTAAATAATTACAACTTTTAAGTCCTTCTTCCATATAAATATTACTCCCTCGTTGTCTTTCTTTCTAATTTTCCCATCAAATTATCAATAAGCTTAGCTTATTGCACGGCATCCTAAGATAATTAAGTCGGATTCGATGGATATAAAATAATAGTAGTTGTTATACTATATGTTTAGAAAATTTAAGATATACACGTTTAATAAATATTAGTGGTGTATGGTTTAGGTGAGAATAATTAAATTCCACTAAATATATTAGTTCAAATAAATAATTGATTGGATACTATAAACTTCACAAGATAATTCAAAGGGATTAAATCCTCCCAAAATAACAAAATCCAAATCCAGGCCTACACTTTCAATAAATTCCTAATCAGGCCATGAGGCCTGATTAAGGATTTTAGAATGTTGTTGAACGGTCAAAATGCCCCTATTCAATTAAAAAATGAAGATTTTTAATATGCAAATTCCCATATACTTTTAACCCTAATACTAGAATTTACGTTTCTTTGAATCATTACGATATTAACTTTTAGTTGACTTGTGACATCATTGAAAGGTAAGTTCTAACAATTTCTAATAAAACCTTAATATTTCACCATGTATATGGGATGTATGTGGAATAATCATTACTAATCTCAGAAATTTGATTTTCTTCCTCATAGCGTTTTGGGATTTTCTTCCTTACCGTTAATCAAAATTATCGATTTATTGGTATTTTTTCGAATCAACAAACTATGCCAGTTCCCAGTTAGCATTTTTTTAAATTTCCGAACTTGAGATCAATTTGAAGATATTTTCCAGAATGCTCTTGAACTTGTGTGGATGAATTGGATAGGGTGTGGGATAATTCTTATCCTTACCCTTCACTCATCGAGTTCTGTCTCTTTTCTGATGGAAGTGTCAATGTCTTTTTATTGTGATATATGATCCATCAGTTTCTTACCAAAAAAGAAAAAGGAAAAAGACACTGCACATATGAAACTATATAAACTACTAAAATATTAAGACATCTATGCCTGACATTGTGGCCCTGGGAATCAACAAGGGCTCTTGGCATTTGACATATTCAAACGTCTGTCAATTTGGGTGTCTGTGAAATTCTTGATTGATTCTTATTGTTGTCTAATCGGTTAACTTAGGAAAAGGCCAAAAGTTTCAAGCATTATGGAAATTCATTTTAAACGGAAGCAAGCTCCATATGTATTGGCTGCTACAAAGCAGCTTTCTAGTAAGATCAATGCCTTCAATTGATCACCAATATTAGTTTTCAACATTTTGAGAATTCAATTTCCTGCAAGATTAAGCAACTGTCAAGCTTATGTGTGTGTGTATATATAGCATGTGTATATATATATTCTAATGATTCAAAGAAGTGTAGATTCTAACGTTTGAGGTATAGGTATATGGGAATCTACAAATTAAAAATTTTCATTTTTCAACCGAATAGGGGCAATATGGTTTTTCAACAACATTCTAAAATCCCTAATTAAGCCACATGGTCTAAATAGGAATTTGTTGAAAGTGTGGCTTGAATTTGGATTTCACTATTTCGGAAGGATTTAATTAGGATTCTCCCTAATTCAAACTATAAATAACTAAGATTCTTTTAATTTGTGGCAGATTTCATCTTCTGTTTTTCCCTTTTAATAAGCTAAGAAGGAAATAATGATTAAAAGCTCCTTTCTCGAAAATTCTTCAATTTAGCTATTAAGATTATTTACTGAGATCCTTTCTTAAATAACTATTCATAGATTTTATCTTTCTTTAACTTTTAATTTCAATTTTAGTACATACTATCTTGGTATCAGAATGCTATCAATTAGTATCAGACCTTCATTTTAATTAGGGTTGTAACACAGTTTTTGAGATACAACATATAGTGAACTATCAAATATTTTTTCTAATTTCATAGCAATATATAAGTGCCCGTTTGGTTCATAGAGTCAGAAGTAATGTAGTGAAATGTAATGGAATATAATATAATGATGATTACATGAATTTGTTTAGTTCGTCGTATATGCATAAAAACATTTGGTTGGATTACATCGAATATGAGAATAATATAGCAAGAGACAAAATTACCACTATCTATCTATATATATATGTATAATGTACACGTTGAGTTGATGATGATTTTTTTTTAATTTGTGCAGTGTACACGTTGGGTTCATAATAATTTTTAATATTTAATAGTGGAAATATTATGCAAGGTACAGATTGGGTTTATGGCCTTTTTTTAATATTTAATTATGAAAATATTATTTAATATTTTTAGTGGCAGAATATAATTTTTTTATTTTTTAGTGGGGGGAATATTTTTTAAATTTTTATATAATTAATTAATTTTTTAAAAAATATTTAATGGTGGTAATTATTTAATATTTAACAACATTTATGAGTGGGTATTTTTGTGAAATTAAAAAATTCCAATGGCAATAATGTCTTTTTCACTTGATTTTAGGATGTATACATCTCCCTTCATCAGTCCTAATAGTGTAATCACGATTACATCAAATAATGTAATCAAGATTACAAAATGTGATCCTTTTTATATTAAATAAGTCCAATGAAATGCTATAATTAGTCTGTTGTATCAGGGATTACATAATCCTTTCCCATGAAATCGAACCAAACATGCTATAAATGACTAGGGGCATAAATAACTATGTAAATAACAATATGTAATTTTTTTTAAAAAATGTCATAGCAATGGTTTTTCTTATATTCCATCACTAATTATACAATAACACAATTAAAAACACTTACTAGACTATGAAAATTAACTTGAAACAATGTGAGAGATAAAATTTGACGAAACCTTGAAGGCCTGAGTACGTAAAGACATTCAGGTGTCTTTCACGGGTAAAATGCAATATCTTTTAAACATTGATTTCAATACATATCATTATAATATAAGAGCCTATCAATTGGTATCAGAATCCTATCAATTGATATGAGAACTAATAACACTATCAATGAATATCATAATTATATCCATTGGTATGAATCAGAATCCTATCATTTAATATTAGAACTGATAACACTATTAACGAATATCAGAATTCTATCCATTGGTATTCCACAAACATCCCACCCCATTTAATCCCCTTATTTTCTAAGCTTAATCATCAAGTTGTCAACCGTAGGAATTGGCGGAACTGGTTTGGGTGCTCATGGGGCACCAAACAAATTTGAATCGTCTATATTTATTTTTTTAGAAAATTAAATGGGTATAAAATCTAAAATAAAGGTAACATATTAACTATCACTTTCTTAAAAAAATAATTTTTTTAATTTGAAAACGGTCGTTGAAAATTTTGGATATGAATAGTACAAATCAGATTTGGATAGTTTAGATCTCATAATCTTATGAGTTTGTCACCAAATAGGATTACATACCCTATGAACATTCTTGCTATGGATCATTATTAAGAATATTGAGATGCAAGGTATATGAATAAATATTTAAATTACATTTATTTTTTGTGCTTATTTTAAAATTTTTACAAATTTTTTGTTGTATAGTAATTTTAATATGATTTTGTGTCATGTGTTCACATCTCTCGTACTAGAGTGTGTTTAAGCTTACGATCAGCTTGACAGTTTTGGCCTTTTGGGTACATGGTTTCTTTTTGTGATTGGAACCATAGAATTTTGTCTTAATTTATTTATTCCAAGTCAACAACATAAATTAAGTGAAACCAAACCTCTTGCTAATGACTCCTAAGATAAAGTATCGACTATGAAGAAACAAATAAAATTATAAATAAGCTTACTTATCACACGGTATCATCAGATAATTAATTCGAATTCCATGGATATAAAATTGGGGTAGTTGTTATACTAAGATTATGTGCATATGTCATCTTCTTCTGCTTTTTAACCCTTTCAATAAGCTAAGCCGGAACTATATTAATATATATGTGTGTATATATATATTATGTGAAAGATAAACTTTGACGAAACCTTGAAGGCCTGAGTACGTAAAGACGTTCAAGTGTCTTTCACGGGTAAAATGATATTTAAAAATTGATTTCAATACATACCATTGTGATATAAGAGGCTATGAATTGGTATCAGAATCCTATCCATTGATATCAAAACTAATAATATATCAAAATTCTATCCATTGGTATGTATCAAAATCCTATCCTTTGATATCAGAACTGATAACACTATCAATGAATATCAGTCGTTAAACTTTCATATGCGTAAACTTTTATAAGGCTGTCTAATAAGTATTAGTTATTAATTATTTAGGAGATAAGAGTTATTTGAGATTTTTGTGTTGTCAATTGTTGTTTTGGATGAAAAATTAATATTCAAAAATATGTTTGTCTTTCTTTCTTAGGTGCAGATTTTAATCCTAGAGTTACTTCTCTTTTCTTATTCTTTCCCCAGTAACTCTTCTACCTTCCCCATATATATTTCTTTCTCACAATATATCTGAGAGCATGACGACTATTAATATCTCTTACAAAATATTGAGAGCAAGATGATTGATTAGACTTTCGGATATTGATAGCAAGATAATTACTTACTTTCGGCTTCACATTTCTCTACGCTATATGTATCTCACTGATCACTGCATGAACAAATTCTCACTCACCGGTTACTCTACTTTATTTCTTTTGATGGGCTTCCTTTCATTCAAAATTGTTTTCAAATTCTTTCAAATGCTTTGTAAATTGTGATACGCTGCATCCCCTTATTTTCTAAGCTTAATCATCAAGTTGTCAACCCTAGGAATTGACGGAACCGATTTGGGTGCTCATGGGTACCCAAACAAATCTGAATCGTCTATATTTATTTTTTTAAAAAATTAAATGGGTATAAAATATAAAATAAATATAACATATTAACTATCACTTTCTTAAAAAATAATTTTTTTAATTTGAAAACGGTCGGTTGAAAATTTTGGATATGAATCGTACAAATTAGATTTAGATAGTTTAGATCTCATAATCTTATGAGTTTGGCACCAAATAGGATTACAAACCCTATGAACATTCTTGCTGTGGATCATTATTAAGAATATTGATCAGCAAGGTGTATGAATAAAACTTTAAGTTACATTTATTTTTTGTTCTTATTTTAAAATTTTTACAAATTTTTTGTTGTATAGTAATTTTTATAATCTAATTCTATCTTTTGTTGGTTAATTATTAAAATAGATGAACGCCTATGATTTTTACATGAGTTATGTCACGAGTTCACATCTCTCATACTAGAGTTTGTTTTAAGTTTATAAGCTTGATAGTACTGGGTACATGGTTTCTTTTCGCTATTGGATCCATAGAATTTTGTTTTTATTTGTTTATAACAAGTTAACAACATAAATTAAGTGAAGCCAAACCTCTTGCTAAAACTACTCCTAAGATAAAGTATCGACTATGAAGAAACAAATAAAATTATAAATAAGCTTAACGGTATCCTAAGATAATTAATTCGGATTCCATGGATATAAAATCGGGGTAGTTGTTGTATTAAGATTATGCGCAGATTTCATTTTATTCTGCTTTTTTCCCCTTTCAATAAGCTAAGCAGGAACTATATATATATATATATATATAGATCTATATATCCTAGACTAGCGTGTCATATCATATTTTCATCGTCATATCGATTTCACGGGACATTGATATCTCTCCCTATCCTTCTTATTGTTCATCTCAGGTCCATCGAGTCCCAAGTGCAAAATGTCAGACAATATTCCTTTTATTCCTCTCCAAATTCTCGAAACAATTCTACTGAGCCTAGACATCCAAACCCTAATTCAATGCACATTCGTGTGCAGAGCGTGGAACTCTCTTATTACTGGTCCTGATTTCATATTACGTGAAGTCATCCTTGTTAGATCTTTGAAACAAACCGAAAGACAAAGGGTTCAAGGAAGGGAGGTGATCCATATTGGAGAAAGTTTTTCGCTACATTTGGACAATGACAAATTTGATTTGCTTCGAATAGTGGAACGTTCTACCATCAATGGCGGCAAAAGGGCACAAATGGTGGGTATAAGCAATGGTTTGATATGTCTTGCTAATATTTTTACTAGCAATATTTTTCTCTGGAACCCAACAATTCAAAAATGTGTATGTCTTCCAAGACACACAATGACTTCAGGTGTAAAAAAGTTATCTCTAGGGTTTGGTTTTGTCCGTAGGAGCAATGATTTTAAGGTTGTAAAGCTTGTTTCTCATCCTGATAATAGGGTTCATTCGGCTTGGGTTTTATCATACCTCACTTGGTCATGGAAACATATCACTCGCAGTACTCCTCCTCCTTGTCATATCAATAACTTTTCATCCCCCGTGCTCACCAATGGTGTACTTCATTGGATTGCTTGTAGCATAGACCGAAAATTTGAGTTTATACTTACATTTGATCTTGCAAGTGAAGTGTTTGGAGAAATATCCCTTCCTAGGGATGATATTGGCATTCCATTTTCAATAGTGGCAGCTGGGGATTCAATTGCTGCCTCACAGAGTCAATATGTTTCACGTGTTGAAACAGTGTCCGTGTGGGTTATGAAACAATATGGGGTCCATGAATCATGGGTAAAAATATTTACGACAAAGGAGTTGGGTCCGGTACATCGTGTGTTGCACATAAGAAAGAACGGGGACATAATACTACAAATGGAATCTCGGCAAATTATGAGTTACAATCCATCAACTTCAACAACCAATGTCCTCGAAGGAGTTGCTGCCAGCAGAGGTTTACCAAATAGTGTTTTTATTGGTAATCATGTAGAGAACTTGGTCTTGCTAGATAGACGAGAGCAGGTAAACTTGAAGAAAAGAGTAGGATCGATGTGGAGGTAGAAATGTAAACACACATCCGTGTTACTTTACATGTCACTTCTTTTCCTTTTCCTTTTTTAAATGACCACTAATTTTTATCTTGTATATCACTTCCAATTATGGTTTTTCTTATAACGGACAAATTATTCGTAGTTTTTTTCAGTACGTACAAGCTGGGGCTACTCATGTTCTCTGTTCTTTTGTTTGTTGTTTCTGTTTTGTGAGTGTTTCTGTTTTTTTTGGAATCGAAGGACAAGATTTAATCTTGGTAGAGTTTTTCACAGTTAGTTTACATAATATATTCGGCAACCAAAAGCCAATGCAAAACTAAACTATTATCCCATATCAGCAAGCACTTGTCTGACACAGTAGTCTGGTGTTTCCATCATACGAAGCCAATCCCCTTCCATATTCAGAGCCCGCTTTGCCAATGTATCAGCACACCTTAAAGCCCCCCTTTTGGCGTGAACGATCTCAAGATCCCTGGACGTGGGAGGATATCCTCTGCCGAACTTCCTCTACTTCAGAGCTGTGCGGGTGTAATGGATTACTAGCTGCAAATAATAATTGTACGGCTTCAAGAGAATCAGAGTAAAGTTTGATTTTCTTCAAGCCCATTTCTTGACAGACTTGTAATCCCACTTTAATGGCCTGTAGTTCTGCCACCACTATTGGAATAAATTCAAGTTTCCTTTGGAATCCCATGATCCAATTACAATGGCACAGTCCCCAACAAGACCCCCACAAGCTGCTTGCCCGTGTTGAGTGCGAGAGCCATCCACATCTACATGAACATATCCTGGTGTTGGTTTACCCCAACGCTCCTCAGGTCTGACTGGAAAATTAAATAGCTGGTGTTTAAATTTACTGTTTTCAACTTCCTCCATGAGATGGTGGAGGCATCTGTGCATTAGGCTTTAGGATCAGTCACAATTCCCATAAAAAATTCTCCTATATCTATTCTTCCATATTATCCAACATGCCATCCCAAAGACTCTTCCCCAAGGCCCATTAGCAACTTTCCGACTACTCGGTTCAAGTGTTTCATTCCACCATAGCCACACCTACAAATCACTAGAAAAGAAAGAACTATAATATAATGGGTTAATTAATGTCATCCACATGTTACTAGCTCTTTCACAGTCTCTTAGAATATGTAAAATTGTCTCCTCACTTTGATACTCAAATGGGCACACTTTATTTTCACTAATTCCTCACTCGGAGTGTGTTTGTTGAGATTCTCTCATGGTAGACCTGTCACATAAAATATTTAACTTTCTCTGGAAGTGGCCACCACCATAGATTCTTCCAGCTTGGATCGACCGTCTGCAAATTTTGGTTATACATCAGATTATAGGCTGAACGAACACTAAAGTTTCCATCCGAAGATGGCCTCCAATAATAAATATCCATCCCAGTTAATGTGGGTGGATTCACCACCTTCATTTTTTCTATCACCCAATTCGAAAGGAACATTGTCCACTTGTCTACATTCCAGGAACCATCAGTATTCACAAATTGGTTCACTTTAGCATCGGGCTCAAACAAGTAGGAGTTTCTTTCTACAAATTGCAGGTTGTATTGTAGGTTTCGGCTACTTCCTAGCTAGGCTGCTTTTGGGGGGGTCCCATGAACTTTTTGTTACTAGTTCTAGCCTTAAGTCTTGGACTTGACCATCAAGCCTCATTGTTTTCATCTTTCATGTCGCAGCTTCTTGGTGGAGTTTGGGGTCTGAAGAGGTTGTGTTTTTCTTCCTTCATGATATTTTCTTCCATCTTCTCCTTTGATTTTCTTTCTTCTTTTTTGGTTTTCTTTAGTCTCAACACAGATCTAGATATTTTTGAGTTTCCTCTGCCATTTCGATTCTGGGTCCTGACTCGAAGTATTTTTTTTCCATGACATCAACTTCATTTTTCCTACAAGCCCAGACCCGTCCGGCTTTTATTCACTCGCCCCGGCTTCCGGCTTAAACTCTGGTTTGCAGCTGTCCAACGCGGCTGAATCATTCAGATTGCTTAAAACACAAACACCAGCCATTCGCCGGCCGGACCAGCTTGACCATCAGGTCCTGTCCGACCATCCGGTCCGGTCCAACTTTGAAAACATTGCTCTGCTGCTTGAAGGTTGCTCGAGCCCTGTGAAAGATTGCTTCAATCAAATGCTAACAATGAAAGGTTTTCATGAGTCCTGTGAAAAGAGTGAATTTTATTTATCCCGTGTCACTTTCACCACCACACACATCAACCGAGCGGGTTATTTTTCTTATTTAGCTTATTTTATTTAGCCAAGGAGCTTTTTCTTTGCCTTGAGGGGCGTAGTTTTGAAAATCAGATCGGGTTGGCCGGTTTAGGTCGTAAATTGGCCAACCAATAATACGATCAAGCTGGCCTAATAATTAACTCCAATTCAACCGGTTTTTGCGTAATTTAATCACCAGTTTTTTTTAAATATTTTATTTAGAATTTCATATAAATAACCATAAAATCTTTATTTTCTCATTAGTCTAGTCCCGGTTTAACTCCAATCTGACTCACGACCCTTAACCCAATACCCTGCCTGGTTCAGTGCCCGGTCCGAGTTTCAAAACCTTGCTAAGGAGCTTTTTCAAAGTCTAAATCTCTATCCATCTACTTCTGATCTTAAATATAAGACATAGTTTACTTTTTTTAGAGAAATGACGGAAGTTAAATAAGTTGCTTAATCATATCATATATTATATATCTTTAAATTATACATCATTTTATAAGTTAGGTAAAATAGTTAGGAGAAAAAAAGATAAATATAAATATTTAAAAATAATTTAATTAGTTTTCTTAATATCTCAAAAAAAGTCAACTCTCTTATATTTAAAACTAGAGGGAGTATTTTTTAATCATTTTTATTTCTTTTTTTTATATTTTAAATTTTACGTAAAATTTTAAATTTAAATTTAAATGCATAAGTGGGAGAATAATAGAAAAAGAACTTTAAAATTGCAAAATCTCAAATAAAGTATTTCTCATAAAATGAGTTGTGAATTACTTTTCAAGGCTTGTTATTACTTTATCAATTCTTAGTAACAAACATGATTTTGGATTTTATAATTTCAAAGTTATTTTTCTGTCATTTTTCATATTTATTTAGTATATTATGTAAAAAAATTAAAAAAACTAGCCATCTCAAAAGGCCAAATATATTTTTACACCAGTTCTGTGATGTTATTTAGTTTAAAACTTCATATATTATGGTGTTATTATATTGACAATAAGTCTTTTATGAATTTATTTTTTATCTATATTATGTATATAATGATTTTTTATTTAATTATCACATCACCAATCCAACCAAGAGGTTAGACCGATTCAACTGTTTGAACTATATATAACCTGTTGACCTTTCCGGCTCGACATCTGGTCCAACTTTCAAAATATTGCATCAAGGTACCTTCTCTAGGGTGCCTATTAAAATTTCACCAGCTTCCCAAGCATTTTTTTTTTTCCTTGATTTTCTCATTATTATTAAATTCTATGTAAATTTGGTGACATTTTGTTTTCTTAACAGTATAAATAATGAGCAATTTTGAATTTTTTATGATTTTTTAAAAAATAAATAAAAATACATAATTTTAGAATATATTTTTCTTTGAAAAACATAAAAAAATAAATTTATATCATTTGATGTCTACGAACTCCGAATCGAATATCGGATGATAATATTAAAAAAAAAAATCACTCATTTTATATATAATCTAATTATTACATGAAGAATGGGGAAAAAACTTTTGAACAGCTAGGGCACAGTACAAAGTTTATTAAACAGAGATAAGTTAGAGGATTCAAACACTCAATCGAGTGGAAGATCTCAATGGCGTGGCCATCTCATCAGCTGGTCTGCGCGTACAATGAATCTTTTGTAAATGTTGAGGCGTTATTCTGTATGGGCCTCTAATTGGGTCTGACTATCTAATGAACTTAGACTTCCTCTGTTTGGTCGTTGCAATCGCTATGGGCTTCCTATGAAGTGCCTGGATTCACTTGATGGGAGGCCCATTAATTTGTAATACCAATCCTAGTTAAACAAAAAAAAAAGGTCTGGTTATCAAAAATAATAGAATAAAATATTCTAACCACCCTTATATTTTGCCTTAATTACACAGACCTCTCCTCTATTTTGAAAACATATACTTAAATCCAAACCGTTAATTCCATTAAGGATTTTTATTTTTTAATTAAAATTTATATTAAAATAAATTTTATTTATTAATTTATCCTTCATAGTTGCTAATTTCCTAATTTTGACTAAAATTTTTTAAGTAATTTAAGAGTTTCTTTTTCTTTTTCTTAACTTATTTTTTACTTTTGTAAATATTTATATGTTAAATTTTTTTTATATTAAGATAAATAATTAATTTAATTAATATAGACATAGAAAACTTAATTAAAAATATGATCAATCCTATTAATAGATGCATACTAAAATAAACATGTTTATAAATTTTTTTGCGAAAAATGTATTTAAAAAATTAAAATTTAAAATTAATATAAGCCATATATATACTATATCAAATTTTCATTATTAATAACATATTATGAATAAAACATATTTCTTTCTTTTTCTTTTTGCCTTTCATTTGAAAGGCATATTTTTTAGTCATTTAAAAGAATACTAAATAAATGAGTTTCAATAAATATGATAAAAATTTAAAATATACAAATTTCATAATATATTGGAAATTTTGAATATACATGTATTAGAATTATTTTTATATAAAAATTTATTTTTAGGAAAATATAAATGTTTATTTATTTGTTGAACAAGGGATATTTTAGTCAAAGTAAATGTTTAATAGTCAAACTTAACAATCAACTAACGGTTGGGTGGATAAAAATGAAATATCAAATATGTAAGGGAGGTTTTTGTAATTTGCATTTTAATTTTAAGGGAGATATGTATATATTTTCAAAATAAATGGGAGATTTATGTAATTTAGGCAAAACTGAGGGATAATCAATATATTTTACTCAAAAAAATAACATGTTTGTGTTTATGGATAATTATCGATGTAACACATTATTTCTTTCTAATTAAGTAATTGGAATAATTAATCTGTAAGTTCTTATAGTTTCAATTAATTTTTAATTGGATCCATATAATTTTTTTTATTAAGTCTTTATACTTTTAGTTGTGTTTAATCATATTCCTATAGTTTTTTATCTTTTCATTAGGTCCTTCTAATATCACATGATTTTTAATCAAGTCCCCATAGGTTTTTTATTTATCAGTTTAATTTAAAATTAAATAAAATAAATAAATATCATTAAAATATAAAATATTACATTATATTTTCGAAAATTTGATTATTATGGTTAGAACTTTATAATTACAAAAATAAATAATATAAATATATGTTTACTTAAAAATTTAAAATAAATATAAATTAAAATTATTATAATAAATTAATATTTATAGAATATTATTATTTATACAATAATATTACAAATTTTATATTTGATAATATTATATTTTTATAATTTATAAAATAAAGAATACAAAATTATAGGGACCTAATTAAAAATTAAATAAAACCTAAGGAACAGATAAAAAGAAAAAATATATAGGGAATTGATTAAAAAAGGAAAGTTTAAGCACTTGATAAAAAGATTAAAAAAATACAAAAATCTGATTAAAAATTGGTTGAAACTTTAAAGACTAAAAAATTAGGTGTTCCTAAGTTGTTTCAATATTTCCCAATAAAATGACATTATCACATCCAAATCCAATAACATTGAGGCTTGGCTTGGATGAAAAGAAAATGAATAGAAGAGAAAACTGAAAAGAAAATGAGTATCTCATCGTCGAAAAAAAAAGCAAGATAAGTACATGTTAGAATGACTAAAAAACCCTTACTATGAACAATTAACCAAGAAAATAAATACTTTAGCAAAGAATTTTTTTTCTAGGTTAAAAAAATAAAAAGGGGATATAATATTGAGTAAAAAAAAGAACTATTATTTTATGCTTTTGTATGTTTTTCAATTCCTAATTTCTCACGGCCAATGGTCATTTACGTGTCTTCATATAAAAATGATTGAATCCAAATATATCCTTGCTTGCCCACTATTATAAAATCCAAATTTTTGGACTCTAGAGAGAATGACCAAGGACAAATGAGTGCTTCTTCAGTGGAGGGCAAACGCTAGAATAAATTTTTGGGCCAAAAATCTCTCCACTTGAGAGAAATTTCATGGAAGAAAGATGTGGTCTCATACCCCATTTTTCCCTCATATTTTTTTCCTCCCAATTTTCTCTCCTATCCAAGCAAAGGAAAACCTATTCCCTTGTTTGTTAAATTTAGCCGAACTTGTTTATTTATCATATGACAAGACTTATATGTGGGGCCACTTCTATAACCCACACATGTTATGATTATTAACACACTCAAAACCGAAGTATACAATCTTTACAATAGCGTTCTATCTTAGCAAAATAATTCTATTAGTCCATTTGGTTTGTTGTGATCTTATGATAAGATTTTGATACTCTTTGATAAGGCCCTTATACTCACTGATAGGAGTATGATAGAAAATTAATATAGCTCTGATACCATAGTTTTGTCTTTGTAAAGATAGTTCTATTAGTCCATTTGGTTTGTTGTGATTTTATAATAGGATTATGATATTCTTTGATAAGGCTCTTATACTCATTTATAGGAGTCTGATATCAATTAAGTTTAGTGAGTCTGATATCAATTGATAGAACTCTGATACCATAGTTTTGTCTTTACAAAGATAGTTTTATTAGTCCATTTGGTTTGTTGTGATCTCATTATATGATTATAATGCTCTTTGATAAGGCCCTTATACGCATCTATACGAGTTTAATACCAATTATTCTAATACCCATTGATAGAGCTTTGATACCATAGTTCTATTTTTGCAAAGATAGTTCTATTAGTTCATTTGGTTTGTTATGATCTTATAATAGGATTTTGATACTCTTTGTTAAGGCCCTTATACTCATTAATAGGAGTATGATACCAATTGACAAAGCCCTAATACCATAGTTCTATCAATTTGATTTGTTGTGATCTTATGATAGAATTCTGATACCTTTGATAAGGCCCTTGATAAGAGTTTAATACCAATTGATAGAGCTATGATACCAAAATCCTATGTCTTGAAACTAAAATTGAAAGCTAGAGAAATAATTAAAAAGAAAAAAGAAAGAAAGCCAATAACAAAGAGCATTATTGTACAACAAATAGTCATTAAGAGGGCCATGATATGAAGATGGCACTACTTGGATCAATCCATAAGCCATATGATCTGCCCATTGTGCCATTGTGAATTCAAAAGTGCATTAATTATGAATTCAAAACCCTAGCCTCTGTGGCGGATTGTGACCTCAAGTCTCAGTCTCTGTCTCTCGGGGTTCGTCTTCCACTCTCCTTCTTCGACCTTCACCTCTTCTTCTCGTGTCCGACGATTACCTCCGTCTTCCTCTTCCCCGTCTGTCATGCGAGGTAGTGAGCCAGTAGTAATTTTGATTTTCCCAATTCCTTTTATTGTTAGTTTTTTTCATGTGCAAGCATCTGTTCTTGATCCATGATGATTGCCTTTACTTATTCTTATTTACTGTTTTACATTCATATTGTCCATTGTAGCTGACCTATAGACCAAGTGTTGGTCAATTGGCTACTGCTTTTGTTTTCCAGGCTTTAGAATTTGAATTTTGTCTGATAATTTTTTCAGTTAAAATTTGTTGTCATTGAGCTCACTTGAGTATTGAGTAGCTTGCTGGTTCTAAACTTGTGCATTGTTGCATTGCTCTCATTCTCATTCTGAATCTAAAATGGCTTTAGATAATTAGTTCTATTATTCTTCCTACCATAAGTTTAATTCTAAAATTGGATGCGTTGTTGGTCTAGGCTTGCAGTTTCAAATCATTCTTGAGTGCACTAGTCTAACTAATCTTGCAGTCATTGAACTCACTTGAGTATCGAGCAGCTTGCTGGTTCTGAACTAGTGCATTGTGGCATTACTCTCAATCTCATTTTGAATCTGAAATGGCTTTAGCTAAGTTGATTATTTGCTAGGATTAGTTCTGTCATTCTTCTTACCATACCGTTTGATTCTAAAATTGGACGAGTTGTTGGTCTATAAGCTGCTACTTGCATTTCATATTTCTTTTGGAATCTAGACTTTTATGTCTTGTTCGTCTTTTTTTTAATATCTTCATGGCTCTGTCATCAATAAGATGATTAATTCTTGAAGAAGAATAAAATCATTTTGTTTTAACTTTCTGGTTGATGTAACAGTATGATTGAATGCATTTCTGTTTTCAGCAATTTGACCCTAAGAAAAAAGCTATGTTAAACTGAAGTGATCATCAAACAACAATAATATAGTTCATTGAATGTTTATTCTGTAGAAATTTTATCCATTTGGTCAAAAGTTGATGTGATAATCTATTATCCTATTATAGTCAAGTTGGTTAAGGGCTTAAGGCATTCTTGAATGGTGCCACAATATGATTCATCCACAATAGTCGAGTGTGTACATCAACCAGGAAATGAATCTACTTCTGAATTCTGAATGAGTGAATTTCTCCACTTTAGCCTTGATTCATTGACACTCTCATCTCCTCCAGTGTCCGTTCTCTCTCTCTCAGACTCTCAGGTATTTGAATTTAGAACATTGGAACCTAAAAATGATTTTGGTGGTAATCTATATTTTGAATTGCTTGGTAGAATTGTTTTTCCAATTATGCTGCTCAATGCTAATCTTGATTTATACTGTTATTGTGTCTGGTTGCAATGTGCTGGACTTTTTGATTAATTTGTTGTTATAAAAAGATGGCTACAATTACAAATATCAATGATGAGGATAAAAATAATAAAAGAAAGAATGTTGATAGTAGTACGCCTTCTGCAATGGATGTTGGCGGTGTGCCAACACAATCTGAGCAACATGTTCAACTTGACTCTTCTTGTTTACAAACACACAAAAAAAATGCTCCTGCTCCAAGTAAAAAGGCGAGGTGTACCACATCTGATGTTTGGAGATACTTTACTAAACTTGGCATGGTTTATGGCAAGGAGAAAGTTAAATGTAATGAATGTGGGAAACCATATGTTGTAGGAAGCAAGGATTGTGGGACTTCACACCTTTAGCGTCATGTTAAACAGTGTAAATCACTCCCAAAATACAAGAATATTGGTGCTATAATGATAGACCAAGCAGGGATTGTTAGATCTAGGAAAATTGACCCGAACAAGGTGCGAGAAATCATTGCTTATTGCATCATTAAGCATAATCTTCTATATTCTTTTGTTGAGTATGATGGCATTAGGGACTTGCTCATATATTTGAATCCGGATTATAGAAACATTACTATAAAAATTGTTGTGGTAGATGTCTGGAATTTCTATCTTCATCAAAAGGATAACCTGAAAAAAAAAAGCTTTTAATGAGTCCGAGTAGAATATGTTTGACTTTTGATTGTTGGACAGCAATAACTGTTGAAGGATATCTTTGCTTGACTCCTCACTTTGTAGATGAGCAATGGAATCTTAATAGCAAAATTCTTTCATTTTCTAAGATGGAGCCCCTCACACTGGGGTTGAAATGACAAAAAGGGCACATGACATATTGATTGAATGGGGGATTGAAAAGAAAGTATTCTCTATTATTCTGGATAATGCTTCAGCAAATTTTCAGATGCAAAGAATTTTGAAAGAGAATTTGAATTTGAGTTATTGCTTGATATGCAATGGAGAGTTCTTCTATATTCAATGCTCTGCCCACATCTTGAATCTCATAGTTCATGATGGCTTGAGAGTAGCAGAAGGTGCTTTGAACAATATTAGAAACAAATTCTATATGTAAGAAAATCAGAGGCAAGGATGATAGAATTCAGGAGAAGGGTCAAACAAGCTGGGAGTATTAACACTTTAGTGGGTTTACGGTATGAAGACATTCCTCTATCTCGTCGTACCTTGTGTTTTCTTTATTCTCATCCTTTCACACCAATTTCTGACCGCTCAATATGTCAAGAAACTTTAGAAGATGAAATTAACCCTAGTATGAAGATGGAAAATAAAAACTTTAAATAAAAATGCATTGATAAAGCTCTAATAACTTAAGATAAGGCTCTGATACCCATGGATAGGAGTCTGCTACCAGTTGATAGGGTTATGATACCGATGGATAGGATTTTGATACCAATTAATGTAATACCAATGAATATGGTTCTGATTTCAAAAGGGTATATACAGAAAGAATTGAAAGCTAGAGAAAGATATACTGGGAGTTACTCAAGTAAAAATCTGATTCAAATGATCTTCATAGCCAAGATAGATAATCTCCAATAAACTGATGAATGGATGATTTATTTTATGATTGCAACATGTAGTAAAAATTCTTAGAAGTAAGATGGCTCATCGAAGAAAAGTGAACATAATGTCCAAATTGCCATTTCCCCTTTTATGGAACCTATTCAGGTTATAACCCTCACATTTAATTATGATTCCTTTTTAATTTTGCTTTATAAGCATCCAAATAAAAACTCAATATCTTATTCTATTTTTAATAGGATAAAACATAATTTTTAAATATCCGTTTAAATTCAGGAAGAATTTTATGAAAGGTTGATGCTACTAACATTATTGCTTTTGCAAAGAATTCTGAATTTACACTGCAATCATTTTGTACCAAAATGAAAATAAGTTTCAAAGCAAAAAGTCTTTATCAATATATATTAAAGTACTCTTCCACAAAGCCATTTCACGACTCGACGTATCCTATGGCTTCTGAGACAAATCACTGTTCACAAGCTGATCCTCCTATTCAGCTGGCTTCGTGCAAGCCGTTTGTAGTTGACAGCGACACTTGGCTAAGCCGGCATCATGCATCATGCATCCCGCATCCAAAACACGCTCAGCTCTTTTAAGTTATCGGATATCATATTCAAGTTTCAAATTTCCCGCCTTTGAACACCTGACTTCTCTTAATTATAATGCCAGAAGGTCACAGCCACACACAGAATACCGAATTCTTTCTCACTTTCTTCATACCCACCCACTTCGCTCAACACTAATGTTTGTGTCTCTGATTTGTGCCTTCCTCTCCGATTCTTTCTCAATTTCTTCAACCTCAACGACTTCGTTTAACACTAACGTGGGTGTCTCTGCTTTGTGCCTTCCTCTGAAAATCTTGCTCACTAGCTTCCTGCTCAACGACTCCGTTCAACACTCACGTGGGTGTCTCTGCTTGTCCCTTCATCAAAAATTCGTTGAAAATGTTCTCCACTGAGCTTCATCCCTTTGCATTTTTCGTTGCACGCGGTCTGCTATTTCCTTCATCCACCGACCAACCACAGTCAGACCGCCCTCCCTCTCCTCTCCAGCTGCGTTTCAACGATTGTTGTTTTCATCACCTCTCTTCAATTGCGCCTTATCGATTTCAGCAAAGTGTATGGTGTGATCCTGTTAGTCATTCAGGTATTCCAGATTTGTTGGGTCGGCGATGGCAGAATAGCTGTGATTTTGCATCTTTTCCCTGAAATCAGCACTCAGATGCCTCTCATTGAACTGGAACCGACCTTGCTTTTCCTTCTGTCAAACAAAATGATTGAATATGGTATATTCAGCCACATGGACATGTAAACTTCATCCTATAGAAAATGTATCATTATGCTGAACACACTGTTATCTATCATAATGTTATGCTTCTTAGAATAATCATTAGTTAACCTTTGTGATAGTAATCCCAATACTGCTTTTGTTTCATTATTGATTCGACTTTATGTGTTTCTTTCAACATATTTCATCAAGATAACTGGATCAGATTATGGTTCCCTTTCATTTGATTTTTGGCCCCTTGGAGGTCATTTGAAGGTGGGTTGTGTGGTTATGACTAACTGGTCATTCATTTCTTAAGTTTTGCATCAAACCAAAGGATCATGATCTGCATAATATCATTTTGCTTCCACGGGTAATTAATGTTATAAATAATGTGTTCTGCTATGCCCCTTATCCATGAGAAAATTCATTTATCCACATAAAATGCTGGCCCATCAACTGAATAAAAAAGGTTATCTGAACAAATCCGTGCTTACATATCAACACAATATAAGAATCAATGTTCATAACTCTTGAACAAAAAAGGTTATCCGATACAAGCTGTTTTTTGGATGTCAAATACAAGGTTGAACTAATACAGGTAATGGGTTTGTGAAAAAGCATTCTAAGTCTTCTCAAGCTCTGCCGTGTTTAATATAATTGCTGTGTACACAAACCACCATCTTTTCTCATACGGCCTTTTAAGTTTCATTTCATTGCCCAGTAATATATTAGGCCCAATCACCGGCAACATAGTTTATTTCATCTTTGGTTCAACGACAAATCAGAGTATCCCCATTATCGTGATACCCCTATTAATTTTACCCCTACTAATTAATTTTCCTCCACCGCATGCCAGAAGGCTTTCCCATAAAATGTAAATATAAATTACTTTTATGCGTGTGATAATTATAATTATTAATGTCAGTTCAACGTTAGCTCATTCCAATATCGGACACCATTCAAGTTATTTGCGAAAACGACAGCATTAAAGTAAGAAATTGACAGCTACCATACACCTGGCTAGACTTACAGGCATAATCATACTTAGTCAACATAAAGCAATACACAGATTTCGACGCAAACCAACATTGCTCTCAGAAACATCATGTTCAGTCACTCACAAACCCCAAATCTGACCCTAATTCAGATGCCGTCGGTAGCCTCACATTGTCGTTGTCCTCTATGTTACTCTCTGGTATATTGTTGTCGGTAATGGTCAACTGCCGCATCAATTGGGTCCCAGGATCTTCTTCCATCGGCATTTCTTCAATCAAATTCCTCCTTCTGGTCGGCGTCACTTTCAGATATGTGAATGTGCTGAAGTCTTTGATTATTAGCGGTCGGTTTCCCTCTTCAGGAATTTGCACTCGAAGGTAAGAGGACCGTCCGTTAATCACTTTCAAGTACTGTCGTTTGCATACTGGGATATGCATTGCATCCCATTCACTGTTAAAGAATCCTTTGTCCTTTAGCAGGCTGTATATGCATTTGAATAAGAAGTACCGTCGCCCATGCCATTGATGAGATCCTGCGAAAATGGGCCTCTTTTCCTCCGTCATCAGCTTCGACTCAAAATGGGGGAAGACAACTTCGACCTTCATAAAAGCATTCATGTCAGGTGCGTACATGAACATTTCCCTGATCTCATCAAACACCTCAATCTCTTCTACAAGATCGAACGGTCCGCTTTTCATCCGAACATGCCGAACCCTCATATCTTTCCACCTTTGGAGCAGACCAGAAATTTGAGCCTCGAACCTGTGATGGGCACGGGACATTATTATGCTGATCTAAGTTCACCAATGAGTTGTATCCCACAAACGTCCATAACATCCCCATTTAAATAATATCTCATTTAGTCGATGTAACCAGATCCTCAAAACTAAACAAGATCAATCAATTAGGATAGGCGGATGACACATTTCTCAACGTGGTTGCAATGACAATTGTGTTGTCATTCTTGGTATGCTAACACTTTTTGATTGTCACTGCTTATTTTTCTTTTACTGCGTGCCTTTTGTTCTTTTCCCATTTCGGTGTTATGGCGTGAAATTAGTGTTTGTTTTGTTTTCCCAGCTACGTTGCTTTCCCTCTGTTCTATGGCTGTTACTTCGCTTTGACTCACTCCTCAAGAAACTATGTGGATTTGTCCAGCATATATTGCCTGCCCTGATCATTTAACCATGTGCTGTCAACCATTTCTTTTGTTCCTGCCGAAGTCTTAACTTTAAAGGTCATTGCCTAGCTGTTGTGTTTCTCGCAAGTTTTTTGGTTTAAGTTATTTTTTAAATGTTTGCCATTTATAGATGAAGCAACATACACTGCCTTCTTTTTCCATGTCGAAAATTGGTTGCTGCTCCATCTTAATTCCACACCGGGGGGTATTTAATATTAGGGAGAGTAATAAGTTATTAAGAACCCTTCCTATAAAATGCTATACAATTAATTCTTTTAGTAACTCCATCCATACATGATATTAGTAACTGTTGCTAGCCATTTCCCTTCCAATTCAATAATCCAAGGTGGTCAGAATGCTATTCAGGCTTTGATCCAGCACATATAAAAGAATATGACCTTTCTTTGTTATATGTCAAATATGGCAGTCTAGCACAGCATTTGCTATCTCCAATTTATAAGGCTAATTGCTAACACTAACCTTTATACTCCTAATATTTTAACTATATAACACTCGCTCACAAGTTGGGTCACATCTATTTATCATTTTCAACTTCCCCACATATCTTCTAATTCCTTCCTCTGCAATCTCATTTCTGACCAACTGGTAAGTTGTCCATCCTTAGTTTCCTGTTTCTATGGTTGGGTTCTTCATGCTTTGTCTTCATCTGCATACATGCATGCTAACAGTCCATTGTCACTTTCCTGATAAGTCAGTCTGTTGACCACACATATTCTCCCTATTCAAGTTGCTGTTTGGCCTTTTCATGGGATATTATTTATATATGTACCTGTTTCCATTTTAGTTCCCTCCATACATCATATTGGTAACCGTCTTCAGCCCTCTTCCTTCAAAGTTAGTCAGTTGACCTCCAAGATTCTTCCTTTTTCAATTAAAGGTACCGCCTTTTATACTGTTCATCCTATTTTCATTTATTCATTTTGACCTTCCTCTTCCTTTCCCTGCATAAAAACCATTAACCCTGTCTCCTCCCTTTCCTATTGCTTCATCTGCCTTCATACATGATATTAGTAACTGTCTCTAGCTATTTACCTGTCAAGTTAGTCTGCTGACCACCATTTCCTTCATTCAAAATTGCTGGCGCAGGCATATCCTTGCATTTAATGTCTTGCGTATATGTGTTCATATGTTAAAAGTATTCTCACTCATCACTTTTCCTGCAAAACATGCATTACCCCTGATTCCTCCCATTAGTATTGCTCTGTCTGCATCCATACATCAGATTGGTAACTGTCTTCAGCCTTCTTCCTTCAAAGTTAGTATGTTGCCCTTCATGCTTCATCCTTTCTCAAGTAAAGGTTCTGACCTACTGCTGTTTATCCCATTTTCATGTATTTATTTTGATCTTCCTCTGCCTTTCCCTGCATAAAAAGCATTAAACCTGTCTGGTCCCTTTCCTATTGCTTCGTCTGTCTTCATACATGATATTAGTAACTGTCTCTAGATATTTACCTGTTTATTTGGTCTGCCTCTTGCTCAATTCCTTCCTTTCAAAGTGCTGCTTGCAGTCATTTCTTACCATTCCATGGCTACCGTATATATGTACATATTTATTTTTATTTTTCCCCATCACTTTTCCTGCATAACAGGCATTACCCCTAAATCCTCCCAATTTATTTGCTTTATCTGCCTACATACGGGGGAATGGTCACTTGACATGGACATCTCAAATGAACATTGAGCAGTCGCCTCATTCTAATGCCCCATAACTTGCATTTATTCCTCTGTTCATGCATACATGTACCTTTATCATTGTGTTGTTCTTTTCACACTTACTTTCGGTCATTCATGTGTCAATTTCATAAGTGATTACCCAATTTGTTGTTCATTATTAGTGTCGTAGGTGAGATGGTACTGTGCCTGCCAGTATTGACTTAATCCTTTTTCATTAATCATCTTCTCACAACCAACGATTATGTTTCTCCCCCAACGCAATTGCCATCTTTATTTCATCATCTCATTTCACTTTGGTTTTATTGAAAATTTGCATGCCCCCTCCTTTCCCACCCATTTCATGTATTTCCTACTTCCATAAATTCCTTCGTATGGGTGCCAAGTCTTCCCTGATTTCTCTCCTTCCACACCTTTCTTCTCTTACTTACTGTTCACAGCCTCGCAATGGCTCCCTCCATGCTCAAGGACTTGCATGATGGATCCGACATGTGGACTATTGTTGTTAGAGTTTCCAGAAAATGGAATGTCTACCAAAAGTCTTCCCCTTCTGTGTTATTCTGTGTTTCCTTGTTGTTACTTGATGCTGAGGTATCTTTTTCATCCTTCTTCTCTTCCATTTTCCCGTCCATTCTTCCCACCTTATATATTGACTTTGTTTTCATCTTCTTCCAAGGGTACTAAGATCCAAGCAAGTGTCATCAACAAATCAATGCACCAAAAATTCTCCCATGACATCAAGGAAGGAGAAACATATGAACTATCAAACTTCATTGTATCCCCAAATACGTATAAGTATAGACCTACCACTCATCCTTTTAAACTTACTCTCACTGCATATACATCAATCTCAGAGGTTGAGGCTCCAATACCAATGTACTCATACTCCTTCATGACCATCTCTGATATCATAAAACTTGATGAAAAGGAACAAATTGAACACCTATTTGGTACTTCTATCTATATCCTTTGCTATTCAACTGTTGAATGAGAACGATAAAAACACTTCTGCCCCTCAATTTTTGTCTTGAAAAATGCTATACTTTCAGATGTCATTGCATTTGTTAGCTCAATTGGTACATTGGAGGAAGATCAGAAGGACAATGAGACCAAGTATAGGATGCGAATGGTTCTACAAGATGTTCAGTGAGACTCACCCTTATTCTGATGATCCAGATTTTTTTATTTTTTCATTAACTGTCTTATTGATTAACACCTTCTTCCATGCAGAGGCAATGATATCGAATGTGTTTTGTGGGATCATTGTGCTTCAGATGCATACCTTGCTCAGTTGCAAAACAATGACACACCTATTGTTGCTCTCATTCATCTTGCTAGACTTAGTTCCACTGATAGTAGTAAGCCTCTTCTTCATACTCCTTTTAATGTACAGTCATTTCCATTCTTTTCATATAGTTATCACCTTTAAACTATACATTTTAAACGTAACTATTATTTATACTTTCCATTTATAATGCACTCCAGTATCTTTACTCAGTTATGGTTGTTTAACTTATTATGGTTGTCATGATATTTTGTATAGATAGGCGCCAGATTTACAGTTCCTTCAATGCCACTAGAGTCTTATTTAATCCTCCTATAAAAGAGGTTCAGGATTTAATTGACAGGTTCAATGCCTCTGCCCATATCTTCTTCTGCGTGCCCATGACCATTGTCAATTACACATAATCTACTTATACTTACGGAAGTTATTCATGATGCATTTTCTTCATACCCGTTGTGTTTATCTGATGTGACCTTATTTGTAGAGCAAAGGATCGTTCTACCCCAATAACTACTACTTTTAGTCAGCCTATGCCGTCACAGATGTCTCAGCTTTCTGGTCAAGGATCTTTGCATAACCAAACCAAAATTCCTATTTCACAAATCCAGGAACAATCAATCGTGGGTTTCAAAATTCCTTTCTGTTTCACATAATCGCTCTTGCAGTTACCTAATGCTTTTTTCATTTCAGGGAGATGTTTTTGTGATCAGCTGTAAAGTTCAGAAGTTTGAAACCAAGCATGGTTGGGTTTATGATGGTTGTACCAAATGTTCATCCAAACCAAAACTTACTGATGAACATGATCCTGAAAGTGCTCTAATTTGTCCCGGTTGTAAAAGAACACCTGCGTCAACTGAACCTAAGTACTGTGCATTGCTTTATCTTTAGTTCTGAATCACCTTCAAATCTGACCAGAAGTATGTGTAAAAAGTTATTGTAGCTAACAGACACTTTATCCAATTATGTAGGCTGAAACTCCACTACATTGTAAAAGATGATTCAGGTTCATATTCTGTGCTTTTCTGGGATCAACTTGCGGTTCGATTATTGAACATGACTGCATTATAGTTGAAGCTAAATCTGAAACAGGTAACCTTAGGGCTGACCATAGTCTGATACATTCATTATCAGAAATTTATATTTCTGTTACCAAACTGTTTTTCAGAAGGACTGCAAGAATGTATTCCCGAAGGAGTTGGAAGATCCTGTAGGCAAGACACTATTAATTAAACTAAAAATGAATCAGTTCACCAAGAAATACCCTGGATCTAGCCTAAGTGTCATTGAATTCTTAGTTTGTGAGGACCTCATTCATGAGTTCAATGCAGCATCTGTTGAGGTACTTATTTACTCAACTATTTCATCTTCCACTTCAGTCATAAAATTAAAAATTTATTGTTCACGTGTTAAGGAACTGTCAGTATGCTTCACATCGTGACTATTTTTTTGAATCGTTTCCATTTCTTACATTGCTTCATGCTCAACTTGCCAGGTTGGGGAACAATCTGCCTGTAACACACAACCTGTATGTCATTTGTTGATTTATTCATATTGACTACTTGCTATGTTTAACATTATTTGTTGTGCCTTCTTTAGTACGATTGAATCTTAGCTTCATGCATTGGATTAGGGTCATCAAGCTCCAATTGAGGTGCCAACTGGGGAGGACGATTTCACTGCCATTTCAGAGGAACCTGATGTTAATGATGATGGAAAACAAACTTCCAATGATGCAGATATGACAATTATTGACCTGTCCAAGATTTCATCACAACCAGCTGTGAAAGGCAAACGAAAGGCAACTGTCAAGAGGTGTGTCAATAAAGTTGAATACTCAGCTGTCACCCAACCACAATCCAAGCAATGTACTGACGAAAGGATCCTTAAGGCCATTAAGCAAGAGAAATAGAAGCATTACGCCGCAAGGATGGCTGATCATTTGGAGTTATTAGAACTTAAGAATAGACTTTCCTCCTCTGCAACGTTGTCCTTAGCATTTCAGTTTTTTTCCAGCTTTATCTCCCTGTTTTTATGTTCCCTTTGCACTTATTGTGTCAGTTGTATTTCCAACCTTCAGTTAAACTTCAATTAGATGGGTGTGTGTTGTTGCTATATTTTTACGAGTCTTCAATCGAATTGCTTCCATGCTGCCCTTACTCCACGTTATTCCTCTCATCCCTACACTAACATATTCAACTTCCTTGCTCGAACTGAAATAATTTATATACATTGGTAGTAACTAATTTTGTAATAGATTACATTTATCTATGTTAGATGAACCCAATGAGGTTGCTAACTTGACTCCAACGCAACACGTCACTCAACGTGGCAGTAAAGCATTACAGGGGCTTCAAATATACCTATCAACCATCATATAAAAGACATTCCTTCCTACTGTTAAGTGACTAACATGTTATATTTTTAAAGCAAGTCACAGTTTTGAATCCAAGTCACTGTGTCCAGCCTAATATACATCATATTCAGGAGTAGCAAAATCTCATTCTTACTTTAACATCATGTCTTAATTTGACCAATACATATTGTATCTCATAGACACCTTAATATGTGATGACTTCCCCCAGAATTCAGCTGTAACCAAAACGGCTACTTCAGTAATTATAACAGTATGGTTATTAATTAGAAACATCCTTTGATATACTGGTAAATAAAAGCAACTCGCTACGCATATTATAGGGTAATGCAATCCGATTGAATTTGTTACCCCATTATGCAATCGTACTGTTGCTTACTAAATCTTATCAGAGCAATTAACAAAGTTTGCAAAACCCAATATTGCTCATAAGGTCAAGAACACAGCCCTGTGTCATTAAATTTCAATATTACAAGATTTGATGGGTAAGTTAATCTTGTCTTAACAGCGTACTTATTGCAATTTTCGGCAATCTCTTTTTCGTGGAAACCAATGCCTCACTTGCTTTTGGAGCTGTCTCTGTCTACATGTCCTCCCTCAAATGATGACATATTGGCAATAAATGCTTCTTTTGTCTCCATATATGCTTTATGCTGCCATGCATCATATCCCCTGCTTTGACGTTGTCCAAAAAAACCTTCTGCCCTTATTGTTCAACATATACTACATTCTCATTCCCCTATGTTAACCCAATAGGCGGCTATCAGCTAACTTCTCAGTATATAGAAAGCGAATGTCGCCTGCGAATGGTTTCATGTCCCTCCATAGAATGTGAGCTGCAGTGAAGAAAGAGAGGTGCCTACCAAATATACTACACAAGGGTATTACGGAATAAATGTTGGTTCTTTAAATATCATTCGTTGTTTCCCCAACTAAATGCAGATTGTTTGTTCACTTTGTCAGAAACAGAATCATCAACGAGTGTTGTTACTGCAATCCTGCTACATGTTGCAATGGATGGAATAGAAAACACCAGTTGGGTTAATGACAAACTGGCTGCAAGTAATCAGGAAATCCCGACTTCAGAAGCCATTGCCTGCACTCAACCAACCTCTGTTTTAAGTGATCTACAGTCGTCTAATGGACGGAAAAAAACGCGCACCAGGCAGAGGAGATCAACTGCTTTGCATGACATTACGAATCTGCAAACAAATCTGTCAAATCATTATCAAGTTGATGCAGGCAGAATTTACCACTCTGACATGTATATTGAACTTTTCTATTAAGCACCTCCTCCGTATTGTCTAACCATTTCACATTAATGTAATTGCAGCAGCTTTCACCAACAGCTCTGCAACTAATTATTTCAAACGCAAGAGTGCAAGATGGAGGGCCCTTGACCAGATGAATGGAAGTTCAGCTCCAACAAGAAATAAGAGGAATCCAACAGTGAACCACGGACAGAGTACCTTGGATTTAAATGGCGGTTCACGTACTCCACATATTGCTGGGATTCCTGAGATTCTAGGTATGATTCGAGGTCTTATTACGATACATGTAATAAGGCTGATTTCACAATGAATAAATTTGATATTCTGCAAGGTATCACTAACTTCATAACCAAAACCTCAACTATGTATTCTGTAATTACTATTTAAATATGATACAGTTTATGCGTTTCAACTTGATGCTCCTTTTTGTGTTGCTTTTTCCTAAACTTAGTGCAGCGTTGTTTTTGTTGTAAAAAAAATTCCTTTTTGAAGTTAATGGAGAGGACATCTTACTCATGTCCTTCATAGAGAGATACTGGCGGTTTAAAATTTGCACATAATTTTTTCCCCAGTGAGTCACATAACCACATACGTCCTCCTTTTAGTACTTTTAATTATGTGAATCTGCTCATCCTGCTTTGTATTGTTATGCAATATTCAAGTGTTACATATTGGAAAAAGTCCCTTGACTCTAAATAACTACAAATATTAGAGAATAGTAGATGGGTGACCTTAAATATGTACTTGATCGCTATTACTCAGTTCAAAACAAAAAAAAATTGAGCACTGGGACGCTGTTGCCGTTATGGTGAATGGAGATCCAAACCCATACTATTTATATATGCAAACATTTATTATCTGTGGAAGGCATCCCTCTATCTACGCTCGCAAGTGTGTGTGTGTTAACGTGCTTGATACATGTCATTAGATTTTTGCTCAAATGTCGCACTATGCATCATCTAATATTAACGCCATTTTTTTTGGCCCAAATTTTGCAGTGTTCACACTTAATTGTGTCCTTTGCTGTTTATTTGGTTCCGGATGAACTATTCAGACACGTGCCGTTAACAAACGTGGTTCATATTGTATATCTACTCAATTAAGTACATTGAATGATGCCTTTTACATTTCATCAAATTACAGTTGTGCCTCAAGCTGAGTATTACCAGAACATAGAGTTCAACTTTGAATTGGAAGAGGAGGAGCAAAACCATTCATGCGATTCTGAGCCTGAGAAAATTCAAGGTTAAAACCACAACATTGATAACTATCCTTCCATTTAGTTTTTATTGTTTCGTATGAATGAATGGCTTCAAGTTAAGTAAATATTCATGTTACATAACATATTATGTATCATATGACGCAGGGAACAACCAATAAGTAGGAAATTGGCAATCCAATCAATCACCCCTTCAGGACTTGCCTTATCAAGGTTAGTTGACATCTACACTTTTTTAATTGCATTACTCATTCATCAATATATAATTGGACTTGCCTGTAATTACAAAGTATATTGACTTCGTTCACTTCTTTACAGATGAAGGAGATCCAACATATAAATGTAAATTCTGTCACGCGAAGCTGTGGTTTAATGAAAGAGTGAAGAAAGATAGAAACCAACAAAGTGTTGACTTATTTTCCTTATGTTGCCTGAAAGGCAAGGTTGTATTACCTCCTGTCAAAATGCCTCCTCCTTTATTCCAGAAATTATTCTTTGACAAGAAAGATGCAGAGTCAAAGAATTTCCGTTCGAACATAAGGCAGTACAACAACATGTTCTCTTTCACATCAATGGGAGGGAGAATAGACCATTCAATTAACTCAGGCAGTGGTCCTTATACCTATGTCTTATCTGGTGTAAATTATCACACTATTAGCACATTAATACCACCAGAAGGTACAAGACCAGTTTACTCTCAACTCTATATTCATGACACCGACAACGAAGTATCAAATAGGATTCTTGCTGTGAGGTAACTCCCATTCATTGCAATTGATTATTTTTGTTCCCCTTACATAACATAACTTCCAATTCGTTCCCCTTTTCAGTAAGCACCAAAAAGACCATGACATTGATCCTGCTATTGTTCAAAAGGTAAAGGATCAATTGGATGAGATAAATCCTTTTGTGAAGCAATTTCGATTAGCCTGTGACATCCTTTCAAATGCAAGCCATAGTTCATTGAAGATATGTTTGCTTGGAAATAGAGAACATGATGGAAGAACTTACAATTTACCCTCTGCTTCAGAAGTTGCAGCATTGGTTGTTGGAGACTTAGACATGAATTTCAATGTCAGGGATATCATCTTGGAGACCCAAGAAGGAACTCTACAACGGATCAATGAACTGCATGCCTCTTACTTGCCTCTACAATACCCTATACTTTTCCCTTACGGGGAAGATGGGTATAGAGATGATGTACAACATAGGGAGGAGACACTAATTTTAACAAAGACAAGGAAAAGAGTGAGTATACGTGAATTCTTAAGTTACAGATTGATGCTAAGAGACCATGAGATATGCACATTACATCATGCTTCTCGGTTGCTCCAACAATTTATTGTTGATGGATATACAATGATCGAAGCACAACGATTATTATGGGTTAGGACTCATCAGAAGGAGCTAAGGGCTGATTTGTACCAAGGATTAACTGATGCGGTGATCAGTGGAGAGACAAATGCTGCTTCAACAGGTAAAAGGATTGTCCTCCCCTCATCATTCACTGGAGGAGCAAGATACATGATTCAAAACTACCAAGATGCAATGGCAATTTGCAGAACCGTTGGTTATCCTGATTTGTTCATAACCTTCACTTGCAATCCAGCATGGCCAGAAGTCACCAGATTTTGTGAGCTACATAATTTAAGTCCTTCTGATTGTCCAACAACATTGTCACGAATTTTTCAGATGAAGTTACGCTCTTTGCTTAAGACATTAAAGAGCAAAAAGGTATTTGGAACAATATGTGCAGGTAATACTATTGTAATTTACTCAATTCCAGACATTTCTTTCCAAAATTTTATTAATGCCACATTGTATATTACCCACTAAACATGCCTTATCTTGATTCATGTAACAGAGGTATACACTATTGAGTTCCAGAAGAGAGGACTCCCCCATGCACACATACTTCTATTTTTAGATCCAAAAGACAAGTTCACAGATCCAGAAGCCATTGATCGGGTCATCTCAGCTGAAATACCAGACAAGGAAACATCACCAGTGCTTCATGAGTTGGTTAAAAAATTCATGATTCATGGGCCATGCGGCAGTAGTAGGCGTAATGCTCCCTGCATGAAGGACAAAAAATGCAGCAAGTACTTTCCTAAGAAGTTCAACAGTAACACAACAATTGATGAAGATGGGTACCCTACATACAGACGCAGAGATGATGGAAGGTCAGTTGAGTTAAAAGGAGTTCCGTTGGACAATCGTTACGTTGTCCCTTATAATCCACAACTATTGCACATGTTTCAAGCACATATTAATGTTGAGAAGTGCAACCATTCAACTGCTATTAAATACTTATTTAAGTATATTAGTAAAGGGAATGATAGAGTTGTCCTCGGGATATTCGACAGTAGCAGACATAGATCTCCAAATGGAGTCATCGATGAGATTCAACAATACTACAACTGCCGTTACATTTCTGCTTGTGAGGCATCTTGGAGAATTTTGGGATTTCCTATCCACCATCGATATCCTGCTGTTGAGAGGCTGAGTTTTCACCTTCCGAATAAGCAATTTGTCATATACTCCAATACAGACGATGTCGGTGAATTGCTAGAAAAACCTCGAGTCTCTGAGTCACAATTCTTATCATGGATGAAGATCAATTCCTTGGACACTTTTGCCAAAACACTCACATATTCAGAGTTTCCAAATTATTATGTGTATAAAAAAGACAAGCGTGAATGGAAGAGACGGAAAAGAGGAGGTTCCGTAGGGAGAATGACACATGTCTCACCATCTGCTGGAGAGTTGTATTACTTGCGAGTTTTGCTAACGCAGGTGCGAGGACCATCGTCATATGAAGACATTAGAACTGTTGGTGGTGTCATCCATAATACCTTCAAAGAAGCATGTTTTGCACGGGGTCTTTTGGATGATGACAGAGAATACATTGCTGCAATTAAGGAAGCCTCCTTTTGGGCTTCAGGTTTCTCCTTGAGAAAGTTATTCGTCACCATGTTGCTATGTGGTTCTATACAACGTCCTAATTATGTTTGGAAAGAAGTTTCTGTATTGCTTTCAGAAGATCTACTACACATCCCACGAAATGATGCAACGCGTCCAGGTTCGTTTAAACATCCTCTCAACTAATCACAACTAATTTCAACTTGGTTCAATAACATTGTACTGCCATCCGACATTTTCTAATTTTTCAATAACCATCTATGTTCTAATTTTTTTACTTATAACCATTTGTAGGTGTTCAAGCACCGATGTGGGCAAAAGAAGAAGCTGCCCTCAAAGAAATCAATGGCCTACTCAGGCAAAATGGAAAGAGTTTGCATGATTTTAATGGACTTCCGCTACCTACTGAAATGCCATCAATTGATATTGCAAACCATATGTTACTACTGGAGTTGAGTTATGATCGTGAAGCTCTAAAGATACATGCAACTCAACTTTTACATGATCTCAACGAAAACCAGCGGAAGGTATATGACAATGTTATGGCTGCATTGCATTCGGCCAACGGTGGTTTCTTCTTTGTTTACGGATATGGAGGAACTGGAAAAACATTCCTGTGGAATGTATTAGCCACATCCTTGCGATCAAACGGAGATATAGTGCTTACAGTTGCATCAAGCGGGATTGCTGCAACATTATTGCCGTCAGGAAGAACAGCTCATTCTAGGTTTGCAATACCTATTCAAATTACAGAATCTTCAACATGTTCAATTTGGCAGAATTCACCTTTAGCTAACCTCATACGACAAACAAGGTTGATTATTTGGGATGAGGCACCTATGGTTCAACGGTATTGCATTGAAGCATTCGATCGAAGTTTGCAGGATATCATGCAGTGTCGTGCACCTTTTGGAGGCAAATGTATTATAATGGGCGGTGATTTCCGACAAATCCTTCCAGTGATTCCCAAAGGAACAAGAGCAGCTATAGTCAATGCTTGCATAAGTTCCTCACACTTATGGCATCATTGCACAGTTTTTCGTTTGACCCAAAACATGAGGCTTAACTCTTCAGATGACCCCAATATTAATAAGAGGATCGAATGGTTTTCAAATTGGTTGTTAGATATTGGTGATGGGAAATTAGGTGAATCTGTTGATGGGGTTGCCGACATTGAAATCCCCAATGATGTTTTGGTTCCATTCTCGAATGATGCAATTGATGCCATTGTGAATGCAACTTATCCCAACATAGTGGGCAATTTGACAGCGAATGAGTACTTTAACGACAGGGCTATCCTCGCTCCAACCATTGAGATGGTCGGCAAAATAAATGATCATATGTGCTCTATGCTACCAGGTGAAGAATATGAATTCCTTAGTTGTGATTCTGTATGTAAGTCAACAGCCGATCCTGATAGTTTTGACAACCTCTACACAACAGAATTTCTGAACACAATCAACTCCTCAGGTTTGCCACCACACAGGCTTATTCTCAAAGTTGGTGCCCCTATTATGTTGCTCAGGAACATTGACCAAGCAGCCGGATTATGCAACGGAACACGACTAAGGGTATCAATGATTGGAAAGAAAGTGATTGAAGCAATAACCTTGAATGGGTCAAGGCCAAATGAAAAAGTACTCATCCATCGGATGGACATGAACCCTTCTGAATCTAGATGGCCATTTCGCATGCAACGAAGACAATTCCCAATAACTCTATCATTTGCCATGACAATTAACAAAAGTCAAGGACAATCATTACGTCACGTGGGATTATATCTTTCGAAGCCTGTCTTCACACATGGGCAACTTTATGTGGCATTGTCCAGAGTAAGAAGCATAGAAGGTTTGAAAATTGTGCTGGATGACCAACCGTACGAAGGCAAAGCAACAACAAAAAATGTGGTTTATAAGGAGGTTTTCTGGAATGTAGATTCACGATCTTAGCATGTTATTCATGTAATGGTTTCATATTAGTTTGAATGTTAAATTTCAATTGCTATGTTGTGATTGGATGCTAAACTGTAATTGTCCATTTCAAGTGTGAAGTTGAATTTCCTAACAGGATGACAAAGGTTTGTTCTGTTAATGGCTTGCGTATTTGTTTGTGTGTAAGTGAATTCTCCCGTGCAACGCACGGGTAGCACATGCTCGTTACCCTAATATTTAAAGAAGAAGCAGGTCATATTTTTGGAAAGCTTCAACCCAGCATCCATTCTCACGGCTTGCAAAGAAGCCAATGCGCCTAGTCGTCCAGTCATTTGTGCGAATGATCTGGTATTTGTTTGCCTTTTGTTCACTCTTTTTTTTTTCTTGGTTCTGATTTATTTTACAGTTTTAGATTCTGTACCTTCATTTTCATACAATGAAGTTCTCCCCACCAGTAAAAAAAGCATTGTGTGAATGATTGATCTGTCTCTTCTCAAAGAAATCAAGTTGACTGTGCCGATTCCCATAATTGCAAGAGCGATGGATCGGGTTGGGCATTAAGTTGGAAGCCAGATTCTTTATTCTGTTGGTGCCTCTTATATTTAACTTTTATATTTATATTTTGGGTATTTATATTTAGAGGTAAGCCTTCTTACATCTATCGTTTTTCAAACCCCACCTGGTGGGAGTTTTTTACACTGGGCCTAATGTTTAGGATGTACAAGTATGAGACATCGTAGTTATGGGATGGAGCGAAAACAAAAACAAAAAAAAACCTAGAAGCAGGCCTATTCGGAATAACAGAAACAGAAAATCAATAGTAGCAGTTGTTCGATTTGTTGATTTTCAGCTAAGCAAGCAGTGTCATAGGTTGGGCATATTCTATCATCATTACAGAGAAAATGAGATTGTAGATTGTTACTCTTGCATAATAGTATCACCATAAAATAGAATTTTGAATTTCTCAATATGCAATAAAATGTGCATATATCCTTTATGGGCTAAGGTTATTACAGCTTGTTCACAAAAGAACAGTTCCCAGGGAATAACATACTACCCAAAAAAGGCAAACTACACTACATTTCTGGTATAGGAAACAAGATCATACAGAAACTAATTATTCACATGTAAAACATAATATAATCAAAATTACACGCGCACGCAGACTTGGCACTTGTTCCCTTAAACAACAAAGAAAAAAAAAACAAAAGTCATTGCTGTGACGTATTCTCTATTATGCCATGCATGCCCCGAACTAAACTCTGTTGTAAGAACCCACAAAAAACAGCTTGGGTTAATATAATCTTTTGTTCCTTTAAATTTTCCCTCATTTTAGTTTTGGTCCCTCAAGTTTCAAGTCATACATTTTAGTCCCTCAAGTCTCATTCCGTATAAAATATTGGACCATTTTGTCTCTTGAGGGACCAAAACTAAAATAAGGACAAACGTAAGAGACCAAAGATTATATTAACCCAAGCAGCTTATAGTCAGCGTGTATTTCTCATTGACTTTAGGGAGTGACGGGCATGCTTGCTGGTATGGCTCCTAGACTCAGACTTTGGCGGGGTCCTTGGGATTGTTGTGTTTGAGGAGTGAAGTTCTTCTAATGTGGCAAGAACACGTATCATAGTTGGTCTGTTTTTTGGATCTGCATTTAGGCATTGATATGCAAGTGCAGCTGCAGCTTGAGCTCCTTTTTTGGAGTACTGACCACATAACCTCAAATCCATGACCCTTGAAATCCGCTTGCTGTCTTTGAGAAACGGCATCGCCCAATCGACCAGAGTTTCCCGTGAATTTCCAGGTTTCTCAGTCTCCACCACCCTTCTCCCTGTCAGTATCTCTAACAAGACAACCCCAAAGCTGTATACATCGCTCCTCGGTGTCAAGTGACCTATTACATAAAAGTAAACATGGCTCATCAACTTTATTTATACATATACATGATGTTATGAGTTGTGGATGAAACCTACAAGTAACAACTGATATTTGCCTTTTTCAACCTGATAGCCAATAGTTAATGAGAACTCTAACTAGTCAACATATAGATGCCTTCATAACTCGAAAGATTTCACCTTTAATCAAATGTAAAAACAAGGAAAAAAAAAACAGATGCCTTTGGGACATGCAAGAATTCACATTTAAGCATATGTTCAAACAAGCAAAGCAATTGCTAAACTAAAACAAGGAAAGGTCAAGTGTAGGTTGAAATTTCAGGAAATACATCAAACTTGGGTAAATTCAATCCATATATCTAGTTAGGTGCCAGTGCCACTTATTGAAAATAGTTATATCTAATTCAACTATCTCAAACTGTTATATTAAAAAAATGAGGGTTCTTAATTAAGTTATCTCTTTTTCTCTTGAATGGAATTTTCCCAATTTTCAAATTGATAGAACTTGAGCCCAAGAAAAAAGTGTTTCATTTCATGATTTATGCAATTGCATTTAGTTTTGCAAACATAAATTTAAGACAATTTGGTTCGAACAGATTTGACACGTGATGAAAGACGGGTTTACCAAAATTAAAGCCGTAAATTTCATAGTTGAAATTTGGTTGTTTGCAATTTAGGCAGAAAAAAACATAGGTTCTCAAGGTTTTTCCTTGCTTTTGTTCTCTTTAAATAGTATTTCTTCTCCCCTGCTTCCATAACCAATAACATTGACTTCACCAAAATGTGACAATCTAACAACTTGTCAAGAGAAACAACTAGGATGTGATAGAGCTGAATCTACCTGTAGCAACATACTCTGGCGCGGCATAACCTTGAGTTCCAATAACTCTGGTTGAAACATGAGTGTTGTCTCCAGTAGGACCATCTCTTGCCAACCCGAAATCTGAAAGCTTAGGGTTGAAGTCCTGCATATGTTTTCAATAAAGTCCTTCAGAATATGGAAGATTCCATGTAAAACTGATGTAGTAATTACAGATTTTCAAAAAAAGAATAATAATGATAACAAATTGAGTATTACATACCGAATCAAGTAATACATTAGAAGCCTTTAAGTCACGGTAGATAACATTTGCATCCAAGGCATGCAAAAATGCTAAACCTCTAGCAACGCCAACTGCAATATTGATCCGTGCGGCCCATGATATGGGCTGAACACCTTCTGCAGAAAGAAAATGTAAATTTAAGGAATCATGAGTTAACTGACTCTTGCAATCAATGGACTTGTTTTCCTTTTTTACAAGATATGGCTTAAATATCATTTTATGCTATATTTAGACTAGAGATGACAATGACCTTGGGCAATACTGAGAAAGGAAGACATATGAAAAATTTTTAAGTTCTGTCATCATTAAAATCTATTGAAAATCATCATCACGAGCATGCCATGAAAAACCATTTTTGGGAACAGATTATTAATTTCTCAGGAGCACACCCAAGATATCCCTGATATCTATACCCTACAAGATATCCAACTCCGAAAGGTGCACAGTCTAATGTGTATGTCAAGCTGCATTAAAACCAATAAACATTTTTTAATTTTGTGATGTTTATTATATAATCTGTTCACGGTTTCTTTACCATTAGTCTTTGCTTTCAGTGAATTGATCAATTCTGATATCAAGAATCAAAACCAAACTGGTACATATCTTTATAAAAATGTCAGTTGTACATTCATGTAATGCAGCATTCACAATTGGCTTTATCATATGATTAGCTATGGGGAATGAAGTTTCATTAACATTAAAAATCAAAAAGTCAGAGAAGAATGAGAAGCTACTTACTTCTGAATAAATGATTCTCCAAACTTCCTCTCTGCATAAACTCATAAACTAGAAGCCTGTTTTTAGCGTCTGAGCAATAACCAATAAGTTTAACCACATTTTCATGGTAAAGTTGACCTAGATAATTGACTTCTGCCTGCCAAAGGAAAACAAAATGGCAAGTCAGTCAATGCCTAAGTTAGCAAGCAACTTCATTTAGATTTTCTTTGTTACATACAAGCCATTCCTTGTGGCCTTGAAAGCTTTCTGGCTTAAGTTTCTTGATGGCCACCATGATCCCGCTCCCTGGTCTCGTGGGAGCAAAGGAGTTCTCATTAATCCATCCCTTGTATACAAACCCAAACCCTCCCTCCCCAATTAGGTTTTCTTGTCTGAAATTCCTTGTGGCTTCTCTTAGATCATTGAAGCTGAAGGATTTAAGACTTGAAGAGATGGATCCGCCGATGGCTGGTTCTAAAGTTTGTGATACAGCTTTTCCATCTGAAGAATTTGAATTCTTAATTATCTCACTTTGAGACTTCCCCTTTCCTGAAAATAGATATTATAAGCAGGTTAAAATCAACCATCAGTTTATCTTTATCAAGTCATAAATATTAAGTACTAGTATAGAGTTGCAGTTATATACTATAACAATATCTTACTAAACATACCATGACCCAGAGTTCTAACCCAGATCCATTATACTATAGAGCAAGAAAGGCTATAGTTTAACAAGTAAATCATGTTGCAAGCTGCAACTGATTTTTTTGTTATCTATCTTTCTGTGATTACTAGCCAAGGAAATCACAATGATTCAAGGTATTTAAAACCATGCAAATGATATATACCGACTAGGACAGAACCGCATTGGGACTAGAATCAGCAAAGGGTTTAATATGTTTCTGTGTGTAGATTTACTAGTGCTTTTATTTGTGAAAGTATTCATGGATCTATGGCCTACATAACTCAAATGAGACAATAAAAAACCAAGCCAAAGAAAAATTATTAAGCAACCGGCCACTTTTAAGGTTTCCTCGGAAGAGAAGGAAGAAAAGGGGAAGAAAGAACAAACATGTGGGTCAAAACAACACTTCATGCAAAGCTAGAAAAACCAGGGATTACAGAGTAAGCAAGAATGAGCAATCTAAAAACAACAAAACCCAATGTTAGAAGATACCTATAAATAATCACCCTTCACAAGAGACAAAAAATAAAACAACGAACGGCAAACAAATTGGGGCCTAAAAAAGGAAGGCCATGCACAGGGAAACTTAAAATTAATAGCAGATTTACTGACCAGAAATGTTGGAGGAAGAGACGTGAACAATGGGTTTCCTACAGAAATTTCCCATGGAGAAGAAAGGGTCTCGTTAGATAAGAGAAGCACAAAGCATAAAAGAAATCCAAAGAAGGAAGCGAGTAAGTGGGGTTTTAAGGAAGAGGAAGATGTGGCAGGAAAGGCCATTGATGGGGATTGGTATGAAACAGACGAAGAAGCAGCGTGGTCAATGGGGGATACTATTAAGCACAGGTTGCTGAACTTGTCTTCTTGAATAGAAATTTACTGATTTTTTAATTAAAGAATGGGTCGGTCACTCAAAGGCACAAGTTTTTTGTTTTTTAATATTATTATTTAGTATTCTGTTCTGGATTCGTAACTACCATTTCTTTAACAAGTTTCTCTTTAGAGACTCTAACTAGAAATTTAAAGAAATCTAACGAAGCCTTATATTACAAAACAAACTCTACGTTAGTAAAGGCACAAGTTTTTTTTTTTTTGGTAGAATCTAACTAATATCGCCGATGGCTAGAGAAGAGATTATTAAAGTAGGTTTTGTTTTTCCCAAACAAAATTTTTTTTTCACATAGGGGTTGATTTGAATTTAAGATATCATATTTAAAGAACTCAATCATCTACTAATTGTGTCAAGGTTTTGTTAGTAAATCTATGCGGTACATGGTACATTACACACCTATGAGGCCCATGGATCGTGCGGGTTTAATATTTAGGCCATCGGTTGACTTTTCTTTCGCTGATTAGTAAGAAAATACCCTGCCGTCAAAGATTAGTTCAATTGAGTTAGTTTATAATTACTATCTCCGACAATGAATATAAAATCTAATTAATTTATTAAAGATATTAAAAAAAATTAATTAAATTATTTTAAAGTATTTTATATTATCATTTTTTCTCCAAATTATTCTTACAATATATGATATGATTAAGTAACTTATTTAATTTCATTAATTTCTCAAAAAAGAGGTCGAATAGATCTTATATATTAAGATTGGAGGGAGTACAAGATTGTGAGTTCAAATCTCACTGATGTAACTAACGGAGGTTGGGTCTAGCGGAAGGGATTAGTCCCTAACAACATAGCGAATCAAGGCTCAAATCCTCATTTGAAGAAGTGCTCATATTTACTACCCGACAATGCCTCAAATAGAATTATCTCTAATAGAATGATATCTATGCTTATTTTAAAAAAAAAAAATCTCACTAATGTGAGGGCTTCTCCCCCTTTTTTAACCCCTGAAGTTAACTCACTTAAAATTTTTTTGTCCCAAAAAATAGGGAAAATACTCCATCCATCATGCCTATTGTATAAGATTCCAATTTTTAACTGTGTTGATAATGAGTTTGAATTTATTTAAATATTAAATGCATTTTTATCAATTTTATCCTTAATTAATTATATTTTCTCCTCATCTTTTTCTCATATACTCAAGGTATTAAAACCCATACTGGGTATTGAACCGGTCAGGGTACTGATTTTAGGGTCAGTGGGTCAGACGGGGGCCAAACTGGAGCTTAACACGAGCCAAACCGGTGAGGAATTGAAGATTTTAGGCTTATTAGTATAAAATTATAAAAAAAATTTAAAAAAATTGGAACTCGGACCAGTCTACAGGCCGGTTCGTTGGTTTCCAGGCCGGACCAGCCGGTCCAGTCCGGTTCCTGAACCTAGCATATACTTTCATTTATCATTTTTCTTACACCTATTTCTCTCTTTTACTTGCTCTCCTATAAATAAAAGAATAATTGGAAAAAAATTCTCTCTTACCTATTTATTATTTTTAAATAATTCTAACCAATTTTTTAAACTCAATAATTTGATTAAAAGGATCTTTTAAGAACAGGAGTATCATTCTTTTCCGATTTCGGAAAGTCGTCTGAAGGCGGAAGGGACGAACTTCGACGAAAGAGAGAGATTGAGTTTCTATTTTTTGTCAAATATTAGAAGGAACCGCTCCTACTTCCATTTTTATGAAAAACTTGCCATCTCAAGTCAATTTAAGCATTAGGATAAATTTAGAAAAAAAACAATAATTATGAATGGACATAATTTGCAACCCTCCAACCAAATAGGCCCTTGAGGAATCGAACGTAAGGATATTTTGTCAATCCATTAAATTACACAACAATATCGGACCTCATTGCTGTTTCATTTCCCAGCCGTTGGTTTGACCATTCAAAAGAGATGAGAAAGTTATTTGTGCAAAAAAATGTATTTAAAAAAACTAAAATTTAAAATTAATATAAGTTATATAATATCTCAAATTTACATTATTAATAACATATGATAAATAAAAATATGCCTTTTAAATATGTTTTCAATCATAGTGTCATGGCAAAACAAGAAAGAAAGAAATATGTTTTAAGTCATTTGGAAGATTACTGAAAAAGTAAGTTTCAATAAATATGATTAAAAAATTAAAATTTTATAATATAATAAAAATTAATAAATTTTATAATATATTGAAAATTTTGAACATGTATGTATTAGAGTTATTTTTTGTTTGTATAAAAAATTATTTTTAGGCAAATATAAATGTTTATTCATATGTTGAAAAAGGGGTATTTTAATCAAAAAAATGTTTAATAGCTAATTTTAACAGTCAACTAATTGCTGATGGATGGAAATGGAATCTCAAATGTATAAGAGAGGTTTTTATAATATGCATTTTAATTTTAAAGAGACATGTATATGTTTTTAAAATAGAGGAGATGTTTATGTAATTTAGGTAAAAAAATAGGGGTAATCAATCAATGTATGTCACTCTTTTTTAAACAAACAATTACAATTAGTTAAAAAGAAAATTATAGAAAAATAATTTTAAAATTACAAAACCCTAAATTAAATTTGTTACTAAGAGTTAATAAGGGAATGACGAGACTTGATAAGCAATTCATAACTTATTTTTTAGGAAAAATATGATTTGGGATTCTGCAATTTCAAAACTCGTTTTTTGTCATTTTCCCTTAGTTAAAAGTAATACATATATAAGAAATATACTTTTTTTCGAAATATGTTATTATTTATAAATGAGTGAGAAAGAGAATAAAAATGAGACAATTATGAAAGATAATGTGTGGAGAAAGGTAATGTAGGGAGAATAAAGGGGAATGTAATGAATCAATATTTTAATTAATGCAATGTACTTTAAAATTAATTGAGGATAAGATGAATAAAAATATGTTTATTAGTTAGACAAACTTAAAAATAACATTATAAAAAAGGGCATGCCTATTCAAAAAAATGAAACTTTATAAATAGGGATGAGAGAATATACTCTTTTGCATCATTTTTATAAGCCTTAAATAATTAAATTATGAAAATTAAAAAGTTAATTAAAATTAATTAAAGACAATAAATATATAAAGATATCACTTAATTTATCAAAACACCTTTATTTATTGAGATCGTGAATGAGAAAGATGATGAGTGAAAAATATATGGAAGAGAATGAGTAGAAAAAAGAAATGAGTAAGATATATAATTAATAAGGGATAAATATTAAAAAAAATATATATTAAATGTTCATATATATCCAAAATGTACTCCTCTCTATCCTTTTAATAAGATCCCAATTTTTGAATTGGTTTGATCCTTTTTATAAGATCTAATTTTAGATTGTTTGTAGATTCAATTCATTTTCACCCATTTTATTCCTAATTAATTATATTTTCCCTCGTAATATTTTCATATACATCTTTTTTATCTTTTTTTCCATCACTATTTCTCTCTCTTACATATCCCTTATAAATAGAGACATACTTATAAAAAAATTCATTTTTCATATATTTATTATTTTTAACTAATTTTAACCGATTCTTAAATTACACAATTCAGTTAGAAGAACCGGAATGAGTAGCTTATAAGAAGTACTAGACCCATTTAAAAATTAAAGCTTATAAAAAAAACAAGGTCGGAATCCAGATGGAGTAGTAATCTAGAGGCTCTAACACCACTCTCTTTTTTTATTAAAAAATAAAATGAATTTTCAATAATTAACTAGGTCTAAGTTCCTAATTAAATAGATATAGAATATAAATTGCTATTTAAGAAAAGACAATATAACACTTGAGAACTGATCCGCTCTAATATCGTTCAAATTTGGATGATAGACTGATAGTAGCAAGTAAAAATCATAAACTTGATAAAATAAATACTCCATCCGTTTTAATCTATAAAACATTTTTTAAGTAAATTACAAATATCAATAAAACTCGTTAAATGCAGCTATAAAACTTAATTTATTTGAAAAGAAGTATATATAATGGCATTCATTCAACACTAACTCCTAAATAATTCACGCTTAATAAGTGAAGAATATTTTTAAAACAGTATCACTAATTAATCATTGCTTTCTCCAAAATATCTTATATTATAAAACATGAAATTATTTTAGGCACCTAAGGCTATTTGGTCTAGTAGTGAACATGCTAGATCATAGGCCAATTATTTTGATTACAAAGCCTCGATTCATACTAGTAGATTGTTTAGATACCTAATATTTTTTTTAATCTTAATTATAAGATAAAATTCATTTTTTTGGAGAAATTAAGGAAACTGATTAAATTACTTTAGAGTATTTTTATTTTTATTTTTTCTTCAAAATAATTAGTTTAACTAATAAATTAATATCATACAAGGATATATAACATATGATATGATTAAGAAACTTAATTAAATTCCATAATCTCTCTAAAAAAGTTAACTTTATCTTATACTCGTATTTAGGACCAGGGGTATTGTAAAATTCAAAAAAAAGATGCATGATCAATGCAATGATATGTGTCTATTGTCTATTTATCTATCTCTCTTAACTTTTGTTTTAGTGAAGTTATTTTACAAAGACCGATCAGGATAAGGAGGAAAAGGAAAAGGGAAAATAAGCATACCTAATCAAGAGAGCACAGCATGAGAAAATTCTGGCTTGACTTGTTATAAATTTATAATTTAATGAAATAAAATTAAAAAAAAAACCCTCATTAGTCCAAACTCCAAAGTGCCGATTTGGTCAATAACCATAGCATTACCTCAATTCAATTTTGACCTTATCTTACGTATTGGCTTGCAGATATACCAATCCAGTTTTTAATTTAAGTTATTTTTAACTATTTCATAAAGATTAAGAAAAATGCTCCCATCGGTCTTTAATATAGAACCTAATTAGGAAATAGATATTAATCCTAAATAAAAAACATATTTCTTATATTTATCGTTTTTTTCTGATTTACCTCTATTAATACTCCTTCAATAATAATCAAGTAAGAAAGAGATAGAAGAATTAAAAAAAATTATTAGGATGTTTAGGGAAAAAACATATCATATTAACTAACTTTTTTGATTTAATTAAAATCGGTAAATATGTTATATATTTAGGATAAGAGAAAATAGCTTATATCGTTAGAATGATACTTTTAATTAAAAACAATTTATATCAGTTGTACATGTCGGTGGTAGCTGAAAAAATACTATTAAGTAAAAAATATATGAAGTGAATTAAAAAGAGACTATACTGGCCAAAAAAAAAAAAGAATTAAAAAGAGACTCCCTGTGTATGTGGACAGCGTCAATCAATCTTAATTTTTTTAATAACATATTAATAGTGAAACTTATCCTGATTCAAATAAAGAAAAGGTTTCAGGTCAAAAAAATAAAATAAAGGAAAGGTTGCATTTGACTGAGCCTACTTTGCTCTATCTTGTTTACATTTTAGAGCTATAAGGCTTTGTCGTGCTTTACGAGACGTTTTGTGGCTTTTTCAATGACAAACTCGTAATAACTTACTATTTGGGTCATCAAGACTTTTGACATCCACCCGTGGTCCCCACACACCGCATTCATCTAATCCGTCCGGCCATTTTTATAAATAATTTTCTTTCTCTTGGTCAATTTTATAAATATTTTTTTTCTTAAAATTTAAATCACCTTTTTCTTTCCTATCCTTATTTATCTTTATATTAATTATCTCTTACTCATCATTAATTCTTTTTCATTTAATCATTTATTATACATTCTCTCTTATATTTTATACTCTCACTCTCTCATATTTGTTACTTATTTTCTATCCTATGCTTATTTCATAAATAAGGGCATATTTGGAGAAAACATGATATTTTTAATACATTTATTATTTTTTAATAATATTAAGCGCTAGTTCGTTTTACATAATAAGGATAAAAATTACTTAAAATAATGACCGAAGGTAGTAATTGATTTTTTTTCCATCTCATTCATCTAATTGACGACTATATATAAGATTTTTTTTTTAAGTGGGCTTATCCCTTTTTGTAAAAACCCTTTTAAATTTGTATCAATAATAAATATATTTTTACATATTTTGCCCTCAATTACTCTATCATCTTTTATTCCCCATACATTGTCTTTCATCTTTTTTTTTCATTATTAATCTCTCTCTTATTAATTCATAAATAGTGACATTTTTAGAAAATAACTTATATTTTATACATTTATTATTTTTAACTAATTTTAATTGTTTGTTAGAATCCTACTATTCGGTTGAAAAAAATTTTATATAGGGACGAGGGAGTAATAATCTAATATACCCCCTCAAATTCATACTAACATATATAAGTTCCTTTTAAAACAATTTTATGGTCCTACATACTCATTTTGGTCTTTTATATAGAAGTACTGAAACGTAAGCAACTAAATTTCGTAAATCAAAATATTAATTAAAATTAATTAAATGTAATAAAAGTATAAAATAGGCCATTTTTTTTTCAAGCATACCTTTTATTTGGGAAGATGAGGAGAAAGAATAGGCATAAAAATAGATGAGAAAGAATGAGCAGAAAATATATATGTATAATTAATTTAAGGAAAAATGAAAAAAAAAAAGCAAATTAAGTAGATTGTTTAGATACCTAATAATAAAATTCAAAAAAGATGCACGGTCAAATGTAATGAGATGTGTCTATTGTCTATTTATCTATCTCTCTTAACTTTTATTTTAGTGGAGTTATTTTACAAAGATTTGTCAGGATAAGGGAAAAAAAAAGAAGGGAAAAATGTCCAAAAATACCTTTAGGATAAATTAATTGCTGAATGCTACTTTGAAAGATCTGTTACATTTGAAAGTAAGATATTTTGTATACAACCGAAGATATTTTACACATAATGAAAGATTGTTTGTAAGTTCATATGGAAGATTTTTACACACACGTAAAATTACTTGCACGCTTGATAGCATTCAGTAATTAATTTACCCCAAAAATATTTTTAGACGATTTTCCCAAACAGGAAAAGGAAAAGGGAAGGGAAATTTTGGCTTGACTTGTTATAAATTTATAATTTAATGAAATAAAATAATAAAAAATCCTCATTAGTCCAAACTCCAAAGTGCCTATTTGGTCAATAACAATAGCCTTATTTCAATTCAATTTTGACCTTAATCTTACGTATTGGCTTGAAGATATACCAATCCAGTTTTTAATTTAAGTTATTTTTTACTGTTTCATAAAGATTAAAAAAAATGCCCCCATTGGGTCCTTAACGTATGACTTAATTAAAAAATAGATCTTGATCTTAAATATAAAAAAAATTTATTATATTTTTCAATTTTTTTTCTGATTTACCCATATTAATACTCTTTCAACAATAATCAAGTAAGAGAGAGATAGAAGGAATTAAAAAAATAATTAAAGCGCTTAAGAAAAAACATATCATATTAACTAACTTAACTAACTTTTTTAATTTAATTAAAGTAGGTAAATAGGTTATACATTAAGGACAAGAGAGAGTAGTTTATACCATTAGAATGATACCTTAATTTCTTTTAATTAAAAACAATTTATCTCAGTTGTACTTTTAATTTCTTTCTTGCATAATGTTACTCGACACAATGCAATCAATAAACCATTAAGAGGAAAAAAGAGTTTATTGCTATTGGGTAAGTTCTGTAAAGTGACTTATACTTGGTACGATAAGAATTTTCCAAAAGATGTCTTATATCAATAGCAAGAAAAATATATACGAACACGTATGAAGCATGAATAGTTGAATACATACCTTTCTTGGCTTTCTTTTTGGCATCTTGTACTTGTTGCTTGTAGCTGAAAAAATACTATTAAGTAAAAAATATATGAAGTGAATTAAAAAGAGACTCCCTGTGTATGTAGACAGCCTCAATCAATCTTAATTTTTTGAATAACATATTAAGAGTGAAACTTATCATGATCTCCATCTTGTTTATACAATTCTGATTCTATTTATAAGTTCTTTTTAACTAATAAATTTAGTTCTATTTATAAGTTCAATTTCAAGATAGTAAATACATTTTATACTTTTTTACTCCTATTAATTATAATAAACAAAAAAATTTATTTATATTGATTTTTGGAATCAATTATAGGTGAAATTGAAAATTTAGTTCATAATTAATGAGTTAACTAACCTTCTTTAGTATGTGAGAATTAATTAAAAAAAATTATAAATAGAATTAAAATAGGACTATTTTAGAGCTACAATGCTTTGTCATGCTTCACGAGACATTTTGTGGCTTTTTAAATGTCAATCTCGTAATAACTTGAGGATTTGGTTCATCAAGACTTTTGACGTCCAGCCCGGGGTCCCGGCACACCTCATTCATCTTGCACTTTTATAAATAATTTTCTCTTTTTTAAGTGGGTCCATTTTATAGATATTTTTTTTTTGTATCTTAAATTTTAAATTATTTTTTTTATTTTTTTATCACTGTTAAATACATATTTCTTTATTAACACTAGTGGAAAAAGGGTTTTTTAGACCGGTTAAAATTGACTTTTTAGACCAGTTTTGGATCAGGTCTTGATACAACCAATCTTAAAAGTATGTCACTTTTGAGACCAATGTAACCCCCGTCATGATCAAGGCCGGGGTTAGCGTTTAATAATCGAATAAGAGACCCAAAACAATTTCAAACTTTTTACAACACTTGTACAAATAGATCTTCATTCATTTCGTTCATAAAAACAATCGGCCTGTTCGGTCTGTTACATATACAATATCAAAGTATCAGCAAATTGGCGACGTTCACCCGGGATAATAACATTAATCCAAAATATTATCACTGCCTTTCTCAGTATCCATACCAGGGATTACACAAGACTATAATGCTATGATCTATTCAATATATATACATTTATCCAAAATAATAACCAGCCAAAACCAAAGTATCTATCTAAGACTACCGCCAGCAGACCTAATCACCCTTATCCACTTGCTTGTTCCTCGATCCACTTGCCCTATCTAAAAATGTTATTTGGAAAGAATGAGATTCTAGGGAATCCTAGTAGCAACAGTTTATGAATATGATGCATATATACAAAACAAGTAAACATATATCACAATGTAGCAATTAATATTCACTGTATCGTATTCAAGTCACAAGGCTCACCAATTTCTTTTCCACGACCCTCTGATGACTGACCAATGCAACTCTCTTTAGTGCTCTGTTTAGGGTTTAGGGAATGAGCCTGAGGAGCGCTGGTATCTGTTTGTCTTGTGCTCGTTATGATCATCCATTCCTCCTTCATCTTGCTGAACCTTTCTTCAAATCGTGCATCAAAAGATGCTTCTGCCTCCGCCCTTACTGTAACAACCCAGAGACTTACCCAGCGATATTGTCCGCTTTGAGCAGAGCCGAGGCTCCCACCCTCACGATTTTAAAACGCGTCCTGGTGGGAAGAGTTTCCACACCCTTTATAAGGCATGCTTCGTGCCCCTTCCCGAGCGATATGGGACTAAATCCACCCCGTAAGGGGGTCCAGCGTCTACGTTGGGACCACTGGCACTCACTTTGAGCCCTGGCTCTGATACCAACTGTAACAGCCCAGAGACTCATCCAGCGGTATTGTCCGCTTTAGGCAGAGCCGAGGCCCCACCCTCACGGTTTTAAAATGCATCCTGGTGGGAAGAGTTTCTACACCCTTTATAAGGCATGCTTCATGCCCCTTCCCGAGCGATGTGGAACTAAATTGGGATGTTACAGTTGGTATCAGAGCCAAGGCTCAGAGTGGGTGCCAGTGGTCCCAGCACGGACGCTGGACTCCCTTAGGGGTGGATTGGGCTATTACAGTTGGTATCAGAGCCAAGGCTCAGAGTGGGTGCCAGTGGTCCCAGCACGGACGCTGGACTCCCTTAGGGGTGGATTGGGCTGTTACAGTTGGTATCAGAGCCAAGGCTCAGAGTAGGTGCCAGTGGTCCCAGCACTGACGCTGGACTCCCTTAGGGGGTGGATTGGGCTGTTACAGTTGGTATCAAAGCCAGGGCTCAGAATAGTGCCAGTGGTCCTAGCGCGGACACTAGACTCCCTTAGGGGTGGATTGGCTGTTACAGTTGGTATCAGAGCTAAGACTCAGAGTAGGTGCCAGTGGTCCCAGCTCAGATGCTGAACTCCCTTAGCGGGGTGGATTTAGTCCCACATCGCTCAGGAAGGGGCACGAAGCATGCCTTATAAACGTGTGGAAACTCTTCCCACTAGGACGCTTTTTAAAACCGTGAGGGTGGGAGCGTCGGCTCTGCCCAAAGCGGACAATATCGCTGGGTGAGTCTCTGGGCTGTTACACTCACAGTAGCCAATATACGCTCCATCTCTTCCCTAGTCACCATACTACTTGAGGAACGGCGTGGGGGTGCTCCAAAGTAATCCCTTATGCCTATCCCTCCTCCAATCCCCCTAACAGGCCAGGATGCTCACGTTTTCCTGTAGCTACGGTTAGGATATCATTCCTCCTATCTGACCTAAACGATCCCTCAGCTTGTTTTTTTTGAAACTTCTCCTATAAGACACAGATGACAAATGTTAGTAATGAAATTTGTTTACTAAATAATTAACAATAAGTCAACAACAATACTTACAATTTTCTCACAAACCATACGAGATTGTTCACTCGTATAAGACCCGCTCCTCTTTTGGTGAGCGAACAACCACTGCTCTTCGCGACGTATAGGAGATGATGGAGAAAGAAGAATAGAAGGATCGGATTGAGCTGCTTCTTCCAATCTCTTCCGTTTGGCCGCCAACAAGTCTTTTTCAGCTTTTGCATACCCCCACAAGACATTTTATGGGGGCAATCATTCTTTCTACCACTCTCTTGAGCCTTTTTCCTTTTTACCTGTGAATAAGAAATCAAAATTAAGTCATTGTAAATCAATAAAGAAAATTCATAATTCATAAGCAAATCAATTGCAAAATAAGTCAACTCACCAATGCTTCTGGAGCAGTCCGAAGCAGTCTAAATTCTTGCCAAATATGTTCATCAATAAAAGAATACTGATCGCACGGATTAGGAAGAGGCTGACCTTCTTCCACCTTGATATGCACGTAATTGTGGGCTATACTTGTCTTAAACTTCCTCCAGCGTTCATCACAATACGTCATTGTCTTGTCATACAAGACTTCACTCTCATGAATGTCGTAAGTGAGCTGGATAATTTCCTAAATATGTCGCTTCACACCTTTATCCACATTTCTCCACTGCTCTATCAAGATGCTAGGCTTGTTACGTGCTAGGAGGCCGACAAAACTCTTATACCGTTGGGCATTAGGCCCGATTGGTTTCCAATAACTATCAAACTCAATCGGAATATTTTCCTCGGTATTCGGATTGAGAGGAATGTCTCTCAATCGGGTGGCTCTCCTACCCCTTCATATTAAGCAATATCAGCACTACCTTATCCAGAGTTTTACTATATTGAACATGCAAAAATATAAAACCAAAATTGAACCCTTCTCATACACAACCAAAAAAACCCAGGTCCACAGAAACATAAGGACATTAACCTCAGACATACATGCATTATGTAAAACTCTTCAAAATAATTAACGGTACCTTCAACTTTGCTTGAGGATCCTCTTCTTTCTCTGGATTTGAACAATTTTTGGCCACTTTACAAATCGAGTAAGGTCTCTCTTAGGAGGCAATGGACACTTCTAAAAAGTAGGTTGACGACTTGCTGCAAGAATCGAACAAAGAAAAAGGAGATTTTAATGAAATACCCAAAAATGAAACCATTTATTTAATTGAACGCTTGGCAACTGAAACACAAACCTGACAATAAAAACGAGATAGAGAACGAAACCAATCGGACGGAACAAACGACGATAGTCTTACGGCAATGTATTCAACCGTAAATCTCCGTTGACGACGGTGAAGTTAAGGACGAAGGAGAGAAGGGGAAAGGAGGAGCTACCGCGAACAGACGCAGGGGTTTCGCTGATGTGCTTGAGACTCAAATTTCAGAGTTAAAATTAGGTGCCTTTTAAAATCAAGGTCATTTTTAAGACCGGTTGTAATTAACAACCGGTCTTAAAAGTAATATTTAAGACCAGTTTTAATTAGAAACCGGTCTTGAAATTAATATTTAAGATCGGTTATTAATAAATAACCAGTCTTAAAAATAGAAACTTTTAAAGACCGGTTATTAAATAATAACCGGTCTTAAATTTTTAATATTTAAGACCGGTTTTCATGTATATCCGGTCTTAAAAATAAGAACATTTTTTTAATTGTCTTTAATTCAGATAATATTTTCTAAACCGGTTATATCTAGAACTGGTCTAGAAAATATATTACATGTATTTATTTTTTTAATTTTATATATTTTAAGACCGGTTTTTATTATAACCGGTCTTAAAATTATTTTTAAGACCGGTTTTAAATATAACCGGTCTTAATATTTCATCATAATTACAAAAATGTCACTAGTCATATTTTTAAGATTTTATCCAATATAACCGGTCTAAATGTTCCAGTCTAAAAACCCTTTTTTGTACTAGTGTAATTATCCTCTACTTATCACTAATTCTTTTTCATTTAATTATTTATTACATATTCTCTCTCATATTTGTTACTTATTCTCAATCATATGCTCATGTCATAAATAGGCGCATATTTAAAAGAAATATGACATTTTTTATATATTTATTATTTTTAACTAATCATAATCGCTAATTTATTTTGCGCAATAAAAATAAAAGTTACTTATAAAAAAGATTAGAGGGAGAATTTGATTTTTTTTTCCCCATCTCATTCATCTAATTCACTACTATATGTAAAGTCTTTTTTTTTTTTTAATGGGCTATCTCTTTTGAGTTTGTCTCAATAATAAATATACTTTTATCTATTTTACCCTCAATGACTCTATCATCTTTTATTCTCTATACGTTCTCTTTCATCCTTTTTTCCATTATTACTTGCTCTCTTACTAATTTATAAATAGTGGCATTTTTTAAAAAAAAATTATATTTCCTACATATTTATTACTTTTAATTAATTTTTACTACTTCTTAGAACCATGCGATTTGGTTGAAAGGAATTTATATATAAGGGTGGAGGAAGTAATAATCTAATATACCCTTATATAACAATTTTATGGTCCTACATACTCATGTTGGTCTTATATATAAGTACTGCAACGTAAGCAACTAAATTAAGTAAATCAAAATATTAATTAAATGTAATAAAAGTATAAAATATGCAATTTTTTTCAATCATACCTTTTATTTGTGAAGATGATAAGAGAGAATGGGCATAAAAATAGATGAGAGAGAATGAGTAGAAAATATATATGTATAATTAATTTAAGGGAAAAATGAAAAAAAAAAAGCATATTAAGTAGATTGTTTAGATCCCGAATAATAAATTTCAAAAAAGATGCACGGTCAATGTTATGAGATGTGTCTGTTGTCTATTTATCTATCTCTCTTAACTTTTGTTTTAGTGGAGAGTTATTTTACACAGACTTGTCAGGATAAGGAAGAAAAGGAAAAGGAAATGGAAAAGGAAATAAGCACACAATTACAACGAACAAGAGATGGGGAAATTTTGGGTTGACTTGTTATAAATTTATAATTTAATGAAATAAAATAATAAAAAAACCTCATTAGTCCAAACTCCAAAGAGCCCATTTGGGCAATGACAATAGCCTTATTTCAATTCAATTTTGACCTTTATCTTGCGTATTGGCTTGAAGATATACCAATCCAGTTTTAATTTAGGACCTGTTTGGTATGGTTGAATTGGGTACATGGAAATGGAATTGAAACCTAATTCTATGTCTTAAGCATAATTGGTAGCATGGAATTTAAAACAATTCCATTTCCATATCCACTAAAACACATCAATTTGGCTTCCATGCTCAACCCAAAGATTTCTAATTCCATGTGCTTGTTTTTGTTTTTAACCTCTGCCTCTTCCCTTTCAATCTTTACAGTTTCCCCGACTCCCTCTCGCCCGGCCTTCCAATACTGGCGAGGTCCATTGGCCACTTGTGCTTGCAAATCCGGCGGCGGCGAGGATAACGGTGGCGAGATCTCGTTCTTCTCCAACCTCTCGAGCTTCATCTTCATCCATAAACATTAACTGATTTGCATATCTGTGCTCGCTATTAACGGCCAAAGCTGTGATTTGGCTTTTCTAATTTAGTTATTGTGATGTTGTTTGTGATTTTTGTTGCCCCATAATTTTGATTTCTTATGCTATGTTTCATGATTTCATATGCTAATTAAGTTCTTGTCAATTGTCGTTGTGTTTGTTCGAGAAGATTCAGCAGCGGGTCTGTGAACCAAATGATGAACAGTGTAGGCAATTGATATTATTAGTTTTATAGTGCATCAGAAACATAAGAGGCAGAGGGCTTTTTGTTTTAAAAAAAATAATTTTTAATTAGATAGGCATTTTGGACTTTTCATATAAAAATCATATCCCATTTCCATAACATACCAAACATATTTTTAAACCTCATTTCCATTTTCATAATCATATCTATTTCCATTTCCATCAAAATCAATTTCAGCGTACTAAAAAGGCCCTTAAGTTATTTTTGACTATTTCATAAAGATTAAGAAAAATGCTCCCCTCGGTCCTTAACGTAGGACTTAATTAGAAAGTAGATCTTGATTCTAAATACAAAACCTATTTATTATATTTGTCAAATTTTTTTTTTCTAATTTACCTATATTAATACTCCTTCAACAATAATCAAGTAAGAGGAGATGGAAGGAATTAAAAAAATGATTAGGGTGTTTAAGAAAAAAAAACATATCATATTAACTAATTTAACTAACTTTCTTAATTTAATCAAAATAGGTAAATAGGTTATACATTAAGGGTAAGAGAGAGTCGTTTATACCATTAGAATCATACTTTTAATTTCTTTCAATTAAAAACAATTTATCTCAGTTGTACTTTTAATTTCTTTCTTGCATAATGTTACTCTACAATGCAATCAATAAACCATTAATAGGAAAAAAGAGTTTATACTTAGTACCATAAGAATTTTCTGAAAGATGTCTTATATCAATAGCAAGAAAAATATATACATACACATATGAAGCATGAATAGTTGAATACATACCTTTCTTGGCTTTCTTTTTGGCATCTTGTACTTGTTGCTTGTAGCTGAAAAAAATACTATTTAAGTTAAAAAATATATGAAGTGATTTAAAAAGAGACTTCCTGTGCATGTGGACAGCGTCAATCAATCTTTTTTTTTTTTTTTTTTCAAAGAATCAATCTTAATTCTTTTAATAACATATTAAGACTGAAACTTATCATGATTCAAATAGAGAAAAGGTTTCAGGCCAAAAAAATAAAATAATGGAAAGTTTGGATTTGACTGAGCCTACATTGCTCCATCTTGTTTATATTTTAGAGCTATAATGCTTCGTCGTGCTTCATGAGACATTTTGTGGCTTTTTCAATGACAAACTCGTAATAACTTACGATTTGGTTCATCAAGACTTTTGACATCCACCCCGTGGTCCCCACACGCCTCATCCATCTAATCCGTCCGGCCATTTTTATAAATAATTTTCTTTCTCTTAGTTTGGTCAATTTTATAAATATTTTTTTATCTTAAAAATTCAAACTATTTTTTTTTTCTATCCTTATTAAATATATATTTTTATATTAATTGTCACATACTCACCACTAATTCTCTTTAATTTAACCATTTATTGCACATTCTCTCTCATGTTTTATTCTCTTACTCTCTTATATTTATTACTTATTTTTTATCCTGCTTATTTCATAAATATGGGCATATTTACAGGAAACATGACATTTTTGACACATTTATTGTTTTTTACTGATCTTAATCACTAGTTCGTTTTACACCATAAGAATAAAAATTGTTTGGAAAAAGGATCATAGAAAGTAATTGATTTTTTCCCCCATCTCATCTATCTAATTGATGACTATATATAAGATTTTTTTTAAAGTGAGCTTATCCTTTTTTGTAAGATCTATTTTAAATATGTATCAATAATAAATACACTTTTACATATTTTGCTCTCAATTATTCTATCATCTTTTATTCCCCATACATTATCTTTCATCCTTTTTTTCATTAATAATCTCTCTTTTACTAATTCATAAATAGTGACATTTTTGGAAAACAATTTATATTTTCTATATATTTATTATTTTTAACTAATTTTAATTATTTCTTAGAATCCTGCTATTCGGTTGAAGGACCTTATATATCTGGACAAAGGAGTAATAATCTAATATACCCCCTCAAATTCATACTAACATATATAAGTTCCTTTTAAAACAATTTTATGGCCCTACATACTCATTTTGGTCTTATATATATAAAAGGACTGTAACGTAACCAACTAAACTACGTAAATATATGAAGATATTAATTAAAATTAATTAAATGTAATAAAAGTATAAAATATGCAATTTTTTTTCAAACATACTTGTTATTTGTGAAGATGATGAGAGAGAATAGGCGAAAAAATATATGAGAGAGAATGAGTAGAAAATATATATATATATATATATAATTAATTAATTTAAGGGTAAAATGAAAAAAAATAAATTATTTTAATTTAAATTATCGCCAAAGTGATAATTAGATAATAATATTTATTTTTGTTTTGTAATTGTTAAAATAAAAAGTTAGAAATTAAAAAAAAATCATTTAAACGTTATAAATCAAATCTTAATTAATGATATAAAATTAACTTTGTTTTAATTGAATGCATAAATTCTTGAATCACATTATCCGTATGATATGTCTTACATCGTTATGAAGATTTTATTTTTATTTTAATTTTTTACCAATCGGAATTATTCATTCATTCATATACACCGCCGGCCAAAAAGAAAAAAAAAAAAATTTCATTCATGATACACCTATTAGCCGAACCATTACAACAACAAAAAACTCCAGAAGTCAAAGTCATCAACTGTTCTCCATACCAAAATAAAAGTCATCAACTCTTCTTCCTTGAACTTTCAACATTATTTGTTATGACATGTTTATTAAATTAAATTTGTATTAACAGGCTGTCTTGCTGCCAAATAACCTTTTTTGAATCATGAAACTGTGTATTAATACTTCAAAACAAAATAGAGACGAAACAGTACAAACGTTAACCCTTTGTTAATGAACCTTAACTCAAATGTCACCACTCCACCCGTCTTCTTGAGGATGCTGGGGATCAATCCCCACAAGGCTTAAGACAAGTGTGTGTGGGGTAAGTGTCTGTGCTTGCAGTCCTATCCGGTTTGATCCGAATTAGTCTAGACCCCTATAAATCCTCCAAACTACCTTGCTATGGTACGTTCTTTGAATAGTGTTACTCTCTCTCTCTCTCTCTAAACATCTTTGACAATTTAATTAGAATCATAGAAAGAGTGGTTAAATTATTAAATTTATTTAAAAAAAAATCAAATTTACCTATATTTAAAATCATGAATTACATTATCAGAATCCATAATTAAAAATTACATCACATTTAAAATAAGGCTAATCTTGGTAAAATATAACTAATATATTGCTTGATAGATTATAACAAGGATTAACTCATTCCTTTTTAAAAAAAAGCACCTTATGATAAGGATAAGAGGAAGTATATTATACTTATTATTTTAAATTTATGGTTGGGAATAAAAAAAATGAAAATTTAGCATGCTACAAATATTGTTAAGGTACTAATTAATAAATTCAGAAGTGGTCTTCATCCAAATTACTTTCGAGATGCAACATTTATTCAAAGTCATGTGCTGTATGCTTAGTAATGGAGTTACAGTTTTTATCTGACATATAAAACTCTTGTATAGGGACTCATTTATCATATTGTCTCTTATGGGACCTCGCCTAATTAGTTATTATGCTAATTCAACTAAATATTATCCCGAGGGCCGGCAGTATATGCAAAAAAAATTTTAAAAACAAAATGGGGGATGGGACAGATTTAATAATAAACAATTTTGCTATGAGCGCCTATAAGAACTATATCTATTTTTCAGTGTAAAAACTAGACATAAATAATTTATTTTGGGAGCAGATATAACAATGTTATTAATAAGACTTAACTTTTATTACTTTTTGCATTGTGGGTTTTACTAGTAATATTTTTTAATGGGTGGAAAAATATTACTTAGACCCCATACAAACAATTTTATTTTAATTAACCTTCAAAAGATTTTGAAATTTTATTGTAACTTATTGGGTCAAAATGAAATTAAGTTTTATCAATAAAAAAGCAATAATACCCTTACTTTATTTTTTTTTCCAGAAGAGCATTTATAAGACAAATATGAGTATTTTCAAGATAAATGAAAACACTTACAAGACAAACATGTGAATGCCCATAATATATAGAGAGAAGACTAATGGGACTTATAGTGCAAAAAGTAATGGAAGTTAAATCTCATTAACAACATTTCTATATCTGTTTCCAAATAACTTGTTTATGTCTACTTTTTACATAAAAAATATATAGTTCTTATAGATACTCATAGTGAATAGTTCATTGCAAAAATTTGCACCTTCACCAAAAAAAAATTGACATGACAATAATAGCCTATCTTAAATATTAAATATCACTTTTTTTCATTTTTACCTCTTTAATTATTAGTTTGTCTCATTGTACTTCTCATGTCCTTAATGTAGAACTTAATTAAGGAGTTGATATTAATTCTAAATGTAATACCTATTTTATATACTTATTAACTTTTTTTTCAAGTTAGCCTATTGAAATTTGCTCAATAATAATTAAGTAGGAGAGACAGGGAAGAAATTAAGAAAGCTGATAATGATTTTTTTTTTAAAAAAAAGAATTTCATATTAACTAACTTAATTTATTTCCTTAATCTATTTAAAATAGTTAATTAGGTCTTACATTAAGGATTAGAAAAGTATTATTTAATTATTCACTCATTTTTTTCTCTTAATCATTGTATTTTTAGAAAATAAGTTACATTTTTTATATATTTATTGTCTTTAATCAATTTTAACTAAATTTTTAATCTATATAATTTAATTATTTGTACTCATTCTGGTCTCAAATGTAACTCATGCATACCAATAAAAACAGTTAAAATAATTAAGTTTGTCATAAAATTTAAATAATTTCTAACATTACCATTATTAACTAAGACACTAAACTCCATAGTAATTTAATTATACTTTCTCACCACCCTTATTAAATATAGGCATATATGAAAAAATATCAATACTTAGGAGGTGTCCTGTAATAAATTATATATTAAAAGGATATAAGAGAGTAAATTATTAAGTAATTTTAAAATTATGGCTGGATAAGTACGTAAAAAATAATGGTACATGATGCCCCTGTCTGCATCATGCCTGCCGCGTAAAGAAAATGCTCCTATTTGCATCAGGAGTTAGTTAACAATTTAACATGGTATTGAGACTTGAATTGTGATTAATTAATATAAAAATAAATGTTTTTTGCCTTCTAATATAAAATTAAACGTTATTCGTAATCTTTCTCTTTGGTTGTGTAATTGCACCATAATTTAAAATGATTATATATTCTTAACATTTATTAAAGCCATGACACCACACTATACTCCCTCACTCGAGGTTGCCTCTATAACTATAAGAAAGTTTTTGTTTATAATACAAATTATTTGGTGGTCATTAGTAATTTTTTTTTTCAAATATTATATTTACTACAATTTATTAGAAGAAGACTTGTAGTCTAATGAAATATTTCTTTATACTCTTAAATATGAGTATAGTTGAAAAGATATTGCATTTTCAATTTCAGATAAAGCCAATAAGTTATCCACCTTATTGGTTTTGGGGGGTTGGTTAGAGGGTTACTTACGTTATGGACGAGAAGGAAATGAATATATGGCTCATGTGTAAGTTATGATTTTTATTTAGAAAAAATTAATTTTATTTAGTGTAATGCCAAAAAAAATTAATGCTAAAAATTAATATTACTGTGATGGTATACACAAATTATTTTTATTTATACTATTTTTGAAATGTATTTTGAAAAGGGAAAATTCCAGAAAAATACTATCAAAATATGGAAAAAACAAGTAAGGGGTCTAATATATGAAATCTCAAGTTAGACAGCAAGAAGGAATCTGGAATTTTTAAATCTTTGCAAAAGACCAATATGCCCTACTGTTCTACCTTCACCCATCTTCTCTCTCTGAGCTCGGCATTTCTTTTCTCTTTTTATTTTTATGGAATGAGCTCGGCGTTTCTACCGGATGCAAACAACAGAAGAAAATCACAGAAAAGTGATCAAAGAATGCTTCTTCTTGCTAATTCAAAACCTAAAAATTGAGCAAAATCTATCAGACTATCACTAGAGGATACAACAAATCCAAGGCAGAAGAATCATGGATTGGCCATAGAAATACAACCCAGCACTATTTTAATTCTACATCATCAAGCAAAAGCCAGAGTATTTCATGATCTTGGATGGCCTGAATTAACAATTTATGAGTTAATTTACTGTGTGAAAGCATGTATAGAAGTGGAAATATAAATCAAAAGAGCAAAAGAAACCACTATAACCAAAGCAGCAACGGTGTGAGCAGTAGATTTGCTACCACAGGACAACACCCCTAACCAAATCTTGATCACATTAACCATCGAAAGCATCAGAAACAAGCAACCCATAACGAATCCAATGGCGGAGCCCATCATCCCGAACCGTAAGACCTTGAGATTGATGTGTACTTTGAAAGCTTCATCGATGTCTTTGCTATTGAGCAAATTGATGGCGAGCTTCAAGCCCTGAGCGACCAACGAGGAGAAGAGGAAGAAGCTGAAAGAGACGACCTCGAAGACGAGAAGCTACTTTGCGACGTCGATTCCTCCGCCGCCGCCGCCGCCGCCTGTGACTCCTCGGGCAGCTCCAACGATTCCCAACATTCCCAATTCACCGCCACCGATTGTGACTCTTCGCGCCCGAGCTCCGTCACCGACGACCACGACGTCATACGATTTCACAAGTCACTGTTCTTCCCCAATCCACTCGATTCCAATCCCATAGAGAGATCAACAAGTTCAGCAAAACCGGCGTGATCACTAAGCTCAGAGAGGTAGAACAGTGGGGCGCATTGTTGTTTTCATTGAGTAGAAACGCCGAGCTCACAGAAAATGGGTGAAGGTAGATAGATCAGCAGGGCATATTGGTCTTTTGCAAAGATTTGAAAATTCCAGATTCCTACCTGCTAATCTGATTTGGGATTTCATATATTGGGCCCTCTTATTTGTCTTTTCCCTAATTTGACAGTGAAGTCCTCTGTATTTTCGAAAAATAAAACTTTAAAATAATTATTTGAAGGAAATAATTGAAAGAATTGCGTAATTAGTCCCCAGGGTGATGTGTTTAAGCGCGTTGGGCATGTTGACCTTGAAAAAAATTCCAAAACAAAAATATGATAATTGCTTGCTAAATTTGTCTTTGTACGATGATAAAGGTTATAAATATAAGATCTAGTTAACTTTTTTAAAGAGATTAAGGAAGTTAATTAAATTATTTTAAAGTATTTATATTACTAGTTTTTTCTCCAAACTAATTTGTTTTACTCATAAAATAATATATAATTTAATCATACATAACATATGATTTGTCATATGATTAATTAACTTATTTAGCTTTTTTAATCTCTCAAAAAAAAATTTAACTAGGTCTTATATTTAAGATCGAATGTAACAATTTTTTTACCATAGTCTTTCTGTGATAATTACTTCTACATCATCAAATCATCAAATTTATACATAAAAATTATAAACATGCAAAATATAATGCATATTATTAAAAAAAAAGTTTATGTTTGCATCAATGTTTTTATTTTGATATATTTTTTATTACAAATAGTAAAAAAATTTATGAGATAAAGTTAAATGAAATTAACATGTACAACTAAAAATCAAGATATCACTCCATGTTCATGTCAAATACATCTGATTATAAATTAGTTCTGGCAAGGGGCACAGCTTATTTCATATTTTGTAGATAAATATTTTTGGTCACAACTCAAGCACATATTATACCTCCACACACACACACATATTGTAATATATGATATCATAATACTTAATCCATGGTTTATACGATATGCAAAATCATTATATCCCAAATAAGTAATTATTTGATCACCCACGTTTTGCCCTATTCACAATGTTATTGGGATTTTATTTTGGGTTTCTTTGGGTCAAACTTTCTTTTATGATGAACTAATGGACTTGGATATTACGCATATAGCTTTAAGCCCATGTCTAGTGCAGGCCCAAAAAAATCTCAAGTCTAGTTTTTTTTTTTTTGCTAGCCTATTCATGTATTGGAGGCAATCCTATTTGAAACACTATTTGACACTAAATTTGCACACATATTCTAATGGGGATTTGAATCTTGGTTCACCATAGGGAAAAGCCCCTTCCGTTAGACCCAACTGCCTTCCACTAGACCCAACCTCCGTTGGTAATCCTAAGTCTAATTCACTGAGCCATCATGGAATGAAAAACTTCGGGGTTAGCTCTAATGGATAGGGTTAATCCCTCCAATGTGAATAATTAAGGTTTAAATCTTTGTTAAAAAAGATGTTCACATTTAGTGTCCAACAATATTTCAAATCATATTGTTTCCAATAAAAATATACTTGCACTTGGAAAAACCATAGGAAAATAAAGAAAACTTTGCTCTTGCGGTAAAATGGTAAGTATTTAATTTAATATTTACAAGTGTAAAACAATTGTTTAACATAAAAACAAAATGTTTCTTTAATGAGGAACACTTTTACACTCTCATTTGTTCCTTGTTTAAAAAAGGACGGAAGGAGTACTGTACAATTTAAAATTAGTATTAAGCTATATTATTTACAAATTATAAATATACATATAATTCATGCCAAATGCGCTAGGGACTCACTATGATTAGCACAAGATTTACAATTTATAAAACACTTATTAAAATACATGAAAATTATTTATCAATAAATTTTTATGAGTAGGGGGATTTAAATCTAGCCCTTATCTCATCTAACAAAAATTGCCATACTATCATATGAATGCAATTTTGAAATATTTAAATGATCAAATTCTAGGAGAAGGATTGGGGTTATAGTCTTTTAATCCAGGTTAATTGTTTGAATTTTTTTTATATTAATTAGTTTCATTGTATTAGTTGACAAGTTCCACGTTTCAATGATGATTGTGGCGTCTGAAGTGCCAATCCCACCATAAGCTCTTCCTATCTGGACCGTCCATATTGGATTTGGACGGTCCGCATTTAATTTTTTTAAGAGATGATTCTTAAATAAAAAAAATCATTTTTAAAAAAAATATTAGTTAATGGATTATCTTTATTTTAAATTCTTTACTCATTAAAATAGCTTTTTAAAAAAATGAAAAGTAAAAAAAATAAATATGAAATGTCTAGATGGGAAGAGCTTACAATAGGCACCATAACTAGCTCCGCAATTACATGTCATCATCTTAACTATGAGAACTAAAAAAGGGTGTAAGGGATTTATGGCACTAAAAATAGACCTTGAAAAAGCTTATGACCAGGTTCGTTGGTCCTTTGTACTTAGATGTTTGAAGGAAATTGGGGTGCCTGATAATGTATCGAATGCTATTGATAAGTGTATAGATATGAGTTTTGCAGAGATGAAATTACTTTGGAATGGCCAATAGGGATCTTGCTTTAGTCCTACTCGGGGTCTTAGACAGGAAGATCCTCTTTCTCCTTATTTGTTTGTTATTCCTATGGAGAAGCTTGAGCATTTGATATAAGCAAAAGTGAAGGAGACTAACTGGCTGCCTTTTTTGTTATGAAAGAATGGTACGTCAATATCTCATTTATTTGTTGCAAGTGATCTTATTCTGTTTGATAAAGTATCATTAGATCAAGCTAAAATTATCAAGGCTATTCTGGATGATTTTTTTTTGCTGCTTCGAGGGAAAAGGCTAACGGTCAGGAATCAAGGATTTTCTTTTCTAATAATATGAATCATATACAATCTAAGGAAACAAGTGAGTTTATGGGTTTTACTCTTTCTGCTGACCTAGGGAAGTATCTGGGGGCTCCTTTACATCATAAGAAGGTGACCCGGTCTACTTATCAATATATACTCGATAAGATGGATGCTAGGCTGAGTGGTTGGAAGTCTAGATCTCTATCGTTTATAGCTTGGAATACTCTGGCGGCTTCTGTCATGTCTACGATACCTTCTTATGCTATGCAGTCTGCCACACTTCCTAGTTCTATTTGTTCTGATATTGATAAGCGTTGTCGAAAGTTTTTTGGGGTGGTGGCACAAATGGAAATTAAAGAAGGTTCACCTTGTCTCTTGGGACAAAGTGTGCTTGAAGAAAGAAGAAGGTGGTTTAAGTTTGTGGGGTACTAAATTACATAATGAAGCTTTTATGATGAAGCTTGGTTGGGGTTTAATTAAGAAGAGGGATTCCTTGTGGGTGCGATTCATGAGGGAGAAGTATCGACGTGGTAATGATGTTTTGCCTATTGTGGGAGCTAGACATTTAGAGTCGAGGGCGTTGGTTCGTCAGTAATGGTCGGAGTATTCAGCTTTGGAGGGATGATTTCTGTTCAAGTTTTTGGTTGCTTAAAGAGGTGGCACTTCAGCAACTTTCTGTAGTATAGCTGGACCAAAACTTTCAAATTTCTTGGATGTGCATAGTGCATTGAAATAGGATCTTTTATCACAAATCTTTCTTAAGAAGGTGGTTCGTTCCATTCTACGGGTTGATATTGTTGTTGTTAGTTCAAGCCTTTCACCTAAGAGGGTGGTGAATTGAGTGATTTAAAATTTTAAACTTCAACACAAACTAAATGAAGATAGGAGAGTCAGAAAGATATCACCGAATGTGGACACAAATGATTATTTATACTAGTTTGGTCCAATCCTCTTAACCTATATCCAGTCCCCAGAAGGCCTTTATGAGAGTTTCACTATCTTTCCAAGATTCACAGGCTCATGATGCCTCAATACAAGCAAGTTCTTCTTCAAAGAACACCCACTATCTGTTACACTTTGTAATCAATGCCACTTAAGGTCCCATCACCTTGAGTATCTCAACAGAAGTAAATGTTTTAATATATTCTCTCACAAGAGTAAATAAATGATCATTGATGTACAAATTCACACAGAGATTGAGGTTTAAGACTTAGCAATGAATGTAACAGTAAATGCACAGTGTTGATTTTTGCTTTGTCTTCAATGCTCTTCTATTTATAGTGTGAGAATGTTTGATAATCATTGCTCTTGAATGTAGCCGTTGGAGTGTCAGGTCTTTGCTTCTGTCTGTTGAGAATGTCATATTGTTCCTTTTGTCCTTTAATTTAACCATTAGAGACAAAGGGAATTTGAAACGTTTGAAACTTGGTGCATTTAATGCGTTGACAAATAAAGTGTTTTTAGCTAATCTTGTGTTAGTTATTGATTAAGCACATGTAATATAATCAAATACTAATATAATGAAGTGTTAGACCAATTAGAAGCACATAGAACAAGTTTAGGATAGATTGGAGTGAGTATAAAGATTCGCGAGACGTTGCTCTATTTTTTGAAACTGTATCACTCGAATGATCTTCACTTAGTCAATTTGAAAACAAAACAGATCATTGGTTGACTGACTATATGGTGATATGGTAGTGATGTATAAAAATAGGATCACTAAAGTGATCACTCGAATAATCTTGTTTCACTTGAAAACAGATCAGTAGATACATTACTGTGGTGAATTATGGTGATGAGTGCAATTGGATCACTTGAGTGATCACGCTTCTTCTTGATTTAAGAGAGAAAAGATCACCAGATAGTATCGCCATGGTGCAATGGTAGTGATGCTCTTTTTACACATCATTCGAGTAATATTCTTTTAGAAACTTTTTCAAAAATATTGAGTATTACTAGAGTTACTGTGGTGTTGTGCTAGTAATACATCTTTTCACACAACTCAAGTGGTTACTCGAGTGATGTTCACTTAGAAAATTTTTAGAAGGCTGATCACTAGAACAGATCATTATAGTGAAGTGATAGTGATGAAAATTTAGCACATCACTTGAGTGGTCATTCAAGTGATATTCTCTTTAAAATATTTTTAGAAAACAAATCACTACGGTGAAGAGATAGTGATTAGGATTTTGAAATATTACTCAAGTGGTCACTCAAGTAGTTTAGTTTGAAATTTTTTTTTAGAAAGCTGATCACCAAATTATTCACTATGGTGGTATGATAATGATATACTTTGTATCTCATCACTTGAGTGATCTCTTAGAAAAAAAATTCATAAATCATATCACTATCTTGGTCACTATGGTGAAGTGAAAGTAATGACAAATCTTTGCATCACTTAAGTGTTCACTTGAATGATCATAAGTCTAAACAGTTTAGCACTTCCAGTAAGTACTGTAGTGATCTTTTGCTTTCAAAAACACATAACTATAGTTATCAATTGAAAAGGTTCATAAAACATTTCACCACTGTTTGAGAGATCACTGACCAAGTTTTAACACATCATTCGAGTGGTCGCTTGAGTGATTAATTGATTTTCACAGAAAATGTTCATTTTCAAAAATAATGTATCTCCTACAAAATACTTTCTTAAGTTTTGTTATCATCAAAACATGGGATCTAATAGTTATAACTATGGATGATATATATCCCTTCCTGGAATGGGACGTCCTCGGGGGAGTTCTCAACTAGAACCGCTTACGATAATATTCGTACAAAAGGGGATTTATCTTTGAAGGGTTTATGGAGGACGATTTGGCGTCTGCGTGTGCCTCAACGTTGTAGGTCTTTCCTGTGGTTAAGTGCTCAGAATAAACTACTTACGAATGAGGTTCGACATCACAAGGGTTTGTGCTTGTCCCAGGATTGTCAAGTATGTTGTGATTGCCCTGAGACAATTATGCATGTTTTGCATGATTGCTTACCAGCGACGGAGGTTTGGGCCAGGGTGGTGCCTAGTTAATGGAATTTGAGCCAAAAATTTATGGTGCTAGAAGGTCGATGGGATGCTATTTTCTGGTTAATGTGCAAACCCAGGTTATTCGAGAATAAGGCAGAGGGTTCTTCTTCCATTATCTCGAAGGTGGGAGCTTGTGCAACATGGGGGTCTGGAATGATAGGTCAGAGGAATTGTGAGGTGGTATTTTAGGAAACTTAGTCACCTCCATCTATTGGCTTTGTCAAGATAAACGTTGTTGAATTAGTGGAGAGGATTAACGATGGAGAAGGTACCGAAGAGGAGGTGATGGGGCTTATAAGAGTGATCCGTGAGATGGTAGATCGTGATTGGGAGATTCATATAAGCTGGTGTTGTCGAGAAGCGAATCAAGCAGCAGATTGCCTGCCCAAGGAGGCACTGTATGCACACATGACTGGCTTTCTTGCTTTTTCTCTGCTCCTCCTCCTTGCGTGCATGAGTATGTGAGGAACGGTAGTTTAGGCTTGGGCTAATATAATGGTTCTGTGCTTTTCTTGATAAAAAAAACAACAATGTAATGATTGAAAAGTATACTCCATTCATTCCATTCCTTTTTATAATAAATAAATACCTTTTTTTTTTGCAATTAATACAAAAAATAAGCTAATTTAGTTGAAAGCTTTAAATGTCTAAGGAGATAGGTGTTTACAAAGTTGGCAAAAAAAAAAAAGATAGGTTTTTTTCAAGAATACCATTGAAAAAATTGCATAAAAATTTTGAGAAATTATTTCTCTCATCTTTAATTATAATATAATTGGGTGGCGTTGCTTCTAGTGTAAGAGATTTTGACCGTTTAGACATAAGGTCTGAAGTTCAAGTAAAAGCAAAGTGCTTTTTATAATAAGAAAAAAAAAATATACTCCTAATTCTCCTTTATCAAAAAGATTGGAGGGAGTATTATAAATGATTAGTGATAGCCTTCTTAATAATTGATTCAAAATTACATTATTTATTTTGAGTGTCACATGCTAATATACTCCTTTCCTTCCTAATAATTGATTCAAAATTATTAGCTTGGGGTGCTTCGTGATTGTAATACCTAATATTAATAATTAATAAGTGATTAATGGTACGTTGTATATATAATTTGGGAAAATGTCAAGTAAAAACCACAGTAGCAAATTAATTTCCATTAGAAATCAAAGAAATATAAAATTTCACTGTAGTCCGGTGGACCTATAGTGAAATTATTTTATGAAGTAAAAAGATAAAAATAACCATTTCAAAAATCAAAAGAGAAACAACTTGATTTGTAAGTGACGAACACATCATGATCAACAGGTGGAATACCCCAATGAATATGCAAAATTAATTCCTTTACAAGAACACATTAGAGCATGTTCAAATTAAATCCCTTTTGCAAATAGCGAACAACATCATAAACAAGTGGTAATAATCCTATGAACAATTTTAGGATGATACTTAGTGAAAAAGTGGAATTCCACTTTTTATAAGAATATTGCACTTGTTCATGATGTGTTCGTTACTGGCAAATGGAATCATGCACCAATGTGTTATTGTTAAAAAATTAATTTTATTTGTTTATAGGATTAATCCACTTGTTTATGATATATTAATCACTTGCAAATCATATTGTTTTTCCTTTGATCTCGAAAGGTTATTTTTGTCTTTTTACTTTATAAATCAATTTCACTTCAGCCCCATAGGAATGTAGTGAAATTTAATATTTCTTTGACAGTTAATTGAAATTAATTTGCTATAATGGTCCTTACCTCAAATTTTCCCTTAAAGTAGCTAATAAGACCTTAGTAGTTAGTAAAACTACAACTCATTTGCATACGAGATTTATTCAATTATTTATTTCAGTACACATCAATTAAGAAAAACATGAAAAATCCTAGTTCAGGTAATATATTATGACGGGTCCCGATTTTCAATTTTTTAATTGAAAAATAAGACAAAGAAAAAGACAGTCATAGTTAAAGCTGACAAGGACACATGCGGCTGGACTTTTAATATTTCAATTAAGGTGATTCCTCAAACTTTTAATTAATAATTTAAAATAGTTCAAATTTTATTTTATTTTTAAATTTTTCTAATAGCCTTTTTTTTATTTAAAAATATAAATTTAAAATACAGATAATTTTCACCGCTCAGTTATTTAATCAAAAAGTTGACGGGAAATTGATCGGTTGCTGAAGTTGGTTGGAATACAATAGGGAGATTTACACTGTAGTCCCATGGAAGCTAAAATACGAAGAAACGGTCCCGGAAAAATCTGAAATTACCCTCAAGTCCCAAGGGACCATTTTGTAATAAAATCCATGTGAGAAATGTCACAATTGCCCCTGTCAGACAAACAACAAAAAATGTGATTAAATGCTGTGAATGACGCATGTTATGTCCGGAGAAGGCGGGAAAAAACGCAGCGAAAATCAGCATCCATGGATGAAGATTAAGGTAGGGATTTCATGGCATCCATTCTCTTGTCTTGATTAAGCTCCACATGACTCACATATTCTGTTTAGTTGGTAAACATAGGTTTAGGTTTTGTTGAGTCATTTTCGTTTTGATCATCAAAATGGAAAAAGTTATGTACTTTTGATGGGTATTGTCCTGTATATGCTTGCAAATTAACAAGGAAGATCTATTAAATGCAATGGATATGGTTTGACAAAGTTTGCATTGTGTTTGGGTATGATTTTTTATGCTTTGTTTTTGGTGTTATTAGCTCTGTTTTCTGGTGTATGGTGATGTGTTTTTGCAATATAAGAAGTAAGGAATGAAGATGTGAATCAAAGGTTTGGGGCTACATGACATGATTTGCGTAGGGAAAAAAGAGTTGTTAATGCAAGCAGCGATAGTTGTCAATGGAGGCGCCTTAAGTTGTTAATAACAACTAGAGGTCATATTTAAATGATTTTTGTGACAACTAAAGGTTTTTTTTATTGATATTTGTTTTGGTCAAGATTTTTGTGGGAATTGTCCTCCATATGTTTGCAAGCTATAAAGGAAGGTCTTGTAAATGCAATGAATATGTTATGGCTAAGTTTTCAATGCGTTTTGCTATGATTTTGTGTGCTCTGTTTTTTTAGTCATTATGCTCTATTTTCTGGTGTACGCTGGTGTGGTTCTGCAATAGAAGAGGTAAGGAATGAAGATGAGGGTCAAAAGTTAGGGGCTACATAACCTTATTTGCATAGGGAAAAAAGAGTTGTTAATGGCAACAGCGATAGTTGTCAATGGAGGCTCCATAACTTGCTAATAACAACTAAGATCATATTGAAATGTTCTTTCCTTGTGGTGTAATGGTGTTTGGAATGGGGCTGAAAAGTTTGCAATGTTTTTCAGTATTTTGTGCCATTTTCAGTCATTATAAGTGGGATTTAATGAACAAGGTGTGAAATATGTATGGTTGGCGGTGTTGATTATGTAGTAAGAAAGTGTTGTTAATAGGGGCTGTGGCATTTGTTACTAAGGTTGCTGACATTGTTAATGACAACTTTTTTATGCAGTAGACAGCGGAGATGGCTACGACGTCCGGCAAGATTCTACTATGTTTCCTTCATATAAGGGGAAGGTTTGAAGTCAGTAGAGATGGTGATTTAACATATGTTGGTGGAAGCGTCAGATCTAGAACCATTAAAGAAGGAACAAGTTTAGAAGAGTTTAAAATAATGATATCCTCCATTGTGGGAAAAGAGAGTGGAGGACTTGTTATGAAGTTCACATTGCCGTGTGATAGAACAACATTTATGGACATAGTAGATGATGAAGCAATTGAACATTTAATCAATTATAGCGGAGAAAGTGGGCATGTCTATGTAGATGAAGGACAAAATGAAGATGATAATACAACGGCAATAAGGGATGATCGAAGTGATGAGCAATATGTGTAAGTGTAAAATCGTTATAAGAAAAAGCTTGTGAACGAATGCAAATGAGCTTGTCGTTAGTAACATGTTTTACTTTGCAATGTGGTGCAGGTTTGATAACTTGTCAGAAGGTTGGGATGGAGGATCAGCCACTATGTCTATTGAAGATTCTCCTACATTGCAATGCGCTGTCCAAATGGTGCCAATAGGAACACCTGAAATGAACTCTACAAAGTGGAAGGATCTTATAATTGGGGAGGGACAAGTTTTTGTCAATGCAGATGGCCTTCGACAAACATTATACAAGTATGCCATTGGCCACAAGTTTGCATATAAATATGTAAAAAAAAACAAGGAAAAGATCATCGCCAAATGCATGGTTGATGGATGTCCATGGTACTTGGGAGCATATTCAATGGGTGAACGACAAGATACAGAATTCCTCACTATAAGGACTTTCAAAGCTGACCACAAACATGACGCACAGGATAATCTACTTGTACCTCACTTGAAGAGATCCAAATTAACCTCATCAATAATCGCAGACAGTTTGAGGTGTAACATAGACAAGAATGCAAATGAGGTTATGAGAGATATGTATAGAGATTACGGGGTGCGTCTAAATTATAGTCAAGCGTACAGGGGAAAAGAAAGAGCATTGATGGAAATACATGGCCGCGTCGAAGATTCATACATGACTCTTCCTTGGATATGTGATAGGCTTATAGAGACCGATCCAGACACGGTTGCCCGGTGTGAATTCTCTGAGGGTGACAGATTTGAGAGGCTATTCATTGCTTATGGATGCTCGATTAAAGGCTTCTTACAAGGGTGTCGAGGCATACTGTGTATAGATGGATGTCACCTCAGTGGCCCTTACAAGGGAACACTGGTTTCAGCTAATGCGTATGATGCTGATGATCAATTGTTTCCCTTGGCATATGGCATAGTCAGTGGAGAAACACATGATGATTGGAGTTGGTTTCTTAAGATTGTGAAGGATATCATTGGCATAAGGGAGATCACAATAGTGTCAGATAGGAATCTTGCCATCATAAGTGCTGTTTGTTGTATATTTGGATCTCATAGACACGCATTTTGTTACCGGCACGTCAAGGAAAACTTTAGTTCACAGTTTGTTAAGCTTAGAAGAGTAAAGGATAGGACTTCTTCGAACAGCAAAGAAGATGCACTTAAAATGCTTGATGCTATTGCATATGCACGACATGAACATGAATATAATGTTGCATTAGGTAGGCTGAAATTGTTTTCTCTGGAGTTAGGTATGTGGGTTGAGACTGAAGGAGACGTTGAAAGATGGGCGCAGAGCAAGTTTCCTCACAAAAGATGGGATAAATTAACATCTAATGTTGCGGAGTCATTTAACGCATGGGTATTGAAAGAGAGGAAGCACAATGTTGATGTTCTCATTCATGATCATAGAGAAAAATTAGCCAAGAAGATGGTTGCGTGCAAAGCAGCAATGAGAAATTGGAGGAATGGGATTGGGCCGAATATAGAGTCTAAGTTGATGGAACAAGTCAAGGGCGCTGAAAATCTGTAATGTGAATATTATGGTGATTATATGATTTCAGTTGCAACAGTGTGTGACAGCAGAGTCATCCATCTGAGTGTTGACCTCATAGGGTACACATGCACTTGCCTTGCATGGCAGATGAGCGGAATCCCTTGTCCACATGCATGTGCAGCAATCAAGTTAGTTCATCGTAGTGTCTACTCGTACGTCGATGAATGCTACAAACTGTGTACCCAAGAAAAAATATATGCAACGGCCATGAGGCCTATAGCAATGCATGATTGCCCACGTGGTGAAGCCCTTACAGTGACACAGCTGATGACTGAGAATTTATTGCGACCACCACTTACTAGAAGGCCCCCGGGAAGGCCAAAACGAAAAAGGATTGAATCTCAGTTTCAAGACAAAAGGGTTTATCATTGTGGCAGGTGCAATGAAGCTGGCCACACTGTAAAGACCTGCAAGAATCCTAATCCCAGCTGATAAATCATGATCCTTTTGGTTCTTATAATTTTTGGAAAGTGCATGTCATAGTATTTGTGTAAATATGAATAGCTACAAGTCCATACTAGTTATATAGCAATGGTATGTCACTTTTGTGTTACTTGTGCATGCATTTTCAGCTGTAAATGAAGGTTGGATATGAAGGTCGGATATAATATGGCTTGGTATCCTACTTTCATTTATGGAAGGTTGTAATGAGTTGTAAATTATGTTGTCAATGTAGGCCCATGGAGTTGTCAGTGTATGCCCATGGAGTTGTTAATATATATTTATGCAGTAATGTTGACATTTGTGTAAAGCACTGTCATGTTCTGAATGTTTCAAGCTGATGTAAATTTTGTTGTCCGTGAAGGGACGTCAAGTTGTCAATGTAGGCCCATGGAGTTGTTAGTGTACGCCCATGGAGTTGTTAATATATATTTATGTAGTAATGTTGACATTTGTGTAAAGCACTGTCATGTTCTGAATGTTTCAAGCTGATGTAAATTTTGTTGTCAGTGAAGGGACGTCAAGTTGTCAATGTAAGCCCATGGAGTTGTCAGTGTATGCCCATGGAGTTGTTAATATATATTTATGCAGTAATGTTGACATTTGTGTAAAGCACTGTCATGTTCTGATTGTTTCAAGCTGATGTAAATTTTGTTGTCAGTGAAGGCCCCTTGAGTTGTTAATGAAGGCCCATAGAGTTGTCAGTGAAGGGCCCTTGAGTTGTTAATGGAGGCCCATAGAGTTGTCAGTGAAGGGCCCTTGAGTTGTTAATGGAGGCCCCTAGAGTTGTCAGTGAAGGCCCTTTCAGTTGTCGGTGAAGGCCCCTTCAGTTGTTAATGAAGGCCCATAGAGTTGTCAGTGAAGGGCCCTTGAGTTGTTAATGGAGGCCCCTAGAGTTGTCAGTGAAGGCCCCTTCAGTTGTCAGTGAAGGCCCCTTGAGTTGTCAGTGAAGGCCCATTGGGTTGTTAATGAAGGCCCCTTCAATTGAGTTGTTAATGAAGGCCCCTTCAATTGTCAGTGGAGGCCCCTAGAGTTGTCAGTGAAGGCCCCTTCAGTTGTCACTGAAGGCCCCTTGAGTTGTCAGTGAAGGCCCCTTCAGTTGTCAGTGAAGGCCCCTAGAGTTGTCAGTGAAGGCCCCTTCAGTTGTTAATGAAGGCCCCTAGAGTTGTCAGTGAAGGCCGCTTGAGTTGTCAGTGAAGGCCCCTTCAGTTGTTAATGAAGGCCCCTAGAGTTGTTAATGAAGGCCCCTTGAGTTGTCAGTGAAGGCCCCTAGAGTTGTCAGTGAACGCCCCTACAGTTGTTAATAAACGCCCCTTGAGTTGTCAGTGAAGGCCCCTAGAGTTGTCACTGAAGGCCCATTGGGTTGTCAGTGAAGGCCCCTTGAGTTGTCAGTGAAGGCCCCTTCAGTTGTCAGTGAAGGCCCCTTGAGTTGTCAGTGAAGGCCCCTTCAGTTGTTAATGAAGGCCCCTAGAGTTGTTAATGAAGGCCTCTTCAATTGTTAATGAAGGCCCCTAGAGTTGTCAGTGAACGCCCCTACAGTTGTTAATAAACGCCCCTTGAGTTGTCAGTGAAGGCCCCTAGAGTTGTCAATGAAGGCCCATTGAGTTGTTAGTGGAGGCCCATTTAGTTGTTAATGAAGGGCCCTTGAGTTGTTAATGAAGGCCCCTTCAATTGTCAGTGGAGGCCCCTAGAGTTGTCAGTGGAGCCCCTCAAGTTATTAACACACTTATGCTGTTATGAATTGTCAAGTGAGTGTCAGTGTGTGATTGGTTTCGCTTCGTGTTGACTCTTAGAAATTCTTAACATTCCAATACATTTTCTTCTCTTTTTACATACTTTTGGGTTCAAAATGTACATTGAAAGAAGTGTATAGAAGAAAATGTGCATAAAAGTACAAATCAAAGAAATTCTTGGTATATTTGTGAATTAATTGAGAATTTATAAATCCTCTCTCTTTGGTAGAATGATGAAGACAAGTTTTAAAGCCCAAGAAACAAGGAAAGAGCGAAGGAGGAAGCAGTGCAAAGATAGAAGGCGCTTATGCAACTTGCCTCAGCAAGTTGATCAACTGGCTGTGGCAAGTAAACATTCTCAAGAAATTTGCTCTCTGTGTAACTGGCTACAGCAAGTTGATGAAGTTGCTGTGGTGAGTGATCTTCGTGTGGTCTTTGTGTAACTGGCCACAGCAAGTTGACAAACTTGCTGTAGCAAGTGAAGAATCAAAAGAAGAATTGGCTCTCTGTGTAACTGGCTACGGCAAGTTGACAGACTTGCCGTAGCAAGTCCTGAAAAAGTGCAGCTGTGCGTTTGAATAAACTAGAACTATATTTTGTAATTGAACGAATCAAGTATCACCTTCTTCATTTCATAAACTAGAAATTCAACAAGGCTACAAAGTTTGAAAACATTACAAAGCTGTTTTTTCGTTTCACTAAATAAACAAGTAGCTTCTTTGTGTACATAAATTGCCAATTCAAATAAGGCAACAAAGTTTCTACAACATACTAGGAGGCTACCATTACAGAGAAAAACAATATAGAGCTTCTTCTTCAGTGCATAAATGGCAAAATGAACATGACTACAAAGGTTAATGTTAATGATTGTAGCTCCAGATAACAAGGCATGTGGTTCAGACAGGTGGCTGCTAACTTCTGCACAAGGGATGGCCAGCAATCAAGTCACATATTCCAGCTTTATTTGCCTTCAAATTTACAGGTGATGTACAATGGACAGGCCAGACTTAGCACTTGAAATGGAGCTGTCTTTGCTATATCAGTTGTGAGTGAGAAGAGAAGAATCAGTCATCCAGAACTGGAGTCAAATGAATTTGTGCCTGCTGAAATAAAATTTAATGCATACTATCAGATTTCTAAAGCATAGACTCGCCAACAACAAAAGCATGCATTGGTAATACAATTGTCAGACCCATTATAATTGAAGTGTATTTGAATTGGCAATGCACCAGCCAAAAAATCACAGCAAAATAATGACCTCAACATGAAAAATAAAATGTACAAAGGGAATGAAAACTCCAAGACTAAAATAATTTGGCAGTAGGCACTATGTAAAATCATCACAGATCAGAATGGAAGGGAATGAACATAATTTAATATGTTCACATCCAGATTTCAAAACCATAAACGAATCAAGTAAAAAAAAATCTTCCACAAACAAATAATGAACATAACCTCGAAATGGCATTTGTGCATACATTATAAGAACATTAACATGGATTGGAGCTGACAAAGAGGTTCAATGATTACCTAATTGGGTCTGGTCCTCTTATGCATGCCTTGAACAAAGACATAACCTTGTCTACGTGTTTGTTGAGTGGGTGGGTAACGAGCCACCACAAGAAGCTGACCTTCATTTCGTGGAGCTCCTCGCCGGTATAGTAGGGCATGGTGTAGCTGTCTTCCCCTTGCTCATTGCCATCCCACATATATGTAACCATGATAGTACATGCACACCACATGAATCCCTGCACAAACACATTAATAGGTAATAAACCATCGCAGTCATTTTTCATATATTGTAAAACTATGAACCAAAACCACAGAGGGAACTCACGTGTCATGTTGTACATGTACTTTGGCCCAAGTGAATCCAGGCTCAACTTTGTTCTCATCAGCAAATAGTTCTGGCTTCACTCTTCGCAGAATTTGGAATAAGCAATTCCGCTGAAACAGAAATACAACATCATTACCACATATGAATGTAAACAGAGTGTGAGGTGTCATGGGACAAAATTCCATACAATTGCTTGTGCCATGTGTTCCTTTCCGTCAATCTCTCCTTTACGCTTCCCCCTTTTCTTCTTTGGCTCAATTGGTTTACACCCCTCTTCCAATTCCCGCTGCCTCCTAGCATATGTCCGGATGTCAACCAACGAGTCAAGGGCATAGCAGCGCATGGCTTTGGTGTCAACAACATAACAGAACCAGTGATCATGCCAGAGACATGGGGCAAATATGAAATCACAATCCCCAATGTTATATCCCACGTACTTGGGGAGGATTTGTGTTTCATGCTCAGGCAAAGACCATTTAAATGGGTTAGCAACAAGTTTTCTCGTGAAATCGGCAGTAAATATATGTCTTGTTACTCTACCCTCCTTTTGTTGTTGATCAGCAATAAATGTCTTTGCGACCATCGTCATTAACTGCAGAAATAACGTGAAAAAGTTACGCAACCGAAATATGACAGCAACGCGATAACAGAAAAATATGTAATTATTTTTCTGTTGCATACTCTATCATTTATCCATGTTCTTGGTCTTAGACACTACAGTTCCCTCCTTGTCAGGAAGTCATCATGCATTGCCACAAACTCCCTGAAATAAAAGAAACAGAAAAATATGTAATTATTACTATAACAGCAATGTAATACAATTGCAACGTATTACTACGTCCTTACTCGTCGCCCTCTTTGTCACTACACCGCGTTGTGCATAACTGAAATAAACTATCCTTCTCGTCTACTTTTCTCTTCCCCTTAGACTTTTTAGTTGCATCTATCCATGGAGATTTCACAACCCAACTAGGAGTTATGATCCTTTTAGACTTTCTCACTTCCATATAACTCCCTTCTTGCTGGTTTTCTCCAAGCTCATGCTGCTGGAATTCCTCTTTTGATGGTTCACCTCCATTAAGTGCGTCAATTTCAATGATGGCCTCATGATGTTCATCGTCTTCGTCATCGTCCTTATCATCGGGACCTTTGTCTTCACATTCTGATTCATCCTCCTCTCCTTGTGTATATGCCTCCTCCTCCTTATCATCCTCATTTTCTTCCTCTTCAGCTGGCTTGTCATTATCCTTGTCAAAAAAAGTTGAACTTGATGGCTTGTGGATTGTTACATCTTCTTCTTCATCTTCATCGTCGTTCTCATCGTCAACTTCGTTGTTGTTTCCATGCAACAACCTATTTTGAAGCGCAAGCAGCTCATTGCCAATAATGCTAACCAACCTAGTGTATGTCCGCTTCAATTCCTGTAACATTAACATACTCATCACATTTTGTAATTAAGGCATTAGAAAGTTAACTGAAATGCAATCTACAACAGTGTACATATTTAAATAGGAATAATTACTGGGTGGGTTAGCATTTCAGGATGAAATGATGTAGATGAAGGGCCATCCCCCTGCCCGACACCATAAAGAAGGCCTTTTTTACTAGATTTCTCTAATTGAACTCTGCTCCTCACCCTTTCCTCATTCCAGTAAAGGATGGCATCTTCATCTTTACTAGCTTTCAGATTGGCCATAGGAAAATGTTGGAGGCAAAACATCTGCAACACATATGCATCACAATTAGCAACTATACATTGACGTTTCCAACTGCAGAAAATAAAGACAACATAGACACGTACCATGAGGAAGTATATACAACCTCCAACAGTTTTTTTGCATTTAGTGTTCCCTTTCCTCAACTCCTTTTGGAAATCCCCAATTGCAGCACAAAGTTCATTGAGAATGAAGGATGACCAATTGAAGTCACCAAGTGCATCTTTTGTTAGTGTCATCAACTTTAAGACACGGTCACTAACATAAATGCTCGCACTTGGAGACAATAAGGTTCTTAAGGCGAAAATGACAAAGAGGAACTCAAAATTTTCATCTAAAGCACCCGTAAACAAATCCCCTATTTGTTGGTATTTTAGATTTCCGTATACGCTCCTAAGGTCCTTGAATATTCTATCTTTCTCGTTCACATGTACTTGAATATCTACCCCACCATTAGGCAGCCCAAGCAATTGGTGCACATCTTTAGGCTTTAACTCACGCGTCTGCCCTCGAAATGATATTTGGTTGGTCGGAGGATCAAAACATCACATGAACTCCGCGCAGATGTGCCGGTTTATTTGTGGACAACAAATATGCACCAGCTTGTCAAACCCAATTTTCTTCAGCCTTTTCATGGCGTCGGGTCTAGACTTCAGGTTTTTGCACACAGCCATAAACTGTTTTGGTGCGCATCGGGTCAAAAAAGGAACGACATACGTCTTCCCTTTGCTAGGGCCTCTTAACTTTTCAGCCCGTTTACCATACTCTTTTCTCTGCTCTTCACTTAATCCATTCCAAGCCTCCCTCACCTCTAGGTTTGACTTTTGAAAATTGTGCACCTTATTCACCTCTGTCTTCTCTTTGTCCTTCACCTTTCCCTTCTGCTTCTTCTCCTTCTGGCTGAAAAACTCTTCCGTGAATAGAGTATACCCAGAAAAGCTGGCTGGCCTTGTTCCTGTGGGGCTGTTTGTTGGTTGTTTGGTTTTGCCAGAACCACGTGTTTCCATCTTCCTTGCCTGGACATGGTTAATGAAAAATAGGTCATACTTTTATACAAACACCTACTGCACTTTACTATTAAATTATACGTTGCTATACATTTAAGATGGATCTACTAAGAAAATTAACATATACAGCAAAGAGAGGCCTATCAGATTCAGAATTTTTCATAAACCACACACATAGCCAAAGAAAATTTCCGGATTTTCCCCAAATCTTATCATATAAGCAAAACTTTATTTACAAGACCAAACATGGCAGACCATAATATTTAAATGCAGAATTTAATCAATCCATGTCCGAAAACAACGACCACTCAAACTTTGAAAAATAAGACAAAGAACACAATATTCGTGCAAAATAATGCCAAAGTAGAGAGAAATTAACTACTTGGAAACGCAAACCATGCCTTATAATTGCTGATTACTATTGATTAAAATTTGCAGGCAAAACAAGAACATTGGTGCAAATAATGTCATAAAGATTCAACTGCTGAAACTTTTTACCTGTGTGATATGAAAATTTATAATTCAATAAACCAAACCTCAAAGTTAGAGACAACTTAAGTAGCTTCAAATATTCCTTGTGAACGTTCAGCAGCAGCCTCTGTAGCCTCCTTATAATGACAACCTCCCAATTTTAGATGAGGGTAGGAGGTTTTTTTGGGCCAAGTAATAGTTGAGTGGTAGTTCACAAGTAAGAAAACTTCAGACAGTTACAAAATATCCTGACAACAAACAATTAGATCAAACCTGGCAACATGATAATAATATTAACATAATAGACCATCTAAAAGAATGCATGACACAATATTTTCTAAGCATACAGAGGACTTACAAGGATGGGAAAAGAAATTACATGAGGGGGAGGAGATGGTAGCAGAGATTCAAAGAATTCTCAACGAAAGGGACAACATGTCGAATGAGATTGACAGAATATTGAGGCACAAAGAGAAGCAAATTGAAAACATACAATACATGATCAGTAATGAAGAAGCTAATGTACACCAATTGAGCACTTCTAACATATCACACAGATTTTTCCTCATCATACCTCTATGTTCAGAACGAATTAAGCTATACAAACAACTGAAATATAACACAATTGATTAACAGTTGGATAGGGACAAATAAATATAACATATTAACTCATTACCATATTTAAGAAAACCGAACTTAATCGACAACGAATAAGTCCACATAACACAAATAGTAACTCTTTCGTCTATTACCGTTCAATTATTCAGTCCAGGCAGCACAGATAGTAACTAATTAGAGCGTATTTAACATAAATGAAAATAAAAGACAAATACAGAAAAAGAGCCAGATTTGTGACTTCAGAGATTTACAACGAAGACAAATGCAAGAAGTAGAGAAGAATGAACTAGTTGCAAAAACAAAATCCAAAATACACTCATAACATCAGGGTAAAGTTTAATGCATCAGACAAGCATATAAAAACTCTCAGTGTTTTTAATGTGTTGCTTTGTTCAACAAGAATGTTGTATCTTCCTTTTCCTTTCCCTTCTTCCTTCTGTGAAAATTTCATTAATTATTTAATAAAGGAAATTTAAACAGCAGAAGCTTAGAATGATGCATTAATGGTAGGACAAGTGGTTAATATCCATGTTTTACTTTTACTTATGCAGAAATAGGTTGACTGCTCATCAATAATACTGGACAAGTATTAGCTATAAATTTAATTCATCAAATATAAATAAAAGAACTAAACACCAGAGTATTAGGCAGAGAACCTTTGGAAGTGTTGGTTCAAACTTTTTCATCAACTCTTCTACATGGGTTGACTGTTCTCCCTGCAAACCAAAAAAAAACAAACAATTGATATGAGGCTATTGGGAGATAACATACTCGTTTTGGGAGATAACATACTCGTTTTGCAGAATTTTCAAAACTCTTCTTAAGGTGCAGAAAAATTTCCACCAACTTATCATGTCAATTTAGTCATTGTAATGAAACCTTAAACATGCTTCAACAATCCAAATACCTATTTAGTTCCTAAAATAATAGTATGAAATAGTAAGTTCCTTGTCAACTTTCAACTTCAAAAGTTCAATCCACCAAGCCATATATTCACTCTCATACATCATATCGTCTTCCTTATCCTGAAACTATTTTTCCAGGTTTGAAAATCACCATTTCAACACTTATAACACTCCTATCTTTAAACCCTTAAAAGAGTTTCTAAACATTTAGAAAACACAGACAGAAAATCTTCAATAAATTTTTAGCTTCTTTATTCCAAGTTCAGCACACTAAACCAAACGCACAACATAAACTTGCACTGTCCAACACAACAGAAAAGCTTATCCTTGTTCACGCATTTTATCGAACATGTAACGCTCAAAGCACTAACGACGCCCCTCAAATCGCCATCTTCATAACTAATGCATCAGCCAGGTGAATCATAACCATTTTTTGATGTTATCGCAACTCAAGAAATAGAATATGATGAAACGTATCTTAACAACACACATTTGTATTCTTCCGAAAGAAAACGGCACTCACCTGAGCACAAACATGGACGACGGCATGAAGATCTTCCCCAAACTCGTGTTTGTCCTCAGATAGCCTCTCAAACAGCTCAGCTCTGAACTTCTGCGTCTCCTGCATTAGCCCATAGAATGAAACCTAAACACAAGCTTTCAACTCATGAATTTCACACATAACAGTCGTCAGAATTCATTCTTACAGATTCTGCGAATTCGGGAATTGGGTCGGGGTAAATGTTATTCTGGGTTGGGGAAGTACTGAGGATGTGAGTAAAGGTGTTTCTTCTGGAGAGGAATTTCAGGGAGAGTGGCGCGTTGAGGCGTAGGGTAAGAGCATTTGAGTCTGCGAAACGAATTTTTGAGGAATTTCAAGCTAGTTTTTCAATGTACGAATTTTCGGTTTCAGATGGGCACCGCCACCACGCCAGTCGCTGGACGGCCGGGCCGCTGAGTCGCCACTCACGCGTTGCGATTGAAGCTCCACTGAGGCACTGAGCAGAGGAGACGAGCCACGGAGACACGAGAGGAACTGAGGAAGACGAGATACGGAGCCACGAGAGAAACTGAGGAAGACGAAGAGGGAAGGGCTAGGGCTCGGTGGGATTCAATTTCGAATGAGGAAAGCAGCTCCTCACATTTTGTTTTTTGCCCAATTCTTAAGGGTGTATATGTCTTTTCCCAACTCTAATTTATTACAAAATGGTCCCTTGGGACTTGAGGGTAATTTCAGATTTTCCCGGGACCGTTTCTTCGTATTTTAGCTTCCATGGGACTACAGTGTAAATCTCCCAATACAATACTGGTACGTTAGGATCATTATAAGATTGACGAGGAAAATTGAGGGGAAAGGACAAGAAAGAGTGGGTACAAAACCGTACACGTGATTGAAGGTTTTTGGCCTGTGGGGACTTGTTTGACTCGTTCATGTTCTTTCATCTCTCAGTTTCTAGGATGGTCGCTCCCATAGTCCCATGTAGTGCCAGGCTACTTCCTTCCGGTCATTAAGGGTTTCCTCCTTGACATTTAGAAGATAAAAGGCATATTTGGGAACACGATTTCTTAAAAAATAAGTCCTTATTACGTAAGTCGAGATAAAACTCCTCTCACATACTTACCTCGTATACTGTAAATCATGATTTATAAGCACTTATTACCCAAAAATAAGCTATTCCAAATGAGCACAAAGGATTCTCTCGTCTTTAAATAAGTGCGTTTCTCTATATTTAAATTTGTATTTTCTATTATGGAGGTAAGGCCCTTACTACTTCAATCAATAGTTTATTGGTCACATGAATAGTTAAGTTATTAAATATATTTAAAAGGACAAAATTTACTTATTTTATTCTTATTAAATAATGTAATTTTTAACTAGGGTTAAGGTGCAAATTTTCTTTAAAAGTTTTCGCTGAGGAGTAATGTTACCCTGAAATTTTTTTAGGTTCAATGTTTCTCTGGAAGTATTAAAATAGAGCACTATTACCCCTTTTTATTAAAAATTTAATAGTCATCGTCAATTTTTTAACAATTAAAATTAGTTTTTTAATAAAATAGGGTAACATTGTTATGTTTTGAAACTTCCAAAATCAAATTGAATATTAAAAAACTTTTAGGGCAACATTGATCTTTAATAAAAACTTTCGAGGCAGATTGTCACCTTAACTCTTTTTAAATATGCTTTTATTATTTGTCATTTGTCACATCTCTCTCTTCCCTACCGGAGATAAAAGTGAAAATTTGGCATTAATTACCCTGTGAACCTTTTATATTTGGAACCATCATTTTTTTCCTACAAGACTTCTTATAATTTAGACTGGAGAGAGTATATGTATATACATATAACTAAGGTGCATATATTAAAAATTATTAGTTAAATTAGTCATTTTGTAAAATATGTGTGTTAGCTTTCTTAAAGTACTATCTTCGATCCTAAATATAAGATTTAGTTGACTTTTTTTTGGAGAGATTAAAAAAACTAAATAAATTACTTAACCATATGATATGTTATGTATAGTATAATTAAATTATATATCACTTTATAAGTCAGATAAATTAGTTTGATGAAAAACGATAACTATAAATACTTTAAGGCCTGTTTGGTTGGAGGGGAGGGGATAAAAAAAAGGGTAGAATGTTACCTTATTTGGTTTGGTTGGTAAAGGGAGAAGACGAGGGGTTTTTAATAATCATTTATTTTGTTTAAGATTGGATGAAAGATGATGAACGATAGTAATTTACCATTCTACCATAATATATTTGGTTATATTTTTTACTTATATGTTATATAAATTAATTTACATCTTATCTAATTAATATAATAATATTTTTAAATATATGATTATAAATAAAAATAATATTATATTTATAAAATATATTATTATAAAATTAATTTCAAACAAAAAATATATTATTAAAGATAAAAATATTATTACATGTTTAAAGGATATTATTATATTAATTATAAATAAAAATATTATTATATTAATTAGATAATATATAAATTAATTTATATAACATATAAATAAAAAATATAATCAAATATGCTATGGTAGAATGGTAAATTATTATTATTCCTCCCATCTCCTTCACTTTTAAACCAAATAAAGGATTATTAAAAACTCTTCACCTCCTCTCCCTACCGAACCAACTAAACAACGTAACCCTCTACCCTTTTCTTCCATCCCCTCCTTTCCCTATCAAACAAACCAAATAACGTAACCTTCTACCCTTTCCTTCCATCCCCTCCCTTTGAACCAAACAACCATTTTAAGTAATTTAATTAGCTTTCTTAATCTTCTAAAAAAATTCAATTGTGTCTTATATTTAAGACCAGCGGTAGTACCTTATTTAATCATCATTAGCATTAAAACTACCTTTTGATAGAAATTTCCTTAATATATGTAAATATGTAGTCAATATGAACCTATTGGGAAAAATTATAAATTTAAGAAATAAAGTAAATTAAAGTATTATATTTAAGATCAAAATAAATCTTTTAGCAACCCATAGGATCAAAGAAAATATGTGTGTATTTGGATTAGCGGTAAGTAGATTTTTCTTAATTTAACTTTTGTAAATTTAAGATTGGGTGGAAGTCAGGTTGGGTAAAGTGATTTATGTTTTGATTTTTTTAATATGAATTTTGTAAATTTTTATTTTCAATATGACTTTTGTAAACTTAAATAATTAGATATTTATATTATATTTACATAAAAAAGAAAACATATAATAATGATACCTTATGAGTACAAAATTTGTAGTTGGCAAAAAGAAATGAGCACAAAACTTGTGGAGTATCAATATTACATGTGTATAAAAATTTATTAGGTTTTTCTCTACAATTTATAATTTAATTTTTTTCATTCCTTGGATACTTTTATAAATATAAAATTATTGGTATTTTTGAGTAATTTTTTTTTTCATTTAAAGTAAGGTAGGACCTGCATCAAGGCTCTTCTCTTTCTTCCCATGGCCATCTTCTCTCTCCACAATGAGACTTGAGCAACAAATTTTGGCTTTTGCTTAAAAATGATTTTTCTATCAAAAACTCAATTATCCAATTATAAATCCAAACACTACTAAATAGAAGAAAAACACTTTTATCCCACTATTTTCCTTCATATCTTATCTATAATAGAATATAGGGTGAAGGACAAAAATATTTTGAAAGTTTCCACTGAGAAGCATTGTATGTCTTGAAGTTTTTTAGAGAGCAATTTTGTCCCGAAAATTTTAAAAATAGGACAATTTTTCCCTACTGTTAAAAAATGTTAACTTTGACCGTAAAGTTTGACTAACATGAACACATGGCATTAAACACATTCCACCTCATCATTCACATCAGCAATGTCCCGCAAACTCACTTTGGTCTCCCTTGCAACCCTTCCTTTCGCCTCTCCTTATCGATTACTATTCATTCCCTTTCTTGGATTATGCAAACAAATAGGCGTGTTATGAAATTCACTTTTCTTAGTTGACCTTCTGTGAACTCTCCCTAATTGCTCTCTCTATATATGTGCCTGTGTAACAGAGATACAAAGCACTCCATTGCTATCAATTGCTAGATATAGAGATAGTAACGGAGAGAGAGATGAGTGTGGAGGTTCATCAAGGTGGTGTCCAACCCAGGAACAGCTTGTGATTCTTGAAGAGATATACAGAGGTGAGATCAGAACTCCAGAGATGGCGATCAGAACTCCAAATGCATCCCAGATTCAGCACATCATAGCTCAACTTTCTTTCTATGGCAAGAACGTTTTTTATTGGTTTTAGAACTACAAGGCTAGGGACCGACATAAACCCAGCCATTGATTGAACAAGCAACTTCAGTTATAGTAGCAGGGGAAAGGAAGAAGATGAAATAGAAAGAGGACAAACAACTCCCTTCGCTTGTTTCTAGAGGTTTTGTGTGTGGAAGGAAGAAGACAAAATAGGGAGAAAGTTGGGGTTTTGACTGAAAGAAGGGGAAAGGAAGAGTTGCAGGGAGAGAGATCTGAGTTGGTTAGACAGTGCTGACGTGGTTGATGAGGTGGTGTGTGTTGAGTGTCATGTGTATATGTTTGTCAAACTTAACGGTCAAAGTTAACCTCTTAAGGTGAAATTGCCCTATTTTTCAAACTTTCATAGTAAAATTGCTTTTTTAAAAATTTTTAGACACCCAATATTTAATGGTATTTTTACCATTTAACCCTGAAATATAATAGATCGCAGCTTTTACAAGTTGTGAATTATTTAGGTTACTTCTAAATTATACGAATTATTGCTAGAGTTCCATACAAAAGCATAAGATCGGTGCTATTTTTTTAAATAGTAAATCTATTATTTAAAAATAATTAAGAATTGAAATATGTACTAAAAAATGAGCACGAACCAAATCCTGACATGTTAATTAGACCATCGAACATAACATGGAATCCTAAGAGCCCGTTTAAATCAAAAAAAATGTTGGAAAGGAATGGAATGGAAATTATTTTGTTGTAGAGGTATTGGATTGGAATTGGAAAAGAAAATGGGTTGATAGGAAAATATTTATTTAGTTGGAAGAAAATGATATAGGAAAATGAGCAGAAAGACATTTTTGCCCCTATTTAAAAAATATTATTTAAAGGCCCTTGTTTTAAAAATATTATTTAAAAGTTCATGTTTTCACTTTAGCCCCTTTAACCATATGCACTTCATAGGCAACCTATGGTCATGAATCACTTCAAATAATTCCCTCATAATCACAGCTTAACCACAATAGGCTACATGTAGTAAAAACGTGGAAGAAATAACTCTTTTTGCCCCAATTTTTTTCATAACATAACAGAGCAATTAACCATTACATACCCATCACCTGTACATTGTCACAACCATTACAACCAATTATTTTGCTCATGGATATATCATGGTTACGGGACAGGTATCTAACTTTACTTTCACCATGTTCACCACATGGTTACTACGTGATCAGCCAATATTTCACAAAATTTTCTCCTCGCCATAGAGTTCCCACCCCTTCCTTTGCTCAGATTTCTGGCGGGGACTAGGTTTCTATAGCTCTAAGTTTAATAAAGTAAATTTTAATACTCTTACAATTTGTCTTGCCTTTCTCTCGTTCTCTTACTCACACATCAGGGCTCTCTCTCTCTCTCTCTCTCTCTCATCTGTGTTTTTCTCTTTACAATTTTTTTTTCAAATTTCTCTTCTTCCCAACCTCTTCTGCTCCTAAAATTGGCATATACTTTATTAGCAACGATAGGTGCATCACATTCAACACAAACACAAACACAATAACCACAACAACGGAGAAGAAGGAACTCACCTGTTCTTCAGGATTGATTGGATGCCGCGTCGTCACAGGAAAAAGCAGTTCACCCTTTCTGTTCTTTATCTCTCTCCGTTTTCTCTAAATCTGATTGTGTAAATTGCCCTCAACTCCTTCACCTCCTTATATTAAATCCATAATCACATCAGGAGCATTTAGGTCTTTGGCCATTTTCCTTAGACGTTGGAAAATGGGTTCCCACCATTTTTTGTGGGAACCCATTTTCATTTAAATGTTAGAAAGGAAAATATTTTTGGTGGAAAATGGCGAACCAAACCATTGCCGCCAGTACAAAAATTGAATTTTCCCTTTCTCACCCTCCATTTTCCTTAATCCAAACGAGCCTTAAGGAGGTGGACTTGTTAGGTTTTGCAGACATGTAACTATGTGTAGGGAATAGAAAAGATCAGGATTGGGAAAACGGGCCGGCCCAGCCCATGACGGGCTCAGGCCTAAACGGGACGGCTCGTTTAGGCTCGAGTCCAAAAAAGTACCGTTTTTCAGCGGCCCGGCTTGTTTAAGGGAAGCCCGCTGGTAGGCCCGTAGGCTTTAGACTCGTTTAGTTTTTTTTTTACCATGCCTTTTTTTATTTCTTATTCTCCTAAAAACTAAAATAACCAATTTAAAATATAAATATCATCAACACTAATTTAAAACATAAATATTATCAAAGTTTAATAGAACACAAACACTAAGACTTAAGTCCAAACCATAATTAGTGTTCACAACCAATCAAACAAGTTCACAGCCATAATCAAACAAGCCTACAAACTTCAAATGTCAGTAATAATAGAACACTTGATTTAGATTTTGGTGTACACATACGAAAAAAGAAAATCAAAGAAGAGAAGCTTCAAATGAGGTCTGATCAGTGTGAGAGTATCTCTGATATGAGGATTAGGTTAGGTTAACTCTACTCTCTATCCATTGCTTACTGCCTATTTAAAAAAAGAGAGTTAAATGGAGCTAATAGAGCAGGCCCTCTAGGGCTACAGAGCCTATAGGACCGACCCTTTTAGGTCCGCTTTCATTTGAAGCCTCTAAATCATAGACTCGACCTTTAACGGGCTTAAACTTAAACAGATCAGCCTGATTTCCCGACTCCATAAAAGATGACCAAATTAAATGTGTATTTGTCCATTTTGAGAAATTGGAGGCATATGAGTCGGGGATATTTTAATGGGAAAATCCCAGATAAATACCCTTTGAATTAACAAAACCCCCAAAAGTCTATTATAACATGATAATGATAGAAAAGTGCTGAGGGACCTTTCAGGGATAATGAAGTGTTGTTTGAAAGACCAAAATGCCCTTCTTTTCATTTGTGTGACATGAGGTGGCTGTTGCGGACAAAATGCAAAGAAAAAAGAAAGAAACACAGTCGAAGGTGTGTGTACAGCATCGTTGAAGGTGAAGAGCGAGGAATCAAGGTTGAATCGGACAAGTGTAAGTAATTTTCTGAGAAACATAATATTTTTGAGATGAATCGGACTATATCCATCTTATGATCATTGTTAATTTTGGTGTTTATTCCGTGTTGATCGTTGGGTCAGAAAGGTGCATGAACAGTAAAAAAATCGGCAATCACGTGGTGTAACGAAGCTAACTTATTTGGGGTTGCCAATGAGGGGTATGGAGTGACAATGTTGTTGGGATTGTAGATTATTTATGGCAGTTTTGGTTGTGGGTAAGTGGGTTTATAGGTTGAGTGGGATTAAAGGTTCGGACTTGACGTACCTACGGCGACATCGAATGACAATGGTGGTGGGATTGTGGGTCATTTATGTGTTGGGTCTTGTTAGCTGTGAGAGGGAGCATAATGAAGAGGTTTTTGATTTGAAATAGGTAGCATTGAATTGATGTAATGACTGACCGTTGAGTAGGTGCAAGTGAAATGAATGATCTGTAATGAAATAAGCATATGTTTACGTGCATGGTAGTTGCTGTCATGACCAAATCTGGTTTGTTGTGAATGTCATTACAGGATTTGTCATTACCATTACTAAACTTGTCATTAGCATTAATAATAATAGTTAAGGAAATAACTCATTTTGTCATGCAATAAGTCGCATAAGTTAATACATGACAAGGAAATAGTGTTGCTCAATCGTTTGGCACATTTTGTTGTGAGTTAGTGATTCTTGTAAAATCCATTACAGACTTTGTCAACACCTTTACCATTGTTGTGAATCCCAAAACAAATTCTGTTAAGAGCAGCAGTAAGTTAGTGAATGCCATATATATTGAGAAATGAATGATTTCATGACATGGGTGTGGAGTTGGAGGTTAAATAGTTAGTAAAGGCTTAACATTGTTATTAATTTGAAATCTGAATTCTTTGTTGCAGGTTATCATGCAACATGACATCAAATATTCAAGCAACACCTTCTTTAAAGTCACTGATATGTTTTTTCCACATTGGGGGGGAGTTTGTAAGTAATGTTGAAGGTGAAGATAAATATAGTGGTGGGAGAGTGAGGGTAAAATCAATGAAGGAGGGGATGAGAATTGAAGAATTGAGGGTAATGATAGGAGAATGGTTTGGTGTAGATGGGCATAGGTGCGACATTAAATACACTGTGAAGTTTGATGAAAAGATATTAGTAGATCTCATTGATGATTCTGAAATGGAAAATCTGTTTTATTATAATGATAGCAGTGCACATGTGTATGTAGCATGCAAAAGAAGTGATCATGAAGAAAGGGCAATGGATGACATAGAAAGGCAAGTGTCAGTTATTTTGGTTACGTAAAAAGTTTGTTGGTATAGTGTTAGTGGTAATATGTATTCACAACACTTGTTAAATATCCATGGAGGGTTGATGAATTATTGGGAGCTGCGGAGCAAATGTCGCACATTGATGAGGATGTGTGTTATGGATTGAATGATGAATGTGTAGAAAATGAGTGGAATGCAAGACCTCTTCTTAGCCTTCCTAGCCTTCTATGTGCAGTTGAGAGTGCCCCAACACCGACACCAGAGATGAACTATAAGAAGTGGAAGGATTTGTTGGTAGGAGTAAATCAGATGTTTGCACATGCAGATGATTTCAAGAAGGTGGTGCACAAGTTCAGTATTGCGCACAAATTTGAGTACACATATGTGAAGAATTGTAGAGATTGTGTGTACGTTAAATGTAAGGTTGAAGATTGTCCATGGAGAATAATTGTGAGGGCAATTGGGAAGAGCAATCGTTTCGTACGTGTGACGAGATACACCAAAGAACATGTTCATACAGCCCAACACAATCTTGATGTGACACATGCTCGAAGTGCTAGCTTGACATCATCAATTATCATTGATGAGCTTAGAAATAACACAGACAAGCGGGCAAATGAAATAAGGAAGAGCTTGGCTAGAGATTATGGAGTGCAATTGACATATAAGCAAGCATATAGGGCAAAGGAAAAGGCTATGGAGGAAATTCATGGTAGACCTGAACAGACATACATGCTTATACCATGGATATGTGATCAGTTAAAGGAAAGTGATGACAAGACAGTGGCTGAATGGGTCGCTAGTGGGAGGAACACCTTTGAGCGTGTTTTTATAGCCTATAGTTGTTGTATAGAGGGGTTCATTGCTGGTGCTAGACCTATATTGTACATAGATGGATCCCATTTAAGTGGGCCATACAAGGGAACTCTATTGTCAGCTTCAGCATTTGATGCAGACAATGAATTGTTGCCATTTGCCATCGCTATAGTGAAAGGAGAGACAATTGAAGACTGGAGTTGGTTCCTTGACATGATTAAGAAGATATTAAGTTCGTTACATATCACAATTGTATCAGACTGAGACAATGCGATAATCGCTGCTGTGCGAGGAGTTTTCGGAGGTGAGAGGCATGCATATTGTTACAGGCACATTAAGGAAAACTTCAGCGCCTAAGTCCTTAAGTTGAATAGAGGAAAGAGGAAGATAGGGGGCAAGGAAGGCAAAATGCACTAGGCTTGCTTGATGCAATTGCATATGCAAGGCTTGAAAGCGACTTTCAGACTGCAATGGAACACATGAGGCTTTTCAATAAGGGAATATATGAGTGGTTGATCAACCACGGTGATATTGAAAGGTGGGCCATGAGTAAGTTCCCTTTTAAACGTTGGGATAAAATAACGACAAACCTTGCTGAGTCATTCAATGCTTGGATGGTCAAGGAGAGGCGTCATAATGTTGCCCAACTTATCCACGAGCATCGTGACAAAGTAGCGAAAAAGATGTATGCAGCAAGCTTGGGAATAAGTAAATGGAAAAACGGTGTCGGGCCAAACATAGAACAACAAGTGAAGGAAAATGTTAAAAGGGCTGAATATATGGATGTAGAAGTATATGGAGGTGGTAGGGTGAAAGTCAATACACCAAGTGGATCACTAAAGGTTGAGCTATTATTAAACGAGTGCACATGTAGAGGATGGCAAATGTCGGGTATTCCTTGTCCTCACGCTTGTGCTGCCATAAAGGGAGTTCATGGAAATGTGTACAGTTATGTTGATGAGTGGTTCAAGATTACATGTCAACAGAAGATATATAGCAGAACAATGATCCCAGTCGTCACAATAGACATGCCAAATCCAAATGACTACCAGGTAGATAATATAGCAACTGAACCGTTCCTTGCACCACCTAAGACTAGCCGACCTCCCGGTAGGCCCAGATTTGTAAGGACAGAGTCACAGTTCCAAAACAAGAAAGTATACCATTGCAGCTCATGCCATGAAGCAGGGCACTCCAGAAGAACGTGCAAGAATCCTAACCCAACTTAATCCTGGGTGTGCAGACCTGGGAGTATCTATTTTGCAAGTCAGCTTTTGTTTTATGTATAATGAGTTGGATCCTTTCACGTATTTTGGTTGGAAGGGGTATGACATTTATGAAACTTTATGTAAGTACTGTTTTTAGGTTAAAAAATAGGTTATATGATGGGAATGACAAGAAAACATTAGGTGCTGGTGGAATCGTAATGTTCACTTGTCATTGGCCAGGTTAAAGCAAAGTTGTTGTCATGAACAATCTGGTGTTTTGTAAATTCCATTACTGGACTTGTAATTCCCATTACTACTCTTGTTAATGATGACAGCTTATTGTAATTACAATACACATGAAGGGACACCTTATTTTGTGTTAAGGACTTCTATGCATTGGGCCTTGCTGGAATCCGTAATGTTAAAATTATTTTTTCACTATGCTGTCAGTCAAAATCTGGTGTTTTGTAAATTGCATTACTGAACTTGTCATTTCCATTGAAACAGTTGTTAGTGATGACAGCTTATTGTAACTACATCTTACATGAACGGACCCCATCTTTTTGGGTTACTGACTTGTATGCAATGTGTGTAGGTGTAGTGCGTAATGTCAAATTGTCATTTGGACCCTTTACTTGCGAGTTGTCATAGTCATTTGTGGTCTTTGTCAATGTCAGAACGAAACTTGTCATTCCCATTATGAAACTTGTTATTCCCATTGTGAAACTTGTTATTCCCATAGTGAAACTTGTCAGCGGTCTCCCCTTCTGGAGAAACAGTTAAGTGATTCCTTGGTGACCCTAACTTGTCATTCCCATTGTGAAACTTGTTATTCCCATTGTAAAACTTGTCAGCGGTCTCCCCGTCTGGAGAAACACTTAAGTGATTCCTTGGTGAGCCTTACTTGTCATTCCCATTATGAAACTTGTTATTCCCATTGTGAAACTTGTTATTCCCATTGTGAAACTTGTCAGCGGTCTCCCCTTCTGGAGAAACACTTAAGTGATTCCTTGGTGAGCCTTACTTGTCATTCCCATTATGAAACTTGTTATTCCCATTGTGAAACTTGTCAGCGGTCTCCCCTTCTGGAGAAACAGCTAAGTGATTCCTTGGTGACCCTAACTTGTCATTCCCATTATGAAACTTGTTATTCCCATTGTGAAACTTGTCAGTGGTCTCCCCTTCTGGAGAAACAGCTAAGTGATTCCTTGGTGACCCTAACTTGTCATTCCCATTATGAAACTTGTTAATACCATTACTGAACTTGTTATTCTCATTGGGAAACTTGTCAGCGGTCTCCCCTTTCGCTGTTTACACTCATTGTTGCTTGGATGACGCCAACTTGTCAAGTGCATTATGAAACTGGTCAATTACATTATGGAACTTGTTAATCCCATTGGGAAACTTGTCAGCGGTCTCCCCTTTGGGGGAAACACTATGACACACAATATGTCATCATTTTCCTGTTTCCTGTACAGTGCAAGTGCATATTGGCATAGGGACTTCGAATTTAGTATATTCAAATACACAATAACATTACATGGAAAAGCACACTGCTATGAAGAGGTATACAAGATCATTTACAAAAATATCAACTTTACAATGTCACCCCAAAATGCAATGCTTGGTGAACACGTTACACAACCAGGGTTACTCTCTTCACAACAATGGTTAATTCAAAAATAAACAAGTGTTAATAGAAGAACAAAAAGTTACATTAAGAAAATAATTTCGTCAATCACTCATATCCTATTAGTCAGCGTCATTTATGCAGCCAGCAATCTCAATGCATCCTCCCTCTTCCTATTTATTTCATGGTTAACCACCCACCACATAAGGTCTCGCCTATATGCCCCAACCTCATCAGCACCGTAGTCGAATGTTACACCTGGCTTCCAATTGTTCAACCAAATTAGCACATGGACTCCACAGTCACGCCTAAAAGACACATGTGACATGAAAACACTCACAAGGATGCCACAGTAATGCTAAACCATATTATAACCACAATGTCAGTAGAACATACAAAAACACTCACAAGGATGCCACAGTAATGCTAAACCATATTATAACCACAATGTCAGTAGAACATAAAAAAACACTCACAAGTTGTTCTGTTGGGGAATGGGTGCCCAAATGAAGTCTCCAATCGGCTTCTTCCCAGCATGCCCTGGTTTCACAAGCGCGATGATAGCATGAAATCGATCCCGCTGCACAAATAGGGTCAACCTTGTTATATCGACATAATTAACTCAATAACAGGAACTTTGGCACACAATTTTCTTACAAGGATATTTAGAGCGGATTCCTGGGGATTTGCAAATGCAATTTGTTTCTTTCGCTGTTTACTCTTGCCGGTAAAAGTTAGTGGCCGCATTGAATCAAGCACGTAAAAGTTCATCGTTTTGGGTTCAAGTGCTACATAGAACCAGTGTTCTGCGACCAACATGGGACCCAAAATGAGATCACACTCTGCAATATTGTAGCCAACTTTTTCTGGCAGTAGCTGGTCTTCCCATTCAGCAACTGACCAACCTATAGGTTTTCTGGCCAATAGTAACTAAATGAGGAATAAACTTGTTAGACCGATTAGTAACTGAATGATGGCCAATAGAAAATTACAGCTTACTCACCATAAAATCTGCGTCAAAAATATGTCGCCCCACTTGTCCTACGCTTTTCATTTCTGCCATTAACATCTTACACACAAGAGACATTAACTGCATGCGCATTGGACTGCATTAGATGCGTTACAGAAATTTTAAAAACAAATCAGGTTTTATTTAACTTACACGGTTACTGATTTTGTTAAGTCCACCGAGTGTCCATAGCTGGTCCCTTGTAGTGTATTCATCACCAATGTCAACCAGCACCCTATAAAGGCTAAACACTATCATGATCCAATTACTGAATAATCAATTGACTGATTATAAAAGTTAGAAGAACTTTAGCACTTACTCTTCACCCTCAACAGCATTTGTTATTCGAGATATGACCTCGAAAAACTTATCCTTGTCATCTTTAGCCCTCTTGGTCCGCTTAACTGGCTTTGTTAAAGTCCACGGGGACATGTTCTTAGGCATCCTTGGCCTCTTTGATCTCCTTGGCCCTTGTTCCTTCTGTCCAACCTCATCATCCCCGGATTGTTCTTGGTCAATGTTTGTAGGCTCTTGGTTTGGAGTCTCTTCATCAAATTCACAAATGTTTATGGGTGAGGCCAGTGATGTATCTACATTATCGTCCGCATCATGATCAACACCATCTTCATTGTGATCCTGTCCCTCATCGTCCTCACCATGTACCCTATCACTTCCCTCATGTCTGTCCGGATTGTCATCATTTATTTCATCACAGTCAATAGGGTCCTCAGCTTGCTGCTTGCGCCGGCTTTCAATCTGTAGTTGTGCTTTAACCAACTCGTCTTCAACAGCAGCAACAAGTTTCCTGTGGTTGTCCTCAATAACCCCCATCAACCGTGCATGCAATGCCTTCAATTCCTGCAAAACATATTGACAAAAAGGGTCAAATCCATTGCAAACTCATTAAATTAATTTAACATAATGTGATGACATACAGGGTCTAAATAAGCGACTCCCTTCTTGTTGGGAAAGACCTTCTGCTCGTGTACTTTTGTTGGCTCCCTCATATATAGTACCCTAATGTCACTGTTGCGCTCTTTGTCGATCATCTCCTTCACCTTCTCTTTCATCCAAAACTTAATTGCAGACATCGACGCATGGCAAACAGGTTTAGACAGAGGGAACCGCTCACCAAAAAATATCTATAACATAAAAGACAAATATTAAACATTTGGTGGATCGATAAAGGGAAAAGGAAAAAAAATGGCTCATAGTACATACCAACAACATGTATAAACAGCCTCCCACGTTGCAGGTTCCCTCTTTGTTGACTCTAATTGTGTCAATGTAATATGTTATCTCTTTGCGTAGGTCATTAACAATGTATGTGGCCCAGTCAAAGTTGGCAAATCCTTTCATGGTATAGCACATGAGCTTCAGCAACTTGTCACTGATTGTGGAGCTTGCTGTGGGAGCTAAAAAAGTTCCCAACGTATGTAACATGAATAAAAATTCAAACTTGTCATCAGCTTCCCCAGATGTTATGTCACTAAGTATGTTCTCATACTTGACCTTGCCATACTCAGCCTTCAATCTCTTATACGTGTCATCTGTGTCACTGATGTCTACTCTAACCTCGTCCCCACTATTTGGAACCCCAAGGAATTCAGCAACATCTTTTGCTTCTATTTCAGCTGTCTTCCCCCTAATTCTAAATTGATTGGTCGGGGGATCATACGCTCTCATTATAGCAACTGAAATTTCCCGGGGGAGCCTCATACATTCCACATCTAGTAGAGCTCCAAATCCTAATCTTTGTACCTTAGCTTTTAAGTGTGGATTACAATTTACATGAGCAGCTAGCTTGGTGAATTGATTTAGGGAGCAACGGGAGTGAAAAGCAACTGGATAGTTCCTCTTCTGCTTGTCCGGCCTTCCTTGCTTGGCCCTATCATTATATTTTTTCCTCTCTTCGTCACTCATATTCCTCCAGGCCTTTGTTGACTCCCTAACCTTCTCATGAAAATTTAGGCCCTCCTTCCCCTTTTCAAACTCATGACGAAACAACATATAACCATTTTTAACATCTTTTCTCTGCGTATCTACTTCACTTGTCATTGTATAAGACCCAATAAATTGCAGCTACAATTTAACATAACAGTTTAATTCAACTGAACTGAATGAATCTGTAACAACTCAATGAGTTAATGCATAACATTTTACTCAATTATAACATGCAGAATCGAAAACCAATCTTGTTTCAGCAAACCAGTAGCTAAATCTGACTTCCAGCAAAAGAGAATAGCCAAAGGGAATGAAACTATTGGGTCTACAATGATAATAAGTGTTAATTCGTTCAAATGCCCCAAGGGAAATATCCAATTTTCAATGTGTTTCTAAATGCAAGTTTGCAACATCCAATTTCCTCACGCAATTCACTTTAGACACAATGCATATATAATTCTTCAATTCCATATAACTCAGCGTACCTGACTATATAAACTATACAATCGACAAACAAAGAAAGCCTCTTTTTTTACCAGGTAATTCATGGTACACATTCAAATCTTACCTGAATGAAGGATCAACTGACCGGGTAGGCGGCGAAGGAGACGACGCTCAACAACAGCAAGTCGCACGAATGAGACAAGGGAAAGGGTTTTACAAGGGGAGAACTGGATAAAAAAACAGATTGGACAAGGATTGGCACTTACACGCACCAACCAACATACTGATTTCACACTTGAAAGGTACACTGTATTAAGGGAATGCAACATACCAGCAAAGATATTATTCATTCATAAGCATTGTTGAAGCAATCAAGCAATAATATACATCCTAAAATGCAAGCTAATTGTTTACGCTAACTGAAAGCATCTCAAAATATGTACTTTTTCTTTTTCAGTACGCAAGGTTCTGGATTGAGACCTTTCACACAAGCCTGGATAACCTCAAGTAGCGTTACAATTAGTTCATCATTCAGTACCATTGCAGATTATATGACAAAGTACGCAGGGTTCACCGGAGAAGGAAAAAAGCCAGGTTAATATGCCAAAGTAGCATTGCACTCACCTTTGCGCAAATATGCCTTGGCTAGTTCATCATTCAAGTCAATTGCCTTGTTCGCGTCAGCAACAGCTTTTGCTCAATTAATTTACCATTACTTGCAATAATACATAAATCTTATCTAATGCAATCATACAATAAACAAGAGCGCTTGTAGATACAAACGAAACCAAAAGGCTAAACCAACACACAAAAGCTCGGTCATTCAAAGAAACACGTGCACAGTGAAATAGAGTAACGAATAGACTGAAATTCAAAGCATCACTGAAGAGAAAGAACCATACCTAGCACCCACTATACCACAACTTATCAAGGAAATTACATAATCTTCTAGGAGAACTAACTACCTTAAACACATTTCCTATCTCAACTATAAAAAAGAACGAATACAAGCACAAGCGTATCCACTTAATAGATCTCCCACATAAAAGAAAATTCCATGTTCAGCACTAGAGAATGGCGAGACAATCGAACACAAGCATTTTGGAATCACGCCGAGAACGAACCTCGGTTTCCAAGTTATACTTTTTCGCTCACACCAACATTTCCACAAGACAATCGAACACAAGCATTTTGGAATCGAACATAAGCACGACGAGGAGGAGAAATCGAACACAAACCTTAAACGGACAAACCAACCACTAAAAATTCCCTAACCCACATCGACGTCGCCGGCAGCACTAGAGAATGGCACACACAAGAATTTCTGATTTGGGGACGGCGGCATCTAGGGCTCCACCAGTGTTTCTATGAGAAATAACAAGACTTAGAGCCTTCTCTTTACCGAAATCGAACAAAAGCACGACGAGGACGAGAAATCGAACACAAACCTTAAATGGACAAACCAACGATTGAACATTCCCTCACCTACATCGACGTCACTGGTAGCACAAGAGAATGACACACACAAGAATTTCGGATTTGGGAACGGCGACGACACCTACGGCTCCGGCACTGAATGTCGAACGAGTGAACTGAAGGAATGAAGGAATGGCTCAGTGAGAATGGAATGGTTCAGTGAGAAATGAAAAGGCGCGGCTCTGTCGAACGAGTTAAGGGGCATTTTGGTCTTTCAAACAACACTTCATTATCCCTGAAAGGTCCCTCAGCACTTTTCTGTCATTATCATGTTATAATAGATTTTTGGGGGTTTTGTTAATTCAAAGGGTATTTATCTGGGATTTTCCCTATTTTAATTTAGAGCTTTATACATTTTCATATGTCAATTGTAGGAGCCGCTATGATTTTAAGTTTTGGTGGGACAAAGTGTCTGGTCAAACGTCCCTTCAAGTACGAATATTAACAAATCATCGTTGACAAGCTCACATGATGTTGTTTCTTAATTATCTAAGAATATAATCCATCCTATGAAGTTGCGGGAAAAAAAAAATCTTTATCCTTTTTATAAGTTATGTTATAAAGTTTTTTACATAAATATATAATTTTACCTTCTATCTAGGTAAACTTTACATTCTTGAGGCAGTGTGTATATTAAATAGAAATAAAATTAAAAATTTATTATTTTTTTAATTTTTAAATATAAGATATAATTGTTTTTTTTGGAGGTATTAAAAAAGTTAATTAAATTACTTTAAAATATTTATATTTATCATTTTTTCTTCAAAATATTTTGTCTGACTTATTTATAAAAATATACAACATATGATATGATTAAATAACTTATTTAATTTCTTTTATCTTTAAAAAAAATTAATTCTATCTTATATATATTTAAAATTGGAAGAGTAAATTTAAGACAAAAATAATGGGATTTACAATTTTTCTTTATTATAGTGAAATGTCAAAAAACTAGTAATTTATAAATAGGATCAAATGGGTACTTTTAACTAGATTGAAGTTTTTTCTTGATTATTTTGGCAAAAAAAACAAAAAACAAAAAACAAAAAATTTTCTTGATTATAGTGAAATGAGTACTTTTTATTTGTTTGGGAAATATCACAACCGATTACAAAAAAAGGAAAACGTATTTTAAGCTTTAAGGGTTGTTAACTAGTTTGTGTCTTCAATTAATAAAATTTATTTGAATTAATTGAAGACACAAACTGGTTAACAACCCTTAAAGCTTAAAATAAGTTTTCCTTTTTTTGAAATCGGTTGTGATATTTCCCAAACAAATAAAAAGTACTCATTTCACTATAAGTTTGTGTCTTCAATTAATAAAATTTATTATCAACACCACCTCCTGAGTGTGTAGCCTTTATGGCTCAGGATTTGATCTAATGTCTTTATTTGTATTTTTTTTTATAACCTCCAAATCTTTCTTGGCTTTCTGTAATATTTAAAAAAAAATTATAAAATTTATATACTTCATCCTTATTAAAGAATGTGATTTTCAAACACTCTATATTTTTATTATATGTCATTTCCCTTTCTCCTACAAGGGATACAAGTAACAAACAATCATTAATTGTCAACCTCTTTATATTTGGGATTAGAATTCCCTTTTAACATACTTCTTATAATTTGAAGCTGAAGTTGAAGGAATATATTTACTTTGTATATCACAGAGTCGCTCAAGACAAGCTAACTAAAGGTTAAAATCAACAAAACCCTTTGATTTCACATAAGTTGTACATGACATTCTAATGTTTCAAGTTTTAAATTTAACCAACTTGAAATTTTAATTTTTGACAATGAAAAATGTCACATGACATTAATGAGGAGTTGAGAAAAATGTGACATATAATATGGATTAAAAATTTTAAATTATTTTTAATGGTAAGATTTCACATCATCCTCATTAATTTGACATAGTAGTTTGCATCAATAACCAATGATAATGGCAAGAGGTTTAATGTCAAAAATTAAAACATAGGGTTAAAACTAAAATAAATATTTATTTTTTTGAGTCAACTCATATATCCATTATATTTATAAACACGGTTTATACTGAAGAAAGACTAAGGGCCTGTTTGGTTAGTATTAGAGAAATACGTTCACGTAAGTCGAGGTAAAACTTTTTACACATATTTATCTTGTACACTGTAATAACGTTAGAAAAACAGTTTTTACCGACAACCCAATCAGACACTATGTAAAAACCCAAATAGGCACCAAGTTAAAAACAAAACAAATATCACTACTTTTTTCATACATTAACAAATATTCTTGAAAAGTTCCCCTTTTTTCAATTCCTCTACTTCATTCTTCATATATGTAGTGTCGGTGATGGTGAAGTTGTTTTTAATTTTCAGTCTTTCCTCATTTTTGTTGCCCTATTTCTTATATATTATTTCAGGTTTATTAGATCTCTCTGTTTCATGTTTATGCATTGGGCTATTGTTTATACTTCATGTTGTAATCGAGGGCATGTTAGTTCAATATTTATGCTGTACTCGTATCTTTTAACTTTTTTTAATTAAAAGTTTTATAGTCTAATGATATAGATATTTCTCTATAAGTTAGAGGTTGGGAGTTTGATCCGTCTATAATTTAGGCTGTTAGTGCCTTTCCTTGTAACTCAGAAAAAAATCTCTTAACTTTTTTAGGGAATAAAATTGCCTTAATATATATATATATATATATATAAAAGAAGAGAATATTCCTTAAAACATTAGAATAATCATAGCCGCCTCCTATTATTAACGTAATCCAATTCCAAACTCGTGTCTGATAACTTTTCACACGTAACGCAGACATTGACGCTGACGTGTTCGGTGCACCTAGCAGTAATAGATCTCAGTCTGCGAGATTTTGATTTTTAGCGCTTCACTGTTACTTTCTTGTCCCCTCCATATTAGCCTCTCCTTCTTTCGGCCACGCCATTTTTTCCTTTGTTTATTTGTGCCTACAGGCTTTCTTTTGTCGTCTTCCTTCTTGAATGCATGTCTTGTATGCATTGTGGGCGGTTTTGCTTCACGTGTTTTCTGTCTCGGTTCCGATTCATCCTCCTCGTTAAGAAGAAGAAGAATCGTTTGACGGTCAAATGGAGGAACCATAGAAGACGAATAACGACCACGCTGGATCAGGTTTCTCTAAAGGTTTTCAGCTTTCGTGGTTGTTTTTATTCCTCGTGAATTTGATGAACGTTTAATGCTGTTATATTGGGTGTTAAGTTTGAACAGTTTCTCGGTGGAAGTAAAATTGCTGTGCGGAAAAATTAGGTGTGGATAAGATTGTATTTTGGGTGAAAATTTGTCTGGTTGTTGTGCAGTTATTGGTAGGTTGTCTTACAATCCGTAGAAACTTCTGGTATTTAGAGATGACTGACATACCTCATTAATCATTTATCCGCCGGCCTTCAAGTCGTTCTTATCTCCATAATAAAGTTTAGGTATATATCCATCCTCTCTTTCTTCAATCATCTGATTGCCTCTCTCTCTAACTTTCTGTATGTTCTTTCTCCACTCTCCTCTCTTTCTCTCCCTTCCATTATTATATATCTATTATACTCCACTCTATGATCGTGATCTGAGCTTTTTGTTATTTCATTCTGAGTATCCTCTTGCGTCATAGTGGTTCTCCGTTCACTTTTCACATTGATCTCAGTTCAATTTCCATATAGTTTTGAACTTTCCACTTCTGTTTCTTGTGTTCTTTTACAAGGAGATTTTCAGTTTTTCTTTTGTTTTCTTCTTCATTTGAGTGTGGAAATTCGGAAGGACAAATTTATACATGTTCGTGAACGCCGGTTTCTGGATACTTTCTTCCGTTGCATAATTCCTAGACCTGCTTGCGTTATCACAAGACCAGAACTTCGACAAAAGTTCCGAAATCAAGAGAAAATTATCATTCTAGAGTATTGGAAACTTTCATTCTGGACATTGATTATTTGATTACCAATCAAGTCTCTGAAGACAGCAATTTGTTTGAAGGGTTTCGTGAATTACAATAGCTTGCCTTTTGGATTCTTATTCAATATACTATTTGAGGGCAATCATATACTGAAGACCAATTCATAGATTTCCAGGGTAATTTTCTTCCAGCTCATATTGCTCGTCTCTTCGTTGAGTATAATTGTGTCTGTTGCTTTATCTTGTTCTTATGGTAGGTTTGAGTTTGGTTAGTTTAACTTCTTATCTTTCTGGCTTGGTTTAAAATTTAAATGAGAGGCTGATGTTAAATGAGGTATGTATTCAGTATGCTTCTTATACATGGAATATGGATTTGATTTCTTCAGTGCTGTGCTTTGCTAGTTGGATATGGAATGTCTCTGAAGTTTTAATGGATTGAACTATACAGGATTTCTGTTATTATAATACACGATGTGCTAACTCCCAAGGATGAATATTAAAAATGACTTGTTGACATTTTGCTTATGTGCCTCTTGATCTTCAATGCCTATGTTCTGTTTGAAACATTGTAAGCACCAGTAGCATTTTGTACGCTCATAATGATTTGTTGACTTTTGGTTTTTCTCCTAAATTCTGACATTATTTCAGGTAGATTCCTTATAAGAGGGGGAAGAGTTTAACTTGATCTGACAGCTAAGAAATCATTCAGAATGAGCCAGTCTAAAATCAAGCGTCGTATAGGTAAATATGAGGTGGGAAGGACCATTGGTGAGGGAACATTTGCAAAAGTGAAATTTGCAAGGAACTCTGAGACTGGGGAGCCTGTTGCTATCAAAATTCTGGAGAAAGAGAAGGTTCTCAAGCACAAGATGGCCGAACAGGTAATCATGGAATAACATTCTTTTATCATTTTGCACCACTACTCAATTTCATTCAATCAGAAGAAGGCATAAGATTGTATGCCATAGTTGCTTCCTCAAATCTTCCCACAGCTTTCAGAATATTGCTTAATTCGGGTTTTCTTGAAGCTAGTTCTTGATAGGAGGTTACAGGCTTAAGAATCATCTTATTCTTTAATACGGAAAAATTCATGTTTAGAGTATAAATTCTGTTACCTAGCAGGTTTGGTCATTACCAGTTCTGTATTCACTTTGCACTCTTCTCTGACTATCAATTTTCTGTTATTTCATTCAATGTGAAGAAGGTATAGAATTTATGCCATAGTGCTTCCTCAGAACTTCCAAACCCTGTCAGGATATTGCTATATTTTAGTGTTCTTGAACCTAGTTTAGGGGGGAGATTACTGACTTAAGCGGCATCTTGTTCTTTGATATGACAAACTTCCGAGTTTGATTATAAATTCTGTGGTGAAGCTAAGTTTGATCCCTACATGATGAAGTCAATGCTCTCTGTTGTTTTAATATGTGTTTTAACAGATCGGGCGGGAAATAGCGACAATGAAGTTAATCAAGCATCCAAATGTTGTCCGATTGTATGAGGTTTGTTTGTTTGTCTATCTGCTTCTACTTACTTTTGCTTTTTATCGAGGGAAAAGATAAATCTGAACTGGAATATTGCTCACGAGAAAGAGACATAACCTATTTCATTGGACTGAAGGAATACCATTGTTGGATTAGAATGAGATTCCTTGTGGGCATTTTTAAGTTTGCTGATGGTGCTGTTGCATGTAAAACATTAATTATAGAAGTCAAAGAAAATTATGATGAAATTCTGGTAGTGCTTGATGCTAAATTTGTTGGTTTTATTTTCAGGTAATGGGGAGCAGGACAAAAATATATATAGTTTTGGAGTTTGTGACTGGAGGAGAGCTCTTTGACAAAATTGTGAGTTAATGAACGTTTACTTTTCTTATTTTATTCAATGCATCTCATTTCAATAAGCTCAAATATCTTTTGGTGGGAACAGATAAAAGGTCTATTTTCTAATTAAACATTTTTGTTTGTAAAGGTAAACCATGGACGAATGAGTGAAAAAGAAGCACGTAGTTATTTCCAGCAGCTTATAAATGCGGTTGATTATTGCCATAGCAGGGGTGTCTACCACAGAGACCTCAAGGCAAGACCTTTTATCCACTCTTGCATTACATGTTTGCAGATATTCAGAACGGTTTATTTGATTGAAACATAAGAAGAAAGATTCTCTGTTTAATTCTTGTTCATGAAATTACTTCAGCCAGAAAATTTGCTGCTAGATGCTTATGGCCAGCTTAAAGTTTCTGATTTTGGGTTGAGTGCACTATCACAACAAATCCAGGTAACCATGATTCATTCTTTTTTCCATTAAATTGATCCAAGTGCTTAAGTCCAGTTCTAAACCTTAAACAAAATGTAATTAAGATTTGAAATTGAAGATGCTGCGAAGGTGAGCATGAGCATTTTTAATCTTATAAAATGACGGTGTTGACAGGATGATGGACTGCTTCATACTACATGTGGGACTCCAAATTATGTTGCTCCTGAGGTGTGGACGAATGTCATATCTTGCTGCTTTCATGTGCATTCCGTTATGTGATTCACTTTAAAGAACTCAAGCTTATAACAATTTACTCTTGTAATGCAGGTCCTTGATGATGTAGGCTATGATGGAGCAGCTGCAGACTTGTGGTCTTGTGGAGTAATTCTCTTTGTATTACTTGCAGGTTACTTGCCTTTCGATGACCCTAATCTTATGAACCTGTATGAAAAAGTGAGCATTTTGATAATTTTCCTGTGCGAGTTTCTGTTCTTCTCATTTTTCTGTTCTTAACTTTTGTTTTCTTGGTCTGCAGATCTCTGCTGCTGAATTTACTTGTCCCCCATGGATTTCGTTCAGTGCCAGGAAATTGATAACTCGAGTTTTGGATCCTAACCCCATGACTGTAAGAAATAACGTTTGATGAATATTTTGTCTTCATCTTGTGCCAAGTTGTATGATCATTGTTGAAGCAAGAGACTCATTTTAGTTATAAACTACAATGTAGAGTTAGTTTAGTCTCCAAATTTTTGTCGTGAATGAATTGTTGCCTAAACATATCAAACTCACTAAGTTAATCACTCTGTTAAACGTCCCATGCTTACCTTTCAAACTTTGCTGTTGTTACTTGATCTAATACATTGAGGTCTACATGGCCTGTTTGATCAAAGTAAATGAAACTCATCATTTTACAAAAGTTATATGGAAATCTAAAATCCTTTCTTCATATCTAAACACACCCACATCATGTAAATTGAAAATACATTTATCATTCCCTGGCCCCATAATATAATGAGCCATTCAAGGTATAGATGACCAAATATGCACAACTGCTGCGGGTTTGAAGGACTAATTTGCAACAAGTTAGATATTTTCAGCAACAAAATCATGTGCTGCTGAAAATTTAGGGACTGAAGGTTTGTAAATTTAGGGGGCTAAATTCCTAGTGTATAACAAATTGGCTTCCCAACGTCACCTTTCCATGGCCTAAACTTTGACACCAACAGCATCGGCATCAGCTACTAGATATTGCTCATCCACCCCAAAACATAAAGCAAAAGGAAAATGTTAGGACCACTTATTGAAACCAAGGAAAATACATGACAAGGGAAAGACACTTTGTTTGTCAGAACTTTGACTTACTATTTTTGAAAAATAGAGAAGCTGGTTGGCGATAGGGCTGCTATTGTGAAAGTTGAGAAGGGGGCTGTGTGTCAGAGTCACTTTTTGGCGCCTTGGGTGGAGGGTGACAACCTGTCAAAAGTGTGGTAAACTTGTTCTGTTTTAGAGGATTTGTAATGTCTGTGTTATTTTCTTATTAATTTGTAGTTGTTATTTTAGAGGGTGAGCCATGTGACCTGGAGGTTATAGGTTCAAATCTTGGAAATAGCCTCTTTGATTGTGAGGGTAAGGTTGCATACATCTATCCTTCCCTAGACCCCATATGGTGGGAGCCCATTTTTTTTATTTTGATTGTAGTTTATGTGTCTCAATGTAAGAGTGTCATGAGTTGGTTTTAAATTATCATATCCCCTTGTAACCTGATTCAGGTATGCAGTATTAGTATTATCAGTCTCAAGTTTTTCCCTCTCTTTGTTGTCTTTTTCTGGTTTTAGTATTGCTTTCAGCTTTGTTTAGGAGGGGGCCATAACAGAAAATAAAAGTAAAAAGGGCATAAACAAGAAAAAAATGAAAACTGATCATAATCTTGATTGTATTGCTATTGTTGTTGTTGTTTCAGTACTTAAAATTTTTGGTCCCTTTTCTGATTTACCTTTACTGTATGACAGCGTATCACTATACCTGAGATCTTGTGTGATGAATGGTTTAAGAAAGATTATAAGCCTCCAGTTTTTGAGGAGACAGGGGAGACCAACCTGGATGACATTGAAGCTGTCTTTAGAGATTCTGAAGTACGTTTAGGATAATCTGTAATGACTATAAGTTTTCGATGTCAGTGCTGTAAGATTCTTCATATAATAAATATTTTCACATGTAAGAGATTTTGCCCGTGTTTGCAGGAACACCTTGTGACGGAGAAGAAAGAAGAACAGCCAACAGCCATCAATGCATTTGAATTAATTTCCATGTCGAAAGGGCTGAACCTTGAAAACTTGTTTGATATAGAGCAGGTTCACAACTTCACATGCTAACAATTTTCCTTATATTTTCATTTGCTATGAATCTTTAGAATTTATTGAATGAGCATCCATTGTTCTTCTCTTTATCCTGTCGCATTAAAAGTCTGTTATCAATGTTATATGAAAATATTTCTCGCATTAAAAGTCTGTTTCAATATTATATGAAAATATTTCTGTGCTACATGACCATGTCTGGCTTGCGGTATATTCAGAGAAGTGGTTAACCTTTATCTCTTTAAATTTTGCATTTTGTTTTTGTAATATACAGATACAGGAAAAGCTAGATAATGCTGAACTATGTAAGTTCAGCATAAATTTCTGTTAACTTTTTTAAAACCTGAACCTGATTGGCATAAGAACAAAACATGTTCAACTGTAGCAGATAAAGAGATTTCTTGCCCGAATTCTGTTTGGGTTTTTACTGTGATGTAATTTGCTGCAGGCATTGAAAAGAGAAACAAGGTTCACATCAAGATGCCCTGCGAAAGAGATAGTTAATAAGATCGAAGAAGCCGTAAAGCCTCTTGGTTTTGACGTGCAGAAGAAAAACTACAAGGTAAGTGAGAGGTGTGACACTGAGGATAAACTAACACTGAAAGAACATGATCTACAGTTTATTTTACTTTGCAAAAAAATTTGATAAATTTTCAACTTCAGATGAGGCTTGAGAATGTGAAAGCAGGAAGGAAGGGAAATCTTAATATTGCCACTGAGGTAAGCGATACCGGTTTCTGTTGCTGAAAGTGTAAAATCATTTGTCTGGATACTGTTTTGATAATCTGATGTCCTCTTGTTTTGAACAGATATTTCAAGTGGCACCTTCTCTTCACATGGTTGAGGTGAGGAAAGCAAAAGGTGATACATTGGAGTTTCACAAGGTATATATTGGTTTACTTAGTTTCTGGTTGGCAATCTTTATAGAGATTTGTTCTTTTAATCAATAATGAATATAGATCCGGTCAAAAAACACAAATTTTCTTTTTTATTTTATCATGCACATCAGGTGGTTCTTTAATGGCAAAGTTTGTGTTTGTGGTTAACCTTCTCTATAGAGATTCCTTAGCACTCAAGTCTTCTGGGTGGGCCTTTGTTAACCACTCAGTAGGTCCCACCTCTGCCCTAATTCTCATGCCAAAGGACTTATCTTATACCCTAACCAGTAAATGTTGAAGCAACCCGTGTTCATTTCCAATTTTTGCATTAACAACTGATAAGAATACACTCTGGTTTTTTTGTTCAAGCTGCCTATTTGTATGACAGAGAATCGAACAAGTCGTTCTCTTTCAAAAAAAAAAAAAAAAACGAAAACCCTCTTCTTTGCTCTCTTTTCTAGAAACTTCCTGCCTATCTCCAGAATGCCAGTTGAGTCATGGTTTCTATCTCATGTTTGCTCAACAATACTAGAGAAACAGAATTAAAATACTTGTTGCACTATTGAACTCAGTTGAAATAACTTACTTTGTTTCACCCTACACGCAGTTCTACAAAAATCTTTCAACAAAGCTTGATGATGTTGTTTGGAAGGCTGAGGAGGATGCTGAAGAAACGAACTAAAATCATCAGTTTAATTATTATCAAAAGCAATATATATATATATTGATGCCTCATGTCCTAATGTTTACTAATTTCTTCATTCATTCTTCATCCTACAGCTTTCTTCTTGCATATTGTTTTCCTGGCTAATTATTGTAGTAAAGCATGCATAGTTTTATGCAACATTTCCATTCATCAACAATCAAATTATGTTTACCAAACAAGAACAGCGCTGGACTCCAAAAGTTTACATGTATCATCCATTTCTTAATTATATCATCTTCTCCATCAGCTATCGGAATTGTATTACTCACATTCCAGATTGTGTGTTGTACAGCCGAGCTTGTTTGGTACGAAGGGAGGGGAGGTAAAGCGAGCGGAGGGAAATGTTAGATTTAAAAAAAAAAAGAGAGATTGGGTTAAAAGTTTTTAATTGAGTATTCGTAATCTTTTATCTTATATCATCTCTTTGTTAAAGAATTTGAACCCCACTTCTTTAATATTTGAAATTCTACCCACAAAAATTTTCGCTTGCCTTCCCTTCTTTCCAAGTCCCTCATACCAAACACCCTTTTAATTGGTAAACTTTCTGGTATTTGAAGCCACATTGAAAAATTTTGAGCTTCATGTGATGAAAGAATGGGAGAATGAAGCACCCCGCCCCACTAACACCCCCTGGGCCCAAACACAAAAGCCCAACCCAAACAATAATTTCTGTTTATTGTGCACTTTTTTTTTTTTGTTCAACATTTATTGTGCACTTATAGTCATCAACTTTTATATTTGAAGGTTTTTTTTTTTTGAAAAAAAAGAAATATTCTTATGGCGCCTAGCCTACACTGTAAGTTAGGTTTTGACTCTCAACCCAACTAAAGTTCTAGTAGTAGGTTTGGTAATTCTTCTTTAATTTTGAGGGCTTCATCCGATATAAGATCATCCAATAAAAACAAAAGCTTAAAATCACAACAAAAGATTTATAAATAAGAGAAAAATGTTTTTCATTATAAAAAATTAAGACGTCTAACGTTTATTATATTATCATAATTTTTTGATTTTTAATATAAATTATAATATATCTGTCATATAATATATAAGCAATTGATGAAGCCAGGAATTTGATCAAAAAAAAAAAATTGTTGAAGCCAGGAATGCATATTAAGAAACGAGTTTGTATTTGGAAAAAAAAAATATTCTATTTCCCCCAATATTATATTGTATAGAATAAGTTGAACAATAGAAATATAGTATAGATAAAAGAAAAAATGGATAATCAACAAATTGTCATTTGATATGGTAAGCGATATTATCTTTACAAGAAGGAGAATACCAGTTTGAATTCAAGAAGTGAATGTGATGCGAGAATTTTAACTTTGAAGCTCTTGGCTAGAAAGAGATTAGGTTTAAGTTCAAAGTGACTTGAGGATATTTTTAGTTAAAAAAAAAAAAGAAAGATAAAATTGATAGTTGAATATAGAGTTAAGGTGTAAAAATACCCACCAACTTATACCAAAAGTACGCTCAACACTAAATGCTTTTCTTAGATGCAAAAATACTCATATACATGTGACACGTCTATTAAAATTACTTTTCATAGAGAGACCCACTCTATTTTTTTAAAAGTATCAAAATACCCTAACTCAAAAATAGTAAAGGTGTAAAAATACCCATAAATTTTTACCTAGAGTGCGCTAAACACCATATTCTTTTTAGAGGTGCAAAAATACTGATAAATATTCAACATGGAGATGGAAGTACTAAATTACCCCTAAGTTAAAGACACACACACATAGTGAATATATTTTAAGAAAATTACTTTCATGTATTTACTGGGTACTCTAGTTAAACTTGGAGCTTGCGTCTAGGTCTTTGTGTCTCTTTTATTTGGTCAAAGGATTTTGAATCTAGCTTAGTTTAATGATTTGAGTCCTTTTTAAATTAAGTCAATTTTATATCCTGGCCACTTTATTCTTTTTTTTACAACTAATAATATGTTCCTCCATGATTATTTTATTATGGTTTTATACTTTACAGCTAAAATTTAATTCTTAAAAAGTGTAGGAAAAATGAAATAGAAAATTTAAGTCTGTTAATTGTAAGTTAATTTCTTAAGAGAATTTGGAAAAAATAAAAGAAAAAGTTAACAAAAAATTTAATAGCATGTGCTCCAGCTGGCATAATATATATTATTATGTCCAATTGCTAAATTATCATATCCAATTACTTGGGGTTGATTGTATATTAATTAGGGGTAAAATTAAAAATTTATTATTTTTAATTGCATAATTAACAAAGTTTAAGATTTTTCTTGGTTTTAATAAAGCATGTTAGAAGTTACTAATAAATAGGAGTAGATGAGTAGATAAGAGTAATTTGCTTGTTAACTTAAAGTTGATGCATAAAATTACATGTTTTTTTATTTTTGCTAAGCATAATTATCCTCTTATTGGAGGCAATCCTGTTTGAAGCAGTGTTGGGTACTAAATGTGGACACTTCTCCCAACGGGGACTTTAACCTTGATTCGCTATGTTGTGAGAGACTAACCCCTTTTGCTAGACCCAACTCCTTTGGTTAAAAATTGCATGCTATATTCATAACAATAGCATAGCATTTGAATAGTTAGATAGACAAGTGTTTTTTTAAGTTCGGGTATTTTGGTACTTCCATATCCATTTTTAATATTCATGAATACTTTTGCATATCCAAAAAAACACATGGTGTTTGGCACATTTTGAGTAAAAGTTTATAAGTATTTTTGCACTTTTATCATTTTGAGATGGGGTCATTTTGAAACTTTAACCCCACTACAAAAAGCAACGGATGTTAGCCCATTTTAACGGACGTCATTTTTGTTCTTATTTTAAATGTTTATGGATACTTTACCTAAAAAAGGTTTATGGTGTTGAGCATTATTTTGGTGTAAGTGTGTGGTATTTTTACACCTTAACCCCGTTGAATATATGATTATGAGGAGTATTTTTGTAAATATCACATTAAATGTTCATTGAAGTTTATAATATTGTTTGTATTTGGTAACAAAGTTTCTCCTGTTTTGTTTCTCATATTAGGGTAAAATAGTTAAATGGGGAGTATTTTCAGTAAAAAGTACAAGAAAATTTGTCAAAATTACAGCTTTGATTATTTTATGTTAGATAAGGTTTTGATGTTGGTTTCTTAATTTTTAAAATACTTTTTTAGTTCTTAACGTGAACATCATTAAAGTTTTAACTAAAAATGCTAACATTTAAATTTTAAAGGTTAAAAACATATTTTCAAATTCTAACATAATAAGTTTAATTTTTTTTAGAACAAATATTGCTACACGTATGTTGCATGAAGAAGGTCATATATAGCATTTTGAGCTTCCGAAGCTTCTGCAAGCACAAAAAGATAGCTTATGGTTATAATGCATTGCTTTGTGAAGTAAGTATTATTTATTATATAATTTAGTCTTTATGATTGAGCAATTTTTTATTGTATGTACAATAAGAAATATTTATTTGTAATCATAATAAATCATGTACTTATTTTATAATCATCTATTTTAAATGACATATATATTTTTATACTGAAAGTCTCAAATATATTATTTGTTGATAAAAATTGATGAAACCAATATTAAAAACCCTTATCATGAAAGTGAAATAGGGGAAACATCATTACTTGAAAAAAGAAACAACCATTGAAAATGAAATCAATGCTAGCCAATTTGAATATAACAAAATAATTGGAAACCTATCATATTATCTAATGTGAATTAGTGTTAGATTTTTTGCCAAAAAACATGCTAAATACTAGGGTTTAGGGGATTCAGTTTGGATCTATCAATCAATAAATATAATTTATTGATGATTATTTTATAATTTATTTTTTTTATATTTCTTCAAAATTGATTGATTAAGTAATCATACTTAAACATGAGTTTATTAATTGTTAAATTTCATTTATTATTGATGCAAATTATTGATTTGATGATTTGATTTAGAAATAATGACATCATCATCTCACAATATAGATGATTATTTCCTAATTTCCTTTTTTATATTTCTTTATAATTGATTGATTAAGTAATCTTATTTGAAAATGGTTTGATTATTTCTTAAATTCCTTTATTATTGATGCAAAATATGGACATTGATTTGATTTAGAAATAGTGACATCATCATCCCGTATTATAATTATAGATGATTATTTCCTAATATTTTCTTATTTCCTTTATTTATTTTTTTTTTTCATTTTAGATGTATTAAGCAATTATATTAGTTCATGCTCCCTCTTTACATTGATAATCTACTTAATTATCTAACAAATTCATGCCCCTCTCTTTACTTGCCCCCCTCATGAAGTGCTAACTTTAACATTTTGATTATAGTTAGTTTTTGTTTTTACATTGCATGTTTTGTTTTTACATTACATTTTTTGGTTGATTTTGGTAATTCTTCCCTTTTGTTTAAAGCATCAGATTTCTCATTTCTCAAGTCAAGAATAGTGCCTCATGTGTCCTCGTATTTGACCCAAATCAATTTTCATTAAATATTCACATAATTACATTTTAATTAACATATTGTATACACTTAGAACTATTAAACTTCAACAAAAAAAAAAAGAATTATTCATCAATATAATATAATTAACGGTAGCTAAGTGTATATATTATGAACAAAGGTATTCATAAGTGGCAAAAAAGTTATAAAATAAAACTTAAATAAGTAGGTCTAAAAGAAAAATATTATAACACCCCAAATTTTATTCCACAATATTCCTTGTAAACATTTGTGGCATATAACGAAATGGAAGGGTGAATTGTGGAGGATGTGCTACTAGTGAAAATTTCCTGTGAGGTAGTGAGTTTGTCAGTTGATTTTGGATAACCAAATTGTGATAAAAAATTATGAAAATTTACAGGGTTAAAGTAGACATCCTAAAATTTAATTTGATAGCTCATGGGTAATTTTTAGAGCTGTATACAAAACGTTATGGATTTTTGAAGATTGCTTAGAAAAACTGTTGATTTTTTGGAACAGCATTCAAAGAAATTAATTCTGGGAATTTTATGCTTCCAATTGGTAAAGGGATATATTTTTCCTTGAAATTAGACTCAATAAGGGTTCTATAGACTTTATAATTACTCCAATTCGATGTTTACAAATTTAGTTATGATTTTTCAAAATTAAGGTAGTAAATATGCCAAAATTACCATTAAATCCGAAAATTGAATAAAAATGTGATGGAAATTTTTAAAATTATAAGATGAATGGAAAAATCATTTGGGCTAATGGAAGGACCCCCTAGAAGTCATTTATCATGGACCAAGAAAGGGAAATATGATTTACATGCTATTGGGCTTATGGCATAAAGTTTATGTACATAAAAGTTTGATTTTGGAAATTTGAAAATTATGATCTAAGCATATGAAGAGAAGAAATAAGCATAATGTTACAAAAAGCATTTCCTCTTCCTTCTTCAGCCATAAACCATCGGTTTTTGCTGGAAATAGAGAGAAAAAGTTGTGTCGAACTTAGAGAGAGAAGAAGAAGAAAAACTCATAAAGTAGATCGATTTCTTCGATGAATTCGTACCTAACGCGTATAACTCCGCTCCTAAGCTACTCTTCTATGTTATTCAAGGTTTGGGAAGCTCAAAGTTTGGTATTGGGAAGCCAAGGTTTTGGCTACATTAGGGAGGAGCCATATAAAGTGAAGTGTAATGCCCAAATCTTCAAATATTGATTGTTCTAGTTGCTATAGTAGTTTAATTGATGAAATTTCGCTGGATTGTCTTTGATTTTGAATTTGAGAAATGGGTTGTTGGAAATGTTATGCTGCCAAAAGTGGGACTAAATGTTAGTTATAACGTAATTAAATAGTTAATAAAGTGATTAGGAGTAGAAAGAAACACGTCTACAGAGTTAGAATGAAAAACCCCAATTTTCCCCAGACTCTTGCAAGTTTTGGCCAAAGCTAGATGGAGGGGTTATAGTTGAATTTTTGGTGTTCTAATAATTCCATTGAGTTTAGGAGGGAAAATTAGGTGGGGTTACAGTTGATCACTTTTTTAGAAAAGCTTGAAAAAACATAATTACGAAAATGCCCCTGAAACCCTTAAATAGTGCCTACTAAGGGTATTATTGTCTTTTGACAGTGAATTTGGTAATTCTGAATTTGAAAATGGATTTCTTGGGTAAAAATAAATTAGAATAGCCTAGGTCAAAATTTCGGAAAATGTATTATCAGATCGGGTAAGTGGAGGTCGGGCCGGGGCAGGCCCCTGGGGGCATTTTGGTAAATTTTTATAATAAACTCATATAACCATTAGGAACATATTGGAAGTCCTTAAAATAGTACATGAATGGGTTTTAACATAATTCTTGTACATTTGACATTTTAGGACCAAGTTGAGAACTTGAGGGGTTGGCACGCATATCGAGGCACACGTTTCTAGTTGAAGAGGTTTAAAGTAAAAATTCTATCTTTTATACATTATGTCAATGTTTATATGCTTTACGTATCTTCCGTAATATGTATGATGCATAGTGCTTACGGGTATACCGAACATAGTGCCTACGGGTACGCCGAATTATACCTAGTCTGTGGTCTTTAGCCCAGTTGAGGTACGGAATGAGTAAGGGTTGTAATAGTGGTTGATTCTGAATGTTCCCGACCAAACTGAATTATGTGTTATTGTAATGTTGTTGTATGTGGTATCTGGCATAATCATTATTACATTTTCTATGATTGATTATCTGTTACTATTGAGATTCGTTTGAATCTCACCCTTTTTCATAAACAATAAATATTCCAGCAGCAACCAGCGGCTCCAAAGGCAAAGTTGTAAACTCAGGAAGCTGACGGGCATGGATCCCGAGACGAAGGCTATGGTTATATGTAGTCTTTATTTTGGATATTTTGTATAATATTGCAAATATTTTCGAATTTTGCATGGTTGATTCCTATATGTAAACAAATGCTTTTATTAGCATATTTGTACTTTTTCTATTTGTCTATGGAGTTATGTCTTTATTCCTCTGCGTATATCGAAATGGAAACGAGTGTTGACAGATATCATGCTTTATAGGAGTATAGCCTAATATAATGTGAAAACACAATTAAAAGTAAGGTAGACTCGAAACCTAAACTACTAAAATGACACATTCGAAAACTCAAAATGACATGTGAGAACTCATTTTTCTACTTTTATGTTATTGATGATTGTTTTGTTGGCCCGCAAGGTAGGGGTAGACATATCAGACAATCTCACATCCATATTATCAGCAAGTGGAGTGTCGTCTGTTAGCTATTAGGGTGTGGTCTCTCTTCTTTCTCTTTGAAAGAGTGGTTGAGGATCCTGACAACTGAACTAATAAAAGGTCATCATCATTTTGAACTTTTTCCACTAACATCAATGTTATCAAGGAGCTTGTGGCATATGTTTCGAATTTGGAGGTCTGGAAAAAAGACCCAAGGAACAAATGGAATAACAAACTAATGAATATATAATCAAGTACAAAATTACAATATGCACTATTTTCAACTAAATCCTTTTTACCGTTAATTCTGAGTATGTAAATCATTGTAAAATATCTCCCTCCTTAGAAAATTGCAAAACGCCTAAACTACTAGCTGAGTATTTGATGTTGCTTTTTCTTAACTCTAAGTCTAACAATAATTTCTCTTCTAACACAACGTTCTAATTGTTTTGGGAAAGTTCTAAGCTCTACTTTCTACAATTAAAGATAGGTCTTAAGAAAATCAAGTATGGAGGAATATAAAAAAGAGAAATTTAAATTCAAAAATTAATAAACCACAAGACACAAAAGATCAAACAAAAGGAGGAAAAGAAAGGATTGAGATGAGTATAGCCGCTAACATTTCAACAAAAAGTGACATATTTTTTGTCATCATTCACTTCTTGATAACCCGAGCAATGATAGCCTAAGTATCCTTATGTTTGTCAATATCCCTAATGAGTTCATAAGGTTGAGCTGTAGTGATATTGAGATAAAGAATTGAGATCACTAACAATGAAGAACGGAGAACATGAAATGAAATATATTAACGACATTAATATATATATATATAGAAGCATTACTATAATCATGGGCCAATTGTATTTAGTTTGAATTATGATTATGATAACTTCTTGAATCATAGGGGCTAACTAATAATTTATGGATATAACATATAAAATATTAATATTAAATTATAAATGAGAGTGATAAATAATTATGATAGCCAAAAGAGAATGATAAATATGGATATTGATATTTATTAGTGTCAAAATAAATGGAATATACTAACAAAGTTAATATAAATACAACTATTTTCTCAAAATAACAATTGTTCACAAAACGATTTTTAACAGCGTTATTATGAGTATTATAAATAGGGTTCACAAATTGGACCAGACCGGCCAGTTCGGCCTGGAAACCGGCGAACTGGCTGGTAGACCGGTCCAATTCCCAATCTGGTCTTGGTTCCTATTTTTTTTAAATTTCTTCTGAATTTCATATTAATAAGCCTAAAATCTTCAATTTCTCATTGGTTTAGCTCCGGTTTGGCCCGATTTGACCTACTGACCTTTAACCCAGTACCCCAACCGGTTCATTACCCGGTCTGGGTTCATGAACCTTAATTATAAAAGATATAGATAACAATAATTGACACAAAAATATCATTTGAGACTAGTTGCACTAGTGTTAAATTAAAGAACTAAAATATAAATTATGTATAAAGAAATCAAATATGCACTTTTACTAAAAATATGAGTGTAAATAAATAATCACCTAAAATGCTGCGAGAAGTATATCAAAGTTACTTATTTCCTCCCTAACAAATAATTAATAGGCAGTATTAAAGAATTGTAATTGTAAAGTTGAAAAAAGTTGAAATTCTAATTATCTAACTCTTTTTCTTTATTGACGTGTTTTACTAAAAAATGCATTATATTTGGGGAAAATCCCTAAAAAATGCGTTCGAAATTGCTAAATCCCGTTTTAGTGCAGCAAATTCCAAAATGCTGAATCAGTCGTGTATCAGTACGGAATGAACAGTGCAGGGGTGCTAAAAGACGATTTTGCCCTTCAGCCCTCATTCTCATCACTTTCAGAATAACAACACGAGCCTCTTAATTAACAATTTTGTGTTCTTGATTAACAACTCCAATTTCATCTTTTTACTTTCACAATAACAATACCGGTTTTGTTATTAACAACACCATATTCTACATTAACAACTCTCATTTCTTATTTCACAACTTCGTAATTTAAGTTTCAGGGTCAATAACAACACCTCTTTCTTCATTAAGAAGATGAAATTGGAGTTGTTACTTAAGAAGACAAAGTTGTTAATTAAAAGGCTCGTGTTGTTATTCTGAAAGTGATGAGAATGAGGGCTGAAGGGCAAAATCGTCTTTTAGCACCCCTGCACTGTTCATTCCGTATTGACACATGACTGATTTGGCATTTTGGAATTCGCTGCACTAAAACGGGATTTAGCAATTTTGAATGCATTTTTTAGGGATTTCCCCTTATATTTGAAACAGAGGTAATATATATATATATATATATATATATATATATATATATATATTAAAAAAATTGGGGGTATAGTCTCTAGGTAATGAAAATTGAGGATCCTGGGGCCAAAAAAAAAAGAAGAGAAAATTGAGATCCTATTTAGAGGGTTGTGGAATCTGGACCAGACTGGCCGGTTTGATCAGGAAACCGGCGAACCAGCCCGTAGACCAATCCGGTCCGGGTTCCAATTTTTTTTGTTTTAAATTTCATATTATAAATTTAAAATTTTTAATTTCTCATCGGTTTGATCTTAATTCAGCTCCGATTTGACCCCGATCTGACCATCTGATCCATAATCCAATAAATATCCGATCCGACTTTTAATAGTTTGGCTATTTGTGCTCGTTAGGCCGCACGGGTGGAAACTGGAAATAGCTTTTTGGGCCTCCCAAGTCCGAACCTCTTCATCTCCCAAATCGTCGATGACTCCTTCAGCAGCTACGTAGGGGTTTGTTTCCTCCGTTCATTTTCGCTAGCAGTATGTCTACCTCCGTCACTCTCATTTTATTCTCAGCATCATTTTATTCATGATTCTTTTGGAAACACTGACACTAGTGATTACATGAATTGTTTGCGCTAATATCAAACTTGGTTTTGAAGAGAAGTTTGGTTTTTGTAATCATACTCGGATGCTAATTAAGTATGAAACTTGTTTGCGCAAATATCAAAACGAAGAGATTTCTCTTGTTACGGGAAGATTTGAGTATAGATGAATAGCTAAAATGCCCAAATTCAGATTCTTCTTGAATTACGTAGCTGAAATTCGACTTCTAAACGAAGCTCATTGATTTGAATATCTGAGTACGGTTTTTTTCCCCTAGGCTACTAAGACAAGTACTTTGTGAGTAGCTTAGTGGCATGGTTGTTTACATTTGTGCTGAACCTGTAAACATGTCACACTCTCTAAAGGATTTGATTGCTACTTTGGTAGTCTTGAAGAAAGAGGTGGGGTGGCCATTAGTGGATAATGATGGAGTAGTGTGCAGTGTGGCTGGAGAGACCACCTGATTTATTGATTATAAGTTCGATGATAAATTGGATAGCATTCCGCTCTCTACAGATTACATGTTGCAACAATGCCATCAATGAAATAGGTTTTAAGTGTGAAATTATGAGTATTTTCTTAGTGATATTAATCCAACATGAACCTTCAAAAATCACTTAGGGGAAGAGGGAATGGAATGAAAAAGATGACTCTTTATGGGTTATGATTTTTACCCCTAAAAAAAACACTTCCTCGGTCCTAAATGTAGGAGTTAAATGGCTAACTTATAGGGATTAGGAAATTAATTTAGTTAGTTTTTGTGAAAAAAATGTATGTTAGTTTTCTTCAAATACCCCTTCAATCTTATATGTTGTTCATTGCCCCGACTAATAGAAACTCACATTAACATATACAATTAATAAGGATAATTTGGGAGAGGAAACATGTAGATTTGGAGGATAACATATATTGTGATATTACATTTAGAATCAAAACAAGCTCCTTAGCTGGCTTCTACATTTATGATCAAAGGAGTAATAAAAAAATATATTGTTATTGTTGAACAACGTTAACAAGGCTACTATAGATTATGCATGTCTCAAGTTTCATACGATGTAATTCTTTTCCATTGCCTTGAGTTTACCATATGGAGTTTTAAATTTGGAATGCGTTGAGATAGGGGTGTGGGATGGATTTTTACACAAACTATCATCCCATTCAATCCCTAAGTGGTGTATTCCACTCAATGGAAAGTTAGAACCAACAAAGGGGATCATACCAATATTTTTTTTTTTCCATATTGGGTTCTTTTTCATGTCATTTTCCCATCCGTTATGCATTTAATGCTGATCATAATTTCTGTGGTTAGGATTTATAGCTCCACAAGGATGTTGCAGCAGCTCACACATTTGTTGTAGACTCATTTCCAGTTCAACTTTGAGAAGTAGTGTCTACAGATACTAGTTGCATAATATTATCTGAGGTTGTATCAAAGATGGGTGGGAACTATCCAGTCCATGTCTTAACATTGCCAACTGCATTTCCTCCATCTTTGATATCCCTACCTGGGAATTCGTCCAACAGCATCCCTTACCTTCAATGTAGGTCCCAAACAAGATTCAACAGAATAAGAGCTACATCCGCTGATGCCGGACCGGGAGAAACATCATCTGCTTCAGAAGAAAAGAATCCTCTAGCTGTTGTTTTAGACCTTCCTCGTGCTGTTTGGAGGCAAACACTACGTCCATTAAGTGATTTTGGGTTTGGTCGGAGGAGCATCTGGGAAGGTGGGGTTGGACTGCTTTTAGTTTCAAGTTCAGTTATACTTGCTCTTAGTTTGGCCTGGTTGAGGGGTTTCCAAATACGGTCCAAATTCAAGAAGTACACAGCAGTCTTTGAGTTTACTCAGGCTTGTGGTATATGCACTGGAACACCTGTAAGGATTAGAGGTGCAACTGTTGGCGATGTCATTCGTGTTAATCCTTCCTTAAAATGTATTGAAGCAATTGTTGAGGTGAGTTTCAGGACTATGATCTTATAAATTTTAAACCTTGTTACCATCCCCCTTTTTTACATGTCAATGTTGAAATTTTGCTGGGGCCTGGAATTCTATGTTCTGTGGAACTTGAAAGTTGTAATTTACAGATTGAAGATGATAAAACAGTCGTACCACGAAATTCACTGGTTGAAGTTAACCAGTCAGGTCTTCTCATGGAAACTATGATTGACATCACTCCTCGAGATCCCATTCCTACACCATCAGTTGGACCTCTTGACCCCAAATGTCCCAAAGAAGGTCTCATTGTGTGTGATCGAGAAAGGATCAAGGGATATGAAGGTGTTAGTTTGGATGCATTGGTTGGAATATTCACCCGCCTCGGACGAGATGTAGAGGAAATTGGGGTTGCTCATGCCTATTCATTGGCTGAAAGAGTTGCTTCTGTTGTTGAAGAAGCAAAACCCCTTCTTATAAAGGTGTGATGTAATCTTCTTATATTTTATTACTATTAATGCTCTAATTTCTGTGTCTTTAACAGTACAGGCATTCCTCTTGGAATTTTCGTTTTTATAGAGATTTGAATGATAAACTTGATGATCTTGCCCTTTTGCTTGAAATACTTGTTTTCCTTGTTTCTGCTTTGCCTGATAGAAAGATTTGGAATTTGGATTCTTGAGGTTCTTAGTACAAACACATTTTCTTTTTGAGTTTGTCTAAGATCTTTTGGCAACTAAAGGCTCCTTCTAATGTAAAGCTATTTGTTTGTTGTGACTAAATGTTGTTTCCTCTTGAAATAATTATATTACTCATACTCATTCTGATCCCATATCTTTGGCTTTGATTTAGTGATGTCTCAGATCAAAGCCATGGCTGATGATGTTCAACCTTTGTTGGCTGAAGTTCATGAGAATGATCTGTTGAAGGAGGCTGAGAATTTGACGCGGAGCCTTACTCAAGCCTCTGAAGATTTGAGGTTATAACTAAAGAAACCACTCTAGCACTTTTATCTCTGTTATGTCAAGCCCGCATACACATCCTTGTAGCACGTTATTACTAGTATATAAGATGCCAACTGTTGTGTCAACATTATATTCTTGTGAGAGATCTGGAATGAAGAGACGTGGAAGAAGGGGTGTTGGCAAGGATGAAGTTGGTTGTGGAATAAGAAAATAAGGTTTATTTGGGTTAGGTGATAGAGGTAAACAGGTGAGAATAGGGTAAAACGTACTCACTCAACACTTACAAACATCTAGACCCCTATTTAGAGACCTAGTACATATATTTCCAAACTACCCTTGACACGTATCCCTATTAGCACATGTCAATATACTCCCCACAACAAAAGATCCTTGTCCTCAAGGATCAGTACAAAAGAAGAAAGTCTCTGCTTTTTTGGGTTCCTGTGTGGCAGCTGTGACTTAGGAATGCTGCTTCTAGCTATCTGGATCATCTGCCCCTGTGATCAGGATTCAAATGCACCATGCTCTGGAACTTGGTTCAGATCGTGGTTCAAAGGAATAGGGATCACATTTAGTTACTATGGTTCTAGTGTGTGCTATATTTGATATAGAACTAGGTTTATGGTAGGAGCCTGCTCTGGGCTCACCTCAGTTTTGAGCACAATCCTTTCTTTTTGTAGAAATTGTGCGCAGTCAAGATTCTACACTAGTTGTGTAAAGATTGAAATTTCCTTTTGTTTGTTTGTCCGGCGCAAACACAAAGTGGACAAATTGATCTAAATTCCTGTTGTCTGTAACCTATATCTCATCATTCTCCTACCATATTCTATTTCCATCAAGATGCATAATACTTAAATGAATAACAGAGATATATTATTGGTATGAAATGAAGACACTCTTCACCCATGTTTATGCTGAATGGTATAAATATAATCATTTATCAGTCCCATGAGAACTCTAAGCTAATTCTAAAATCTTATTCTCTCTTATTTTTAGCCTGGAAAATGTGTTTTGACAACTAAGGTCTTGCTATATTTACGCAGAAGGGTAAACTCGTCCATCATGACCCCTGAGAACACTGAACTTATTCGCAAGTCTATTTACACTCTCATATTCACCCTGAAGAACGTTGAGGTAAGCCTGTAATTTGGAACCACTAATAAATTTAATTGATTACAAATGATTTGGCTAATTCTGTTCTCATTTTTGTTGCATTATTGCAGAATATTAGCTCTGATATATTGGGTTTCACTGGTGATGAGGCTACAAGAAGGAATTTGAAATTACTCATCAAGTCTCTCAGCAGGTTATTGTAAGGTCCAAGATAAATAAAATATGGTAGGTGATTTCTTTGCTATGCATTTCATCATCTGTGACATTGGAGTATTTCAAAGAACTTTGTACTCCTTTCTGTAGCTGGATATATGGTGCTACCACTCACTCAATTTATACTATTTAAAATGTCCAATTTCATAGGAATGCTCATGATCTTCAAGAATCGCGGATGATTTTGATAGAGGCAGCCCACTTGGCAATGTTTGCTCCATCTAGGAGACATGAAGGTGAATCTCAATGGCTTGTCTTTCCCCAAGATATAGATCAATGACTATTTACTTGCACCTGAGCATTTGGATTAATGCTTGGAAGTTGATTCTTGGCTATATTATTAAATGTCCTGTTGCCCCCCCACCAGTATTCACCCTTCTGTATCTTACTAGTTTTGTGAGTATTTTAGTTGATGTTTCCTTTTTGGAAGATTTTTTGTAATTGAATGTTCCTTGTTTTGTAATCCCTATTATGTAGGCAAGTGACTGCTTGTGTTTCATTCTACTTAAAGCTAATATTTTTGGTGAAAAACACATTAATTTAATATGTACAATCTAGTAATACACACGCATTGTGTTGTCAGATGAAGTTTTATTTTGTACTCCTTCCCTCCGGTCATAAATAAAAGATCCATTAAGGACTGGAGGTAGTGTGTTAGTTGTAAACGATACTTCTTGTCATGAAATGTAATATATGTGGTGGGGTTAGAAATGATGGACAAGATAGCTGGTGAACCATTTTCTTAGAATGACAAATGAGCTGGTCATGTTTACATTGTTTAATTAATCAAAGTATAAATTGACTTTTATTAATAATTTTAAAACTATAATTAAATCTATTTTATACTTGGCGGCCTCTGCCAACTTGAAATAATAGAATTGTAAGAAGTGTTTTGACTTCAAACAGCATTGCCAGACTTGAAAAAATTGTATTATAGGTCAAAGAAAGTTAAGTGCAAAATAAATTCAATCTTCTCAAAAATTAAAGGCCTTTGAATGTTTCTTAAAGAAATTAAGGAAAATACAAAAGCAAGTGCTAAAAGAAAAAGCACCTTGCACAATTGTGTTATATGTTTCGCATTTTGGAAGTATTACACCTTTCAAATATCTGAAGTTCTCTGTAGATAGGATTAATCCTATCATGGGTTCGTTACCAAAATTTTATGTACCACAATTGCAACATGCTATAATTTACACTCAGGTGGATTGTGAATGAATTAGTTTCATGTTCAATGCTTGCAAATCCGTAGTGACATTACAACATCAGGATGTTTTCTAAAAGAAAATGAACAAGTTTATTTCTTTCTTGCCCAACTAATTTTTGTAATACAAAAGACTAAACTCAAGATTAAGGTGAGCTTTAGTGTGCTTAAAATTGTTCAATTAAAACATACTTATAACTTGTTTGGAATAACTATTGGAGTTCTAAAATACAACTATTCAATCATGATTTACGGTATATGAGTTAAGTATGTAAGATGAGCTTTATTTTGATTTGTGTGAATAAGCACTTTTGAATAAAAGTGATCCCAAACAAGTTTTATCCTGATGAACACAATCAAGTAAAACTAGTTCTTGCATCAAGTGCTTTACAAGATCAAAAAGACCACCAAATCACAACAAAACTGCTGTCAGTATGAAGGCATCTGACTCAGTAACAGCATGATGGCATTGAGAGGATTCATGCTTCACAATATCAGGGTCAAAATGTTTCAAGAATTATCTAGCAGACGATACAGTTGGAATTCTTGTTGCTTAAAGTACCTTCGATCCTCATCATCCACAAGAACAAGATTCAGGAAATATTTCACACTGAACTTGTTATTGATGTTGCGGTAGGTAGGTGTCAGCTCGTACGGACTGAGGAACAACCTGACAGGAATTGATTCTCCTGTAAAAAGTATTATCCTCATTAGCATTCTCTAGGTTAAAACAAGGTATTAAAACTCGGATCGAGTATTGAACTAGTCGGGGTATTGGGTTAAGGGTCAGTGGGTCAGACCGGAACTAAACCGGAGTTAAACCGGTGAGAAATTAAATATTTTAGGCTTATTAATATGAAATTATAAGGAAAAATATTAAAAAATCAATTTTTTTTTAAAAAAAGTGAACCGGTTCGGTCTGGGTTCACCGGTTCTCGGGCCGGACCGGCCGGTGCGGCCCGGGTTCCAGAACCTTGGGTTAAAATGAGAAATAAAGTTCCAACAAATAGGTTATTATACTAAAGATCAGATGGTCCATGGTACAAACAAACATGTACAAAGTATATATAGGGAGAATTGTGACTTAGGTCCGAAGGACTACTAATGGTAAATACTTATTGTTCTACTTGTAAATTTGTGTTGTTTGAGTGGTAAATACTGTTAAATATCTTTAGTCATAAATTTATGTTTTGTGAGTGATAAATTTGAGAGCCTTCTTAATAATTAATTTGTGAATTTGATCCTAAAGTATGATTCTCCCATATATATAATACATTCATACTATATATGTTCCTCTATTATCAGTATTACAACTGGTGGTGTAAAACAGCTGCTCAAACTTAGCTTGCTTTGTCAAACAGTCTTGTATTTGATTTGTATAAATGTATATAAGCTTATACATATACGAGTTATGTGAGCTTTATAACTTTTCATAATATTTAAGAAAAATTAAAATTTATAATGTCAATATCAATATAATATATAAAATCTACAGCAAATCAAATTATTTACAAGTCTTGTTTAGTATAATCCATTTATATAGTTTTGTACCCTACATGATGGTTTATACAAAATTTATAAAATTACATATAATAATGGAATGTTTATATTAATTTTATTTTTAAACAAGATAAGCATCAAATTTTCAAGATTAGATTACATGTTTCATGTTATTCAGCTAAATGAAGTTTTTACTTTTTATACAAATAGGAAGTGGTGGGCCTCTAAACCTCTCGACATATGATCAGAACTTTCATGATTAAGGGTCAGGAATGTAATCCTTGTCGTCCTAATTTGTTCAGAAAACGAAGGTTCAACATAAGGTAACAAGCATGTGCCTTGTCCATATAAGCAAATCTCATGATAAGTAGTGGTGGAGAGATATCAAAACCAAGGTTCATGTTTCTTCATCACAAGCATCGTGCATATCAATACAATATGAATATTAGTATTTTATATGGAAAAACTATTAAGTGTAAATATGCTTACCTCGGACAGGAACACCATCCATCAACTCAAATTTTGCAAGGGTCTCAGTTTCCACATAAGTATTGGTCCCTGACCCAGTTGACTCTCTACGCCTTATCTCTAGCTCCATGTTTTTAATTTTGATTCGCACCAGGAGAAAATATATTTTGCCAATGATGACGTCCTTCAGATGGTACCTGTCATTTTTTGAATAACAAAAAATCGGAGTCACCTCTAACTTAGCATCACGAAAACATTCAAACATGCTATTTATGATGAGTTAATTAATTCTTACTTGCTTTTACTGTATTCAAACTCTATGTGCAAGCAATCTTCAATTCCTACTTCCATCTGAATGAAACATCAAAATGAAGAAAAAGATATTAAGAAATAGCATTTTTCTCCCAGAGTATATCAAATATATGAACTCATGCTTTAATTATAACTTAGAAAAACACAAAGCCGCAGCACTGTCCGCAAATTCCCTCCTATGAAAGGTTAGGACGAAGAAAATAGATATGGGTCAAAGAGGATTATATATATATATATATATATAAAGAGCATTAACAGATCATTTCGAGAAAGCACCCAAACCATAACTTATGGTGCATTCTCAGAGTGTTATCATGCAAAGGGATAGACTTGCTTTGGACAAAGAGACCTAAAAGATAAAGTTGCTAATAATTTCAAGAAGTTCCAAGACAAGCAAAATACATTCAGCGTAAATGAAAATGCCAATTCAAGAAGTTGCAGGCCATAGGCAAAAATACTTCCCAGTTCACTGTTTCATTTCCTGGCCAGACTCCTAGTTCGCTGTTAATTTTAAGCATAAGTAAAAATCTCACATTGTTACTTATCAAAAAAACAAAAAAAATCTCACATTGTTAATGTGTATAAAATTTGACCACCAAAGATATACATGAATAGATAATTTAATTATCCTAACCTTAATGCTATTATTGATTGCTGGAGCTGGACTATAGTTGCGAACCTGATGAAGAATCAAAGTAAAAAGTGGGTTACTTGGCATTCACTTTTTCTGCAATAACCAGAAAACATACATGTGAAAAAAAGAAACTTCAATAGTAATCACTCCAACAACAGAATATATAATCTTGTCATAGAAGGATGAAGCAAGATGAAGGACATTGGTAGCTCTGTACAACGACAATATAGATGATAAAATTGCAGGAAGTACAATCATGGTATTAGGTAATCATATAGCCTGTACTGTTGTTTTCTTTTGACAACTAGATTTCAGGTCCATGCATAGCAAAATGCTTAAGGAGCAAGCCGCATTGTTATGGCTTAGAGATGCTATTAATATATAAACATAGATGATTCAAATAACCAGTCATGAACAAGAGACATGACAAATAAATACAAGTAAAGCAATTAAGTTCATGAGAATAAATGAGACAATTATATAGGAAGGACTCTGCCAATTCTGATCATAAAGCAAATTTCTTCGGTACATACAGGCACAAAACTGCTTACCACAAAATCCAGGTACTCCACAATGTTGCTGACAAAATTTCGACTAATTGTCACCTTCAAAACGTACCTGCATGTTTTGCCAAAAAAGGGTTCATTTCTCCGGTTATCTTCATCTCTTTAACCTTTGATTGTTTTAAGAACTGTAATATGACAACTTCTTGAACCCCCTAACCCCTGAAGTATTAGATGCATTAAGATTGTCTCTTCCTTTTTGTTTTTGTGGCAAGACAAAGAAAAGAAGACCAAACAATGAGCTACAAGTTTAGCCAATTATTTACAGAAAAGTTGATGAGTAAAGAATGAGGAACTTTAATAAACTGCAATTTTGTAGCTGGTCATCCAAACTTTAACTCAATTTATGATTTAGAATCAATCCTCTTACTTTATAAACATCTAGCTCAGTCCCACCAAAGTGTGGAATGTTTTATCTAATCATATAAGAATGAAAGGTTCAATAAATGGGCCTTTTATACTATCAAAAAACCTAAAAGACGAGAAATTAGCTCTGTCAACTAACAGTAGAAATGTATGGCCAATTACGTGCACCCAGACATTAGTCACAATTAATTCTTGCTTAATGACTCGAGCATTCCAGTGAAGAGGTTCTTTTAACATGTTGTCGTAGTTTAATTCATCAAGTAGTCAGGAGTTTGAACCTTGCCAGTTTCTGTCATAACTATAAGGGAAAGCATAGTTTAATTTCCTCTTATTTCTGACCGCCAAAAGATAAACCAATTAAGCGGAAACGTGTTTGTATTGTCCAGTTTCTCATATTTACTAGATTTTATGTTATAAAGCAATAGAAATGCATGAGATTGTGTATTGCCATAGGGTTCATCCACCCTATTATACATGCAGCAATTTGTCGGTGTCAAAAATCTTGATAAATTGAAGTGGACTCATATTTGATAGCAAAAGGAACATTATAGGATCAAGTAACACAGTATTTAGTTAGGAGTAACCTGCACACGTAAGAATATAAAGGAACAGTCTGAGCTTGATTAAAATTACTTCACTTGCATTGGGATCTCTATAACTTCTCCAATAAGCTCATATCAGACATCATAAAAAATAAAATAGCTACCATGCACTCCCTCGATAGGACATTATTGTTTTGTGACAAGAAGACAAAGTTAAGGCACCATGAAGGAAACGAGGAGAAAATGAGAGAATTAGATTTACAAGAAATTCATCATTATTATCACCCAAAAAAAGAAAAGAAATTCATCATTATCAAAGAAGTTGGATAAATTTGTACCTAAGTCTTATGTTGACTCCATTGTATGATTCATATGGCATCTCAACAGTAGAGAACTCAAAAGGATATGTTTTCCTTTCATATAAATCCCCAGGAACATCAAGCTCACGTACTGCAATTAAAGATTGCGTGGAATAATCATACAAATTGTAAACGGTAAAAGGTAAAAAGGATAATGTTGGTCCCTAGCAGAGGGGTACGAGAGACACGAGAAGAAAAGGAATATAATTTTTGCAAGTTTACCCTAAAGAGGGAAGAAGGAAAAGATCTAAACCATAAAAGCTTCAACTTACCAAGTGATGTAAAATCATAAAAGTTGCCTCTGTCAAAATACAACTCTGCACGTGAGAGAAATGAAGCATCATAATAAATACAAAATAATAGAAAGTACTAAAGTTAAGTCTAAGTTAGAGGCCAACGTCAAGGAAGAATTCTATACTACATTAAAAAAACTCCAGTATAGAAAGATAATTTCAGAAATTAAAATTCAAGAATTAAACACTTTGAAAGTAATTTTGTATGTAGTTTCCACTAGTTCAGAATACAACCCTAAAGATTCAGGTCAAGCCTAAACAATTTACTAATTTCATTAAATTTAAAAACAAAGGAAAACTAGTTGAAATCCATGAAAATGCTTATTCAATGTATAGATTACTATCCTCCAGAGAAATAAAAGGAAGCACACCTATTTGACCAAGGAGCTCAATTTTAACACCATTATGTTCCACCTTCTTCCCATACAATGGTTCTATAATAACCTGTAGCCAAAGTCAAATCAAATGAGTTCCAATTGCCACATTCACCCAAACAAATTCCACCAAGCACTAAATATGGGTGGAAGAAAAGCAAAATTGTTGAGAATGGCATGCAAGGTACCTCTCCAACTATATTCTCCTGACTGTGAAAGAGAGGAACCATGACTGATTGGCCATTTTCCTTCCTTAGGGGAACCTAAAATATCAGAATTGCGAGAAAATGGAAATTATAATTTGAATTTCTTACAATTTTTCAACAAAACTGGAAGATATATAATCATATCCTATAGTTTGGAAGCTAAAAACACTTCTCACTTAATAGAAATAAGAAAAAAGATAGAAACAGGTGCAACAAAAAAAAATACTACAAAGAATGGGGGAGAAAAGGAAAAACCTAAAGATAGAGAAGTTAGAGGAGTCGTAGTCACTAGCTTTCAAGCTACATAATTTAGCCTGGTTCATATATCTTATTATGTCAATCAGGCAATAGGCGATTTGACAGAGCATTTAATATTATTTTCCTGTGATGTGTTGATCACATCAGGGCCCCTTTTATATACGAGCCAGGATTTGGAGGCATAGAGAACTTGAAGTTACAATATAGGGAAGATATATTTAGCCTGTGATGACATGTCTCTGGAGATTTGCCCAAGAGCAAGGACTTAAACTATCCATTGCGTCCAGAAGACGATGTCAATTCTTTCTTATTTATTTATTTGTAGAGAATGACATCAATTTTTCTCCATCAGAAGTGCAAGGGAAGAGAACTCAAATTAGGTGATTTAGGCCCCTTAAAGATCAAGAAGTGAGTAACTTCGTCTCTAAGAATTATTGTTAATGAGGCCTTTTACCTATTGATCTGAATGTCTAAAGAAACCTCACAAATCACAATGTTAGAGGTTCGGCTAAAAAAATCATGACGAATTGGAATTGATAGAAAATATCTATACCTTCTTGCGAGTTCCTCCATCAACCAATGAGATTAAAATTTGACACGGTGGTTTGAAAGCCCCAGCTAGGAAATTCTGATCAAGCAAAAATTCAAGTCGATAATCTATCTCGATAAATTATCAAAATAAAACAACCCAATCACATTCGCTTCCTTCAAGAACTCACCATGACTTTCCGGCCAAGCTCTGTATGAACAGCACCTTATCAAGCATGAAGCACTAATCATGAACAAATAATGCAAGAACTGAACTCAGCCCAGGTTGAGAAGAGAGAAATCGGTCACCTCGAGAAGAGAAATGGACATAGAAAATGCGGGAACGAGGCGTTCTGATTTGGTTGTTGATTATATAAAATTGAAAATGGAAATAATGTGAGAACTCAGATCATAAGCCACACCAGCCTCGACGCTCGAGTTTGAAGTTCTTCTCACCAAACTGTCAAACCTTAATGAACCGAGCCGGAACGCACGTTTCTTCCTTCCGTTTGGTTTTCTTTTTCTTTCTTTCTTTCTTTCTTTTTTTGTTATCCTCATAAAATTTAAAAAAAATTGTTCGGTAAAAAACTACAATTTATTATTATTATTATATATATATATATATCCATATATAATTAAAATATATAATAATCCATATTATTTTAAAATTATGAATATCAATAATAGTATTCCCCCGATCTTTAATATAAGATATATTTAAGAGTTGGTCATAGTCTTAAATATAAGACATAGTTTTTATATTTATTCATGTTTTCCTAATTTACTTCTATTAATGCTCTCTCAACAATAATAAATGAGAAGAGACCAGAGAATTAAGAAAGATAACTATGATGTTTTATAAAATATATGTTATATTAACTAATTTTACTAATTTTTTTAATCTAATCAAATTAAATAAATATTTTTATGTTAAGAATTGGAGGAGTGCTTATTTTACATTTTATCCGAGTACATGAGGACTCACGTTAATATTACTACCTCATTATGTAACTTTTTTAGCTTTTGTTTCTAAATATAATAGGTAGTTCAGAATTTCATGATATTTTAGAAAACATTCATCTTTAATAATTTATCCCCCAATCTTAATAATTGATCTTTTCAAAACCTTTTTTGATATTATTATCTTGTATTTGGTTTAGGATGAGTCGAGATCCAAAAGAATCTAATAGAGTCTTACACCATTAAACCGACTTTATGATCTTTTCAAAACAATCCCTATTTAATTATGAGCAAATTTGAAAAGGAAAAAAGTTCAAAGACAAATGTATGTTTTAGACAACTACGCACCTAGTCACCTACTATATTTAGCGACGAAAGGAGTACAAGATTACTACATACATTTTTTTAATGTTATATATATATATATAAGTAATTCAAAAAAATATTATTGCTCTGATATTCATCTATATATTATATAAAAAATTAACAAGTTATATTGTTTACAAGTAATTTCCAATACCACACTGGACCCTTTTTTTTTTTTTTTTTGAAAAGGGACAATTATGTTTACAAGTAACCTCTTTTTTTAGAGGAAGATGCATGATGCCATTGTGGCACTATACCACTAACAAAGAAAAACATTGTTATGATTGAAATAAGATCAAATTATTATAAAAATAAATAAATGAGACGAATCCTTAATATAGGATGAACTTTGTTGTTCAATTTCTTTATTAAAATGGGTTTTATATTAAGGACCGAAAGGAGTGTAGTAAAACCTATTAACCCCATGTATATATATAAACAAACACACACATATCAATAGGTGGGCATAACAAACCCACATGCAGCAACACAAAGTTTGTCCAACGATGTAAGATCTCATTAAATTCCTTTGGGTCAAAACTAAAGTAATTGGCTGCTCGAATCCTTGGTGATACGAACCAAAAATGACACTAGACACAAGTTAATAGTATAAGGAAAAACAAACTCGGGCAATATTTTTAGAGAAAAAGAACTTTAAATTTACAAAATTCTAAATCAGGTATTTCACAAAAAATGAATTGTAAATTGCTTATTAAATTTCTTCATTCCCTTATCAACTCTTGATAACAAACCTAATTTAGAATTTTACAATTTTAAAACTCTTTTTCTGTTTTTTTCCCTGTGTTTTTAAGGAAATAGGCTTGGTCTGTTTCCTACAAGTCAGGTTGTAAAGCTTGATTAAGACCAAGCCAATCACAAAGCAGGGCATGCCGCAGGCCACTAGATAAACTCCTAACCTGTTTCCACCCCAAAGCCATATTTAAACATTACAAGCAAGAGATGCAATATTCATGATCTTTTCCCAATGTAATCCACCACGTGAGAGTCTCTGAAAAGATTCTTGCTAAGTAAAAAATTAACAGTCCCTTGCCGTCATATATTTCCTTCAGGGCATCATCATGTAAAATATACATTTCTTTTTCCTCCATTGAACAAATTTACATGATTGTAGTGAGAAGGAAATGATATTTCATCAAAGCACCAAGTCAGGGTTCCATATACAAAGATCAAATGAGAGATTACAATTAGGAGTACAATTTTCCAAAGTCACTTGAACCATCCACTTAGTGCTCAATTCCTCCATAATGACTGACCATGTTGACACTCGCATTGTATGCCTTCCCATTAAAACTCATCAAACACCAATTCTTATAGGCAAATTTGTGTCACTTTTTAGTCCTGGGTTTGAAAATGTTTGCCTTGAAGTACTTGAGTTCCTCAATGCTTTCTCTGATATCATCCATGGCTCTGTGTTTGTTTTCCTTTGTAGGTGCTTTCCTCTGATCTGCATATAAATGGTATGCCTTTATAGAACAGCTCACAAGCAAGTGTATCAAAATATGCAAAAACATAAAAATAAAAATATTCCTTCTGATCCATTATTCCTTAACTTTGAGTTTCTTGTGACAAAAGTAGAAAATTTTAAACGCTTCAGTGTTAAATTTAGGTTGCACAAAAATACTCTAATTGCAAGTCTAAACCTAAAAGAAAAAAAGAAAAATAACCATATTCATAACACGGATCAATCCATTATCCAGGAGATGTATAACGATTTTAATCAATTTTGGCAAGAGACGGAATTAGAAGTTTAACCAACGTTACCAGCTGTTTCCCAAAAAACATTTCATTATTGACAATAACAATATAAATGCTCACCCTTCGGATACCAGCGAACGCAGAGTGCTTTAACACTACTAACATCAACAAGCACATGAGAGAAGAGAGCAGCTAATTCTGGCATATATTTCTGCACAAATATCAAGTTAAAACAGTAGAAAGAACAGTAAAACATAAGAACAATAGGAAAATGGGAGTTGACTAACAACTTTTTATTACCTTATATTAAACCATCATACCAAAAGAGTCATGACTGAGTTGGAGGAACGAGTTCAATAAGTTATTTCTTATATGTCAAAATGTGTGGGGAAGTACTATACATGGCAGTGCTAGAAATAATTCTTGGCATCATAGGACTGCAGCCAATGATCCAAACACTCCATAACCTATTTTCCCCAGTAAAATGCATGATTTTTATACACAGAATAATACTATATACATAATTATTATAATTACAGATTATCAAATATGATTACATTAAAAAAATTAACATCTGCCCAAAACAATTACCATCTATTTAAAAAATGTCAAAAACAGAATACCTTTAGAAACAGAAGATCCACATATATCGAATTTCCTGCTAGATGAGGTGTATATGAACCAACATTTCTTTTCACAAATTCAATAACCTGCAATATTTCAAGATATCACAAATTTTGTGATAAAGTAAAAACGGAAAAATTGGAAAAGAGAATTGATTGTTGCAATTGAAAAAATAACATTAAGTGGAAATTTAAATGTCATATTCTAAGTAAATAAATGATAAGAAAAAGGACATAGCTTTTCTGATGCTGTTAATGTAACAAGCCTTCATCAATAATAGAAATACAAGCAACAACCCCGTAAGACTTGGCACTAATATAATGGGCTTGATATATGAGATTTTAAATGCCAGCACGTAACATTTTATAAATGGCCAATTTAATGGACCTTGGATAAGTGCAGAATTTATTTTTGCCGTAGATCAATTATTCCCTCCATTTGAGCAAGAAATTGGAATTTAAGTCCACAATATGACTTGAAACTTTACATCAAAGTGAAGTTTCGTTTAATCCCCAAAAATTTTTTAGGTCCAATCACAATGAGGACCACCCAAGGCACAACCATTTGCACTGCATGTTCACCAGCATTTTATTGATTACTTGGTCTCCTCACAAATCCACTAAAAAAATTGTATGAATTAATTATTGGCAAATAAAAGATAATTTGCCCTTCATATAATGGAAGATGAGCCTTGTCGCAGCGGTAAGATTGCTGCCATGTGACTTGGAAGTCACGAGGTCAAATCCTGGAAACAGCCTCTCCATTGTGGGGGAAAGGCTGCATACATATATCCCTCCCCAGACCTGACCTGGTGGGAGCCTTGTGCACTGTGCCCTTCAAATAGTAACATTAACTCCATACTTGTATGCAATTATGCCAAAAAGAAATGTTAGGGGACTTGACAATTCCCTAATGGACGAGTTTGACTATTCCATCTATATATAGGAAGAAGCATATTCTTTCATGGTCATTGGCTATGCATGGAAATATAATTTCCATTCAATATTACAAGCGAACATGTTTTCATGAAAAGATAGCAAATTACAGGGTATAGTACAGTAACTACAAACCTGCTTTTCAGCTTCTCTTTCACTAATAGTGCTTTGCAGGACCTTCTCAGTTAACCCTTAATAAATAGTAAAAATCATTAGTAGAAATCCATCAAGCATATTCAGCAAAACAAAAACTGGAGGGGGGAGGGGAAATAAATATTAAGGAACCAGATATTGCATGTAGAACTTACCACTAGCAGCATGATGACTCTGACACCATTCTCCCATCTTATCCAAACACTCCTTAGTTTGACGGATGACCAAATCAGGACCCTAAATTGGCAGATATTTGTCATTCTTGAGTATGTTCCAACATGATCATCCATCATGGAATAGGTTTTTACTTATATATAACAAAAACGCATGATTTAATCAAATGAGACTACCACCTCATGTCTCTCCATGAAAGATTTACAAAAAGAAAAAAGGTTTCAGTCATTCCTCAAAAGAAGATAACATCTATGGATTCTATCAATTAGATTACCATTAGGTCTAATGGCACCGTTATTTACCCCTTCAATAGATGTTGAAGGCTAAGATTACAAGTTCAAACCTTGTTTATTTGACATTGATTGCGCCTTATTATAACAAGGCATGCAATTAATGTCCAACAAACAACGCTTGAAAAATCAGAGATAATATGCAATCCCCTAAGTTATGAATTAAGCAACTTTTTCTTACAAAAATTTTCAGAAGATAGGGAAGTCAAAGTCAAGAAAATTAGTGGCTGGAACCAGAAGTGAGTGAATTCTTATGAAAAATGCAGTGGTTAAATACGAAGAGTTAGAAAAACCAACATAGGCATACCATGCACGATCAAGTAACAAAGATACCTCTAATGTTTTGGTTAAATTCCCATCTGTTATTATACAAGCAATCTCCAGTATGCGATCCACTTCAATGTTCAAACCTATGCAGGAACAAAAGGATTGAATAACAAAAAGAGTATTATCGGGCTATATCTTAACTTAAGTTGAAGACAGATAGTAATACAACTGGCAACAAAAGAATACTAGGTGAAAATGATAGTTCCTTTGAAAATTATGCCAGCAAGGAGAGGGTCCTCAACCATGTTTCAAAAGTGGGTTTCTAACTTTTATATCGTGATACAGGAAAGACAGAACAAAGAAAGGCAGTGAATTCAAAGAATATTCTGACAAGCAGAATATACAAAATGAAAACTTATATACAATAAAAAATTAGAGAGGAAGAGATCAAATAAGGTTGAAGATTAATGTATATATGTGCTCAGATTCATAGTTTGAAGCTAACCACCCGATAGAGCTGATCTGATCAAACATATCCACAAAAGGAGGATCAGGAAGAAACACGCATAAGGCAAAGATGCTTTTGGTGACCAGAAAGTTGACTTTCAATTAATTGCTATTTTGGTGATATTAGCATACCTAGTTTACTTTAGTCATTGTAGGCTCGTATTTTGTAGCATGTTTATGTTGGGTCTTGTGCTGACCATTTTGTTCCTTCTGCCATGGTTATTTAGCCGTTAGATATTTTGAGAGGAGGACACCATGTTTTGAGTAGAGAGTGAATGATGAGGAGAGTGCTAGCCTCTCAAATTGCTGGGTCTGTATTTTGAAATATTGTTCAGGTTGTAACTTCCTTCCCCTATTGAGGAGGAAGGTTTCTATATTATTAATCAGCATCTGCATTATTCAGTGATATTATTGTGTTTATTCCCTGGTCTCTATCACCACCCACTTTTGTTTAGATCAAACTGCAGCTGGCAATGTTTGATTTGTTGGAAATCACAACATTAGTGATATCTCCAAGATCCTCTCCACCTTCCTATCCTTCTGTTGTCTGTTTTTTCTTACATACTTAATGTATCATGTTTGTTTGGGTGTTTTTCTCTTCTAATTCAAATTTCATAGAATTAGATTTAGATTTCGCTATGTTACTTATAATGATCTCCAAATATCTAGGCTAGCTGGGTAGGTTTGTTGCCGCAAAGCGGTATTTATAGACTACCATAAACAACAATAACCATAACAAGCCTTTTCCCACTATCATGATTCAGTAAAAGTTTGAAGAACTGAGAAAAAATTAATCTCAGCCAGTTTCATGAATACAAACGTTTGGCATCATTTGAATGCTGGGCGTGTGCTAAGAAAATCGAAGCGTATCTACTTGCACTTTAAAGAGATAAGGTGAAGGATGGAAAGACCAGGATTTTGGCAGCATATACTGTTTGTAGACATTTAAAACATCCATATGGAATATAAGGTTCAATTTGATGGAACCAATAGCTTGTGGGCCAGCATTTAAGTTTAAAGAGGAAAGAACACCCAACTACCAAGGAAGCTCTAGAAGGGATCATGTCTTTTTTTTTTTTTTTTTTGCATAAAAAGGCACAATGAGAAGGGGTCATGTCTTACGCAAGGAGATAGAATATGCAGGCCCATACAAGCATGAGAAGTAAGGTGGTGCAGGGGTAAAATAGAGAATATTTGGGATAAGGCGGCCAATGGAAGGTTAAGGCGCTCAGCAACATCCGGAGAAGGCCATTGGAGGAGGTCCTGATCTCTGTAAAGACTGCCATTTTTTATCTTTCTTTTTCTATTTTATAGCATGATTCTAGTTCTACTAGTGTAACCCCTGGCCTTTCTCTTCACTATTAAGCAGAAAAGACTCTAATTACAGTCTTAAATAAAATCAGAGTTCGAGAATTCTATAATTTACACAAAGTTGTTTGTGTCGTTCAACTAACATGAGGCATAATTAGATTTCTCTAGCCATCCAGCTCAAAATGATGGTTGATTACTTTGTTATGCATTTCTTTTTTTCAGGTATAGGTATGGAGACTGGTAAGATCTTATCTTATCCTGCCCTTTTGTATGCTATTAGTCAATCAATTTTCTTATGATATATATATTTAAAGGTATTGAGATAGTCCTTGAGCAATAAAGTGCTGACATGCCAATTCCATGCTCCAGCCGAGGCAACATCTCAATAAAGTGTTGATTCATTCTAGCGCATCATGTCCTTACTGAGTGCATGGTCAAGCTATCTTTATTAAGAAAAACACCTTTAGGTCATCAAGAATGAATATCTCTTGCTGTGTATCTAAATCACCAGAGGCAAAATATATATATATATATCTTGAATTTGTTAACACCACAGCAAGCAATTTCTAGTATTAAATGAAAAGACAGAACAAGCCAACAATAAGACACCATAGCAGAAGATATTTCTAATGTCTTTTTGCTCTCAACTGATTTAATTTCTAAGAAGAAGGATCATTTGTGTTCATTTTAATTCCACATAGATGTTGACCCATGTCATTGAATTTTACTAATCTAACACAGAAGTATTACAATGAGAAGTACCATGCTTTTCTGGTATAAAAACTTTATAATCTTGCAGTGCTCGAGGTTTGTAAAATATACCAACTAAACAGAAAGAGAGAAGTAGAAATGGGAAAAAATGTTTACTAAACTATATATAGGCATATCCCACATGCTTACCCGTCATTTCCAAGTCAATCCAAACAAGAGGCAGCTTGTATTCACTTGAAGGAGGCGCTATGCTTTGTCTGTTTTGTTTCTCACATCTACCTGCCTCAAGAAAGTGTCAGTTGGTTGTGTCCACTGAAGGAAAAAAAACACTAATGCTTTTCAACTAAGAATTATTTGCTCATGAATTTTTAAGACATTACAGTATACTAACAACATGGAGAATTATCAATTAACTATAGCGGATATCGGTATGAGCGACTTAATAATAGTAGGAAATAGTTACTAAAAAACAATAATATTAAATGACATAATAACAGATTGTTGCCATAATTAAACCAATAGGGGATACCCAAGAACAATTGATGGATCAGTGGAATTTCAAATTCTGAATTGACCCTGGTCTTGAAAATCTATAAATACGGCCTCTGAAGCCACAGTAAACACATGTAGTTCCTTCAGGCTTCATCTCTTAACTTAGGTTCTTAATTCTGTTACGTAAAACTTAAAAACAACAAACAAATAACCATAGGCCTTAGGCTAACAATCAATGACTATTTAACACAATCTTAAACTGCATTCTGACCATCAGTTCATAATCAACACATACAGTCCCACTGGCCAGCAATTACCTTGTTTACGATAATTATGAAGCTCAATTTCCTCAAGAACATGAATCTTTCAACCGTAACAAATATTCACATAAACTAACAAGCCCAAAAGTATGTCTGTCAATAGTAAATCCATTTCCTTCAAGCCAAATTGGCATTACCTAATGCATTCGATAACTTAGCAAACAACTAACACCAACAATCTAAAAGAACCCACTATCTTTCCGCTTTCTTTAAGAAGAACATATATTAATTGCTTCCAAATTTTCAACCAACTTCGTCAGCATAAAATCATCAAGAAAATATATTGGGTTGTCTCCAAAATAATTACAGTCGAATTCCAAAGAAAGTGCCAGCGGGGATTTCAAGAAAGAAGTGAAAATGAAGTAGGGTATGCAAAATCAGTGAAAATTTTGACAGGGGAGAAACCTGAAGCGCTGGTGCTCCCAGTGGCTGCAGAAGCAACAGAGGTGACGGTCACTTTACTATCATCGGCGTCCAGTTCTAACACCGAAAATCCGTTCGTCAGCGGCTCCATTTTTGCCAAGAGCGTTGGCGTTAAACTCAGTCTGCTTTTGGAGTTTTTTGGTTTTTTGGCCAACCTGCTTTTGAAGAATTGAAGTATTACTGAACTCTGATTCATGATCGTACAAATATAAATTTAGAAATCACCCAGTGTTTCCTGAGCGGGGCGGGTTACGGAGCTTTCATGGTGGGTATTAACCCGACCCGTGATTTTTTGTTTTTTCCAAAAAAAAAAAAAAAAATCCACCTATCTAACATCCAACATTTGAAAGTTATAACTTGTTAAGTTATAAGCAAATTATTAGTTTCCGTTTTCCTATTAAGCTTCCAGTAAAAAATATTTGAAAAACGCAATTCCTTCTTGTGATTTTCTTATTAAAACACCATTTGAACATTTTTGTCTCTGTTTGGATATTCTTAATAAAAAAAATAGATCAACTTTTTTATATACCCTTTTACTCGCTCAATTTGCTTTGGTGTTTTAGTTCTTTATCTGTTAAACTCTCTGGTCCGAATTTTCAAATCTTCCAACGCTGGATCTCAAGGAATCATTGCTGTCTTTACATGGAGATGGCTTGATATAATTTTGATCAAGGATATAATTATTTTTAAGACTTAAAACGTAAAGGGTTTTTGTTTCTCCCACCAAGTGAGTTTTTTGGAATTCAAATTTATATTTTTCTCTTTATGGGGAAAGATTGCTTACTGCCTCAACTAATAGATGTTGATACTAGTGCATTCTATTATTTTGTTTATAATTTATAAATATTATTGAGAGGAAAAGAAATATGGTACTCCCTCCGGTCCTAAATATAGGATATAGTTTGTAGGTAGTATTACATTGTCATCCAGCAGTAATTCTTGACATATACATGAAGAGGGTGGACTATTATACTGCACAAAAATAAACAAAGGAGGCAAGTTTTTTTGTAAAGCATGATTTGTTTCCAAGGTTATTATGTTCAGCATTTCCTATGGAGGAAGGCTGCTTCTAATAGCGCTCTTATTTTGGTCTTGAATGCTTTCAGGCTTGTCTGAGTTGGATCGTGAATTCAAATACATATTCAAACTCAAAAAAAAGGTGTTTTAGAAGTGTTTTTGTCTCAAGCAAATGTTCTTGTGACTTGGAGATGCAGATAGGTAAGTTTCAAATGTGATTCATCGGGATATAAAATCTCTCTCTAAGTTTTCTTAACTTCTATGCTAAAGTTGTAGCCTTAATAGATTCTAGGGTTAAGGTGCAAATTTATTAATGAAGTTTTGTCCGAGGAGCGTCTGGCATAAATATCCTTTAGAAGGGGCAAAAATACCAATGAACAATTAAGAAGGAGCAAAAATACCAATGAACAATTAAAAAGGGACATCCACCACAAAAACCGTTAAATCCGTACTAACGCCGTTAGGGGTTTTTTCCTCTTATAATTTAACGCCGTTAATACGGATTAACGGTTTTTGTGGTGAATGTCTCTTTTTAATTGTTCATTGGTATTTTTACCCCTTTCAAAAGATATTTGTACCAGACGCTCCTCGGACAAAACTTCGTTGGTAAATTTACACCTTAACCCTATATTCTACGTTTTATTATCTTTTAAAATTTTATCCTTTTTTACTCTTTAAGACTATAACTTAAATTTTCATACTATTCCTCTAGTCTTAATGTAAGACCTAATTTGAAGGTAAAGTTTAATCCTAAATGTAAAACCCTTATTTAATTTTAGAGAGATCACATCACATGTTTAAATTAAATAATTGATTTTACTTACTTAATTTTCTCAAATTAGATAAATAAATCTAGTCAAAAAGAAAATTACAGCGTGTAACTCTCGAAATTGTAACAGCATGTACTCTCGCACTGCAATAGATACGTTAAGCTTTAGAGAATCTGGTCAAAAAGGGCATTCACAGAAGACATAATTTAAAAAATAAATATTAAAAGAGTTCACCCATGGAATCATGAAAAGGTTCCTCTTGTCAATTTGGTAGTCGTTTAGCAAGCATGAATTTAAATTAAGGTAAAAGATCATTGCTGAGATAATAACTAAAGATAACCCATAGTGTTTCACTTTCATCGATCCATTTAATTTAAAATAGTGTTTTAACGCTAATTTATTAGTATTAAATTAAAATAGAGTTGTATAGAACAACAATACAAGTGAAAATGCAAGATACTAACAGCACCAAGTAATCATTATACAAAGAAAACAAAAAACTTACAAGCCATTGAACCTTTATCAAAACGCTGCCCACAAAGACTACAAACAATATTTTGGTTCTCAAACTTCCCAATTTGACAAAATGGCGATGCAGGTTGGGGCAGCAGAGAAGGTCATTCACTGGGTGATTCTTTAAGAATAGAGAAGTTACAACACACCAGCTTAACGTATCTATTGCAGACGCTAAGAAAAACAACATATAAACACAAAATCTAAATTCAAAAAGGAAAAAGTATATGAATAAAAAAAGAATTAACCCCGGAGAAGAGTCTCGATGGCCTCGAACAGAAGACCTGACATTTCAGGGTTGGGAGTCTTGGCTGCACATTTCACCCCAGGATTTCCAACCACTGTGGTGAGTTCAATCAAGAATGGTATGCCACTGGGGATTTTTGTTGAGAAGTAAAAGACATCCTGGTTTGCATTCTTGCGTTTTGCGATAAAGAACAAGTTTGATGCAGCCAGATGTTCCAGTGTTGCTTCCACACTGCCAATCACTAGGTTGGAGAAGTCCTTGGACACCTCATTTGAATCCGGAAGAGATCTCCATGTCTGCATCAGATTTCATGATCAGGTTTCTATTTATACATGCAAGTCAAAATCATTGGAACTCATATTGTTCGGTTCTCCCCTTCAATGCTACGGCAATAATTGTCCCAAATCTAAGTCTAGTACTTGGGCGACCTCAAGGACACTTCATCTAACCATCTACTGAGCGAAAATTTTTGAACATTTAATGGAATTCGTCTGACTCGTAGTTATAATAAATTATCCAAGGGAACAAATTGGAAATTCAACACATTAGTTGTATAGCTTGGTTAGATCTTGAGCACATATATTGCATGGAACCTGAGGCTAACAAGGCAGCTTGCAATGATTTTCTTAAATGGAAACATGTTATTTTTGAAAAAAAAATTGAAACAAGTATACCTCTAGAAAAGTAGCACGTTCCATTTTTCCATCCTCAGTAAAGAACGTGTGCAGGGAGATTTTGTCACTAAAATACCACACAGGTTGTTGATTGTTTTTTACAGCAACCTGCAAAAGTGAACTAGGAGGACCTTGGGACATGTTCTGGAACATAACCATAGGTAACAGTGTCCTTGCAGATGTTCCAGGTTGCAACAGTGGAACCTGATAGAAAATAAGCCATTTATTAGAACTTAAGGTGATGGGCACATCCCACTCCAAGTTAAAAGGTAAAACCATTAACATCAGAAACCTGAAGGGGTCCTGCAGCTGCAAGACCAAACGTGTTCTTGTTGAATTGTATCATAAATCCATCAAGTGGAACCTGAGAGTTGTTCTCAAATAGCAAACTGTAAAATACTTGTCCATCTCTTCTTGTCAGCTGTGCACTGATTTGTAAACCTTGACCAGTTGAAGCAGGTAGCAAAACAGGCAATGGAGGCCTGCAATCAGGGCAGAGGACCTAGTTAAGTTCGATTTCATAACAACCAGAGTAAGCAATGAAGGTTTAAGCAATTTCTAGGGCACTGATATTTTATTGTCTTCTCTTTCCCATCTTCAAGAGTAATACTTTGATATTTAATAATTACCAGAGCTGTAAATAGCTAATAGATCACAATATCAAGTACTTTATAACTTGCAACAGAATTACAAGGACTCTTTAATCACATAGCAAGAGCACGCCATGATTAAAACGAAAAGCATATAGTGGGAATTGACTTCAAAATAATACAAATCATTAAACATAATGATCTCTTTTTTCTTACCCAGTAGGAGTAACTGGTTGATCAAGAGGTACGATGGAATTGTTATCCATGCCCATCAAATCACCAAGTAAATCTGGCACAGGTGCAGCCGGAGGAGAAGTTGCCACAGGTGCAGAAGATGCAGGTGCTTGCCTGGCAGCAGATGGTGAAGCAGGGCCATCAGTAGGATGTGACTCAGAATATCCCACTTCACTTCCCTCAGGATAGTCTTCATCTTCAGTTCTTTGGGCTGATGAGACCACGCGGGTTACAAATGCTTCGGGGGGCTTGTGATACACAGAAGACAGTGTAGCAATGTTGGCCAGAAGTTCATCAAGAAGAGACGAATCAAGCTGGTTTGAATCATCAGTTATCACAGGCTTCTCAGCTAACACAACATCCTTAGCTGCCTGAGGAAGGGAAGTCCATCAATTGCAAAGAGTGAGAACACCACTAATGTCAATCATTAATTTTAGCCGCATACTAAGCAAATTAAACAGGACTGAATGGCAAACAAATAGGTTCTCCACAAGAAGCCACCAGTTAACAAGCTGTAGCTCCCCTATAACTAAACTCCAAATGCTCAGATGTTTCAGTGGTAACAAGATCCTGATTAAATACAAGTCTTTTTGAGAAATTAGTGTGATTTGCTATGGTTTTGAACATAAAAGGATTATTTCTGAGAAAGTTTGGGAATTGAATTGATAGGGTGGTCATTTTTTATGAGTGGAATCTTGGGCAATGCAGAACTCTTATGATGCCTTCAGCATTAGGAGATGTATGTACAGGTATCCTCAGGTTTCAAAGAATTAGATAAGCAAGTGAGGAATTTTTCATCTAGTCAAACAATTGTCTAGTGGTCAACCAGACCAGAACATGACGCCATCTAAGACAGTGCATCTCAGTTCCAGTCAAGTGCAAGGGCCATGCATGTTTTGGATCAGTCTGATGTAAAGAATTTAGTCCCTCTTTCATTATCAAATTTTGCCAGGCCCCCTACTCCTTTCTATCAGTTAGTAAGCACATTCAAAGAGCAGCCCTTGAGATTTTATCATCTCATTATTTTGAAAAGAATCATAACAACTAAGCGGATGCAGATGAGCGAAAATGCAAAGCAAGAGATTAAATTTCAAACTCAAGAAATCAAACCTCTGGATCAGTTGATAGGAGACGCCAATATATGTATGCACGATCTCGCAAGTCAGGATTATCTGTCTCCACAGTTGCATTGTTCAAAACAACCTGCGAATGTGAACATTTAAGTGACAGTTGGCATGGTAAGATTTGGAGAATGTACAAACAACATTTATACTGGGAAAAACAAAGAGCCCTTTATTTTATTTTTATTTTTACTTTATTACCACAAAGACAACACTAAGATCAAGACACATTTGCCTTTTAGATTTCATTCTTCTAGCAGTTGTTTTAGATGTAATCTTAAATATCTGCTCTTCCTGTGCCTGAATCTATCTTGTTTGTAAGAAGTTATATCTTATTTTAAGAATAAATAAACAATGCCATTTTTTTTCCAGATCGAATTCTTCTGGCAGTTCTTCCAGATAAAATCTCAAAGATGCACCTCTGAAATAACGTCAAGATCTTTCTTTCAGATAATAATATAGTAATTAAAAGTATACAGGCACATATCTATACACGGACAATAGCCTATATCTGTGACAAGAAGCCATGAACATAAAACAGGAGGTGCAAAGACATTCAGTTTAAGATGGGGGAAAACAGATTTTGCAAACACATGCATTATATTAGGCAGAACCTGAATCATCTGCTGAGGACCCTCAGTTGGCTTCTTAAGGAAAAGTTTAACAGTAGCAGTCAGCAATTGTAATTGGACTTGTGCAGGCTCTTCCGGGAAACTTTCCAAAAAACTTTCAAGAAGCTCATCAGCATTGTCAATTCTTTCTGCATATTCACCAATTATCCAAATCATCGATGCCTGTACACACAAGCAAGGGGATAAGAAGATAAGCATGCATAATAATGAACCATAAAAATGACAGAGATTGCCAGGGAAGTAGTACCTTGGCCTCAGGCTCATCCAAGGTATCCAAGCTCTCACAAAGTGTAGCAATAATGGACTCATATCTGAAAGGAAGATCGAAGATTGAAGTACAAAAGTAATCAGTAATCACCAACTGTGCAAGCCTCTGTTCTAGATAAATGCAGAAAAATGAAGATAGCATTACGTATTGGGGTATCTTCTAAAGATATCTTTGATGACAATGATTGCCTCTTGAACCACATAATTTACTTTTATCTTGATCAACTCAAGCAAAACACTAATGCATCGTTCAGCTGCTCTCTCTAATTTGATGGCACAACGACCAATTGCCCGAACAGCCTTTCTAACAAAATCTACATCGACTTCTGTAGCATATTCCTTAAATTCCAATAAAACCTGCAGGCATTTCAAAGGAAAGGGCAAAACATATCAAAACTAATCCTATGGTAGATATATTAGATGATGTGAAGCTGCACACTCCAAAGACTTCACATGGAAAAAATGTTCTACAGAATTAAATGGCTTAACCACAGGGTAACAGTTCAAATCTGGACCACATGAATGAAGTTATATACAGGTCTATGGCATGTAACAGGATAAATTATCACCGCATCTACAGTAAATGACATTTTGCAAATCGTCAGAGGAAATAAAGATTTACCAAAACCAGAAGAAGGAAGAAGAAAGGAAAAATATAAACTGACAACACCACCATGTGAAGTTTACCTGATCTATATTTCGGTCAGAAGCAAGTTTAATCATAATTTCTAACTTCTCCATTTTCACATAGATTGGGTCATTGTACTTGCAGAAAAACACCTGCACATAGAATAAAAACTCCATAATGAATGGGGAAACCCTTGATCAAATCTTTAAGGGGGAAAAAAAAACTCCATAATGGAGTCAAGTCAAGGGTATGAAGAAGTGGTGAGTTTAGAATATTATGTTTAAATCACCTTTATTTCATGAGCAAGAATTGTTGGTCTTCTTTGTACTATGAGATTGATGTTTCGCAGGGCAACATATTGTATCTCAGGTTCTGCAGACAGTAGAGTCACAAGAGGGGGAGCCATCTTTTTGCAAAGATTCCGAACCACATCCGTACTGGAGATAAGCTCCATTTGTTGAAGGATCATCTGCAAAGCATTTAGCTTCACTTAGCAAACCGTATAAAATGTAAACTCTGAGATATCAGCGTCAACACATAGCAACAAGATAACAAGTTACAGAAAAAAAATCACCTTAACAGCTGATAGTACAACTGCACAATTGGCATGCTGCAACCGTGGGGTAACCCGTTCTACTATGTTCTCTGCCTCACGAGCATCAGCTGCCTTATATCGAGAAAGAGCATCCAATATGAAAACTTGGCCCCACCTGGCATGTTAAGTAAAAACAAGTTGTGTTAGATAATCGAACCAATATTTGGTCGCTGATGTCATCATTATTACACATCATCCATGGGGGCAAGAAGAAATCCTCATGTATAGAAAATTTAAAAGAAAACAAGAAGCTTAAGTGACTTAAAAACACAACAAAGTTGTCCAAATGGGTTATTCCATAAGAAGTAGAAGGCTGACAACGCAAATATAAAAGACCTATTAATTCTAAACATGTAAATTCATAAGAAGGTTAACTATAATCTAGTACCTAAGGAAAATGAACAAATATAAAATTAAAAAAGCATAATGGTTATAAATCAAATGTAATGTTCCCCTACGAAGCCAAAATGCTAAGAATTTGCATTAAAACTCATAGCAAAAGAACTTCTATTTGCAACTAGATAAAAACTATAAGAGCAGAACTTACTCAGTACATTCATTTAAAGCAGTGAGGAGCTTGGAGAGTGTGTGACTAGTGATCTCAAATATGGGTTTACTACTATTTTCCTGTATTTCAGCGAGTGCTGCAACAGCGTTGGCCACAACCATTGGATTATTATCAGATATCAAATCCTTCAAGGAGTCCAAGAAACCTCGATCCTCAACTAACTCTGCATTAATGTCATAAAGTTTGGCAACACAAATAGCTGCTGTCTTACGGACATATGGATCATCATCCTGTTAAATTATAATATCAAATTATGGGGTTAAAAAAAGGGGGGCAAAATCTGCATTGCTATCAACATTATATGAAAACACAATAACAGAAACATGAAAATGTACACAGTACAGTGCAATTACTTTTAGGCATCTTTGAAGGGGATCACATAGATACTCAGTAATTTTATCAACACGTATGCATCCCATTGTCCGCACAGCCAAAGCACGAATTAGAGGATTTGGATCTTGTGAATCCTGTAAAGCATTGATTAATAAAATAAAAGAAGATATAAGTTCACAGCTACAGATTAATTCTAACAGGGGGATGGGTGCGAAAAATTCAATTCAATTCAATTCAAGAGCTATAACTTGTGATTTCAGATTAAAATTCGGAGTCTATAAAGCAGGCTAAAATTGATTCAAAATACCCCAAAGCAAAGGAGTCACTGTCTCAAAAATCAAAAGAGCATCCTCTACTAAGATTCCCTTCCCCCTTTCCTTTTCCTTTTCTCCAAGAATGGCGGCAGTGCCCTGATGCCAGAGGCGCTAAAGTATGGGAAAAGGTTCCTTGCATGAGTAAAAATTAAGGTAGAAGAAAATAAGGGAAAAAAGATATGGTGAGGGATGACTAAAAATGACCATTGCATGACCCCCAAGAAAATGATAGAAGAAAGAATGAACATATAAATTTAAGTAACAAAGAAAAGGTCCTAACTAAAGGAAACTTCACTGAGTCATCAATAGGCAATGACCCCTTTTGGCGCATTACCTTGGAGCCTTTGACTCAACTTGCTGTTATAATGAATAGTGTACACTGTGTAGAAGAATGATTCTTGGGGAAACGGGATACATTGCAGTAGAATTGCAGAATCAATATGTGCATGCTTAGCCTTTAAACTTAAGAACCAAAGTTGCATGCAAAGCTCATAAAGGAATGGGGTAATTGATAGCTAAGCATAACACCATAACCAACAGTTAACAATCATGAAGAACAAAATAGGAAACATTGGTCATTCCAGGCTTTACCTTCACAAATGTATTCACTGCAAGTATTGCTAGGTCAGGCTGACTTTTTGCATAATTAATCAGATATAAGTAGACCAGCTTTTTTAACTCCAAATTTTCTGTTTGCATGCAATTTACCACATCTGTAAACAATGATGAAACATCCTTCCCGACAGTCATAGCAGCAATCACTTTTTTTACAGCATCTTTCCTTTTATCCTGCAAAGCATGTCAGAAATGTTAAGGCTCGCACGCTTTCCAATTTACAATGTCAACCAGCAGTAAGCGGGGCCAGCATAACATACTAAAAAGGCAACAAAGAGAAGACCCATAAAACAAGCAAATCCCAAAGCTCGCATTTGAGACCTAAAATCTAACTTCCCTTAAACGAAGGGCTAGTAGTACAAATTCTCCCAGAAACACAGACAAATGTAGCAATGCCTTCCATTGGTGAGAAAGCATTACAGGGGCAGTTGAAGCAATAAATTTTGGCGAGCCTAAAACATATCTTAAGACTTGTATCTAAATCAAATTCATCTAAATCTGGATCTTAGTAGCATAATTGTTTACCAGTCGACCATGCCCACGATATTTATAACAAAGAATCGAGCTTGACAAACTTGAACGTGCAATTTACTTCAAATCCAACTCATTCTCAACCGAAAAACAAAACAATCAGTAAAAAACCCTAAGCAACCCAAATAGCATCGCAGAGAGGTCAAAGAAAAATAACCAGATCATTCATGAAACACCAAGTATTACAATAATAAGAAGTATTTCAACGTGGATCCAGAAATCACAGGACTCGATATAACAGAACAACAACCCAGAACTGAAAATCGCAAGGGATCTGCGACTTGCGAACAAGGAATTAACTGTAGACACAACGGATCCGAAAAATCGTAGAAATGAGAAAATGCAGAGAGAAACCTTGTACTGGGAATTGAGCTCCTCTTTAAGCTCAGGGATTTCACCCTTCTTGGTGGTGGAGAAGTACTTAGAATCGTTCCTACTCATCTCGCTGAATTTTGTTCGAGTCAGGCCACCCTCTTCTTCGTCTTCTTCTTCCCCTGCGAGATCAGTACCGAGAACGGGAGATGTGAAAGATTTGCTGGTTCCAGGAATTGATTTTAGGCTAAGACCAATGAGAGGCAGTCAGCAAACGCCGTCGTTTTGGTTAGCTTGTGAGCCTACACCCTGCCGGAGGGGCTCTTGTTTAGACCACGAACGCAACAGTTACATCTTACATGTTATAGGAAAACAAACCAGACGAATTCACTCTTACATGTTCAATGCATTTTTATTCAATTTAATCATAATCAAAATAAGTATATTTTAAAATATTAATATAAAATTTTATTATCGATTAATGATAATACAAAAAGTGTATATATTTTAGTTTTATTAAGAATAAGTATCTTAAGTAATGATGTACATTCTACTATTAATTTCAGCCTTTTGGTTTTAACCAAATTTTTTTTCTAACAACCAAACATCAAGTATATAAAAATGGAATCCAAAATTGAAAATACCAAAATGAATTTTGTTTTGGGTTGGATTTGCTCACCCTAATCTTAAGTATATAAAGCTAAATACACCCTCTTTCGGCCTTATAAAATATATTTACCTAATTTGATTGGATTAAAGAGATTAGTTAATATGTTATATATTTTCTAAAACACCCAAATCTTCCTTAATTCATTCATTTTCTCAAAATAAAATGTCCAAAATGAAAAAATCCTAAACCTTAAAACACCTTAGTTATCTTTCTTATTTTTCTTATTTCCTTATCTTCTTGATAATTGTTAAAGAATACCACTGGGGGTAAATTAGATAAAGATTGATAAATATGAAAACTATGTCTTATATCTAGGATCAAGATCAACTCTCCAAATATGCCTTATATAAAGAATAGGAGGAAGTATATGATTTTAAAAAATAAAATAAGTTAGATTTTATTTGAAATCCAAATGAATACTTATATAATTATATTTTAGGGAAAAAGATAAAAAAATATCACTTGAACTTTTAAATATAAGTTAGTGATTTTTTTACTAAAATGAGTAGTCAATTTCCCAAATTCAGTCAATACTTTTATTTTTGTAAACAACAAAACTGATTTAAAATTTTCAAATTCAAATGGTATTTTTATTTTATTTTTTCCTATATTTTAATTTAATTTGGGCCTGGTGGGAAGAGCTAGGCCAATAAATACTGATTAAAATGGTCCAAGTTCAAATCCATGGGACTAAGTTAAGAAAAACATCTTTTGAGCCCAGACTTCAGTTTTCAAAAAAGGACCAATTAGATATTCAATGGATATTTTAGGCGAAAAACAAAACCAGACACTCAAAGTTCATTCGGTTTAACCTCTTTGCAAGCATGTAATAGTAATCAAGATTGCTTTGCTAAAAAAAACTGTGTTTGGCTGCTTTTAGTTTGATAACCAGACGGATTATACTACACGCGATGTACGGGCCCTTCTATTAGAAGTGCCTTCTGTTAGAAAAGGAAATATGAATGATTTATAAATTTGAAATATAATTTTAGTCAATTATTACAAATGGTTAAAAATAAAAAAGTAAAAGAAATGTGATACAAGTTAATAAAAGCCATGTACGTTATTTATTAGCACTTGTAATTCATTCTAGAGATGGAAATAAATGTGTTGGAGTTTGGAAGATGTTTGGATATTTTAAAAATACGTGAATTTTTTTTTTTTATAATGTGGTTGAATGAACATTTAATATCCTTGGTTGTAAACTTACACATAATTTGTCATAAGACTACAAAATGTTTAATCCTTTATTCCATTATCAACATATCTTCTTTGTATACAAAAAAACATATCTTCTTTCATTAACTCTTGAAATTAAGTGAATTTTCGGGGATGAAGATAATCTAAGATATGTACTAAATTGAGCCAATCATAATGATGTTAATGAAGAACGAATTTCGGACATGAATAGATTATTATATATATATTCGGAGCAAGCTAATCGTTTAAAAAACCAAGCTAAAAGATTTATTCCTGAATTGTAATTAATTATCTAAAAGAACAAAACTTGCAAAAGAATTAATTGACCTATGTGAAATTGTGGAAAGAATGGAAGCCCCTCATACTCATAAGAGAATATTAAAGTTTTTTAGTGAGTGTTTAGTAATTACCCAAACCTAGGTTTGTACAACCCAAGATAAAATTCTTCTCATACGTTTACCTCGTAAATCGTAAAAGCTATTCTCAAAAATTAACAAAATCATTTCTCACTCTCCATTCACTATCACAATCGCTTGTTTCGAATTTCGAAATCCCACACCTCGCTCTTGTAGCGGCAAAGACAATATGTGAGAGAATGGGTAAAATATGGGACTTGTGAAAGCATTAGTGCAAATTTTTAATCCATAAATAACTTTAAGGGCCTATTTGATATGAGGGATTTGGAGGGAAGATGAGGGAAAAGAAAATTTTTATAAGTTTAATTTAAAAAATTTGAAGAAATAAGGTTGTAAAATTTTAATAAAGAGAAGATGTAAAATACAAGAGTAAGAAAAATTAATTAAAATATTTCAACCCCACTTTTTAACTTTTTGTAAACTTGACTCAAAAAATACTTCCTTCCGCTCACATCTCCTCCGGTCCCCTTATACCAAACAACCCTTAAGAGAAAATTCATTTAAAATAGTCAAGTCCAAATTCTTTTTTTTTTTTTTGCCCAAAGTCAAATCCAAAATCAAGGCACTAAAATCAACAAATCCTATTTTCATACAAATAGTGTGGAGGGTGGACAACTCACATTAACCAATCAAGAAGTAGCTAGCAAATTATAAAATATTTGAAATTGAAGAAATCTGAAAGTCAATTTGAAATTGAAATTGAAGTGATTAAATTCAATTTAATATTTGAAACAGTAAACCAAAGAAGCATTTAATGCATGAAATTTACTACAAAGAAGAAACAAATTGAACAGAATTAGCTATTGAATGTAACAAAAAAATTAGCAAATAAAGTGACACTAAAATGGAGGAAGAGGATACTATCATTTTCCTCTTTCTTATTATTTTCTCATAATGCCATTTTCATCATTAGATCATGAAATAGATTGTTTAAATTTAATATTTTCTCAAATTATTATTATATTTTATAAATTTCTAAAATTAAAATATGTGTATTTTTTTTGTATTGTAGTTATGAATTGCATATATCAGATTTTAAGAGTTTAAGTTTATTTATTTATGCTTATAGTAATAATTTTATAGAAGATTGAATTTGAACCACTTTTTTTTTTTTTTTTTATCTAAAAGTTGATATAAAATTATGGGAAGAAAATGAGAAAGGAAAATATGAGAAACCTAAATGGAAAGACTTGAATACATGTTTTCCCTCTAATCTTGATACTTCTACCCATATTAAACTTATAGTAATGATGATACAATTTTAAAATAATTAATTAAATAATGAATATGATGAAATTAGAAATATATTAAACAATGAGTTCGAAAAAGGCCACTAAAATTTCGAAGCATAATTGAATGGGATCTAAATATGCAAAGACATTACTACCCTTTTAAATATGAAGCATATAATATATAATTCGGGAAAAAGAGAAGTATATAATATATAAAATTAAATTTTAAAAAATATTACGAAATATTAGGAAATGAGGAAAATTTGATAATTAAATTGAAGAATCTGAAGTGATTCAAATTTCAAATTTGAAAGAATAAACTAAAGAAACATTTAACACAGAGAGATAATCACAAAAAAGGAAAAATGAACAAAATCAACAAATAGGAATGAACATGTTGATGATGTGGACAATACACTTGTACCAATCAAGAAGAAGCTAGCACTATTATATATATATATATATATATATATATATATATAAGAGATCTAGCAATGGTACATGTGGATAAGCCAGGGGTTCAAATAGTTATTTGATCTTGGACATAAGTTAAGCCAGGGTTGCAAACATGTTGTTTTGCCTTGGACAGTGTGCACACAACACGAGTTTATATCTTACATGACATGGAACATTGTATATTTATTATTGCATTTTATATGTTTGATTGCGTATTACTACTGAGATTTGTTCGAATCTTACTTTTTTGTTCAAACTGAAAAATCGTACAACTAAGGCTAGAGGCTCGAAGGGCAAGGCAATGGCTACCGGTGAATAGAGTCCCAGTGCAAACCAAATCCACTATAGTTATCTAGGCTTGTACTTTTGTTTCTTTTAGAACCATTGTACATTTGTAAATATTTTTCAAACCCTGTGGGGGACTCTCTTGTATTGTAAACAGTATCTAATGTCAGTATGTTTCTGCTATTTCTGTATGCCTTAGGGAACTGCACGCTTAATACTCTGCGAATATCAAAATGTTGAGAGGTTTGACACTTTGGACCTTCTTCATGACAACAAACCCCTTCCCCAGTGCTCTTTTCTCTTGAGCCATCTAATCATTCGGAGCAAAAATAGATTGGCAGAGGGGGCAAGACAATTGAATTAATCACATTCTAATTAGAGTCGCTTAACTTTACAAATTATAAATTAAGTTATATAGCACAATTAAGGATTTAAAAATCCACTTACTATTATAAATATGTATCATAAGGAGCTAAGCCAAGCCAATGCCTTCTGCGACTCCTGACTCATTTTACTATTCAAATGAACAGTGCTGGCATGTCTTGGGCTTCGTGTGACAGCTCAGCAGCTTCATTGGCCTCATAGTATGTGTTACTCCTGACTCATCTTAAATGCCTATTCTAAGTTCCCTCCTTATGGACTGTGGGCAAACATTCTGTCCGGTTTTGTTGCTGTATTGCTGTTTTAATTTGTTCTATGTGGGCCTGGTCATTAATGATCTACCTATATAAATACCTCGATAGTGCTACTTTTTATTCATCTATTAAACCGTTGGCATCTCTTTTCAATTTTCCTCCTGTGCTCACAATCTGCTGCTTTCATCTTCCATGGCTGAACCTCACAGTCACCTTGACAACATCTCCCCGGGGTCAACTTCATGGAGGATATTGGTTAAGGTGGATTACTCATTCCCCCGGACGGACTATGACTTGTATGAGGTGGATTTTGGATACCCTAAAGTGGTTCTGTCCATTGATCTAATTGTCTTTGATGAGAAGGTAGGTTTTATAATATGTCATGAATGTAATGTTCATATGAGTGTAATATTTCTTTAATGAACATCATACAAACCTTCTCCTTCATATGAGTTTTTAATATTTATTTAATCTTTCTAAACGCAGGGTTCACCGATGCTTATGCGCCTTGGTATTGATGAGGTGATTGACTGTTTTGGAAATGTTTTGAGCCTAGGTGGAGTGTTTTATGTGAGGAACTTTATTGTGGCAGAGGGTGGTCAAAACATTCATGAAAAGCACCATATCATGGTTCTTCCAGATACAAATGTTAAGGAGTTCATCATTGATGCTCCTGAACATGGGTTCAAGATCTTGGATGTGATTGATATTCGAAGGGGTTGGGTGCCTCCCTTATGTGTCACAGGTGTTTTTAACTGTAGTGTGTTATTAAAAAACAATGAGAAGTTGTGCTTATTCAATAGATTGAATTAAGTCATTATTTCTTCAATGTAGATGTTTGTGGGATTGTTTCTTCTCCTGTTACATTTGCTTGGAAGCGAGTACAAGGCTTATTAATCGTGTGCTAACTTTTGAGCTTTATGATAGGCAGTTGAGTGCTTATATTATAATGTGTTTGCTTATTAGTAGTCCACATTATAGGATATGTGATTTGGACACTGAGCTAAAGTTTTATGTTTTCCCATCAGCATAAATAGGTTTTCAGTTTGTCTGATTGGTGACTCTGCAGACCGTGCATGGATGCAGTATGCATGTTTCAAGAAAATGGTGAACCTAGTGTTGATTGTGCAGTTTGGTTTGGTTAGAAAGGAAGGAGGTATGGTAAACCTAGCAATTGATCTTTTAAGAATATGCCTATTTGCTTTAAAACATATAATTTTTCACATTATGATACGATGGATGTATTTTTTGGATAGATGAGTTCACAATCGAAAGCTTCAATTATGCAACTAGGGTGTTTTGGAATCCAACTTTCAATGACATTGTGCCTATCAAGAAGGAATTACTGGCAAGAGCTGGGAGGGTTTGAGGACATTTGAATCTTATGTGACTATGGTCGTTTTGAAGTAGGCTGTTTCGGATTATCTTAGGTGGATATAGGATTTTACAATAGGCTTCTTATTAGTTTGGTGTATGGTGTGGTCGTTGTTTGTTGTTAATTTTGGTGAACATTTTGGATATGTAATGGGGTCACTTATTGAGGTTTGAATTGTCTAATATGAAGTCTACTTTTCTGGGTTAAGTATGATTTCAAGTTAGTGTGCTTTTTAAGATAAATTCAGTAAGATGTGAAGTACTTTACAAACCAGATCCATGGGCAAAGATTATAACTTTAATTAGTCAGTTTGTGGATTGCCTTGTAAGTGTGTACACGTGAAATTTGGCTAATACAAGTTTAGTATGCCAAGTACTAAATAAAGAAAGTGAATAGATATGGAAGTTAAGCATCAAGTGAAGAAGAGAGTACTGTGTCTGGCAAAAAAAAAACTGAACAGAGTACTGTGAGCATGATTAAAATATAAGAGAGGCTTATTAATGTCATATTCCAACGAGTTACACATACTATAACCAAGTGTCAATATTAAATGATGTGAGCATGATAAAAACATAAGAGAGGCTTATTAATGTCACATTCTAGCGCCCTTCACATACTAGAACTTAATGTGAATATAGTGAAGTAATCATGGTTAAAACATATATTATCTCATTTTGCAGCTCAGGAAGTTTCCACTTAACAATTTCCTTTTTTCAAGCTGATTGAAACAAAACACAGTATGTTCTGATTATGATAGGGAAGGTATGATTTGAAGCACTAATCAGTGTTAATTTTATATTTATGACTATTTATGATATTATTAGAGGACAAAATTAGGAAGAAGGTTTTAAGGAGATGAGTTTGAAAGTTTAGTGTACTACATGTAAAATACATGTGAAAGTTCATTTTCAGTCAGCCTGAAACAATAAATACTCATGGAACCAAGTTAGTTTTTTTGCCACATAAGGAATGTTAGCTGTGCGTGATGTAGTTTTCAATTAATCCTAGAAGAATGTGGTGAAGAGGTACTAACTATTTGTATAGGTCAGTGGCAGAGTCGCTAACCTTTCTGTATTATAGAAAACTTTTTTGTGTTGTGCCTTTGGCGGCTGGGAGAGTCTATCAGATGTTATTGCCTATTAAATGGAGCACCAACAATTTTTTTTTATACAGCCACGCATTATCATATTTGGTATTTTTTAATGTGAAGAGGAGTTGTTATCCAATTTGTAATATGTTTGACCATTGTCTTTTTTGATTAAAGGAAACTTTTGTGTTTGGAGCCAGGCGGCATTAATGAGTTGTTGTTGAATATCTTTATCTTCCCTAGAAGATCAATGTAATGCAGATTTTGGTGTAAATGATAAAAGTTTAGGTTGATATGACCTCAAGCTATCTTTCCTTAACTGGCCAAGGGGAGTTATTATCTATTTTATAATCTGTTTGACCATTGTCATCTCTTACACAGAGGAAGCATTGTGTTTGGAGCAGGCTGCATTAATGAGCTGTTATTGAAGATCTTTATCTTCCCCAGAAGATCAATGGTACCTGATGTAATGTAGATTGTGGTGTGATTGCAGGGATTGTATTGACCTTACACAGAAAGGTAATTTGAAGAAGCAAACATATTTTCTATAGTTAGGAGTATTACCTCATTTATTGGTTTAGTTGGGTGATAACCATGATTTAAAGTTCAAATGAATCAATGGTGTTTTTGTAGATCTTGAATGTTCCATGCTCATTCAGTGACATAATTGAAGTTCGGATAAAAACAAAAAATGGATATCATCATGGAGAACTATAGATTGTGGGTGCTTTAGATGTGTTTCAATTTCCTTTTTATTTCAGTGGATAAGTATTGAAGTTATATTTTGTGGTTGTTTTAGGTGGGTAAGTCTTGTGAAACAAAGAGTTTGGTTCCATCAAGACGATTGCAGTGTTGCTATGTAAATTTCTTCACGTCATTGTTGAAGATTTGATTTGAAACATAGGAGATCTAAGCATATCTTGTGTGAAGTACTGAGATCGGTTGTGACATGTATGATGTAATGTGGTGTTGACGTCTATTGGTGAGAATATTTGTCTTTTGGATAGTTGTTTCTTTCATAAGATTAATGTTGGCAGTGCTTTTATTGTAACCTGCCAGATGGGACCCATTGATATCAAGGGGATTAGAATATCTTTTGTCATCAAGATCTAGATTTTTAAGTGTGGTGATTTGAACGGTAGGTGTTACCCAAGGTGTAAGCTGTGTAACCGTTGTGTATTTTAACAGAGTGCATAAAGTGTAGTACCAACTACCAAAGTCAGTTTTTCATTGTGTTCAGTTAATGAGTTGTTTATCTTATCCATAATACAATGGTTAAAAAACACATGATGCAATTAGGTGGCAAAAGACTAATTTAATGATGCAATTTAGTTGTAGGCCAATATCATGAATCATGACATACTAAATAGCCAAAGTTAAGTAATGATTTATAGAAGAGGATAACAATCAAGGAGCATACGAATGTTAACTCATAATAAGTAACAACATCTATTGACATCCAAAAGCAACATATAGCAAAATATTATAACATATTCCAAGTTAATTAATTAATTAGCGAGTTGGTCCTGCATTAGTTGGTTATTGAAATTATAAAGTTCTGTACCATTTAAAACTGGATCAATCTGGGTACATCACAGAGGTTTTGACATGTAGGCCTTAATATATCAAGTCAGTCAAGTTTTATTTAGCAATATGTCCTCATGCCTGTTGTATTTTTTATTTATTTCAAGGATTTTTATTATCAAGTTGGCCGTTTTCGCCTATGTGCAGTTGCATTATCAACATCTTATAGATTCTTTTAGGGGCTCGGTGATAGACAAGACATGATTACATGGGAAATCAAGTTTTATGTTTGAAGGATATGATAACATGTTGGTTTTTCAATGTGTTTCGTGTAGGTAACCATTGGGTTTTTCTATGTACTGTATTGGTTTTCCTGATGTTGGGAATATGTTTTGCGAATGCGGCAGTTCATACAGTGGGTTTTCACATGTTTGAGGTTGATTTTTAGAAACATATCTGTGGGTCTGAGTTGTTCATCATGCCAAGTGGTGTATGACAGAGCTGAAAAATGATATCAAAACACATTGGAAGGAACAACTCAGCAGCCTAAAACATTTGGGTGTCTTTTGAACTTTTTTTTCCCGCCAAAGTTTTATGTCTTGATGTCCAGGTAGTTGGTTTCTATAAATTCAGATACAAATTTCGTGTTGTAGTCACTTAAGCTATCTGTCCTTAACTCACCTTGAAAAAAAGTCATTACCAATATCTTTCCAATGGCCTTATGCAATATGTCCATGCTGAGGAACATAGATGACTCCACTGATAGGTGGAAGGTGATTGTAAGGGTGATAAGGCGCTGGAATGTGTACCAGAAGGACCAACCTAATGAGCTGTTTTGTATCTCAATGTTGCTGGTGGATGCTGAAGGGGGCAGGATCCAAGCATCCATTATGAACAAGGGATTATTTAATCTTTTTGATAATCAGCTTTGTGAAGGGAAGGTATATTTCATGGCTAATTTTGTGGTATTTGACAACACAAAGGAGTACAAGGCTACTAACCATCCTTACAAGATAATCATGGGTAGTCAGACATTCCTTATCAAATGCAATCATACCAAAATACTCATACATGTTCTACCCAATAGGTGAAATTGTTGAGCTGAAGCAGAAGAGTTCTGTCGATTATCTTATAGGTAATCATGTGTTTGATTAACTCTGTCTTTTTTTTTGTAGGCTTATATTTTTCATGGAGGCTATAATGTGATTTTTTTTTGTGATCCATGTATGTAGATTGTATTGGTTTCGTTACTTCAGTGGGAGCTCTTGAACAATATCATGTTAATAATGAGATCAGGAACAAGATACAGTTGACTATAGCTGATGAGATGTTTGTGTCTTGAAAGTCTCACTAATTTTAGTTTCCTACTTTCTCTACTGTTTTTTTGTTGATTTTTTTCTTTATTTTCATGTAGGGGGATTATTGTGCCTTGTGTTTTCTATGATGAATGTGCTGTCAATGTAACCCCCTGCCGTAATTATATCCAAAATACGCAATAAAGTGAAATAGAGACCAATAAGAACAAAACTACATTTTACAAACCCATATACCAGACGGGGTTTTCACAAATGCCTTTCGAAATCATTCATAACCTGGTCTCACATTCACATTCCGAATACAATTACTAGACGAAGATAAATCACATTCAATATATATCAGAGTGCACAACTTAATCATCCCGGCAATCCCGGGTACATACCTTCGCTAAAGATACACAGGGTACAATTGCCCATTACAGTTCTTCAAATGGGGATTACACAATCTCATCTCGGAGGAGTCCTAGCCGCTCCTTCCATGAGCCACTTGCCCTGTCTAAATTGTTGGTAGGGGAGAGTGAGATTCGAGAGAATCTCAGTAGGAAACAGATACCATAATGCATGCATGATAGATGCTAGGTGTATGACATGTTAGCTTTATCTAGATGCATACCCCATAATGATATTTCTGCATGCTCAATGTTTCATACAACAAGACTATGGCCACAGCAAAAACAGAAACAGAGCTTCATTTATTCAAATATGTCTACACAATCAAGTAAAGCAATCACATACATCACTACACAAGCAAAGATATCGAATACATGCAAGTAAGGTAAGTCCCCTACCTCCAGTCTTTTCTCCTCGATTTGCGTGCCAGCAACTCGGGGCTTCACATTCGGTCCTACAATGTCAAATGTACTATTTAGACACTTCCATAGTGTTTCTGGGGGTTATATGAGGCTATATTGAAAATTTACTAAAATGCCCCCGAGGACCCAGCCCGGCCCCGCCGTACCCGGTCCGGCTGTACTTTTCTTGAAATTTTGACATGGGCTATTCTAACATATTTTCGCCCAAAGAATCCATTTCCGGACTCGGAATTATCAAATTCAATGTCAAATTACGAAATTGCCCTTGGCAGCCCTACTTTTAGGGTTTTAGGGGCGTTTCCGTAATTATGCTTTCTCGGCCTTTTCCGAAAAAGTGCCCAACTGTAACCCCACCTAATTTTCGCTCTTGAACTCAATGGAATCATCAAATCATTGAAAATCCAACTCTAAGACCCATTTATAGTCCAGACCGAAATATATGGGTTTTTCGGGAAAAATCGGGGTTTTGCGATTTCGGCTCCGTAAACGCGTTCTTTTCTACTCCTAACCACTTTATTGACTATTCCATTAGGTTATAACTACCATTTAGTATCAATTTGGGCAGCATAACAGCCCCACACACCCATTTTCCATTTTTGAAACCAATGACAATCCGGCGAAATTTCACCAATTAAATTGTCCACAGCAGCCAGAATAGTCAATACACAAGAGTTTGGAAGTTACCTCAAGCTCCCACTAGCTTTTCCTTCTTGTGGCTGAAAACCCTAACTTCAAAGCACCAAAAGAGGAGCTTCCAAACCTTAAAGAACATAAAGGAGTAGCTTAGGATCGGAGTTATACGCGTTAGGAGCTAGATCGTCGGAGAAATCGACTTACCTTATGAGATTTCTTCCTCTTTCTCTCTCTAAAGATCCCATATGCTCTCTCTCTATTTCAGCTGTTCTCAGCATCAGAAATAAGGAGGAAGAAGGGAAAAAACCGTTTAATAACATATCTTATGATGATGTCATCTTTTATTGAGATGATGTTATAATTACCATTTTCGGATTTTCTGGCAGATTTTCTGCCCAAACTTTGAAAAATCATAACTAATTCTAGAAATATTGAAATGAGGTGATTCCAAAGTCAAATGAAAGGTATTTAAGTCCTCTTTATAGGAAAAATATTACCAATACTAGAAATCACCACAAAATTCCAGAATTACACAAATGTCATCACTGCCCCAAAACAGAGTCCATTTTCGACCTCAAACTTTGGACAGTCATATCCCCTAGTTCCCAATATGAAATGGCACAAATTATATGTCCATTTTGAAGCTTTGGATGTGAACTTTAAGACTGGAAAGTTTCATAATTTTCTGACATCATTTGCCTATTAAAAACGTCCACACGAGAAGACTGCCCAGACAGAATTCACACTGGACAACATTTCTAGTTTTGCAACCAATGTGTCCAATCCAATTTAAATCAATTCCAATAATTAAATACCACAACATGACACCATTTCCATCACAATACCCCATTCAATTATTCCCTCTATTCTAAGTTAATTTGGATGTTAATCCACAATTGAACTCAAATACAGGGTTTTGGCGTTGCTCATAACACAAGCGACTACAATCCACTTTATATTCTCTAAAAGGGTTCATTAATCACTAACCACGTAGACTTTTGTAGTCATTAACCCCTAATCACAATTTGGGATCTTGCTAAACCGGGGCTTAGCAATCCACTAATCTCAGGCTTATTCTCTAGCCTCGAGTATCAAAATTTGGGGTATTACAGTCAATGTATGCATGCATGATTTTATAGGATAGAGGAGCCAATTGTGATTCTCATTTAGCTCTATAGGGTTGGTTTTGGTGAAGATGGTAAGGTTGTTGTGTTTTGTTACTTGGGTGGAATGCAAATTTAAAACTATCACATTTCTGACCGGTTATGTTTTTCTTTTTATTCTTAGGAACACCTGAGATTTGTAGTTCATTCAATGCCACCAAGGTGTCATTTAACCTTAAGTTCCCTGAAGTTAAGCATTTTATTGAGCGGCAGGCATTTTTATGATTTCAATGCAGTTTGTGTGCTTTTTTATTTCTGTTCTGATCTGTATGTTTGTTGTATGGTCTGCCAGTGCTAAGAGTCTTCCATCACCTACTATTAGCACTATATCAGCATCAGCTCCAAGCCAGTCTGCAAATATATCTGCAAGTAGCCTAATTTGTTCTTACCCTTTGATCACCATTGCTGAGATACCAGAGAAGGCTAGGGTGAGCAACATTTTTTGTTGTTGTATATCTGAACCTACCATACACGTGGATAATTTTTTTATTTTCATGTTTCAGGAAGACTACTTTCTCATTGAGTGTTTAATTGTGAAAGTAGACACTAGGCATGGATGGTACTATGATGGATGTGCTAGGTGTGGGAGTAAGGCAAAAGTTTTAGGAGGGAAGCTGTCATGCAGTGCCAAGATGTGCAAGGGGAAAGAGTTTGTTGTGGAACCAAAGTAAGCTCAGCGGCTTTGGTAGTGTATGTTGCATATTTGAGTATGCTTTTGGTTCATGTTTTTTATTTGGTTATGTTGTATCTCTTGCCTAGGATGAAAGTGCACTATACTATTAAAGATCCTTCTGGGAAGGCTTCTATGGTTTTTTTTGATAAACTTGCTGTCCAGTATATAGGGAAGACTGGTGCTAAGATGAAGTCAGAGCTTGAAAAGGTTGTGACTTAATGAGCTTGGTTATTTTTTTTTGTTTTCGAGAAGATATGTGCTTACCACTGTTTTTTGTATTCAAAAAGGAAAATCAAGGTTATGATTTCCCAGATGAGCTTGACATTCTGGTTGGGAAGAGGCTGCTTCTCAAGTTGAGGCTTAACAAGTACAACAAGGAGTACCCTAATTCAAGTATCTCAGTGTCTTCTTATACTGAGATGGCAGATCTTATGAATGACTTTGACGAGGTACTAAGAATAAGGACTAAGGGTTTTACATGTGAGGCTTAATTGTTAGGAGTTTCTTCATTATGTTGCGTTTGAATAATTTAATTTGTAGTTGCTAATTTTTAGTTTTTTTGTGTATACGTATTTTAATAAAGGCTGCATACCCAGAAGTTAATGTGACAGAGGAGGTTTTTTTTGTGGAGTCATACATAATTGTTCATGGGTTAACATAATGTGATGCTTAATCTCCATTTTATTTTATTTGTTGCAGGCACCTATATTTGAGATTATTGGTGATGAGGATGTTGAGGACACTACTCAGACCGAGCCATCTGCTATGATGTCCCAGGACAATATACATGATATTAATGGATTGGATGATATGGCTATTTCTAGCATTATACCTAATGTTGTCAACAAAGCCAAAAGAAAGACTTCTACAAAGAAAGCTGGTGGTAAGAAGGACAAATCTGTGATAGCTTTAAACAATTCACCAGTAAAGAAATACGTGAAGGTGCCCAAGGCCATCAAGCACGAGAAGAATTGATGATGGTTGTCTCTAGTTGTTGGTTGTTTGTCTATTTCATCATGTTTGTGATTTTGTTATTTAAGTAATGACTAGGCATGAGGGTGCTATTATGTATGTGGCAGTCCTTTATAGTTGGAACTTTAGTTATGGTGTTTATTCCCTTTTGGTATATGTATTGTAGTCTAAGCACTGGATCTGTGTGGAAGGTAACGTTTTGTGTTTTGCTACATTATATGTGGCAGGTCCATATGGATCCAATGCCTTTAATGCTAACGAAGTTTGGACTATGTTTGATGTTATGTGTAGCGGTATTTTTGAATGTCAAGGTTGTGTGTGCTTGTGTTGATGAAATCTTTATTTGTTTGATTTTTCTTGATATTCTTAAGAACGAAGGCCAGTAGAACATATATAGATGATGTGCTAGGTAAGAAACCATTTCTTCTAAACTATTCAATAAACCTATGAATTTTACGATAATATGGCAGCAAAGGTTACTTATAACTTCTAGTCATAAAAGAACTAAAATGCTAAGTTGCAGCACTTATACAATTGGACTATACAGAAACGACGTAGTTCACAGCAAAAGTTCAAAATGGAAAGCACAAGAAATGCATGGCAAATACTACAATGGAACAACAAGCTCAGCTCTAAGTAGCACAAATCAAAAGAGCTTATGGATATGATATCTCTGGAAAATTCAGCAATCATAGAAGTAACAATTGCAATGATTTTAGAACTTGACATTGAAAGAGAAATCAAGTTTAAAACAATTAAACAATCATATAAGAGAAATCAAGTTTAAAACAATTAAACAATCATATCATAGCACAAAACCATTAGCAATGACGCCATTTGATGAAGCATGTCATTTCGCCACTCAATGAGTGCTAGAACTACTCATATAGATAGTGATAACCAACCTAAGTCATTTTCACAATAGTGTCAATAGTACAATGATTCAATTATGTTAAGCTTCACAAGTTAAGTTCTCAGCAAGCAAGTTGGACTAATTATCTAATTTCTATAAACTACATTAAACTAATTCACAATTATAGAAGTTACTAATTGTCTTATGCTCTTTATCCTAGGAGAAGTTTACCTCTCATCATTATTGCACTTAAGATATGACCATATTCTCTCAACCTTTTTATCAAATTAATCATTCAATCTTACCAAAACAGATAAATCAAATAGCCTCAATACATCAAGCATGAATCACATAATATAGACATGAAAGAAAGATATATTTTCTGTTAGAGTTTTATTGATATTTAAAAAATGTTAAAAACAAGAGGAAATGCATGTGAAAATAAGAATACTAAATAAAGAATACTCAAAGTGGTAGTCAGGCAAAGTGGAAAACATATATAACATGTTGTAATATTTAATTACGAGGTTCACAAGGAGTATGTTAATTATATATTTGGACCACAATATATATATGGCTTAATTATGGGATATATTGCTTTATCACTGTTTTATTTGTTTAATCCTGTTTTTATAAATAAATAGTCACAATTGGACTGAAATAGTCAGTGTGAGAATACCTCAATCTGGCAGTACTTCGTAGAATGTAAAACATGCCTCTTTTAGTACCTTGGTTTGAGCATGTTCAATTATTTATCCATTGGATTAGTATGTAATATCTAATGTGCAAGACGATGAGATCATGGGAGGAGGAACTTGGACTCAATACTTATTTCCTTTTTTAGTAGTAAGATGTTAAACATATTTGGGTGACAACTCATTTTTTGTGTGCTACGCAAAGTTTTATTGATAGGAGTTTGAACATGGAGGTTGGGGTAGCAGTATTATATCCCATTGTTGTCCATGTAATATCTTATGGGTAAAGCTTTGTCTCTGTGGGATGAGGATTCTTTTCTTATTTACTTTAAGGAAGGGTCAACCCAAGTCTTTTTGTGGTTTTCTATTTGCTGTGGTGCATTTACAACCTTGTGAGAAGTTGTTGTTTTATTATGATTTGGGTTTAGTGGACATTCGATGGCAATTAATGAGATGAAGAGGAAATCCTGTGACGCATATTCTCTGAGTCATGGGAAACAGTCAAGTACTCCAACAAATAATGGGAGAAGAAGTTCTATTGAACAGGTGTTTGGTAAGTGCTTCGGTTGGGTATTTATGAAATCCTGCTATTAGCTGTATTGGTTCAGTATTAGTTTAATGCTTCATGGCATTTACAGCAAGTATTGTGTGTGGTCATGTGTTCATTTTTTGATTCCATTAATGTTCAAGTTGAGCCAGGTCACCAAACTCAAGCAATGGGAAGGATTTGCTCAGTTGGCACCCGCTTAAGTGGGGGACAACAGAATAGCATGATACAAAATGTGACTAGTGGTTCAGAAGCAAGTTGTAAATGTAAAGGGAGAAGGTGTGCACTGAAAGACATAAGTAACATTGCAACAAACTTGGAGTCCAAGTTCTCTTCATACACTGCACCTGGTATGTTACAGCAATAAAATTTATTACATTTTAGTACAAGGTAGTGGTATAATTGTTGCTGTCATTTATGGTATAGTTCTAGGTTGTCAGGCTTCTTATTAATATGTAATAGATTTTCTTTTTTAAAAAAACATATTCAAGTGAGTTGGACTTTAGAAACAGCATTGTTAGGCACCGTAATACCCGTTTTCGTGCGTTTGAGAACTATGACCCAAATAAGGTCCAATTATCAAGGGATTTTGAGGTTGGAGGAGAAGATGTTAGTGTTCTTGATGTACCTGATACAAGGAACTGCCATTTTTATGTCAGAGGTTCGATGCCTAGTTAGAAAGCTGGAGTGGATAATTTGCTCTGTAAAGGTTTTGAAGGAAGCAGTGTCATGCGTAATGATTCATCAGGTTGGTGGTTTGTTTTTTGTAAAGAATGTAACTGGAATTAATGTTTTGAATCCAGATGCCATTTAATTTTCAATTATGCATTTTAAAATTATAAAGATACTATTGAGTTGAAGCTTATCTGTCATGTTTTGCCATGTACATCATGAAACTTGTCCAAAAAAATAGGGGCTGGGTCATCGAAGGATATAACAATTTCAATTGGTGAAACAAGTAATAATGTGCCAAAGAAACTATCTTCGATTACAAGGCAACAAGATTCAATTACTGCAGCTGCTAATAGTAAGTGGTACTTTGAAGCATTCTGATATTGCAGTACCTAGACTCATAGGTGTTTGCTATGTTAAACGATTAGGTTTTGTTGAGTTCTAATCATCACGTATTACCCAAATAGGGACTGGAGACCTGATTTGTTTCAGTGAACAGTATTTTTAGGTTTTTATGAACTCTGGATTCGTCTCTAGATCATATAGAGTATCAGTGCTTAGCAGGAATTTAGGAAATGGACACATGATTTATTTCTGAATACATTTCAATAGAAATAGCCACTAGGCACCAAATCACTTAGTCATGTCAAACATTTGATCATTCGTAATTGTAAGTTGGATACCCAATATATGAATCTAAATAATGTTTGGCAACATTTTGTTTAACTAACCTCGGTAGGAATTGTAATATCCCAATTTTTTATTAAGGGCTAATCATGATTATTGTGGATAATTATGGATTTAATTGGAATTATTATGTGTTTTATGGCAATATTAATTAATATGTCATAATTAGTGAAAAAAATTGGAAAAATGGAAGTATTGGCCATGAGTTGGTAACTAAGGGAGAAATTAATTACTAACTAAGAGAAAATGAGATGTGTGATTAAAATGACTAATGGAGGGATTAAAGTAGCTAATTGGTGACTTATTTTGGGTAAGCCAATAGCAATTTGACATGTGGCAAAAGTGGGTAAAGAGAGAATATGTGTAAAAGTTAATGAGGGAGTATTTTATTTGGTTTCTCTCTCTCTTCCTCACCTCTCTTTTCGCTGAAGGCATGGAGGGAGTATCATTATTTTCATTTCTTCACTCCATCTCTCTCTCATTCTCTCTCATTCGGTCATAGTGGAAGGAAAAGGGAAAGATAAAGCTTGAGAAAAGGCAAGGAAAATGATCTCCTTTGCTTAAACTCACTTCATTAATGTTGATCCTTGGAGTGAGAGCTTCATTTTGGTGTGTATTGTGTGCCTATTGGTGGTGATTTCAAGAATCATGAAAATCTGATTGTTGGAGAATTAAAGAGTGTCTTTGGAAAAGTGAAAGAGGTAAGTGACACCAATCTTTCTATCTATGTTTCATGTCATTTAAAGTAGTTTGTAATTTCTGGAAATTTTGGCTTGAATCCGAAAATGAGTGCCACTGTTCATTTGGTATGTTTTTGGCATAAGAATAGTATCTTAGAATGAGTTTAGGATAGATAGATTGATTGGTGATTGAAATGTTAAGATTAGTGGTTTTGGGATTTTGGGGTTCAATGTTGATTCAAATCAAAGCATGATAATGGAGTAGGATTTTGGTAATTCTGATTATTCCTTTGGATTCCTTGGGTGTTTTTGTGTGGGAGTAGCTTTGGTTTGGTATTTGGGTTCATTTGGATCACTTGGTATAAATTCTGGAAGTGCTGTCATACCTTCTGCGTTTTCTGGTTTCTGATAATCATGCTCGAGTGAGAGTGAGTGTGCTCGAGTAAAGGAAGAACATCACTCGAGTGAGGGAGGATCATGCTCGAGTACTGTGTGTATTTTCCCTTCTGGCCTTTAGTTCTCATGTCGCACTTTCGGGCGAGAGGCAAGAGTGTTGCCTCACTTGCAAGTGTTGAGGTTTCTCACTCAAGTGAGGTCTTCTTCACTTGAGTGATCCTTTTCTGTGAAAGTTCTTATGCTTTCGGGCAAACACTTTATGTCCTCACTTCCTAGCACTTGAGGTGCTGTTCGCACCAATGCTCGAGTGAGGGCTTTTGTGCTCGAGTGTCTGTACCAATGCTCGGGTGAGACCATTTTCACTCGAGGTGCAGCAGTGAAAAATCAGTTTTTGTGCTTCCAAAAGGGGATCTTTGGGATAGTTCTTCCTACCCTTTAGGAGTTTTGTTAGGGGTATTTAATAACTCTAAAAGAGCAATAATGATAACCAATTAAGTATTATGAAGTGAATTAAGTCTTGGAATAGAGTATAACTCTTCATCCCTAATTGTGAATATAGGATTTGACATTTGTCCTACTCGGGAGAGACCGACACTAGGACACGCACGGAAGGATCAAGGTAGTGACTCTTCTCTCATATTGTGTATGATGTTTTGGTATGCATAACTTATCATTGAATTTGTGAAATGTGTGCCATGGTATATTACGGCGTGAGCACTTCAGCGTGAGCTGTATAGGGGTTGACGTTGGTCATCTCTAGGTTGGCCGTTGAACTACCGTCGTAATTGACATGGATCTTTGTGAATCTGACCCTTGGGGCGGCGTTTGTGAAACCAGCCGTGGGCTGTGTGTATCTTGCCTATATAGCTTGCGTTATGAAATGCTTTATATGGATCCCAGCTGTGGTGAATTATATTGTGTGGATTGTTGTGATGCAATACAGCGTGAGCAATCGTCAGGAATGACATGTGTCATATTAACCATTACCATTGAACTGCCGTTGTAGTTGCTTGTATGGATAATGATTTGATTCCATACCTTATTATTGTACATTATATGATTGATTTGACACTACGGGGATTCTTTAGAATCTCACTCTCCCAAAATTAAACATTTTAGACAGGGCTAAAGGATCGAAAGGCAAATAGGTAACGAAGAGTGGGTAGAGCTCCGTGTTAGGAGTTCCTTTTTGGTTATTGGTTATCATTGTATATTATTGGATATTTTGTGGGAAATATATGTATATTTTGGGATTTGTGATGTAGTTTGGTGTAATCCCCAAGTAAAGGGTATGAAGTATGGGCTTTATGCCTTTGTATAAACCCTTATTAAATGAATGGAACCCGAGTAAGTCGGGAATTTACTTTGCACTCTGATATTTGTAAATGAAATTCACCTCTATAGGCCATATTGGTTTTGAATTATGAATATGAGACCATTGTGAATAAATTTTGAAAAAGTTTTTGCAAATCCGATTTTGGGCAAAAGACTACTTTATTAAGTGCCCATTTGAAATATGGTCTCTAATTCTACATTAATTACGGGTTTACGAACGTAAATCTTGGCCTTAATCGTGAAGGGGGTTACAGGAATAACACAGTGGTAGTTAGATAATATTGTGCACACTTCTCTGAACCATCCTTCTCTTCGTCGTTGTGCTCTGTCTCACTGATTCTTTCATGGTGGATCCGAGTCGTGTTTTGAGATATAGGTCTCTCATCTTTTCCATTGTAGTAGGCGGCTAAGGATGCTAAGTAGAGTAGGGAGTAATTTTTTAAGGCGTTTTTGCCCTTTGGTTGTTTAATACTTCTAAATATTCCATACGTGTTTTTTTTCCTTCTGAAGATGTTTTTCTGTTTTGGTCATCTCAGTTTAGGAAAGAAATAGGAGCATCTTTTTTTGTTTTTTATAAATCATATTGTTGGATTCAAAATAAGCATGTGACAAATGGTGTTCCAATTTAATGAAAATAATATTTTTTGGACCATTCTTCTAAATCATGTTATCTGCATGTCATGAACTTTTGCTAACTTTCTTTTTATTGTGATTGCATTTGTTATGATTAAAGTCCTTGCAGAGGTTCGTTACAAAAATATATATTTCTCATATGGTGTGAATCCCAATTCTGATAATGATGAGAGTGACAATGATATGAGGTTGATGAAGGTATTTTTTTGGACAAGTTACATGAAGGTGTTTTAAATCTATGTCATTATTTATTTATTATAATGTAATCAGTTTGTGACATTTCGAAGGCACTACTGAGCGCGTAGACTATTTGAGTTGCTTGCATGATAATGATGACCTTACATTGGATGCGAGGCTTGCATTGCCGTCTAAAATTGATGGTTGTATACAATGTTTTAATATGTGGTCATTTATTTGGTTTGGAGTTGTTATACAAATGTTAATCTTGTCATTAATTTTATAGATTATGTTGACGAAGGAGATGCTAAATACATTTGCCAGTCATGTGGTGCTAGAATATGGTATAATGAAAAAGTAGGCAACACAAGTTTGGCAAAGGGGTATTCATTTTCATTATGTTGCTTGAAAGGTAAGGTTCAGTTGCCATTGATGACAGCCCCGCCAAGTGAACTACATTCCTTATTCTTTGATAAACAGACAGCGGAGTCCAAGAACTTCTATGCAAACATAAGATCGTATAACAATATGTTCGCATTTACTTCAATAGGTGGAAAGATTGACTACTCTAAGAATTGTGGGGTTGGTCCGTATACTTTTGTGCTCTCTGGGATGAATTACCACAAGATTGGTAGTCTTCTTCCTTCTGAAGGTCATAAACCTTATGTTGTTAAATTTTTTTTACATGTGAAAGTGGTTTTGTGTGCTAATTTTTTTATTTGGTTTATTGTTTGAACTAAAACAGCAAGCATATTAAGGAATCAAGTATTGACAATGGCATTGTTGCCAAGTTGAAGGATGTTCTTGACCGGGTTAATCCTTTTGTAAAACAGTATCGCATGGCATCATCAATGATAATGGAGGGTCAACACTCTGATTTGAAGATTTGTTTGATTAGTACTAGACAGCAAGATGGTCACCTTTATAACATGCCATCAGTTTCTGAAGTCGCGGCACTTATTGTAGGTGATATTGACATAAACTTTAGTAAGAGAGATGTTATTGTCCATGAGTTGTTAGGGTGTCCACAGCGTATTGATGAACTTCATCCATCTTATCTACCTCTTAAATATCCAATTCTCTTCCCAAAAGGTGAAGATGGGTATAGAGATGACATCAAACACCGTGAGGAGACTTTAAGTTATACCAAGAAGAAGAAGATGCTTAGTTTAAGGGAATATTTTGCTTATAGGCTAATGTCAAGATGTAATGAGATATCAACCATATTGAAGGCAGGTAAACTTTTGCAACAATTCATTGTTGATGGGTACACAATGATTGAATCACAACGACTTTTGTGGGTTAGAACTCATCAGAAGGAGTTGAGAGCTGATTTGTATCAAGGTTTAACTTATGCTTTTTTAAGTAGGGAAAGGAATGCCTCATCAATAGGCAAGCGTATAGTTTTGCCATCTACTTTTACGGGTAATGCACGGTACATGATACAAAACTACATGGATGCAATGGCAATTTGTGGGCATTTTGGATACCCCAAGTATTTTTATCACATTCACCTGCAATCCTGCATGGCTTGAAATTGTTCGCGAGTATGCCTTAGATTCTTCATCACCCGCTAATAGGCCGAATGTGTTGTCAAGGGTGTTCCATATGAAACTTAAATGTTTAATGGCAACAATTAAAAAGAAACATATTTTTGGCAAGGTTATAGCAGGTTGGTGGAGAATTTACATATATTATTTCCCTTGATTATTATTATTATTATTAACATTAATTTCTGTCATTCATAAATGTATTTGAGTATTTTTGTTATATATTACAGATGTTTTCACAATAGAATTTCAAAAAAGGGGGCTTCCTCATGCACATATTCTTTTATGGGTTGATGACCGTGAATGATTTAAAGACACCTTCGAGGTTGACAAGATCATTTCAACTGAGATTCCTGATAGGACTTCTTCTCCTAATTTGTATGAAGTTGTTCAGAGATTCATGATACATGGCCCATGTGGTCACTTGAAGCGTAAAGCGCCTTACATGAAAGATGGAAGTACAGCAAATATTTCCTTAAGAAATTTGTTGACCATACCACAATTGACGATGAAGGTTACCCTACTTATAGAAGAAGGGACGATGGGAGATCAGTACAGTTGAAAAGTATGCCGTTGGACAATAGGTTTGTTGTCCCATATAATCCTATGTTGTTGTCTATGTTTCAAGCTCATATAAATGTTGAGAAGTATAACCAGTCAACTGCAATTAAGTATTTATTTAAGTACATCAGCAAGGGGAATAATAGGATTGTTGCTTCAATGTATGATTCTTCAAATTATGGGAGTCATGACAAGCCATATGATGAGATTAGATAGTATTACAACTTTAGGTACATATCAGCTTGTGAAGCTGCTTGGCGTATCTTCTTCTTTGACATACACTATAGGTATCCTACTGTGGAGTTGAGCTTTCATCTCCCTAACCAACAATATGTGGTTTACGGTCGTGATGTTGATGTAGGGGAATTGTTGGATAAGCTAAGGGTGTGTGAGTCAATGTTCCTTTCTTGGATGAAAGCTAATGCTGATGTTGATGATGTGTTTGCTAGGACACTTAAATATTCTGAGTTCCCACAGTATTATGTATACCAACGTAGTAAAAGAGCTTGGAAACGGAGAGAAAATGGTTTTGTTATTGGTAGACTGACTCATACAGCTCCTTCATTCGGGGAATTGTATTTTTTACCGATACTTATTAATAAGGTTAGGGGGCCCAAATCTTTTGAGGACATAAGAACAGTCAATGGGGTTATGCACCCTGCTTTTAGGGATGCATGTTATGCAATGGGATTGTTAGATGATGATAATGAGTATGTTTGCGCCGTAAAGGAGGCTTCTGCTTGGGCATCAGGTCTGGCATTACATAAGATGTTTGTTAGCATGCTCTTGTGTTCTTGTCTTAGCCGTCCAGATTTTGTATGGAAGGAGACTTCAAAAATTATTTTTGAGGACTTACTATACATTCCTCACAACAATCCGTTGTCTGAAGGTAAGATTGTGGTGTACATTATCTTAGTAAATGTGGTTATGCTGACAATTGTATTGATATTTTGATAGTATTAATAGTAATGTAATGAGCACTTTTATTGTCCAGATTGCATTTTGTTTGTTTAAACCTTTCATAGCATAGGGGTATCAATAACAGACTTGGATAGAGAGAAAGCGGCCCTAGTGGAGATTGACATGCTACTAAATGAAAATGGAAAGTCTTTGGCAGACTTTCCTTCACTTCCATGTCCTACTTCGTCCACACAGTTTGATGTTTCAAACCATCTTATTCTGCAGGAGCTAAGCTATAACCAAGTTGCTTTGAAAGTTGAGGCAGATAGGCTTGTATATGCACTTAATGCAAAGCAAAGAGAAATTTTTGATGTTGTGTTGTCTTCTTTGTCTTTTGTTTCAGGTGTATTTTACTTTGTCTATGGGTATAGAGGCACAAGGAAAACAGTTTTATGGAATGCATTAATTTCTACTATTCGTGCGAGGGCAGATATAGTACTTGCAGTAGCATCTAGTAGGATTGCTGCTACATTATTGACTTCTGGGCGAACAGCTCACTCTAGGTTTGCTATTCCAATTCAGGTTACGGAGGAATCTTTGTGCAATATCAAGCAAAATTCCCCACTGGCAAATTTGGTTTAAAGTGCGAAATTGATTATATGGGATGAGGCACCTATAGTACAAAGACATTGCATTGAAGCTTTTGACCGAAGCATGAGGGATGTTATGCATTGTGATTATTCGTTTGGTGGGAAGTGCATATTACTTGGGGGTGATTTTCGTCAGATACTTCATGTTATACCCAAAGGATCAAGGGCAAGCATTGTTAGTGCATGCATTAGTTCTTCGTTCTTGTGGGAACATTGTAGAATATTCCAATTGACCACAAACATGCGTTTTTTTTTGTCATCAAGTGACGACGATCCTGATGAGTTGAAGAAGTTTTCTTAATGGCTTTTGGATGTTGGGGATGGGAAGATAGGGTTGCCACACGATGGTATTGCAGAGATTGAGATCCCTAAGAAATTGTTGATTCCGTATTCCTCAAATCCTATTGAAGCAATTGTAACTCCTACTTATTCGGATCTTTTGGATAATCTAGGTAGCACTGAATATTTTAATGACAGGGCTATATTGGCCCCCACGATTGAGGTTGTGAATCAAGTGAATGAGTACATGTGTTCGTTGTTGCTAGGCGAATAGGTTGACTATTTCAGCTGTGACTCAGTTTGTAAAACATGTGAAGGTCGTGATGGTCTTGAAGATTTGTACACACCTGAGATTTTGAATTCAATTAGTTGTTCTAGTTTGCCCATGCACAAACTTTCTCTAAAGGTTGGCACCCCTATTATGTTGCTAAGGAACATTGATCAGACTGCAGGATTGTGTAATGGGACACGGCTACGTGTGATGTAACTTGGACAATCTGTGTTAGAAGGAGTTACCCTGAATAGATCAAGACCAAATCAAAAAGTTCTAATTCATAGGATGGATATGAATCCATCAGATAGTCGATTGCTCGTTCGAATGAGGAGGAGGCAGTTCCCCATATTGATTTCTTTTGCCATGACTATCAATAAAAGCCAAGGGCAGTCATTACGATTCGTGGGTATATATTTACCGAAGCCTGTTTTCACACATGGACAATTGTATGTTGCACTTTCTAGGGTGAGGAGCAAGGGTGGTTTGAAAATTTTGCTTCATGGTGATGGTAGGATTTCTGGTAATGCAACCACTAATGTTGTGTACAGGGAGGTTTTCAGGAATTTGAGAATTGGAAGTTGAATTTTTAATACATCTCAAAATTGTGAGACCTTTTGTAAAACATGTATTAACTATTTTTTTTTGGGACTTTTGTACCATTTGCATGTGGAACCCTTTTTTGTAATCAGTTTGTTTTTGTGGTCAGACCTGTCCTTTTTTTATGTAATTAGGACATTTTGGGGACTCAATCGCACGGACAGTTTTTTTTCCTGCCAAGAACTAATGTACTGCTATGTTTTCTGTCAATTTTTTTGTACATCCTCTTATTTTTTTGGACAGGCTTATTTGTATTTTTTTAATAGATGCATCCCGCGCATTGCGCGGGGAGTACATGCTAGTTGGGCCAAATAACATCCATGCCCCTTAGCTACACTTTTTTATAAGTATCCTTCTATACGTTTAAAAAGCAAGTCCAAGTGAAATTCATAATAACGATTTTATTGGTGTTTCATAATACTCCAATTAAATCTTATTTATCAGAGGTCTCTAATAAATCATAGTTACTATTAAATTAAACAATTATAAATTCACTATGGTTATCTCCATTGAATTATTACAAACGCCTCCCATAAATTTCCCATATCAAAACCTTTATGTAGTGTGCAAATAATATGGTTGTATCTTCAATTTTGTTTTTTAATAACTAAAGGCCATTTTTTATTTTTAAATTCTTAATAACAGAAACAACAAGGACGATGGCCAATGGTGTAACAAAAACTAGCTTTCACGATGTATAGGGAGACGGTGATTCCAAGCATTTTTGTGTTAAAGAAAGCGAAGTTGTGAGAGTGAGAGACAAACATGTGGATGACGGAGATGGAGACGACCCACAGTGGCACCAGTTAGACAATGGTTTTGAGAGGGAGAGAGAAACGACAATGCACTTGTCCCTTCCTTGGTCGCCTATAGCTCTGCTAGACAAACATGAAGACGCGTCTTTAGAATAGAGGGAAACATAGAGAAAGAGGAGAGAGGGAAACATGGATATAGAAGAGAAAGACGAAATGAAGTAAGAGCAGGGGTGTCTTGGCAAAGAAAAAGTTAAAGTAGGTGTAGAGCTGATTGATGGGACGTTGTTACAGGACTTTATACATCCCCAGGCTGACTGGGGACGTTTAAAGTAAGCCTTGACTGGGGGTGGCTAAAGGGACTTTAGGTGTCCCCAGCCAAACTGGGGACTCTTAAAGTCTGGCCTGACACAGCCACATGCATTGGGTGGCTGTGTGCATGTAGCTGTGTCAAATAGGGATGCCTTAAGTATGGTTTAGGTGTCCCCATTCAAACAGGGATGCCTAAAGTTTCATGTTTTGGTGTGAAGGTAGCAAAATTCAAGACCTTAGACGTCCCAATTTATGTTTGGGATGCCTAAAGTGGACTTTAGGCATCCCAATTCAAATTTGAGATGCCTAAAGATACACAATTCTCTCCTTTAACTACAAAAATGCTACCACCTTACTTTTAACTTTCCTTTTTTTAAAAATGGACATCCTTTAGGGTAGTAATATATATATATTTTGTAGTGGTGCTTTTTCCTCAGCAACAATCACGCTAGTTAATACCTTCACACTCGTCTTAGCCACTGCTAAGCGAGTTGCTTACGCATGCCCTAACTCATATTTTTGTCATTCGTGAGCCCTAGCTAGGTCGCATTCTTTTGGTGCTCTGTTCTTCTTGTTTGATTAAGGTACCTTTGTGAAGTCACAATACGATAAAGCATTCAAAGTGACATTAACTTGCTTTTTTGAAGTTATGTTTTTTGGAAAACCTATTATTACTTTAATTGAAGGTTCATTTCCAGTTATAGGAAGTTGTCAATTCATTGCTTTGACTAAAGGTTCCTACTTTATTGATCTTTTTTGAAGTAACTTTTGGAGATATGATCACTAAGGAAAATACATCTCCTTTTTTTAGAAGTATTCATATCTCTGGAAGTTACTTCAAAAAGTTCAATAAGTGTGATGAATAAACTAGTTCTTGTGTACCGATGAGAGTCATACATGAATAAACTCCGTGAATAAACTAGTTCAGATGTACGGAGAGTCATACATGAACAAGCTTAGTGAATAAACTAGTTCAGGTGTCATATTGAATTTATTGGTGCGATGTTATGGTTTTTTTTTTTGGAAATCCCATATTCGTTTAACTGAAGGTTCCTTTCCTGTGTTTCTATTGAGCAGGTGGCACCAAGTTAAAAGCTATAAAATTCAACGCTGTGATTAGTCATAGACTATTCAATGTGAGAATTTTTGAGCTACTTGGTCTTGTCTATATATATATATATAATATAGTAGCACTTCCAACATCGAGTAGCCATGTAATTTAGATGGATCAAGATTTTCTAGGCTTTGTTATTAGAATCAATCGCACTTTTGATCTATATATATATATATATAATAATGTAAGTGTTCACCTATACACTTTGTCTCTTCAGCAATTAAGCCTGTAAAGCAAGGAAGAGGGGGAAAACAAATTACCCTATCAAAAAAGGCGCAGGGGTTATGTAAACCCTTAAACTCAAGGGTTTGCATACCCCGTCGCCCTTTTTGATAAAGGTATATATTTTTTCACCAAAGTCTTTTGCTTTCCAGGGGGTTTATTATTTTAATGCTTTTTAAATGGAAAATATCACTTAGACTTAGGGAAACAATTTTATTTTAGCTAACCCCCAAAAAATTTTGAAATTTCACTAAATCCTTGGGTCAAAATAAAATTAAGTTTTTTCAGTTAAAAGATAATAATGTATTTACTCTTTTTGTTATAAAAACATTTATAAGATAAATATAAGCATTTTTAAAACAAATAAAGGGATTCAAAGAAAACTAAGGATTTAACAAAAACATTTTAGTCATTCACAAAAGAAATAAGAGAATACACATGACAAATAAGGGATCATAAAACAAATAAATGCATTTACAAAATAAATAAAGGGATTTAAGAGAATCCAGGAGGATAAAAATTTTTGGGAAAATCCTAAATAAATACCATTTGAAATAGAAAAACCCACAAAAGTCTTTTATAACATCAAAAAGACAGAAAAGTGATCAGGTATGTTTTAGGGATATTGAAGTGTTGTGTAAAATACCCTTTTTTACATTTGTTTCACATATGAGGTGGCTGCTGTGGACAAAAACTAAAGAAAAAAAAACACAGTCGAAGGGTGTGTATAGAGCAACGTTGAAGGTGAAGAACTAGGAGTCAATCAAGGTTGAATCGGACAAGTGTAAGTAATTTTCTGAGAAACATAATCTTTTTTAGATGAATCGGACTATATCCATCTTATCGTCATTGTTCATGTTGGTGGTTATTGGGTGTGGTTCGGTGGGTCAGAGGGTGCATAAACAGTAAATAGATGGGCAATCACGTGGTGTAAGGAAGCTAACTTATTTGGGGTTATCAATGAGGGGTATTGAATGACAACGATGCTGCGATTGTAGATTATTTATGGCAGTTTTGGTTGTGGGTAAGTGGGTTTATAGGTTGAGTGGGATTAAAGGTTTGGACTTGACGTACCTACGGCATCATCAACGATGTGGTGTAAGTTATTTATGTCTTGGGTCTTGTTAGCTGTGAGAGGGAGCATAATGAAGAGGTTATTGATTTGAAATAGGTAGCATTGAATTGATGTAATGGCTGACCGTTGAGTAGGTATAAGTGGAATGAATGATCTATAATGAAGATGTCATAAGCATATCTCTAAGTGCATGATAGTTGCTATCATTACCACATCTGGTTTGTTGTCAATGCCATTACAGGATTTGTCATTATCATTACTAAATTTGTCATTAGAGTTAACAATAATAGTGAAGGCAATAACTTATTTTTTCAGGCAATAACTTGCATAACTTAATTGATGACAAGGAAACAATGTTGCTCAATCGTTTGGCACATGTTGTTATAAGTTAGTGATTATCGTCAAATCCATTACAGACTTTGTCAACACCTTTACCATTGTTGTGAATCCCAAAACGAATTCTGTTAAGAGTAGTAGTAAGTTAGTGAATGCCATATATATTGAGAAATGTATGATGTCATGACATGGGTGTGGAGTTGGAGGTTAAATAGTTAGTAAAGGCTTAACATTGTTATTAATTGGGAATAAAGTGATATTATCAAACATATAGATGAAGTAGTCAATGATCGAAGAAGGTGTGTTGTGGGGAATTTTTTTAGTGATGAATTTTCCTTGGTATGTGATTTAACCATAATTTTATATATTTTTAATTAATTAAATAGGGACTCTTAATGTATTTTCCAGGGCATTATCGCATGATTAAGCAATCATTTTAATTAGAGGCATTTGTATTGAATTAATTGTAATAAAAGGGTAAAATGGTCATAATTATTAAATATTTATACATATGATCTCTTGAACTTTTAATACTACCTTATGCTTAATTTTGCATTGCAGGTGCTTTGGGACACAATTGGTGATTTTTGGAGTCTGAATTAATATTTTGAAGACAAGGGAAATTATAGAAAAGGGCCAGAGCAAATTACAGAAAAGTACCCATCAGCTTTTTCATGAGGAAAATTTATTGGAGAAAATTACAGAACAATACCCAAGCCACAAATTCAACATTCAAACCGACAGAAAAGCAAAATCTGGGGGAGTTTTGTCATTGAGCTTCTGGAATATGAAGAAATTACATGCGCGCATATCACGGAAAGATTTGTGGTGCAGCTTGCTTTCAGACTGCACCTAACAATATGGTTGGTGAAGGGAAATGGACGCCGGCAATCTCACTATATATACCCCCATCTTCACCACCATGAGAGCATCCCGACTGCAGCTCTTCCTTCTTCAATTTTCCTCTTCCATTTTCTTTTGCCGAGGTACTACAGAATGGGGGGTTGAAGTAAGAACGAGGTCACCACTTGCACTACTGACCTCTTCCCTTCATCACCTCACCTTTACCAGCCTCGGCACCTTCCTTACCACCACATTCTTCATTTTCATCACCACACCATCATCTTGCTCACAGTCCAGCAGGACCTTCATCCCAACCACCATCACCTTCTGTTTTTCTCCACCAAAAGCCATCGAAAACTACAAGTGCAGCACCCTCATCTCCTCTCTGTGATAAGTCAGCAAGTTTTGCATTTTCCGGTGAACTATTCTAGTTTTCCGACCCCCACTTCCGGCAAAGCTTGATTTCTTGTGAAACATTTTCTCCTCCGTTGTGTCTTATTTTCTTCCTACCATTGTCCTTTCATCATGCAAATACCGCATTATCATTTTCCATCGATTTTTCTGTGACTCCCGTGTGGTTTCCAATTTTCCGGTGAAGTTTTGCAGTTTTCCGGCCCCTATTTCCGGCGACCTCTCATCACTCTCTTCCTCAATTCTGGCGAGCTCTTCATCATCAACCACCAGTCCGAGTTGCAGAAATTGAGGTAGCTGAAATTTTGAGTTACACCACCTGGAGCCACGAGTTTGAGGATCTGCGAATGAGAAATGTGTCAATACGTGTTGCAGTTCGTTCATTGGATTAATGCATGATGACATCATTATACATGTATGCTGACATCATCATATATATTGCAACTTTTGACTACATGCGTGAACATGGAATCTGAATCAGGGGAGTTTTGTTTTTATTTTTCCTATTCCAATATTTTGTTTGAATAATGTGTGATTAAATTTGTGTTGTGGGATTTATATATAGACTTTGCCTATGATTTAAATTAATTTGAGTGGTGTGTTTATTTATATATTTAATTAAATTGTATTTTCTTTTATTTTTTTATTGTTTTTTTTACAAGAAAAACCCAAAAATCAATTTTCCCTTGTTTTATTGAATTTGCTCTTGCATGACATTTAGTATTACCTAGGATTCAATTAAAGGCTCCTTGAGAAAAGAGAGATGACCCGAGTATTGCATTATACTGCAATTCTTGGATTAAAAAAAAATCTTGTATTTAACCCCAAGACGCAAAGATACGGTCAAATCAATGGCGCCGTTGCCGGGGAGTCATTTTTGACTCCATGGTTAACTAAGTGTCAATTGAGAAATTGATTTGGGGTTGCTTGTGTCAGCTTCTTGATTTTTACAATAGTTTCATACCATTTCCATATTTTTCATAAAAAAAAATTTTGTCTGTTTTATTTTTTTCCCCCACACATAGGTGCATTTAGATCCTTACCACTACATGCATACTCATCATTGCATTTTCACTCTATTTCGTTAAGTTCATTCTGTGTCTTGCATTTAGCTATGTTGAGTGGTTTGAATTTAATTAGTAGTTAATTCAACAAAAAAAAATACTTCTATTCCCTTTTAGTGGCTTCATTGTAATAACTTGCTTTTATTGTAATTCTTGTTCATTAGTGATATGACTTTTGCATTTAAATATTTACATAAACTTGCATTTTTTTTCTCTTTGTAGTTTTTCCCCCCTTAAAATTTGTGTGCAAAATTGTTTTGGCATTTCATTAATCCATTGTTTTCTTAAGTTTTTGTATGTCCGATCAATCTGAAAAGACATTAGATCATTCTTCTAATCTTGAATTGTTCATTGACTTAAGTGATTGTGCTTCTCAAGGTACCACTATGGCAAATAACGGTGAAGGACAACCAAGGAGAAGAACTATTAGGGATGTGACAAGATCAGACGTCACTATTGATCCTTTTAGTGCCGCATGCCCTAACCTTAATGTCAATTTCGAGCTTAAGGGACCTTTGCTTGCTTCACTACCTCGTTTTCATGGACTTGAGAAGGAAAATCCTTACAACCACCTCAATGCATTACACGTGGCTTGCTCAAATATGAAGCCTGTCGGTGCTCGCCTATAAGATGTACAACTGAAGGTGTTTTACTTTACCTTGGAAGGGAAGGCGAAAGAGTGGTATATGATGCTACCAAGGCAGGTTAATTATGCTTTTCATTCATGGGGAAATCTAAAAAAAGCCTTCTTGGAAAAATACTTTCCCGCTGCAAGGATTGCTGAGCTCAAGAAGGAGATTTACTCTATCAAACAAGACCCCTCAGAGTCTTTTTATGAGTATTGGAGCCGCTTTCAGGAGCTTTTGGCTAAGTGCCCACACCATTAAATCAGCAATGAGCAATTAATCCAATACTTTCATGATGGTCTTTTACCTAATGAAAAGGGTATTCTAGATGCTTCAGCTGGGGGTTCCTTAGAAGATTGCACTGCAGAGGAAGCATGGGTCCAAATTAAAATGAGAGCTCAAAATACTCAACAATACAATGTAAGAGAGATCAGAAGTGTCTGTGATATCGCACTTGAGTCTAAAATGGATACACTCACTTCACAGCTTTCTCTCGTCACCACTGAACTTCAACATCTGAGTACCCAACAAGCAACTCATTTTCCTACTTCACAAGCTCTTGTTGCACCCAGTTGCGATAATTGTAGTTCAGTAATGCACATTACAAGTCTATGCCCTAATCCTCGTGAGGAAGTCAATGCTATGTATCAAGGAAGGCCTAATCAACAAAGATGGGACTCTAACACCACCACCTACAATGAAAACAGAAGACCTAATCCTAATTTTGGTTGGAGGAATCAAGAAGGTTCATCTTATCAAGTCCAACCATATGGGTCAAATCGTGGACAAATGGTGCCTATTCAAGAGTCCAAAGGTGATGAAACCAATCAATTACTGAAGAGCTTGGCTGCTCGAATTGCTAGCATTGATAACCGGATGATGGAAGAAAAAGCTTTGAATCAGGGTCAATTCTCCTCTATCAACGCATCTCTACAAAAGCTACACAATGACAGGGCAAGTGACAGTACTCAAATGGCTCATATGTACAAGAAGTTTGAAGAGTTGGAGTTGAAAAACAACACAGTTCAATCTCATTTAACCCAATTCTCCAATTCCTTGAGTGATGTGCATGCTAAGACTGGTGGGTCTATTCCTTCAAACACCGTCATCAATCCTAAATCCCTAAATGCTATTGAACTGAGAAGTGGTAAAAAGGTACACTTTCCTGAAGAGATCGACAATGAAGTAGATGAGGAGATAGAAGTTGAAAGTCCACCTTTTAGCTTAATGAAGTTTCCAAATCCTGAAAGCTCCAAAGAGAAGGCTATTCTTGAAAGGAAGAAGGACAAAACAGTTGAACAACATCAAGTGGAACAACAACCACTTCTGAGAGAGGTTGGATCCAAGGAAAGAAGCACTTTTGAGGAAGGTAAGACAAGCGAGCATGGCACCTTATCCAACGCTAATGGTAAAGAGGTAAAAATTTCTCAACTCCCTTTCCCTAAAGCTTACTTTCAAGGCAAGAAAATGCATGATGAACAAACTGAGAAAGAAATGTATGACTTGTTTAGTAAGCTACATATCAATGTTCCTTTCTTCCAATTGATCAAGTCTATGCCCAGTTATTACAAATTCCTTAAAGACCTTTGTACAAATAAGAGGAAATTCAAGCCTAATGAGAGAGTTCAAGTTAGCTTTAATGTGTCTGCCCTATTCAAACCTTAAATCCCTGATAAATGCAAGGATCCTGGCTCATTCACTATACCTTATACCATAGGTAATGTAAATGTGGCCCAAGCCTTGTTAGACTTAGGTGCAGCCATTAATGTCATGCCTAGTTCCATTTTTAAGTCTCTTGGAGTCAAGGAACTTAAGAGAACTACTGTGGTTCTCCAACTAGCTGATAAAAGCATTAGGCAACCGCAAGGTATCATTGAAGATTTACTTGTCAAAGTCAAGGATTTAGTTTTTCCGGCTGATTTCTATGTGTTAGACATGTCTCAAGAACCTAGTGAATCCGCCCTTATCTTAGGGAGACCCTTTATGATGACAGCCAGTACTTTGATAGACATGAAACATGATTCAATTACCATGGAAGTGGGTAATCATAAGCTAAGTTTCAATATGTATGAAGCCATGAAACACCCTTTTGAAGATTGCTCTTTATTAGGTGTGAATTCGATTGACTTAGCATTTGATGATATGGTTAATAATTGTGAAATCAACTTGCACACTGATAATTGTGATCTTAATTGTGGCATTGCATTGGATTCATGTGATGATAAAATCTCTCCTCCTTCTTCTGTTGATAATTTTGATTCACAGGGGAGTGATATTTCCAACCTTAACTCATCAATGGTTGATTGTTGGTTATCTTCCCTAAGTGATTTTTCTCTTACTTCTCTTGATTCATGGGAACGTAACTCATTTGATAATTCATGCTTTAGTGATGATGCTTGTGAGGAAGGTATTCTTGCCAATGTTTTAGGTCATAAACTAGCTGAAGAGTCTGAATGCGAGGTTGGTAATCAAGACATGGACACTTTGCATGAGATAGCCCTTACGCCAATCAAGCCCTCCTCTTGTGTGACTTATTTTGATGCTAAACATAATATGGTTAAAGGGCCACTTCTTAACTCATCATCTAAGCCTCGAACAAAGATTACTCCTCATACCCTACGATTTTTGAATGAACTAATCACTTCTTGTGAAGTAGGTATGAAGGAAGCTACTTTCCCCAAGCCTGTTGCTGCTGTAGACCAACTGAATATTGGTTCAACACTTGGGAAGACCAATGCTCAATTGGTAGAATCTACGGAGCTTAGCACAAGTCATGCATCTCATAAGTCTGAAAAAGGGAGTATTTTCACTACCCTTAATCTTCCTACACTAATTCCCTCTACTGTTCAACCTCCTGAATTAGAGCTTAAACCTCTCCCCCCTAATTTGAAATATGCTTTCCTTGCTGCTAATGGGAAATTGCCTGTGATTATTTCAAATTCTTTGTCTGTGAGTGAGGAGGAGAGATTGCTTGATGTTTTGAGTAAAAATCGAAAAGCTCTAGGTTGGACTTTAGCTGACATTCCAGGAATCAATCCTGCTATTTGTACCCATCGGATCCTCTTGCATGAGGAATCCAAACCTCTTAGGCAGCCTCAACGGCGACTCAACCCCCTGATTCTAGATTTGGTCAAGAAAGAAGTGACAAAATTATTGAGTGCGGGTATCATCTACCCAATTTCTGATAGTGAATGGGTTAGTCTAGTATAGGTTTTACCTAAGAAGAGTAGGATCACTGTGATAAAAAATGAAAATAATGAATTGATACCTACCAAGGTGCAAAATGCTTGGCGAGTATGCATAGATTACAGAAAATTGAATGAAGCCTCTAGGAAAGATCATTTTCCCTTGCCTTTCATTGATCAGATGCTTGAAAGGTTGGCAGATAAGAGTCACTATTGTTTTTTAGATGGTTATTCAGGATATTTTCAGATCCCAGTGGCTCCGGAAGATCAAGAAAAGACCACCTTTACTTGTCCATTTGGAACCTATGCATATAGGAGAATGCCGTTTGGATTGTGCAATGCGCCTGGCACTTTCCAACGTTGTATGATGTCATTGTTCAGCGATTTCCTAGAAAATTGTATGGAAGTTTTTATGGACGATTTTACAGTGTATGGAAATTCATTTGATACTTGTTTAAATTAGTTTGGACAAGGTTCTTGCTAGATGCATTGAGAAAAATTTAATTTTGAATTATGAGAAGTGCCATTTCATGGTTGATCATGGAATAGTACTTGGTCACTTAATATCTAGCAAGGGCATTGAAGTTAATAAAGCTAAAATTGAGGTAATTTCCTCCTTGCCCTACCCCACTAATGTTAAAACGCTTCATTCTTTCTTAGGGCATGTGGGTTTTTACCGACGATTCATAAAAGATTTCAGCAAGATAGCTCTACCATTATCCAAATTATTACAAAAGAATGTTGATTTCATCTTTGATGATTTATGTAAACAAGCATTTGATGAATTAAAATCACACTTGATTTCGCCCCCTATTCTGAGTGCACCAGATTGGACATTACCTTTTGAACTAGCATGTGATGCCTCTAATTCTGCTGTGGGGGTCATGCTAGGGCAAAAGCATAACAAGTTGATCCATGTGATTGCTTACGCATCTAAAACCCTGGATAGTGCACAAAGGAATTACACTACCACTGAAAAAGAACTGTTTTATGTGATATTTGCATTAGATAAGTTCAGACAATATTTAATCAATTCCAAAGTGGTTGTGTATACAGATCATGCAGCTGTGAAGTTTCTCTTCACCAAGCCTCAGTCCAAGCCAAGGCTTATTAGATGGATGTTACTACTACAAGAGTTCGACATTAGCATTAAGGATAGGCCTGGAACTGCAAACCTTGTAGCGGATCACTTGAGTAGACTACCTAATGGCACAAGGGGAGTACTTGACTCTGATCTTGTTTGTGATAACTTTCCTGATGCATCCCTAATGTCTATCTCTATTTATGTTCCTTGGTTTGCTAGTCTTGTCAACTATATTGTGCCCGGTCTCATCCCTGAGCATATGTCTTCCTTTTAGGCTCAGAAACTTAGACGAGAATCTGAACACTACATTTGGGATGAGCCCTATTTGTGGAGACTATGCAATGATCAAGTTATTAAGAGATGTGTTCCAGAGACTAAAACTAAGGACATACTGTCCGCTTGCCACTCTATGATTTGTGGTGGACACTTTAGTGCCAAGAAGGCATCTAGGAAAGTATTAGATGCTGGGTTTTACTGGCCCACCCTTTTCAAGGATTCATACTCATATTGTAAGGCATGTGATAAATGCCAAAGATTTGGGGGGCTAGGAAAACGGCACGAGATGCCACAACAACCTATGCTTTTTTGTGAGATATTTGATGTATGGGGTATAGACTTTATGGGCCCTTTTCCACCCTCATCAGGCTATAGCTATATCTTGTTAGCTGTGGATTACCTCTCTAGATGGGTCGAAGCTATTCCTACTAGGAAGGATGATGCCCAAATGGTTTCCAAGTTTCTCAAGTCTTATATCTATTGTAGATTTGGAGTACCGCGCTATAGTAAGTGATAGAGGAATCTACTTTTGCAATAAGGTTATTGATAACTTACTTGCTAAGCTTGGGGTGACTCACAAATCTTCTATCCCTTACCATCCACAAACAAATGGGCAAGCAGAAGTATCCAACCGAGAGATCAAACAGATTCTAGAAAAGATAGTTAAGCCTTCAAGGAAGGATTGGAGCTTAAGGTTGGAGGAAGCACTATAGGCCTATAGAACTGCTTTTAAGACACCAATAGGAATGTCTCCTTACCGACTTATCCATGGAAAGGCTTGTCATATTCCGGTGGAATTGGAGCACAAAACCTATTGGGCTGCGAAAATGTGCAACATGGATATAGAAGAGACAAGTTGGGAAAGGAAATTGCAACTACAAGAACTTGAAGAAATGAGACTAGATGCTTATGAGAGCTCTTGCATTTACAAAGAGAAGACCAAGTTGCTGCATGATAAGAAGATCTTGAGAAAGGATTTCAAAGTAGGTGACCGTGTGCTGTTGTACAAGGCCTAATTCAAGTTGTTGAGTGGAAAGCTTAAAGATAAATGGTATGGGCCTTTCACCGTCACCAAAGTGCAGTCATTTGGCATGGTAGAGCTACTTGATGAGACTACTGGAAAAGAGTTCTAAGTCAATGGACACCTGCTCAAGCTCTACTATGATTCACCATTAAAGCCTACTTAAGGCCAGGTTGCTTCTTCTCCTTTCACTATATATCTTTTGTTTTCAATAATCTTTCATTAGTTATTATGTATGCTTTATTGATTGCTTGAGATAAGTGTGGGGGAAGGGCATTTCAGTAGAAGTAGTGTAGTTTTTTTTTAAAAAAAACTTTTGTGTGTATTTTTTTTTCTTCTTTTGTTTTTCCTTTATGTGTGCACTTAATTACCATTGTTCCTTGAATTTCAACCTACTTTACACATTGAGGACAATGTGTTGATTAAGTGTGGGGGAGGGAAATACATTTTGAATCCCAATTGTTGATTTTAAATGTGAAAATGCCTTAAACTAGAAAATTTTTCAAAACTTTTTCAAGAATGACTTGCTTTGAAGCATGACATAAATGGTAAAGGGTCGCATTTGCCATTTTGGACATGTAATTTGCAAGAAATTTTTTTTGAGCTTCCATGAGATCTAGTTTTTGGCACATTTTTTTAAAAACCATATTTTGTTTTCAAATGAATGGGAAAAGAAATGAACCCACAATTGGATTCTTGTTTACTCCTTGTTTTGAAAAAAAAAATTATATAGTTAAAAAAAAAAGTTTTTCTATCATTAGTGTGTTTAATATTTGAGCATGATTATAATTGATTGCAATGTTTTGATTAATTGTGTTTGTAAGGTTAGCACTAGAAGTTAAGCTGATGTTTTGTGGTTAGTTTCCTATGCAATTAATTATGTTAGAAGAAGCATTAGACAAAAACCTTGTTGGAAGATTATTTGGACCTTAAATTCTTTCAATGTGTGCATGTTCACTTATTTTTCATCTTCTAGAACTTGTTTTAACTCTTCTTCAAAACGGCATTTGTATTAGTGTGATGAAAATGAAAGAGGCATTCATTTTAAACCCATTCACCAAAACACAAACCCTTATTTATCACCTTTTTGTTACCCATTTTTGAGCCATTCCTATGTTGTATGCAAGTCATTTATTCATAGTGTTCATGGTATTCTGAAATCAAAGTAAATTGCCAATAGACAATTGAGCAATTTGAAATGCGAAAAAAAAAGTAGTTAAAAAAAAGAGAGAGAAGAAGGTGAACAAAAGGTATTTGTTCGTGAATTAAGAAAAGAATTGGCAATAGTTATTAAAGTTAATTAGTTACTATGAACTTGTTCAATAATTTTGACTTGCATATCAACTATTTATTTTCTTCATTCCATTCAGCCTTCATCCATCATTACAACCCTTTGAAGTCCTCTTGATTCATTACATTAATTGCTATTAGTAGTGGAGATGTTAGAGTTGTTACAAGCCTATAGTAAGTTGTTTATTGAGTGAGCTAGAGTGAAATTATCCCAATGAGGTGAGAAAAGTGAAACAATAATACCCTGAGAGTCTCTTGTGCTTCATCTAATATTTTGTGTAGTTGACTAATTTCTTTGCATCAATTAACAATAACTAATGTTGACTTGAAGAATATGTTTAATTGATCTATTGCTTTCTAATTATGAAATTGCTCACCTTTTAATGTGTCAATAATTTGGATTTGAAGTCTTGTACTCAATTTCCTTTGTTCAGGAGTACAAAGGTCTAAGTGTGGGGGAATTGATTTAACCATAATTTTATATATTTTTAATTAATTAAATAGGGACTCTTAATGTATTTTCTAGGGCATTATCGCATGATTAAGAACTTATTTTAATTAGAGGCATTTGTATTGAATTAATTGTAATAAAAGGGTAAAATGGTCATAATTATTAAATATTTATACATATGATCTCTTGAACTTTTAATACTACCTTATGCTTAATTTTGCATTGCAGGTGCTTTGGGACACAATTGGTGATTTTTGGAGTCTGAATTAATATTTTGAAGACAAGGGAAATTATAGAAAAGGGCCAGAGCAAATTACAGAAAAGTACCCATCAGCTTTTTCATGAGGAAAATTTATTGGAGAAAATTACAGAACAATACCCAAGCCACAAATTCAACATTCAAACCGACAGAAAAGCAAAATCTGGGGGAGTTTTGTCATTGAGCTTCTGGAATATGAAGAAATTACATGCGCGCATATCACGGAAAGATTTGTGTTGGAGCTTGCTTTCAGACTGCACCTAACAATATGGTTGGTGAAGGAAATGGACGGCGGCAATCTCACTATATATACCCCCATCTTCACCACCATGAGAGCATCCCGACTGCAGCTCTTCCTTCTTCAATTTTCCTCTTCCATTTTCTTTTGCCGAGGTACTACAGAACGGGGGGTTGAAGTAAGAACGAGGTCACCACTTGCACCACTGACCTCTTCCCTTCATCACCTCACCTTTACCAGCCTCGGCACCTTCCTTACCACCACATTCTTCATTTTCATCACCACACCATCATCTTGCTCACAGTCCAGCAGGACCTTCATCCCAACCACCATCACCTTCTGTTTTTCTCCACCAAAAGCCATCGAAAACTACAAGTGCAGCACCCTCATCTCCTCTCTGTGATAATTCAGCAAGTTTTGCATTTTCCGGTGAACTATTCTAGTTTTCCGACCCCCACTTCCGGCAAAGCTTGATTTCTTGTGAAACATTTTCTCCTCCGTTGTGTCTTATTTTCTTCCTACCATTGTCCTTTCATCATGCAAATACCGCATTATCATTTTCCATCGGTTTTTCTGTGACTCCCGTGTGGTTTCCAATTTTCCGGTGAAGTTTTGCAGTTTTCCGGCCCCCATTTCCGGCGACCTCTCATCACTCTCTTCCTCAATTCTGGTGAGCTCTTCATCATCAACCACCAGTCCGAGTTGCAGAAATTGAGGCAGCTGAAATTTTGAGTTACACCACCTGGAGCCACGAGTTTGAGGATCTGTGAATGAGAAATGCGTCAATACGTGTTGCAGTTCGTTCATTGGATTAATGCATGATGACATCATCATACATGTATGCTGACATCATCATATATATTGCAACTTTTGACTACATGCGTGAACATGGAATCTGAATCAGGGGAGTTTTGTTTTTATTTTTCCTATTCCAATATTTTGTTTGAATAATGTGTGATTAAATTTGTGTTGTGGGATTTATATGTAGACTTTGCCTATGATTTAAATTAATTTGAGTGGTGTGTTTATTTATATATTTAATTAAATTGTATTTTCTTTTATTTTTTTATTGTTTTTTTTACAAGAAAAACCCAAAAATCAATTTTCCCTTGTTTTATTGAATTTGTTCTTGCATGACATTTAGTATTACCTAGGATTCAATTAAAGGCTCCTTGAGAAAAGAGAGACGACCCGAGTATTGCATTATACTGCAATTCTTGGATTAAAAAAAATCTTGTATTTGACCCCAAGACGCAAAGATACGGTCAAATCAGTATGAGACTAACAATGTCATGAAATCTGAAATCTGAATTTTTTCTTGCAGGTTATCATGCAAGATGACATCAAATATTCAAGCAACACATTCATCAAAGTCACTTATATGTTTTTTCCACGTTGGGGAAGGAGTTTGTAAGTAATGTTGAAGGTGAATTTAAATATAGTGGTGGGAGAATGAGGGTAAAATCATTGAAGGAAGGGATGACAATTGAATAATTGAGGGTAAGGATATGAGAATGGTTTGGTGTAGATGGGCATAGATGCGACATTAAATACACTTTGATCTTTGATGAAAAGATATTAGTAGATCTCATCGATGATTCTGAAATGGAAAATCTGTTTCATTATAATGATAGTAGTGCACATGTGTATGTAGCATGTAAAAGAAGTGATAATGAAGAAAGGGCCATGGATGATATAGAAAGGCAAGTGTCAGTTTTTTTGATTACATAAAAAGTTATTTGGCATAGTGTTATTGGTAATATGTGTTCACAACACTTGTTAATATCCATGCCGGGTTGATCAATTATTGGGCGCTGCAGAGCAAATGTTGTACATTGATGAGGCTGTGTGTTATAGATTGAATGATAAATCTGTATGAAATGAGTGCAATGCAAGACCTCTTCTTATCCTTTTATGTGCAGTTGAGAGCGCCCCAACACCGATACTAGAGATGAACTATAAGAAGTGGAAGGATCCTAATCCAACTTAATCCTAGGTGTACAAACCTGGGAGTAGCTATTTAAGGTTTCGCCATTTTCCCCTTGCACAGAGAAAAACACTACATACCCCTGACAACCCTTTTCAAGATACTTTTCAGCTTTGGCTACCGAAAGAAAATTCATACTAGCATCCATATCTTCAGCCCTCTGAGATATAGGATATACTATCCTCTTGTTTCCACAATCAAGCAAATATTATTTGCCATTAACCAATCAAAACCCAAAATGACTTCTAATTGACTAAGAGGCAAACATATCAAATCTATAATAGATTGATGCCCTTCCACAGTTATGACACAACTCAAACAAGCTTCTGTGGTCAAGGCCTTAATACCCATTGGAGTTGACACTACTAATTCAAATGGCAGTTTGTGCACATGCAATCCCAGGCGCTTCACGCAATCATAGGCAATGAAGGAGTGACTTGCACCCGAGTCAAATAAAACTTGTAACACAAATCCATTAAGAAGAACTGTACCTTGTATCAGCTCTGGGGATTTCCGAGCTTCCTCATGAGTCATAGCAAATACTCTGCCCTGAGTCCTCGGTCTCTGCTCCGCTTGCAGTCGTGGGCAATCTCTGGAAAAATGTCCGGGTTGTTTACAATTAAAACAGGTCGTCTCGCCCCGACAATTCTTGCCATAATGTGACTGATTACAGCGAGGACATTTCCTCTCAGTCACCCCTCTCTGAGGTTCACGATCTCTGGGCTGGTAGGGCTTCTTACCACTGCCCCTATACGAAGATGACCCCAAACCCTTCCGCTTCTGAGGAGCACCGCCCTTATTGGACTCACTATAACCACCAGTAGACTTAGCCGGGTACAACTCTCGCAGATTACTCTCTGTGATCCGACATTCTTCAACGGCCTTGTTGAACTTGGAAAACTGATGAGTGGCGATTCTCTTTCTCATATCACGTCTCAAACCCCGAATAAGTAAGTCTGAGCTCAACTCTTCGTCATCCCTCTTCTGAAGATAAGAGGAGTATCGGGATAGGCGGGTGAACCGGGACAAATACTCGTCAAATGACTCCGTGTCCCCTTGCTTGATTTGTAGGAACTCGGTCTCCTTCTCAAGCCTCACTGACTTGGGAAAGTACTTCTCATCGAAGTGCTGTTGGAACACTTCCCAGGTCAATGCCATATTCTTGCTCTTCAGGGACAAAGCGATGTTCCGCCACCAGCGATCTGCGTCACCCTCAAGCTTGTACACCGCCAACTTGGCTTTCACTTCCGAGGGACATTCTAAGACTTCGAATATCTTCTCAAGACGATTCAACCAGTCTTCAGCCGCCTGAGGATCAAACTTCCCTCTAAATACTGGAGGTAGGTGTTTACAAAACCTAGAGACCCAAAACTGGAAATCTCTTTCCTCACTGACCGACTTTCCATGCGGCCTTGGATTTACTTCTGTACGAGGAGGCGATTCAAGCGATCGTGCTGACCCTTCAGCTGTATCTTCCAGTCTAGTCTCCTCTCGGGTTTCCCCTCGAGTCCCTTCTTGAGTAGACTGGCCTCTACCCTCATTGTTCTTTGCTTTCTCGGCTCGAAGCTCTTCTCTAAGCTCCGTAATCATATCCCTTTGATCCTTTATCAAGCCCATCAACTCTTGCATAGGATCCGGTGGATTGTCATCGACCAACTCCACATCGGGATTTACTTGTTGTCCTCTGGGGCGACCTTTCGTTGTTCTTTTCATTCTACAAAGAACTCACCCCATTAATCCAACAATTATAGTATACACATGTGTACAATTTTCAAATATCCACAATCATAACCCAAAGATGTGTATACAAACAAACATTTGCAGTTAGTCTTCTATTATTAAGTCCAAACTATGGGAGCTATCCTAGCAAATTCTACCCTTGCCAGGAACTGCAGCTCTGATACCAAAATTGTAACCCTCTCACCGTAATTACATCCGGATTACGAAATTTAAGTGAAATAGAGACCAATAAGATGAAATCACAATTTATAATCCCTCATCCAAGAGATGGGGTATTTCAAAATCTTTTCAAAACATATATGTATTCGTGGTCTCACATTCACGTGCGGATATAATTATCAGAGAAATCAGAGTACATAATAAATATCAAAGTGCGGGAACCAAAATCCCGGCAAACCCCGGGTTACTTACATATATAACTTGGGTTCAAAGTTTCCCAACAAGGGAATTACATCACCAAAACATTCATTTACATTAGATGTACAACTTGCAATCCCAAATCCAAAACTATAATAACCAACTACCACTTAGTTCTCGGAGTAAGCCTAACTACTCCTGGTTGTCCGCTTCCCTTTCGAACCACTCGCCCTGTCTGAAAAGATTAATCATTTGGGAGGGTGAGATTCTAAAGAATCCCCGTAGTAACAACTATTTCATACCACATGCAATCATATAATATGCAAACACATCATCTCATATCAGCAGCAACACAAACTCACTCCACCCTCATCCCCTTTTACCGCCGGGAAGGCATACGACCTTTACCCGAACCGTTGTTAGCGACTCAGGGACTGTTGGCATGGCAGTGCATACAAATAGCCACACGGCTCACATATAGCCTTTCGGCTTTCACAATGGCCCGTCGGCCTTCACAAATATCACACCCTAACCTCATCCCCTTTTACCGCCGGGAAGGCATACGACCTTCACCCGAACCGTTGTTAGCGACTCAGGGACTATTGGTTTAGCGGTGCTACCACAATATCACATAACGCATATATGACACCCTAACCTCATCCCCTTTTACCGCCGGGAAGGCATACGACCTTCACCCGAACCGTTGTTAGCGACTCAGGGACTATTGGTTTAGCGGTGTTTCCACACAAAGTTTTCACAAAACTTGCAGCATACAAAGTCCATTTAATCACAATGATATAGCACACATATCATACATCACATAAGGTATAAAGATAGAGTCACTACCTGTATCTTTCCTGACTGGCTCCGGCACCGTAGCCACACGAGGGCGACAAATGTCAAATCCTATATCAATTAGGGACAACCAATCAATCTCTTTTCCATGTGTATATTTCAATAATACTCTAAGTTGGTTATCATTTAGGACTCTTTAGGTGACTAAAATAGGCCTAAACATATGCCTAAAGGGTTGGAAGAAACTACCCAAAAGACCCCTTACTCGAAGGCAAAACACTCATTTTTGGTCATCTCACTCGAGCACAAATGCTCTCACTCGAGCACAAGTACGGACATCACTCGAGCACGATAGCGAGTGAGACTGCGAGTGAGCACCCGAGAGCACAAGGAAACCCTCGAGCACTGGCTCACTCGAGCACGCTGACCTCACTCGAGCACAAGGCTAGATGCCTCACTCGAGCACCCTCGAGAGAAATCCAGGAGGTGAGAACCCGAGAGCACCCAAAGCTCTCCAAGCACAGGATCACTCGAGCACAGCCAAATGTGCTCGAGCACACACCTCACACCCGCGAGTGAGAAGGCTCACTCGAGCACCTTACTCGCGAGTGAGAACCCGAAGGCACAACTCCCACCTGAAGCACACTCTCACTCGAGCATGACCCCCAGTGCTCGGGTGAAACGGCTATGCCCGCGAGTGACAGAGCTCACTCTTGGCATCAGCCCACGAGTGAAGACCCGAAAGCACACCCTTCACTCTGGACTCACACCCTCACTAGAGCAGACCAAGCTCACTCGAGCAGGTTCCTTGCTCACTCGAGCACAAAGCGATGTGCTCGAGCAGCACTCGCAGAAAACCCAGGTGACTCGAAGCACAAAGGGAAAAACTTGCGCATCACTCGAGCACGTTCTTCCTCTGCTCGAGTGATGTGTATCAGAGACCAGAAACGCAGCCAAAAACCAGAAACACCAGATGGTCAAATTCTCCCCCAAAGGTTCCTAAACTCTTCCCAATGCTCATACACTCTAAGCACTAACAAGGGAACACAATGGCAACTCCAAAAACACTCCAAAACCCAACTTAACCACAATCAAACACTAGGGTCTCTAAGATACACATTCTCCAAATCTCCCTTAACACATTTCCAACATTCCAGATTATTTCCAATAATCAAATAACTCATCATTAAACCATTTTCACCATCAAACACCTTAAAATCCACATTTTCATCATTTGGCCTAATTAGGTGAAATTTTCCAGATTCTTCCAAACTTAGCCAAACATCATAAACAATATACCAAAATACTCTAAATGCCTACCTCTTCTCTTTGCTCAATTCAGAACCTTGATTCCTCAACTTTCAATTTCGGCCAAAAACCCAATCAACACCATTCAAGGCTCTACAATCGTCACAATGTAGCTCTCATTGAGATGAACAATATTAGAGAAAAGGTTTTAAGCAAAAGAGGATCACAACTTACCAAGATTCAAGCTTTTCTTCTTCCTCTTCCCTTGCTTGCTTTAGCGAAATGGAGAGAGAGAGAGAGAGAAGAGATGAGAGAGAGATGGAGCAATGATGATGAAGCTACACACACACTCCCTTGCCCATGCCTCCAACCGAATAGGAGAGAGAAAATGAGGGAAAAGTGATATTTGTCTTCTAGTGCTTCATCCTATGACTCACACCATGCCACATGTCCACATCTTAAGCACTCCATCAAAGAGCTCACACAACCGCAAAACATAGGATCCCGACCCATTATCAATGAATCTCAACCATTAATCTTAAATACCACAAGTGTTTATTCTCAAGATTCTCATTACATTAATTCCAAAAGTGCTTAATCGCTCTAATTACAATGATTATCATATTCATTAGCCCTAATTACAAATCGGGATATTACATATATGATCTCCTTTATGTAAGTACTATTTTTAGGTTAAACAATAGGTTATACCATGGGAATGACAAGAAAACATTAGGTGCTAGTCGAATCGTAATGTTCACTTGTCATTCGACAACGTATATGGTAGTTGTTGTCATGAAGAATCTGGTGTTTTGTAAATTCCATTACTGCACTTGTAATTCCCATTACTACTCTTGTTAATGATGACGGCTTATTGTAATTAAAGTATACATGAAGGGACACCTTATTTTAGGTTAATGACTTCTATACATTGGGTGTAGGTGGAATTAGTAATGTTAGAATTTTTTTTTCACAATGCATATGGTACTTGCTGTCAGTAAGAATCTGGTGTTTTGTAAATTCCATTACTGCACTTGTCATTTCCATTGAAATAGTTGTTAATGATGACAACTTATTGTAATTACATTTTACATGAAGGGACACCTTCTTATCTGGTTAATGACTTCTATGCATTGAGTGTAGGTGTAATGCGTAATGTTAAATTGTCATTTGGACCATTTACTTGCGAGTTATTGTCATAAACATTTGTGGTTTTTATCAATGTCAGAACAGAACTTGTCATTCCCATTACCATTCTCGTCAAAACCATTAAAACACTTGTCATTCCTATTATTAAACTTGTCAACGTCATCTCTTTTTAAGGAAAATTCAGTGACAGTTTTTAAACATAACTTGTCATCTTCATTACCATTCTCGTCAAAACCATTAAAACACTTGTCATTCCCATTATTAAACTTGTCAACGTCCTCCCCTTTTAGGGAAATATTTAGTGACAAAGTTTTTAAGCCTAACTTGTCATTCCCATTGTCATTCTCGTCAAAACCATTATAAAACTTGCTATTCCCATTATGAAACTTGTCAGCGGCCTCCCCTTTCCGGGAAACACTCAGTGACAAAGTTTTTAAGCCTAACTTGTCATTCCCATTACCATTCTCGTCAAAACCATTATAAAACTTGTTATTCCCATTATGAAACTTATCAGCGGCCTCCCCTTTTCAGGAAATACTCAGTGACAAAGTTTTTAAGCCTAACTTGTCATTCTCATTACCATTCTCGTCAAAACCATTATAAAACTTGTTATTCTCATTATGAAACTTGTCAGCGGCCTCCCCTTTTGGGGAAAATTCAGTGACAGTTTTTAAGCCTAACTTGTCATTCCCATTACCATTCTCGTCAAAACCATTATAAAACTTGTCATTCTCATTATTAAACTTGTCAGCAGCCTCCCCTTTTGGGGAAACACTATAACACACAATATTTCTTCATTTACCTGTTTCCTGTATAAGAGAAGTGCATATTGCCATAGTGTCGGAATAAAGGGACTTGCACTTTAGTAAATTGAAATACACAGTAACATGACATTGAAAAGGATACTGCTATAAAGAGGTAGACAAGATCAGTTACAAAAATATCAACTTTACAATGTCACCCCAAAATGCAATGCTTGGTGACTAAGTTATACAAATTTTCTATCTCAACTATAAAAAAAACGAACACACGCGTATCCCTAATAGATCTCCCACATAAAAGAAAATTCCATCTTGATTATTCTTGCCCTCCTACTTGATTTTACCTCGCATAATAAGATTCTCTAGAATATAAAACCCATCAAGCGTAATTTGAATTCCTAATCAAGATTTAATTGCTTTTGCCATAAAAGGAGAATTAAAAAACATGAGGATCCAAAATATTTGTTGCTGATGTGAGTTCCACCTTTTGATCACAGAAATGGATCAGCAGCAGCGTCCAATAACGCGGAGAAGGAAGCTCGGTTTCGAAGATTCCCTTTTTTGCTCACAGCAACATCTGCAGATAAGAACGAGGAGGAGGAGAAATCGAACACAAAGCTTAAACGGACAAAGCAACACCTGAACATTCCCTCACCCACATCCACGTTGCCGGCAACAGAAGAGAATGGCACCCACAACCGATTCCGATTTGGAGACGTCGAGTGTGTTTCTAGGAGAAATGAAAATACTCTCTGCAAGTGTTGCCTTCACCGAGTGTGTGGAACGAGTAAAAGGGGGCATTTTAGTATTTTACACAACACTTTAATATCCCTGAAATGTCCCTGATCACTTTTCTGTCTTTTTAATGTTATAAAAGACTTTTGGGGGTTTTGCTATTTCAAATGGTATTTATATGGGATTTTCCCAAAATATTTTTACAAGTCAAATATAGACATTTACAAGATAAATGTGTCAATAACCAAAATTTGTTAACTTCTTAATCATTCACATGTTTAGTTTATAAATATCTTTATTTATATTAACAATATTCATATTTATCTCATGTTTATATTGAAGAAGAAAGTCAACTTCATAGCTTAAACCTTAAAAGGCCAGGGCGGAACAGCTGGAAAGGTCATCACTCCACCTCTTTGGAGGCATGTCGATTGGGCTTGGTTGGGAGAGGAAGAGCGAGATGCTCTTATGAAAAAAATAAAAGGGTATTATTGACTTTTTACTGACAAAATTTAATTTAATTTTGAACTAAGGGGTGCAATGAAATGAAATTGTTTTCATATGGTCTAAGTTATACTTTTCCATTAAAAAGATATTAAAATAATAGAGAAAGGACTGGTGAACCCATAGTGCAAAAAGTAACATAAGTTAAATCTCCTTAACAGCGTTGTTATATCTGCTTTCAAATAAATTGTTTATATCTACTTTTGTACACAAAAATAGTTAATTATTCTTATGGGTGCTCATAACAAAATTATTCATTTCTAAATTTGTACTTTCATCCTAAAAATAATTTATAAATTGTTGTTATTTTTTATTTTTATTATCTTTGTATTCTCCCAGATACAGCAAATACAAAAGCTTTTCTATCTATTTAAAAACATATCACACAAGGTTTTAAATAGTATTATTCTAATTTTTGTTCGTTTATTATCCATTCCAATGTACCATATTTAATATACCTTATAGATACTAGTGATGAAATTTGTTTTCTTTTGTTATCAATGGAATTTATTTTCTACCATTGAAGGAAGTGTGAATCTTCAAAGAGAATGTTTAAATAGAGAATATATATATATATAAAATGTAAGGCTTGCATGTGTGAGACGTGAGTAATTTTTTTTAATATTTGTACCTGAACTGAAATTATTACTTTTCTTTATTCAAAAAAAAAAAATAGGTAGAATTACACTTAAGTCCCATGGAAGGAAAAAAATGAAAAAATGGTCTCTATAGATTACAAAATGAAAAAATGATCCCATTAACAACTCCATGAGCCTGTATTGACAACTCCATGGGACCATTTTTTCATTTTGCAATCTATAGGGACAATTTCTTCATTTCTCTTCTTTCTTGGGACCTAAATGTAATTCTCCCAAAAAATTATTAGGATAGGCACTCTTAGAAGGCTTCCAGTGCTTTGAACTAGAGATCTCTCCGAATGTACTTAAAAACACACAACTATTTTCAACATGTGCGCGGGTGTACCTTCCACGTTCTCTTCATGGCCAAAAATCGTTGACGTTGGCCAAGTGGCATCACCGGCGGAAGTAACCACCACTTTCCTTTACCATCCGTAACAGGCCGGAAGTGGCTCCCCTCTTTTGCTTTTATGGTCCATTGGGCCATTTGTCCTCCTTTTCCTCTAAACTGGACCAATTCGGTATAAAATGACTTATGTTGATCACTTTTTTTAGGGGAAAAAAACACTAACAATTTCCTAGTATTTTTTAAAAATATTTTTTAATATCACCTGGTATCCTAAATTTTTTTTTGAAACACACTGAAGTATTTTTCTAGTATTACCCTGTACCCTAAACTATTTTTTAGTGCATTCAACACTTAAAATATTGCACATAAAATTACTTTAAAATACTTTTTACCTTAAAATTACTTTAAGATATTGAGTATTACTAAAAATATTTTGGGGTAGAATGCATTAAAAATTAGTTTAGGATAAGTGCTACTGGAAAAATTGTTCACATTGCCATATTCTAGATAGAGGGTGGTACTAGAAAATATTTTAAGTGCTGAGCAGATCAAAAATTATTTTATGATATTGGGTGCTATTAAAAATATATTTCAAAACACTGGGTGGTACTAAAAAATTATTGGGAAAAAGACACTTCAATACTATTTAAACTTTAAAATCCTAAATTAGTTTTGTTGACAATAAAAGTAATGAGATTGACAAAAAAATATAACAATTGATAACTCGGGTTTTTGAGAAATCACTAATTTAGGATTTTAAAGTTTAAATGATATTTAAGTGTCTTTTTTTCAAAATTATTTCAAGATGCTAAATGTTGCATTTTTATTAAATGGTAGTGATTAACACGAATCATTTTACGCCAAAACGGCACACTTTTAGAGAAAACAAGGGCAAAGCCACATTGGACCAAATAAGCAAAGGAGGGAAGCCACTGATATCCTTGGATTCCTTGCCATGTGAAAAATCCTTAAATGTCTGAATCGATTCATCCTCTCTCTCTCTCTCTCTCTCTCTCTCTCTCTCTCTCTCTCTCTCTCTCTCTCTCTCTCTCTCTCTCTCTCTCTCTCCCCTCCCTCCCTCCTTGAGGAATGCGTGACTCACAATCAAGGTATTAAAATTTGAATCGGGTATTGAACCAATCGGAGTATTGGGTTAAGGGTCAGTGAATCAAATCGAGGCCAAATTGGAGCAATGGAGCTAAACTGGGGCCAAACTAGTGAGAAATTGAAGATTTTAGGCTTATAAATATAAAATTCTAATTTTTTTTTTTAAAATAGGAACCCAGACCAGACCGAGAACCGAACCATCTATCGGCCGGTTCACCGGTTTCCGGGCTGGACTGACCGGTCAAATCCGGGTTCATTAACATTGCTCTCGATTCTTGAAAAAGAATATTTAAACAAGAGCAAAAATAAAACTGAGAAAATTGTTAAAAACTCACTCATTACAAATTTTATTGTCAGAATTAGACAACAACTAATGTTTTTGGGTGACTGCGACTTATTTTTAACTGTGTTGCTCATAGTTGAATATAAGTTACAAACAATTAAAAAAAAGTTACACCCACCGAATCCAACAAGAGTGTTGGCCCTAGTCGTAGGTACTTTACTTTGATATCAAGTTTGATATCTAAGTATGAAGAAAACCCTCTTTGAGATGCCTCAACATTTTGAGTAAACCTTCATCAAATGGGGCTGCATTAATCAGTTACTTAAATACTTGAAAATAGAATCTACAAAAAGCATCAAGAGAGGTGGTTGAATTGTAGTAAAAAAAAAAAAAAAAAGAAGGGAATTACACCCACCCACCGAATTTATTGCAGGAGGGCCCTTGAACAAATGTGATGAAAGAGGTTTTCAGCAATTTCCTCAAAATAAAAGTTGGGCTGGCATTTACAAATAAAATTACTTTATTACTTAAAACAAAGTTTTATATATATATAAATATATATATATATATATATATATATGTTTCAACCCTTCATATATAAATTCATTTATCTTCACGTTCTCGGTACAAGTTAATTGGAAGATTACAAAAGAATTGGAAGCCCTCCCACTTTCTTTCTCCTCAAATATGAAAGTTCTTGAAGTTGGCCTGGAGGCGACGCCGCCAGAAACAACCACATCCATCGCCGCATCGGAAACCTCATTACCACTCACGTTTTTGGACATACTGGGGCCCCTCGGAATATATTTCTTAAAAAAATACAACTATTCCCTATATTATGAGTGTGTGCGTGTATATTCAGTGTTTGTATCTTCGCGTTCTCTTCATGGCGAAAAGTCCTTGAAGTTGACCGAGTGGCCCCGCCAGCGGAAGTACACAACCACGTTCCTTTGCCGCACCGGTAATGGTAAGTATATATTTTATGATTAAATAGGTATATATTTTAGATATATTTACTGAATTTATTAATATTTTATATTTATTTAATTATCTTTTATATATTTTTTATCTTTTAATTTATTATAAGAGAAAAGAAGAATTTAAATATAAAATTTACTCATATCCTATTTTCTCGTAGAAGAGACATTATCATACCTAAAATGTGAAGAAAGTATTAAATAAATTACGGAACAATGAGTTGAGCAAGCATAACCGGAGGGAATTCATTTAATTATATGTGTGTGTATATATAACTACATGTCTAATATAATATTATATATATATATATATATATATATATATATATATATATATATATATATATATATATATATATATATATCATATATGAAGTTTCCAAGAGATTTCGGATCTGGATTATAGGAGAAAACGAATTGAAAAGCATAAAGAGATGTGGGACCCACGTGAGAAAACAAAACCACATGAGATGCAGATTTGGTTTGGCCGAAATATAATATATCATTATGAAATTCGGATAGAAACGCGTGAAGCCCGCGGACGCAGAAAGACCTAAAATATATCTATAAAAAGGGTAGCTGCAGGAGGAGCGACACACACAGATCTGGATGCGAGACAAAACGCTGAGACGAAAAGGTAGCGAACGCGAGAGCGGAGCGAGAAGCAGAGTTTTGGGGAGTTAGTTTTGGGGAGTTGGGATTTGAAAATTTAAAGAGATTTGGAACTTTAAAATTTGGTTTTCCATTAATTTTTCTTCTCTCTTTTTCTTAGTTTCTGATATGAACCGAATTATTATTTATGGTTTTAATTTGTAGATGAACATGAGTAGCTAATTTTCTCGTTCTAGGATTTTCTTGAACTTATTTATGGATTAAATTATTTAATTACTCTCTTTTTGCATCGAATAAATTTTTGTATTGATTTTATCTTGCTCTTAATGCCTCTAAATGTCTGATCACCATTTAGTTGTCTTGTTTATTTAAAATTAATCTTGAGAAAGATAATTTAAGTGTAGAATTTGGGTAAAATCATGTTAGACTTGAAGTTTAGATATATTAAACGGATGGTTTGTTAGTATCATAGAGATATAGTTACTAACCTAGCATTGTCAGATTAAGATTGGTATTTAAAGTTAATCTTTATAAATTAATACAAGAGATTGATTAGTTTATTAGGATAAATATTTGGTTTTGACTCGAGAGAGCGTTATCGAATACTTTTGAATCTTAGACAAATACATATCTTCGTTTGATTGCTTATTGAGGGTAAATTAATTAGTTCATGAAATAAATAGAGGATAGATAATCCTTGGTTCCTCCTGTCTTGAAGTTCTCAATTTAATTAATTAATTTTTAAGTATAAAATTTTTTTCAAAATATTCTCACTTAACCTGATTGATAACTTAATTGAGATAATTAATTCATTTTTGTCATAGTCCTCGTGGGAACGATCTTTTTATATTATTTGTGACCCGTACGCTTGCGGTAAAGCTAAACGGCTAACAAGTTTTTGGCGCCGTTGCTGGGGACTTTGGCAAAAAGCTCATTGAACTAGTTATCTTAATTGTGTGATTAATCACGTTTGAGTATTTTCTTTCTTTTCTTGATTTTTTCTTTTATAAGTTTGATATTCCTTGGTTGTTGTTTGGATTTACAGGTACCTCTCGATATATGAGTGGCGCATTGGTAGTCCGCCCTAACAACCTAAACGACGAGCATCATTCTGAAGAAAAGGAACTTAAGTCTGAATTAGAATCATTAGAAGAACTGACGTCACCTGACCCAAAGATCATGGCACACCCTAATGACGAGGATATGGATCGTACTTTGGATGAATATATGGAACAGGAGAGCACCACCTATCAATCTAGCATTCAATTCCCAGCTATTACTGCTAGAAATTTTGAGCTGAGGCCAATTATGCTGCAGATGCTCCAAATGATTGGTACATTCACAGGAAATCAGAATGAAGACCCAATTGAGCATTTGACAAAATTTGTTCAAATGTGTGAAAATTTCAAACAGCAGGGAGTGTCTTCTGATGCACTGAGATTGAGACTCTTCCCCATGTCTTTAGATAAAAAGGCAACAGCTTGGCTCACGGCTCTACCTCCCAATTCTATTTCTACATGGGACACCCTAGCTTCTTTATTCAAAGCAAGATTCATTCCAAGGGGTACACGAGCAGTGCAAAGAGTTGAGTTATTGGGCTTTGCACAAGAACCAGGTGAACTCTTTCATGAGGCATGAGAGAGATTCAAAGAAATGTGGCGCAACTGTCTTAATCATGAGCAGAAAACTTCTGTGTTATTGGAAGCTTTTTGGGCTGGATTGGATGGTCCTACCATTTCTGTGGTCGAGAATGCTTGCAACGGTGGGATTGGCAAGAAGAAAGTGTCTGAATTATTAAAGTTATATGATGAAATTGATTTTAGCACTCTGCTACAATCCGATAAAGCACGCTCTGGGTACATGACTTATAAAGAGCCAAATATTTCTAATGCTTCTAGTATGTCTAAAGATATTGCCACTCAACTTGCAGCTATGGCCAAGATGTTTGTAATAACTTGAAGCAACTAGCTGACATTCCTAGCCAAAGTGGAAAGAAAGAGAGCGTAAGTAATGAGCTTACTACTAGGCAAGAAGATGAAATACATGTAAATATTGATGAGGTAATTAAGGAGAAAATGGATAAAAATAAGGAGAAGACTTGCACTTCCCCTTTAAAATATGTGCCTCAACCACCATTCCCTCAGCGACTTAAGAAACATCAAGAAGAGTCGCAATTCAAGAAGTTCATTCAGATATTCAAGCAACTCCACATCAACCTACCATTCGCTGAAGCTTTGGAACATATGCCTAAATATGCCAAATTTATGAAGGATATTCTAGCTAAGAAGCGACAATTCAGTGAGTTTGAGACAGTTGCTGTGACTAAGAGCTTCACTGATATCATTAAGCAGATGCCTCCAAAATTAAAAGATCCGGGGAGCTTTTCTGTTCCTTGCCATATATTGGAAACAAATTCTTGGGAAAAGGAATGTTTGCCCTGGAGCTAGCATTAACCTCATGCCTTTGTCTGTCTTCAACCAGTTAGGATTAGGTGAAGCTCGACCAACAACAGTTACTCTTCAATTTGCTGATAGAAGTCTATCTCAACCTTGTGGAATAATTGAAGATGTATTAGTGAAAGTTGACAAGTTTATCTTTCCAGCAGACTTCATTGTACTTGACTTTGAGGCAGATAAAGAATTACCTTTGTTGTTAGGGAGATCATTTTTGGCAACCGCTAGAACACTGATTGATGTAGAGAAAGGTGAGTTAACTCTGAGAGTAGCTGATGAGCAGGTCACCTTCAATATGAATAAGTTGATTAAATCTCCTAATATTCCAGAGGACTATTTCTTCATTGACACGCTTGATCCTATGGTACAAAAAAAATATGAAAAAGGTATGACTGATGACCTACTTAAAGCTGTAATACTTGGGATTGATTCAGAAAATGTTATAATAGAGGAATGCAAAGCTATCATGGATGTATCGATTCCTTATCCTCAAGGACGAATGCAATTTGAATCACTTGATTTGGGTTTTATTGATAGACCAAAGTTGAAACCTTCCCTAGAGGAACCACCTTCACTTGAGCTAAAAGCTTAACCATCTCACTTGCAATGTGTCTACTTAGGAGAAAATAATACCCTTCCTGTTATCATTGCTTCTGATCTCACTGTTCAACAGGAGAAGAAACTAGTTGATGTCTTGAAGGCTCATAAAAGAGCCATTAGTTGGACTATTGTTGATATCAAGGGTATTAGTCCCTCTACTTGTATGCATAAAATCCTCCTTGAAGACAAGCATAAACCATCCATTGAGCACCAAAGGAGGTTGAATCCAATCATGAGGGAAGTTGTGAAAAAGGAAATTCTTAAATGGCTTGACGCAGGCATAGTATATTCTATCTCAGACAGCTCTTGGGTAAGCCCAGTCCAATGTGTCCCTAAAAAGGGCGGTATGACTGTAGTGGCTAACACCCACAACGAGCTAATTCCTACTTGCACCATTAGTGGTTGGAGGGTTTGCATGGATTATCGTAAGTTGAATGCAGCAACTCAAAAGGATCACTTTCCTCTTCCATTCATTGATCAGATGTTAGATAAACTTGCTGGCAAGGAATTCTTCTATTTTTTGGATGGATATTCTGGGTATAATCAGATTGCTATTGCCCCTGAAGATAAAGAAAAAACCACTTTTACTTGTCCATATGGGACCTTCGCTTTTAAGCGTATGCCATTTGGATTATGCAATGCACCAGCTACCTTTCAGCGATGCATGATGGCCATTTTTGCTGATATGATTGAGCAAACTATGGAAGTTTTCATGGATGACTTCACAGTCTTTGGAGATTCCTATGATGAATGCTTATTTAATTTGGCCAATGTGTTGATACGTTGTGAAGAAACCAACTTAGTGCTTAACTGGGAAAAATGTCACTTTATAGTGAAAGAAGGAATTGTGTTAGGTCATAAAGTCTCAAAGAATGGCTTAGAAGTAAATAGAGCGAAAATTGCAGTAATTGAACAACTTCCTTCACCAGTGAATGTTAAGGGGGTGCGGAGCTTTCTTGGCCATGCTGGTTTCTACCGTCGCTTTATTAAAAACTTCTCCAATATTACCAAGCCTCTATGTGCTCTACTTGAGAAAGATGTAGAATTCAAGTTTGATGATGCTTGCCTTCAAGCATTTGAAGAACTAAAGAAGAAACTTGTGACTACGCCTATAATGATGGCCCCAGATTGGAGTTTGCCCTTCATAGTGATGTATGATGCTAGTGACTTTGCTGTGGGAGCAGTTCTTGGCCAAAAGAGGGATAACGCCTTTCACCCAATCTATTATGCCAGTTGTACACTTGATGATGCCCAAGAAAACCATTCAACCACTGAGAAAGAGCTTCTTGCTGTGGTATTTGCTTTTGGAAAGTTTCGTTCTTATCTGGTAGGAGCCAAAGTCATTGTACACACAGATCATGCAGCTCTTAAATATTTGTTCAGCAAGAAAGATTCAAAGGCAAGATTAATTTGATGGGTGCTTCTCTTACAGGAATTTGATCTTGATTTGTGGATAGGAAGGGTACAGAAAATCAATTTGCTGATCATTTATCGAGGTTGGGTACTGATGCTTAACTAGAAGCTGACAAAGCCATTCATGAGACATTCCCGGATGAGCAACTATTTGCTGTGAGCTACTTTGATACTCCCTGGTATGCTGACCTTGTTAACTATTTAGTTTGCGACATTATTCCTCCTTATTTGAATTATCATCAACGAAGAAAGTTCTTGCATGATGTTAAGCTATATTATTGGGAAGAACCATTCTTGTTTCATCATTGTGCTGATCAATTAATGAGAAGATGTGTACCAGAAAATGAGCAACAGGAAATATTAAAGTGTTGTCATTCTTCTGAGTATGGAGGTCACTTTGGAGGTAATAAAACTACAGCAAAAGTCTTACAATGTGGCTTTTTCTGGCCCACCTTGTTTAAAGATTCTTATGAGTTTGCCTTGACATGTGATCGGTGCCAAAGATTGGGAAACATCTCTAAACGGAATGAGATGCCACTTAATAACATGCTTGAAGTGGAATTGTTTGACGTTTGGGGAATAGACTTCATGGGACCTTTTCATAAATCCTTCAATAATCAATATATTCTTGTGGCTGTAGATTATGTGTCAAAATGGGTTGAAGCGGCTGCTTTTCCAACCAATGATGGTAAGGTGGTGGTCAAATTCTTAAAGAAGCATATTTTCACTTGATTTGGTGTGCCACGAGCCATTATAAGCGATGGAGGTACTCATTTTTGTAACAACTAGTTCAAAACGCTCTTGAAGAAATATGGTGTTACACACAAGGTAGCCCTATCATACCATCCTCAAACTAATGGGCAAGCTGAGATTTCTAATCAGGAGATTAAAAAGATTCTTGAAAAAACAGTGGCGGTCACAAGAAAAGATTGGTCCATAAAACTTAATGATGCATTGTGGGCCTATCGTACTACTTACAAGACACCAATTGGTATGTCTCCTTATCGATTGGTATTTGGGAAAGCTTGTTATCTCCCGGTGGAATTAGAACACAATGCTTATTGGGCTATCAAAAAACTCAACTTTGATGCTACGGCTGTGGGAGAAAAGAGACTCTTACAATTGAATGAGCTAGAGGAGTTTCTATTTCATGCCTATGAAAGCTCTAAATTGTATAAAGAGAAGACTAAGAAGTGGCATGATAAGAAGATCGTACTCAAGACCTTTGAACCAAGACAACAGGTGCTCTTGTATAATTCCAGGCTGAGGTTTTTTCCAGGAAAGCTAAAATCTCGTTGGTCAAGACCATTCACTGTGGTTCAAGTATTTGATCATGGTGCAGTAGAGTTAGAAGGCAAAAGTCGAGAGAAATTCAAAGTCAATGGGCAAAGATTGAAGCACTATTGGGGTGGTGAAGTAGACCGTCAAACCACTACATTACCTCTAACAGTTGATTCTTGAGATGTTGCCATAGTCTGGCTGAAGACTATAAATTTAGCGCTTGTTGGGAGGAAACCTAATTATTTGATTTTCATTTACTATTTTTTTTCTTTTCTTTTTCTCATTGTTATTCAGGCTTTAGTGTGATCGCTCCTCTCGCAGCTCCAAGTTCTGGTTCGTGTGCTCTTTTCTCCTTCAATTTTGAAACATCAGAGGAATAACTCCACATCAGAATCTGAGACCTAAACCAAGGGAGTACTAGTTTCTTTCTCCTTTATTAATTTTTGCAACATTGAGGACAATGCTTGATTTAAATGTGGGGGAGAGAATTAGGACTCTCGTAATTTAATTGATTTTTTTTTTCAAAAAAAAAATATAATGAAGGGAATAGAGGTACTTTGTCTTGATTTTAAGATTGTTGAATTTGAATAGATATAGCTTAGTTACTAGTTGCATGAAGGGAAGTTGATTACATATATTGCAATTTATATGATGATATATTGTTTAACTTGATTAAATTGGGTGAGATAGTATAGCCCTGTTGGAAGGAAATTTGAGCCTAAAATATTCTATTCTAGTGTAATATTTCACTTGTCTTAACTTACTCTTCAGAACTTGTCTTATTTCTTTTCACTGCTACCTAATACATGTGCAATTCTTTAATAGGATAAAGGCATTCATTTTTATACCCATGAATCCTAAACACAAGCTACAAACACTTCATCCATTGCTACCCCTTTGAGCCAGTAATTTTTTTTCTCTTTACTTCTATCATATCTATATTAAGTTAATATGCATGTACAATCATTATTGTAGTAGTTTGATCATGTTATCAAATCACAAGATGTGGTATTGTCGCTATTAGTGCTTTTTGTTGGAGGGTGTTTTCAAAAAAGAAAAAAACACAACTCCAATGGCTTATCTTGACTTCACTTAGTAACTGGGGGCACTTCATCACTAATGTTGGCACTTGCGTCAAACGGTAAGCCAAAGAGGGCTATGAGTTGGGCTAAAAGCCTCTTGAGGAACTTGTTGGAGTAACTGAGTAACCGGTGCTGCTCACCCATGTGCAGGGTCGCGTTAAAAGAAAACCTACAACAAGCTCAAGATGAAACAAAAATTGAAAAAAAAGGGAGAGAGAGAAAAAAAATATATAGAGAGAGAATATCCTTCTTGAATCTTGAAGAATAGCATACATATCACTATTACATTAAATTATCTGTATAACATGATCTGCATGCATATTGCTTAGTATCCATCATTCACTCTACGTAGTCTATATTCCAACATTACAAGCCATAAAATCCTCTTGATTTTTGAATGGATATGTAAATGGTGGTGGAAAATTAGAACCATTACAAGCCTATGGTAGGGTGATTGAACAAGTGAACTGAGCGAAAAAGATCCCATATGCTAGTGAGTTGAGTGATACATTTTATACCCTTGTATAACTATTTTACCTGAATTTAATCTTGTTAAATTTCGTGTCTTAATATAAATTTCTTTATATGTGATTGACAACCCATATTGTACACTTAGAGCCTGTTTGGTTCAACCACATTATATGCCTGCAATGGTAATCATTATTGCATTACCAAGAGAAGGGTGTTTGGTTGCTCTTTAGTATGTTAATAGGGTTTACCATGGTAATGATGATTACTGAAAAATTGGTAATCCTCATTCATACCTCCCCCCTATGAATCCTCATTACCATCCCATTGCATAATCTAAAAAGTCCAATTTACCCTTTAGTTTTCCTTATCTTTTTTTCACTTATCTCATTTTACTTGTTGCATTGTGTCACAACTGCCACCGCCACAACCTCTTCCTCCACCCTCTGCCGCCACCACTACCTCCTCCACTGGCGTCACCTCCACCCGTCGCCACCGCTACTACCTCCTCCTCCTCTGCCACCCTCGTCCCTGCTATCGGCCCACCACCTACCACCACCTCTTCTAACCCCTTCGACCACCGCCGCCACCACCACCACCTACTCCTTCGCTGCCACCTTCACCCCCACCGCCGCCACCGGCCCACAACCCACCACCTCCTCCTCCTCCTCCTCCTCCTCCGCTACCCCTGCCCCCCGCCGCCGCCGCCTCCTCCTCCTCTACCCCCGCCACCCCCCATCATTGCCACCGCTACTACCTCCTCCTCCTCCTCCATCCCGGCCATTGCCGACTTGTAACTATTTTTTATACAAAGATTATATTAAGGGGTAAAATAGACTTTATGTAATATATTAATTGTAAATAATTGTTAAAATATTAACTCATTGCACGTTGCTTAAAAATCAAACCAAACACTACCCTTGTAATTAATATTACATTGCATTACCATTACATCGCATTGCATTGTACCGCAGGGTGTAATGGGATCGAACCAAACGGGCTCTTAGTTCCGAGGTTATGTTTACTCGAGTTCTCACAGTTTCTTAGTTAATTCAATTTGTCTCTCTTCTTTCTTCAACCTATCTTCAAGATTGATTTTTCTTTGCCCAGGAGTGCAAAAGATTTAGTGTGGAGGAGTTTGATAAGTATATATTTTATAATCAAATAGGTATATATTTTAGATATATTCATTGGATTTATTAATATTTTATGTCTATTTAATTATCTTTTATATATTTTCTATCCTTTAATTTATTATAAGAGAAAAGAAGAATTTGAATATAAAATTTACTCATATCCTATTTTCTCGTAGAAGAGACATTATCATACCTAAAATGTGAAGGAAGTATTAAATAAATTACGGAACAATGAGTTGAGCAAGCATAACTAGAGGGAATTCATTTAATTATATATGTATATATATATATATATATAACTACATGTCTAATATAATATTATATATATATATATATCATATATGAAGATTCCAAAAGATTTCGGATATGATAGAAGAAAACGAATTGAAAAGCATAAAGAGATGTGGGACCCATGAGAGAAAACAAAAGGGAAAATCACTCTTAGGTCCCAAGCAAGAAAGATAATATCAGAAAGGTCCTTTGAAGTTGTAAAAACGCACTCATCAAGTTGTGAATGAGCGTTTTGGGGTTGTACCCAGGGACCTTTCTAATATTATCTTCCTTGCTTGGGACCTAGGAGTGATTTTCCCAAAACAAAACCACATGAGATGCAGACTTGGTTTGGCCGAAATATAATATATCATTATGAAATTCGGATAAAAACGCGTGAAGCCCGTAGACGCAGAGAGACCTAAAATACATCTATAAAAAGGATAGCTGCAGGAGGAGCGACACACACAGATCTGGGCGCAAGACAGAACGCTGAGACGAAAAGGCAAAGAATGCCAGAGCGGAGTGAGAAGCAGAGTTTTAGGAAGATAAGATTTAAAGATTCAAAGAGATTTGGAGCTTTAAAATTTGGTTTTTCATTAATTTTTTTCCTCTCTTTTTCTTAGTTTCTGATATGAACTGAATTATTATTTAAGGTTTTAATTTGTTGATGAACATGAGTAGCTAATTTTCTCTTTCTAGGATTTTCTTGAACTTATTTATGGATTGAATTATTTAATTACTCTCTTTTTGCATCGAATAAATTTTTGTATTGATTTTATCTTGCTCTTAATGCCTCTAAATGTTTGATCACCATTTAGTTGTCTTGTTCATTTAAAATTAATCTTGAGAAAGATAATTTAAGTGTAGAATTTGGGTAAAATCATGTTAGACTTGAAGTTTAGATATATTAAACGGATGGTTTGTTAGTATCATAGAGATATAGTTACTAACCTAGCATTGTCAGATTAAGATTGGTATTTAAAGTTAATCTTTATAAATTAATACAAGAGATTGATTAGTTTATTAGGATAAATATTTGGTTTTGACTCGAGAGAGCGTTATCGAATACTTTTGAATCTTAGACAAATACATATCTTCGTTTGATTGCTTATTGAGGGTAAATTAATTAGTTCATGAAATAAATAGGGGATAGATAATCCTAGGTTCCTCCTGTCTTGAAGTTCTCAATTTAATTAATTAATTTTTAAGTATAAAATTTCTTTCAAAATATTCTCACTTAACCTGATTGATAAATTAATTGAGATAATTAATTCATTTTTGTCATAGTCCATGTGGGAACGATCTTTTTATATTACTTACGATCCGAACGCTTACGGTAAAGCTAAACGGATAGGTAACCGGCCAAGTAAAAAATCCTTCTTCCCTCGAGGAAGTTATGATTCTCGAAAGGGAATATTTAAATACAATAGAGAACAAATATAGAATATTTTTCATTATAGAGTTTATTATTCAATAGCATCCAAGGATGGGGTCCTTGAAACGTGCAACTCATCACCTTCAGTTTTACTTTTATGCAAGGAACGAAAAACCGGACCGGTCAATGAACCGGTCACGGCACAGATTCAAGGGTTAATGGGTCAACCGGGGTCGGACCGGTGATCGAACCGGTGGTCGAACCGGTCATATTAAAATATTATAATTTAATTAGCAGTAGCACTAGGAGTGACATTTTCATTTCCTGAACTAGATATATCCATCCTTGCAATAACAATTTATTTCCAGCAAACTCCCAGAATATCTCTTGAATGTTTTTTTATACAACAGCAATTTATTATCAGTTTATCACACTTACAGAGACATTACAACAACAATTTATTTATACATCACACGTACAGAGACATTCACATTACAACAAGAATTTTTTTACACAACTTCAAAGCACAGATAGAAATCCGATGAACCTAAAATCGCAGCTCATCGGATTCAGAACAGTGACAACAGATGTGAGGCCAACAAGAACTGAATCAAAATTCAAAAGTCAAAATTAAAACAAAAAATACCCAAACAGGTCGCAGCTCGCAGGTCGCCGGTCGCCGAAGTTCGTTCAGATCAGCCGAAGGTCGAACGTCGCCATCCGTCGCTCACGCACTCACATCCACCGATTGACATAGCAAAAGGCCGCCGTCGATTTCACTTCCAGAGTTCCAGGTTTCGGCTACCAATCACGGAGAACGGATGATTCATCAGGTTCTGATCCTGAGTTTCAGACCGAGAAGGATGAATCGACGAAGGATGAATCACGGAGAAAGGATTATGAATCGAGTAATCGACGAAGAATTTGGTTCAGATTCTCACTTTCTCATTCTCGGTTCGCGCCTGGGGGCTTGGCAGTGGAGACGAAGAAGCAGATGCATCCCGATTTCGATTAGGGCAAAAGCGTCGGGTCGGGTCGGACAGCTCTACCGGCTCCAGAATGACCCAAAAACGGCGACGTTTTGGCAGTTTTAAAAAAGAAAAAATCCCGCCCGGCCGACCCGCTCCGCCCGCCGGTTCCTCCGGTTCTCCCCGGTTCGACCGGGTCCTCACCGGTTTGAGCCCTCTCCCCTCTCCAGCAGCGGACCGGACCGGCCTGGAGACCGGTTCTCCGGTTTTCCGGTCCGACCGGCCGGTCCGGTCCGTTTTTTCCTCATTGCTTTTATGCAATATATCTTCAATTGTGTTGCTCATAGTTGGAGACAGACCACAAACAGTTGCAAAAGAGTGAATGGCAGTCACTGAAGATAGGCTGCATCCGGATACTTGAACAAAATTAGGGAATTCTTAGCAATTTCCTTGAAATAAAATGTCTGGCTGTATTTGCAAATAAAATTAGTTTTTTATTAAAAAATATTACTTGTAAGTTGTAACTAGGAAGAATAATAGAAAAATACCATTTAAATTTTAAGATCATAAATTAGTCATTTGACAAAGTTTTGCGCTCTCAATCTTATTATTATTTTTGTCAATTTCATTATTTTTTTTATCAGCGGGATTTTGAAGTTCAACTATTATTTTTCTGTCACTCATAACTAATACTACCTACCAGACGGTCAAAGAAAAAAAACTAATACTACCTACCATTTTTATTTAAAGAAAAGGATGGTTTTATTTTTATTGGGGTTGTCGGATTAAAATCTCAACAGTCCAAATTTAATATATTATTAAAATATTATTCTTATAATAATATTTTAATAATATATTAAATTTAAATTGTTCATATCTTAATCTAATGGATCCGATAAAAAAAAGGATCATCTTTTTTTTTTTAGAAAAATACGGGAGCCAGGTCCATTTTTATACATTTTTCCACCTCTCGTATATAAATTCATGCCTCTTGACGTTCTTGATCCAAGTTGGAAGATTACAAAGGAGTTGGAAGCCCCCCTTTCTCTCTCCTCATATGAAAGTTCTTGAAGTTGTCCCGGTGGCACCGCCACCGGAAACAACCAAGTCCACTGCATCCGAAACCTCTTTACCACTCACGTTTTTCGACATACTGTGGTTGAGATTCCCGCCGGTCGAGCGTCTTTTCTTCTATGAATTCCCCAACCCACCTTCCTCCTTCTTCCATTCCCTTCTTCCAAAACTCAAACACTCCCTCTCTCTCACTCTCCGCCACTTTCTTCCTCTCGCCGGCAACGTCATATGGCCGCCTCACTCCCCAAAACCCTTCATCCTTTACGTCTCCCGCGAAGACGGCGTCTCCGTCACCGTTGCTGAATCTGACGCCGACTTCAACCGTCTTTCTGGTTCCGACTTATCTGAAGCCGATGAAAGCCGCCGGTTGGTACCCCGCTTGACTGTTTCTGATGAGAAAGCATCTGTCATGAGCCTGCAAATCACTCTGTTTCCGAACTCTGGGTTTTCTATCGGAATCGCCACACACCACGCAACCATGGATGGAAAATCTTCAACTTTATTTATGAAGGCTTGGGCTTATCTCTGCTCTAATCTAGGAGAATCATCATCATCATCTTCATCGGTTTCATCTTTACCCGAGAATCTGAGGCCATCTTTTGACAGGTCAGTGATCATAGATCCATCTGGGAGAATTTCTGAGACATATGCGAATTTTTACTTAAAGCAAGATGGACCAGACAACAGAAGTTTGATGTTGTGGGATTTCGAGAAGAATGGTCAAGAAAAGCTCATAAGGGGGACATTTGAATTGCTTCCTTCAAATATTCAAAAACTTAAGAAATCTGCAGAATCTAGGATGAACAATAAGAAGCTTCATCTATCAACCTTTTCAGTAACATGTGCCTATATAATAAACTGCTTGGCCAAAGTTGAAGAAACAAAACAGGATAAAGTGATGTTCCTATTCAGTGTGGATTGTAGGTCCCGTTTGGATCCTCCGATTCCATCTGCATATTTCGGAAACTGCATCGGTGCGGGTGAAGCCGTGGCTGAAGCCAAGAATATACTAGGGGATGATGGGTTTTTCGTTGCTCTTGAGGCCATAAGTGAATCTTTGAAGAGATTGGAAGATGAAGAGATATTAAGTATAGCAGAATCATGGATTTCTTATATGGAAAATTTTGGACTGACTGATACTTGCAGGATATTTACAACTGCAGGATCACCAAGATTTGACGTTTATAATAGCGATTTTGGATGGGGAAGGCCCAAGAAGGTGGAGATAGTTTCTATAGACAATACTGGAGCTTTTTCTCTTTCAGAAAGCAGGAATGGTAATGGAGGTATTGAGATTGGGTTGGTGTTGAACAAAACTAAAATGGCAGCTTTTTCTGCTCTTTTTGTCAAAGGTCTTTCTTCCTGATGATCATCATGCTGTTAAAAGCATTGGTATGAATAAGTTCATGTTATTAATTTCATGTTTTAAGGTGGTTCAGACAGGTGCAAATAAGATTGTAATTGGAGGCTCCAGTGAAAATGGCAGGTCAGAGAATATGAAATATTCTAGAAAATGTTAGGCAGGAGAAAATCAAAGAGAACACCCACAATAAAATTATATTGAACCAGACCTTTTGATTGACGATTTATTTAAACATTTAGTTGTTGATTGAGTAAGATGGCATCTTGTGATTTATGCAGCCGGCTGACCTTGATTATCTAGTTGTTTTCAGGTATTGTACTTTTGTGTTTGGATTAGTTTTTTTTAATAGTTTTTACAATTTACGAGATAAGTGTGTGAGAGGAGTTTTGTCTCGGGTTGCGCAAACCATGGTTTGGGATATTCTCAAACACACTAGAAAAACTTGTGAGTTTGCTTGTTTTGTGGATTGATTCAGATATTAGCTCAGTGAGTGTTTGGAATAGTTTATTTCTGAAAAATAAGTATTTATTACGTGAGTCGAGACAAAACTTCTTTCACATATTTATCTTATATACCGTAAATTACGAATTATGAATACTTATAAGTAAAAAATAAATTATCCCAAATAAATATTTATTCTATCTACCATCCCGTTTTTGTCTTTGTTGAGAATAAAATTCCGTTGGAAAATTAATTACTGGAATAATTAATGGAACATTTTAACAGAGGGGCAACACATGACTCAACTAGGGTACTGTACGATATGCTTGAACAACATTGTCGGGTTTTATGCCGTGGGATGGGTTTATAATTAAAGCCATTTGTCTAGTCCCAAAATAAAAAAAAAAAAGCCATTTGTTTCGTACTTTTTATATATTTTTTAAAACTGACAGAAAAATCAATTTTAAAATTATTAAATTTTAAATCAGGTTTATTATTAAGGATCGATAAAGTAACAATTCATTTTATGTTAAATATCTTATTTGGGATTTTATAATTTCAAAATTCTTTGTTCTGTTATTCTTCTAATTTTTTTCAATTTATTTTATTGATTTTATGTTCGTATTTTGTAATGACAATTAAACATAAATAAGTGCACCAATTTTTTAAACTCTGGCTATCTTATTAATAATATTTAATTATTAAAAAATATTTTCTAATTTTAAAAAATGATGAATATGTTAATAGATTCTCAAACTATATTTAAATATTTTCATATTTTTTATATTGTTTTGATCGCCTTCTTTTTTTTGCCATCAAATATTGTTTAATTATAAATTTACTTCTTAATTTATAATTCATCATCGCTATTAGTGTATTAGCTTTTTGACCTTGGTCCTCTGATAGAGACATCATTGAATTTCTTTTTCTTTTTACCTGATAAAGATCATTTATGTAAGCATGAATTGTGAAAAACGTGGTCAAAGAGAGTAATTAATCTTTAAAAAAACTTAAAATTTGTAAAATATCAAATCAGATTTTTAACCAAGAGTCAAAAAAAATGTCACAATTTGATAAGCAATTCTCAAATTATTTTTTTAAAAAAATACATGAATTAAAATTTTACAATTTTAAAGTTCTTTTTAAGAGATTCTCTCTTAATCTTTTATACTCCCTCTTTTTTTTCCTTAAAATAAAATTATCTCACTAAAACATATACTAATAGAATTATTTTGATGTCTATAATTCTTTTTTGTTTTTGTTAACCCTTCTTCTCGTTTTTCTAACATCACTGTAGGGTAGTGGGGACCGAGTCTTCTTGTTTTTTTTGCCCACAGGGGACCGAGTCTTCATCATACTACTTCCGATCCTAAATATGGGATATAATTTGTAGTGTAAATTGTACTAGAAATTTTATCCTATATTTAGGACCGGAGGGAGTAATTGATTATATGGGCATTTTAAAAAAAATATCATTAATTACTTTTACAGGTTAGTAAATTATCTCATATAAACAAAGGTTTGTAAATTATCTTATATATAAGAACTAAGAATATCAAATTCTCCAAAATTCGGTTTTATAATTAGGAATTAGCCGAGTACGCATTAATTATGTCACAAGGAGATTATTCCTTGTGGAAAGCACTAACCACTCAAATATATCAATTAAATAAAGTTGTGATAGGGGAACACGCAACGTATATAAAGTATAACCAAGACAGCATACCAAAAAAAAAAAAAGGTTTAGGTGAGGTTGATAAGAAAAAAAGTTAATATATTGTTGGTCATTATAATTTAATCAAATTTTGTTTTTAATGTCTGTAATCTTCTCCTGTCTGGGCCTCGTTGGCAGTAGAAGCATGATCTGCACATTCGTCATTGCCTATATATCACTTCCGGTTCCAGACGCAATTAAGAAATTTATGCACTTCCACGCAATTGTTAGGGCCCGTTTGGTAAGATGGAATTAATCTTGATGGAAATGGAAATGGATATGGATATAGAAATGGAAATGAGGTGTAAAAGTATGTTTGGTATGTTATGAAAATGAAATATGATTTTTAGGTAAAAAGACCAAAATGTCCTTCAAATTTCCCCCCCCAAAAAAACATCATTCAGGTAAGCCCAGAACCTTCTCTTCTCAAAAACTTGCACCATTTCATTTTTTTCAAATGTTTGGTATGTCATGGAAATAATTCCTAATTTATATGTGAAAAGACCAAAATGCCTTTATAATTAAAAAATAAAAAATTTCTCTCCTTTGAAAATTTTAGGCTTATAGTATGAAATTTTAAAGGAAAAATATAAATTTTTTTTTTTAAAAAAAATGGAACCCAGACCGGACTTGGAACCGGATCGGTTAGCCGGTTTCTGGGCTGGACCTGCCGGTCCGGTCCGGGTTCATGAACCTAGGTCTCATCATAAAAAGGGCAAGTTTGGAATTGAAGATATGGAATTACAAATCTTAGCTATTTGGGTGGAATTGAGTTTGATGGAATTGACCCCATTTGACTTTCATGTGAAATTAAATTCCATAAGCATTTCTTTATACCAAACATGCATAACTCATGGAATTTAATTCCAATTCCAATTCCATGCCTTCAATTCCACCATACCAAACAGGACATTAATAAATTTAAACGGATTAATAATACCGACATTGTCCAATTTTTAAAATATATTGAACTTCTTTTCCTTAAAATGAATATATTTTATATGGTTTTAGTCAAATTTTTTTACTAATAATTAATGTTCAAAGGAGTCTGGAGTCTTATCAAGAGGCGTGGATGGTCAAAGACCATGAAAAATGAGACCCACGTGGAAGGAGAACTTGAGCCTCGACCCCAGCAGCCCCTGTCATATTTGATATTACAGGCTCCAATAGAAACTCGTGTGGACCCTTCAGCAACTCGTTTTCTTGCCCCTTAAGCATACCCACTTATTCCGTTTGTTTGGTTATTTCTATCCCCACATCACAAGTACCTTGAGCCTCATGTTCAGTAATAAATTCAGTAACCAAAGACGGATCCAGTTTCCATACTCGGCCAATAAACAGGCAGGGGGCACTCGTTCACTGTGTGCAGCGTTTCATTAAGTAGTGTGATCTGAACCGTTCATCCGATTTTAATCTCGACCGTTCATTTATTTATCTTTTCCATCAAACCATTAATATTAATATATATCACTTCTCACTCCATTTCTCCATCTGGCCAACCCTGACGCCAACTTTTGGAGGGAAAGGGAAAGTGATTTTTGACTTGAGCTTCTTGCCATTGAAGATTGGATGAAGGTGTCAAGTTATACTTTTTCACTGCAAAGAAAATTTCAGATTAAAGAAAAGGGTTATTCTTAGTTTTTCCCTCCTTCTGGTTGTTTATTTAGCATATAGATATATATAAAAATTCCAAAGATTTCATATGGATATAAAGAAAGAGAGATATGGGATATCGATATCAGATATTGCAAATTATTGTTATCTTCACAATATTATTATTTCAAGATTCTCGATAATTACGTCTTTTAGTTTATATATATAGACACACACACACATAGAGACACACCATAGTGGAATGATGTTGCCATTGAAATAGCCATATACAAAATCACAATCAGATTCTTTATTTATTGGAGCAGGTTTTATGTGGATGTAGTTATTTATTTATTTTTTCAAATAATGTATACAATATAAATATATTACTCAACTCCTTTATTATTTGAGTAAGTTGTAGGTGAGATTTTGCTGGCAAAAAAGTTGATTGTAGCCCATATTTATATTTTTGTTGGAAGAGTGGTATTTGAAAAATGTTCATGTTTTTCTATATTTGGAATTAATATAAAAAGAGGAAATTCATGTTTAATCTTTTATTGTCATGATATATTTTTTTTAGGTGATATTTTTAACATTATAATATTTTTGTTGTTTATAGGTAGTAGATGATGGAAGATGAACTTAAACTCGAAATAGGGAAAGAGTTTGAAAACTTGTATGAAGCATGGAAATTCTGGAATGAGTATGGCAAGAAAATGGGGTTTGGATTTAGAAAGTATAATGGAACAAAGAGTTAAAAAGATGGTTCAATTATTACATATCAATATGTATGTTGTAAAGAGGGTGATTGGAAAAAAGATAAAAGAGAGACAACTTCTTCTAAATATCGATCAGAGACACGAACCAAGTGTGAGGCAAAAATGATTGTATCCCATGTTGGTGAAACTCAAAAGTTCAAAGTCATCAAGTTTAATGAAGAACATAATCACCTTCATACAGAAGAAACAAAAGCACTTGTTACCATCACAAAGAACATAATCACACAAATTAGTGAAAGTGTGAATGCTGAGGTGAAGAGGTATACAAAGCCAAAGTTAGACATTAATCGATTCTTCAAGAGGTTTGACAAAGTTGTAGAAAAGAAGCGATACAAGGAAGTGCAACTTGAGTATGAATCTCAACAAAAGATACCAAGGATGGTCAATCAAAGTGCACTTATCTTGCGTCAACTTGTGCAATCTTATACCCCCACTGTCTTTGATATGTTCCAAGAATAATGGGATCTCCAATTCTCTGTAGTGTTGATTGAACATGATGAGAAAGAACAATTGTTTACATACACAACCCATATGATAGGTGAAAAGGGAGAATGGAAAATTGAGTTCAACCCCAATACACATGAAATTAGTTGCAGTTGTAGGAACTTTGAGACTACAAGGATATTGTGTTGCTATGCATTGAAAGTATAAGAGTCCAAAGATATTAGAGTTATGCCTAAGCAATATATTCTCAAGCGATGGACCAAGGAAGTAAGAAATGGGATTGTGCATGATGTCAAAGGAAATGAGATATAAGCTGATCCTAGACTTGATGTAACAAGAAGATACAGGTATCTAGTGACTAAGATAGTAAGACTAGCAACAAAGGCTGCCAATACTCTTGAGAAATTTACTCGTGTTCTTAGCTATATCATTGAGTTAGATAATGAGATTCTTGATGATGAAGAAAATGATACTTCTAACCTGGCCATAGAGACACAAAATATGCCAAAGGGATTCAAAAAAAGAGAAGGAAAATCAAGAAATATTAGTTGGAAAGGTTGGGAAGAGAAAAATCAACAAATAAGAAGAAACATTGTATTAAAGGTATTGAATTTTAATTTATATATAAGGAACAAAACAAACTATTACTTATTTTGTATTTGTGTTAATTTCTTATAGGACTCTTAAGAGGCTTCATCATCTAAGAAGCCATGTAGGAAAAAAGAAGAGGCACCATTACAGAAAAAAAAAGAAGGGTTGACAAAATGAAAGATTTACAAAGTTAAGTTTTAACCGTTTTATACTTGGAAGCTCCAACACAACCTGCACAAACACAAGATCCAGCATCTCATTCCAAGTTGCTCCATCACAACATAATTTTCCACCCTCTACACCGCAACCATTGTCATTTACAAGCTTACTGATGGTATGAATCAATAAATCAATTACTACTAAGTGTTACACTTGGCTATTATACTTTGCTATTGCTGCCACTAATATTTGCAATTGTAGGCACAAGGTAGTGAAATTCCATCACTTGAAGCCATATATCTCATGGCAAACTACACACAAGGTAATGAATAGGAAAAATGGGTACACATAATTTGCAAAAAAATAGATTTTATTCCTTTCAAGAATGTCATACAATTTGCTTCTGATATACATCATCAATCTCTGTACATCCCAATCAGTTACAGACTTTACAGATTACAATCCTAACTAGATACATAATTTCCCACCATACAGGAAAATAAAATACACATTGGACTCTTTTTGAAGAACAGGGACAACATTGCACAAGACAACTTTTGAATTATGGCTTTTGGGGACAACATAGACTACATGTTTTCGTTTTGTCTGCTTTGCTTGAATGGGCAGTTTTTGACCTTTTGCACAGCTTCATTGGACAGTTTTGACATTATGCACAACTCAAAGGACAATTTCTAGTTTTAGGATGGTTCTTGCTTTGCTTCAATCCTCTACCTAGAACATATGTGGAAATCAGTATTAAGCAAATCAATTCCCATCCTTCATCATACAAGTGTTGGTCAAGTTCCAGCAAGTGATGTAAAATCACAATGTCATTTATTCATGAACTTTAAAGCCATGTATGTCAAACTATACAATTTAGTGTAATGCTAACATCTAATGAGATTAAGTGTTTCTTATGTCTATAATATTTTCAGCAAATGATGTATGTCAAACTATATAATTTAGACATGCTTTTGTGAACTTTGGGAGTTCATGGTAGTCCTGAAAGTTACCAATATGTTTAAACTGGTTTACTTTTTCAGAAGTACAAATAGAGGCATTGGTCACTATAGGAAACTAAAGTAGCAAAAATGGTTGTTATCACATAGTAAAAATATGTCATCAACATAAGATGCACGGTACTAGCCAAAAAAAAGATGTATAGTAAAAATCTAACACTCAAACCCCTCCTCTTCTTATAAGGTAATCATTGATCCCAGGCCTAGCATTAATTACAAATACGCCATGTGCTCTCAATGAAACACAACTAATTCTAAACACCTCAACTAGCAATGGACATCAAAACCTCAAGCCAATTGCATTGAATAAAATAATGAACTCAAAAATTTCAAGGTAAACTCATCAGCATTTAGAAAGGCATAGACACGTAGCTCAGAAGCATGAATCAAAAACAAAGTGAAAACAATTTGGGACATTTGGGAATTAAACCTCCGAACCATCACAAAAAAACGAATCTTAAAACTGAAGGTAATATAATCATGTTACATGCTCTCGCTGAAGTTGGGAAAATATGGATCACAGGTAGTAACCTCTCTCACACGCTCTTCTCTTGTAAAGGGAACATTTACATTTTTGGGAATTGTAGCTTTTAGAATCCCATGGAGAAAACCATTATTTTGATCTCTTTATTGGTTCTGTGAAAAAAATATCATAATAGTAGCATTCAAAATTGAATCTGAACAGAAAAATTGAAGATTAAATCCTTACCCATCAAAAGAGATATACGCAAAGCTCTGCCTCCCCCTTAAGTCGTCACCTTGAATCTGACCATAAGTCGTTGCCTTCTACCTCCATGTGTTGAATTGCCGAGCTCTACCTTCCCCTTCAGTTCATCTCATGATTCCTTGCTCACCCCTTCACGATTCTTAATGGATATGGTTTTTGGGAAGATCAGCGTTGAAACTAGATCCGAACTCTGAACTGATCAAATCCACTACCGCCTACAAAATCCGTAAATACCCACCTTCCATAATAGCTTAAGTCACCTGCAAGGACAACCAAGATTGAGTCTGAAGATCAAGTCCAAAGCAACTCTGCATTTACAGAATTGGGGGTGATGGACAAGGTAAATAAATGAATGGTTGAGATTAAATTCAGATGAACGGTCCATATCATACTACTTAATAAAACACTGCGTACAGTGGACGAGCACCCCCTACCTATTTGTTGGTTGAGCATGGAAACTGGATCCAATCAAAGACAGGTCCCATGATAGGCCATGCCTTAATTCAAACATAGTGAGATCTGAAAAAGAAGGAAAAGGACATTGAGAAATTAATTTTTTACCCGGCAGCTTGCAAATCCATGAGTCTTTCCATACCCTTGTATTCAATCCATTGCTAATAATGATTGCCACATTACACTCTAGGATTTGTCTACCCGCAAGTATACTATTCCACAACCATGAGAGAGAGCACTCCTTTTTTCCTTTCTTAAAATTGGTTCTAGGAAAGTACTTACTATTCAATACTTGTACCCACAGTTTCTGAGGTTCTGCAAAATTCTCCATCCTAATTTAGCAAGAAGAGCAAGATTAAAACCTTTAAAATCCTTAAAACCCATTCCCCTTCACATTTAGGTTTTTTAGGAGCATTCAAAGCTACCCAGTGAGTTCTTCTTTTATCAAGATATCCCTTCCACCAGAATCTAGAAACAATGCTCTCTAGTTTTTCCAAAACATATTCAGGATAAAGAAAGTATGACATAGAGTATACTGGAATTGAATTAGCAACTGCTTTAACTAATACCTTGCCCTGCTTCAGATAAATAATTTTTTTGTCATCCCAACGTCTTCTTGATTCTTTCAACAACGAAATCCAATGCATGTCTCTTAGATCTCCCCCAGATGGTAGGAAGACTTAAGTAGTTTCTAAGGACATCTACTGTTGCAATATGGAAAACATGGCCAATCTGCTATCTTATTAGTGCTGTAACTTTATCCGAGAAATACAAACATGATTTTCTAATGTTAATCATTTGGCCAGAAGCTTAACAGTATAAATTTAAAATATATTGCAAGTTTCTACAATTCTCAACTTCAGCTGTAGCACCCAAAACTTGAAAAATATGGATTGCCACCAAAATTTTAAAAAAAAAATAATTTTGAATTTTTTTTAAAAATGAAAACCAGATAGGATTCGGGAGTCAATTGTGTATGGGGAAGGTGTTATGCACCCCATAGCACCAATTCATAAGAACGGTTACCTTATGTCAATTATTTAAAAATGAATGACATATAATCTTATTATAACTACCCAAATAAAATAATAATATTTTCAAACATAAATAAAATGAAAACTAAAGAAAAAAGGAACATTAATTTGCAAAAAATAATAAGAAAAATATATTTATTTATAAAATCGGACTTAACCTAGAAAGAAAACCTAGGGCTTATATACCCTTTGGAGAGATAAAAGCCCACGTAGTTTAGAGGTAAAAGGGCATGTCACTTTGTTGGTATTTTTTAGAAAAAAGTTTTACTTAATTTATTTGAGAAAAATATTTTTTTTGGATTGTGTTTTTTATTATTATTTAAAAAAAAGCATTTTTATCATTTTCTCATAAGAAACCAATTCATTTATTTTAAGAAAAGAACCTCTTTTTTCGATTTTGAAACTTCTTGTTTGCAAAAGAGAAAAAAACAAGAGTTTATCAAGCTAACAAGGAATTGCATTCTCCACATATCATTCATTGTATAAAGTCCAATATGGCAAGAAAATCAATAAAGACATGGGGAGAGCTTGTACCTTCGGTGCTTTGAGCTTTGCTACAAAAGAGACAAAGTGAGGAAACCAAGAAAAATATGTTGGCCATGTAATATCATCAAAGCATGAGAATACCCTTTTCTTTAAAAAAAATTAATTGTTATTCATGAAAGTTGAACCATAAGAAGGCAAATGAACTTTCAAGAAGAAGACACAAAGGCGCTTGCATGATTATGACATTAAGATGGTGAGAAAGAACATATTGGAGGCAATAGTGATCAATGAAGAAATTCAAGGAGATAAGAGATAAGCATGTACCTCTTGCATCCACGCCTTCAAGAAGTAGAGAAAGAAAACAAGGGTGAATAAATCAAAGTGTATGTGTATCACTACAACTATAAATTATATCACAACTGTCATAAAAACACTCACACCTTAGAGATTTGCCCAATGTTCATACAAGGCATGCCTCAGTCTCCAACTGGAGATGTTCATCGGCTTATGGCAATAATCTCAAGACCTCTTTTTGAACAAAGCAAAGAAACGATGGCCTCCCATATGAACTACCCTTCCCTTTGAGAATTATGTTTGAGCAATGAAATAAGAAATTAAATTAGCTCTCTACCTTGCCTCCTTGCTCTCCCTAAATTCTTGTGTCTTTTTTATTAAAACGTTGGCCAATATCTTCTTTTGTTTCAACCCATTCATTATCTACACATCTCAGCCTCGATATTCGGTTTCTACATATACTCAAAATCGTGGCCATATGAAAAAATTTAGTATTTTGATCTCCACATTTGAGCCATTGCATTTGAGACTTCTGAACCCAATATGACTCTTCTTGTTTCCAAGCTTCTTCCAATTTTTCCTTCAGGTTAGCCAGCTTACTCACTATATCACCAGTAGCAAGTCCATATAGAAGTTCATTAATCTAGTGCATTAGTCTCTTAACTTGCTTGAACTGGTTGCAAATTTATTTCTGCTCCAAGCATCCAACGCTCCACCCAATACCTTCAAATTTGTAGCAAACTCTTCAGTATTCAGATTCTCCCTCCTACCTCCCAATTTGCTTTTTGTAATATCCCAAAAAGTGATTAAGGGCTAATGACTTCAAAAGTAGATGTAATTATTGTTGAATAAACACTTTTGGAGAATGTGTGATGAGAATTTGGATATTTTAATGATTCCAATGGCTTCCTTGTGAAAATTCGTGTGGGGAGAGTGTAATTGGAACCATTGGGAACAATTGTGCAAAAGTTGAAAACTCTGTCCATTAAAGGTAGCCGATTTGTATAGACGTTTTTACTAGGCAAATGATGTCAGAAAATTATGAAACTTTTCAGTCTTAAATTTCACATCCCAAGCTTCAAAATGGATATATAATTTGTACCATTTCGTTTTGTAAGCTAGGAGATATGACTGTCCAAAGTTTGGGATGGAAACTTAACTCTGTTTTGGGGCAGTGATGAGTTTTATATGATTCTGGAATTTTGTGGTGATTTTCAGTAATGGCCAATATTTTTCCTATGAAGAGGACTTAAATATATTTCATTTGGATTTGGAATTACCTTATTTAGATTTTCCTAGAATTAGTTATGATTTTTTAAAGTTGGGCAGAAAATCTGCTAGAAAATCCGAAAATATGAAATTAGAAATTATGACATCATCATGTGGTAAGGTGACATCAACATGATATTATAAATCACTTTTCCGTTCTCTCTTCAGCCATTTCCGACATCTTGAGCTTCAAAGAGAAAAGGAAAGTGATTTGAGATATCTAGTGAGAGAAGGAGCAGGAACTTCAAGGTAAGTTTGATTTCTTCGGTGTTTTAGCTCTTGACTTGTATAATCCTTCTCCTAAGCTTCTCTTTTACATGATTCAAGGTGTTTGAAGCTAGAATTTAAGTGTTGAGAAGGCTAGGGTTTTGGTTATCAAAGGGAAAAGCCAGAGGGAGCTTGAGGTAATTTCCAAACTTTCGTATATTGCTTATTCTGGTTGCTGTAGGCAATTTAATCGGTGAAATTTCGCCGGATTGCCATTGGTTTTAAAGTTTGGAAATAATATGGCCTAGGGGTTATGCTACCCAAATTGGGTCTTAATGTTAGTTTTAACCTAATGTAATGGTTAATAAAGTGGTTAGGAATAGAAAGAAACGCGTTTGCGGAGCCGAAATCGTAAAACCTCGATTTTCTTCGGAGAGCTCATAAATTTCAGCCAACTCTAGAAATGAGTCTTAGAGTTGGATTTTCAATGATTTGATGGTTCCATTGAGTTCAGGAACGAAAATTAGGTGGGGTTACAGTTGGCCACTTTTTCGGAAAAGGCTGAAAAAGCATAATTACGAAAACGCCCCTGAAACCTTTAAATAGTGGTTGCCGAGGGAAATTTCGTCCTTTGGCAATGAATTTGATAATTTCGAGTCCGAAAATGGATTCCTTGGGCAGAAATATATTAGGATAGCCCATATTAGAATTTCAGGAAAAGTGCAACCGGACCGGGTATGGCGGGCCCGGGCCGGGTCCCCGGGGGTATTTTGTAAATTTTCATTATAGACTTATATAACCCCAAGTAACACTATGGAAGTGTCTAAATGGTGCATTTGGAATTGTAGGATTCGATATTTGCCGCCCTCGGGAGCCAACTGCGCTGAAGGACGTCAGGAAAGGACAAGGTAGTGACTCTCTCTCTTATACTTTGTATAATGCACTGTATGTGTGTTGTATCACTGTTTTATGATGATTTCTGATGCTGTTGCTGTTACAGCTGGTGATAGCTGTCGTTTACAGCGCAAGCTGTCGTTATTGTGATTACAGCGTAAGCTGTCGTGATGTTGATTACTGATTACAGCGTAAGCTGTCGTGATGTTGATTACAGCAAGAGCTGTCATATTGTGTATACAGCCGTGAGTGTTGTCGTTTGTGGTGAAAACCATGTATCTGTGAATTGCTGCTGCTGTTGCTGTTTGTGATTTATGTACATGCTTTGTGTTTATGCATTATGTGAGTGGTTTGTTACTACTGAGATTCTCTCGAATCTCATTCTTTCCTATGACTAACATTTCAGACAGGGCGTGTGGCTCAAAGGAGAAGCGGCCAACCCGGAGCAATTGGGACCCTTGGGGGTATATAGTTGAATTGGAAACGTTGGTTATGTATTTTGAACTCGGGATTACTATATATTTTGAATCAGGAACACTACATTCGATTTCGGTTGTGTAATCCCCTAGTGTATACTTATAAACCGTCAGGTTTTTATGTATAGAAACCGGGAGTTGCCGGGGATGCGGTTATACACTCTGATATGATTGAATGTATATTAATTGCACAGGTAATTATATTCGAATATTGAAATTGAGACTAGGATGGGAAAAAGAGTTTTGAAAGTTTTGTGAAAATTTTACTGTGAGACAGAGAGTTTAAAACGAGTTTAAAGCATCCAATGGTCTCTAATCCGATTTAAATATGTGTTATCGAATTATAATTACGTGTTTAAAGTCAGGGGGTTACATTTTTACCAACTCAACAAGCTTAGGGTGTTCTAGCTAGGGTTGTTAAAAATGAAATAATTTAGGAGTAGTAGAATCCTTGAATTCAAAGTTCAATAAAAGTAGAGCATGGTCTGAGCCAATCATCTCTAACACTTGACATATTCCTTTTGAAAATTGGCTTCTCCATGACCCATTCACTACTACCCTATCCAAACACACATTTTTAAAACCTTCACTATCCCTCATATTCATCCAAGTGTATTTGTTAACCTTCGTTTCCAATTCCAGCATTTCAAAATTTTTCATCAACGAATGAAAACGTTCCAAGTCTGGCATAGGAACATGTCGGCCCCCATCTTTATTTGAATGATACAATAATTCACTAAAGTCTCTTATTATTGCCCATAGAATTAGAGACGCGTTACAAGTGTAGATGGTCTATTAGAAAGTACAAGTGTACACTGTCGTCAACAAATAATATAGAAGTGAGTAGAGTATCGTTCCCTCGAGGATTGATAACTAAGTACCAAAATGAGTAATTTTAACTCTATTTGGTCAATCAATTAGTTGGTGATTGAGAATACGAAATAAAAGATGAGTAAATATGAATGCAAATGATATGAAACAATTATAAGAAACAGCCCTACGGGTTAGATTTCACTTAATAAATTTTGGATCGAATCACTTATCTATTCTAGCCCAATTTATTCCACATGATTGATAGTCAAATTTTCCTAATTTAATTACTAGCCTCTTGCAAAGTCAAGCAATTCTATAATTAATTGCTAATCCAACATATTCCTATATGAATGTAAGCAATTAATTATGCATTAAGATTCATGGAACTCATTAAGGCTACACAACTCATATGAATATATTCCTATTTCATATGTAAGTCATAGTTTTAATTATAGGATCGATACACATGCATCTCCTTCCGGTCTCAATATGGTTATTGAAATCATTCAAAAGATGGTTAGTCAATCAAAAGCATTAAGAATAATAATTAAAACTTAATCATGAAGGAGAAATTCAAACTAGATTTAATAAGTTAAGATTGAATCCGTCATTAGTAAGCTATGTCATCACCTTAGGAAAATGGAAATTTAGCTCATGATGAAATTAAAAAAAAAATCACAAACTTCATAAACATTGCATACAACTTGAATATTAAATTCTAAAAATAAATATACAACCAAAAGATGCATGAAAATAGAGAAAATCTAGCCACTCCTTTAGGAGGTAAAACCTTCCATATAGGTGGCAACCTATTCCATCTATAAAGGAGGACTACCTAAGCCTTCCATATAGGAGGCATGCAAGAATACTATGCATAAACTATAAGATGGTGTATGTGGAGAGAAGAGGAAAGTAATGGATATGAAATGGTTGTAAGTGGAGAGGAGATAAGAGTAATGGATATGAAATTGTGGTGTAAAATGTGAAGGAGAGGATGACTATATATAGGGGAGAACGGAGTAGGGTAGATGAAGTGGTAGATGAAAAGGAAGATAAGGTGGTAGATGAAATATGGTAGATGGAATGGTTGGTGCACGATAGATAATTCCTGCTCTCAATTTCCAAGCAAAATCCAAAACCCTTAGAGATAGAATTGGGTCTTGGTCTCAACATAAAAGTTGTAGAGCTCTTTCTTAGCTTTTTATCCATATAAAGAACGTTCTAATCCGACATTTAAAGCTCTAGATATTGCCTGAAAATTAAAAGAGGGCCTGATTTAGTATTTTTCAAGAAATTCTATTTCATGCCAAAATCATTATTTATTTATTAATTACACCCAAATTTATTAAATTGAGCTCAAATATCATCCACAAAATCATCATATAAGAGAAAATTAATATGCAAATATTTTACTTATCAAATTCCACTACATTTAGCTCTAGACGTCTTCAGACAAGGAGTGACCATTAAGTGCTTCCAACAAAATCAAAATTGTCAAGTCATAAGCAAGAACACAATTGAAAAATAAAGATATCATAGTATTCATGAGTCAATGAAAATATAAACTGGTAACTTTATTTGAAAATGAATAAACCGAGTTCATAATTATGACTCATTCTCCTAATCTCTCAAGTGTTTAAGGATGAGTGTTTCGATCGAATTCAACCGAAAAAAATTGTACTACCATAGGCTTGCTAAAAATCTCAATCTCCACTACCTAATTCACATGCATAATTCAAATCTAAAGGACTTATTAAGGGTGTAATGCGGTTAAGGTAAAAGGAATGTAAAACATGATATGAAGGGCTGAATTTAAAAAATTAATATAACAATTGAAACTCCTGAATAAATCTATTTCATCACAACAATCCACAATTTGAATACTCAAAATTTATTTTTCTCTTTTTTTTCAACTCTAAAGTTGATGATATATACACCCCCATACTTGTCAAAAGCCCATTTTACAAAAATTTCAAATGCTCTGCTAATCTTCTGAATTAGGTAAAAACACTTGATATATCATTAAAGCATATGTTAATGGGTTGAGAATAAAGAAATGATCAATTAGGCTCAAAGGGGCTTATCAACGGTATAATTGCAAGGTTGGCTATTTAGCTCTGGCTAAACAAAATGAATGCCTTTATCATTTTTGAATGTGCATGTGAGATGTAATTTCAACCAGATTTAAAGCAAGTTCTAGAGTGACAACTTAATAGGTGAATATCACACACAAGAGAAATAATCATTATAGGCTAAAAAGCTCACAGTTAGGGGCTTTCAAACTCAGCTCATTAAATCTCAAAATTCATCACCAATTGCAACAATCAGTTGTTCATTCATGCTATGAAATCTCTAAATTCAATTGATCCATACTCAAAACTTATATACTTCTCAAGATCATTACTAAGCACTTAAACAGGATGATTTTTTTTTTCACTTTTACTCTTTTTAAAAAAACAAAAAAATGCAACTAATAAAATGCGTCTCAAGAGTTAAGAATAACTCCTTACTCTACCATTTTTTTACACCCTATGCATATAATGGTTTTACTAACTAAATAATTTTTTTTTCTTTTTTCTCCTCCCCAACCTAAATCAGACATTGTCCCTAATGTCTTCAAGTGCTTAGAGAAAGTTTTTTTTTAACATAAACACACAATAAAGTAAAATCAAAATGCTAAGAGTAAAACCAAGAGATTAAGGAAAGTTACAACCAAAGAGTGGTATCTGGATTCTGCTTTTGACTGTTATATGAAGATTCCCCACCTATGTGCTTGACTAGTATATCTAGTTTAGGTTTATAGGTTTGCAATTGATCGAGCAGCTGATTAGCAGTTGGGGCAAAAATTATGGAATGACGAGTCGCTGGGGTATGAATCCTATTTCCACAGCATGATAAAAAAAACACAACAGATCAATATAAAAACTATTAACATTTAACAATCCTAATGGCTTTTTGTGAAAATTTAACTTAGCCTAATATGCGATATTGGAAATCCCATCTAACATTTTCAAACCACCTGGTAGAGTGATAAAAGCTTCAGCCTTGTAGAACATGTGTCCTATACGTTTTGGCCAATTGGAAACCTGTAACTCTTATCCTAAGGAAAAGATGTGACCATCTAACTTCTTTTCCTTTACACTCAAACCCTTGCTTCCATTAATGGTTGCTGCAATGGCCACACTTCCTTTTAGGCTCTGGATGCCTCCCTCGTATACAAAATTGATCTTTTGAGCAGCTAATGCATTTCATAGTTCTTGTGCTGCAATTAGAAACTCTCCATTCATTCCCTTATCAGTTTCACCAAAAATACAGATAGATTTAAACCTACATTTTAGTGTGATACCCTTTTTCTCTTCTTTTCTCTCAGACCTTTTGTGCTTACAAGTGGTAGATTACATATTTACAAGTGGAAGTGTGCATATTTACAAGTGGAAGAGTACACACACACACACACACACACACACACACATATATAATACTAAAACAACGACAACTAGATCATGCAAATCATGCATTTTTCAACGAAGTTTAAAAAATTTCTGACGAATGATCGATAGGCTGTTGCATGAAGAAATTAAATAAAAAGAGTAAAAAAAGTCAAAAGTTATTGAAAAGATAAAATAGATTAGACAAAAGCTATTGAAAAGATAAGACAGATTAGATAAAAGCATGATTATGTACAGTATTTGTGATTTTGGCTCACATCTTCCTCTGGTTTTACATCCAATAACGGCTTAAATGATTTCTATGAATTGAGGATTTGCTTCCTATCCAATTTTCTTATAAACTGGAAAACAGGGCCTTTTTTCATTAGATTCCCAAGACAGTAGCACCATTTTTCTTGGTTGAATACGTTCACTAGATCAAGAAGAATACGATGAACATTACCGCTTGGACGCATCTCAAGAGTTTGAATGATATCATCCAGGGACTCCTTACTTAGTCCATCCTTTATAAATTTAATTTTATCTTCTCGATTTATGGAAACCATACTTTTGCTCCTACAGCACTGAACACATGTCCACCTTGCACATTTATAGTAGACATTCATTCGCTTAGCTCTTCTCTTTTTGGACTAAGAACTTCTTCTCATTCCTGATAAAGGTTTAACAACTGATTTATTAAACTCACCTGTTAAATGTACCTTAGCTTCAATGATCCAACGTATGTCCTCGGGAAGGCTCAAACGCTTGAATATCTTCATCCTTTCATGTCGACAGCTATAGAGCTTCTTGAGCACATCTTTGAGAAGAGTGGGGAACCTGTTCTTAAGCTTTGCAAGAGATTCCTCCATGGTCACTTAAAATGAAAATAATGAAAACTAAAATTTTCAACGCAATGCAATGTGTTTCGGTGAGTAAGAAAGCAAAATGAGAAAGTAGGAGAGAACTTTTGGGTTGCCTCCCAAACAGCCGCCCTTCTTTAACGTCTTTAGTTAGACAAAGATTAAACCGAATTTTTTTAAATTTTTTCTATTTTAATTTTTTATTAATTTTTTTTTAAAAATTACTAGATTGAGGACTTACCTGTTGGTTCCTCAAACATGATGACAGATTTCAAAGTGTTGAGTGCACCTCCATTGTATTCTTTAAGCCTTTGCCCATTCACTTTGAATTTTTGATCAACATCTTGAATCTTCACAGTTTCAAATGGCCATACTTGAATCATAGTAAAAGGACCTGACTACTTTGATCTCAGCTTTCCTGGAAAGACACTACTAGAAAAAATGGTTTTAACATCCCTTTTTTTGGCCTTTTAATGTTTGAAAACAGAGGGACGTCTATATGAGGGTCATGGAAAAAACGTCAATAACGTCCGTAAAATAGGGGACGTGAAAGGTAGACTTTAGACATCCCCAGTTGGTACTGGGGACGTGTAAAGTCCACCTTAGAGTCCCCAGTTCCAACTAGGGACGTCTAAGGTGGTCTTTAGACATCCCCAGTTTGACGTCTAAAGTGTCGCCACCCACTCTACCACGTCCCTTTTTATTTAAGGACGTTGAAAGTTTTTTTTTAAAATGGCCTTTTTATATATTACACTGTCTGGAAAATGTAAACTGCAGAAATAGGATTCCAACAATAGAATAAAACAATAGCAGTTCAGCAGATGGAAACAACAACTTGAAACACAGTGATCAACCCAAGGCTCTACTACATGCAATAATTTTAAGGAGTAGCAAACTAATTAACTAACAAACCACATAAACTACACAACAATCTATATCCAAGTCTGTTATTGCACTAAAAAGACTATATCCAAGTCCCCAGTTTGTACAATAACCAAGACTAAATCGACTGATGGCTTATAGTTGTCCTCCAAAATCTTATGCATACAAATTGAAGGACTAATCCCTCTTATATCAGCTATTAACCATCTAAATATTGTTTTATCCTCCCTTAGAACTCTTAATAACTTTTCTTCTTCATCACAAGTAAGAGCTGCTGAGACGATTACTGGTAGTATTAAATTTCCTCCTAGATAAGCATACTTCAAGTGGGATGGCAGTACTTTCAACTCCAGTACTGGTGGTTTCTCTGTTGATGGCACCAGCTTACTCGGTCTTTCTCCCAAATCTTCAAATGGTTTCTTGATAAAAATTGGGGAATTTGCTTCCAAGTACCTAATTTGTTTCAAGACTTCAGGATTAGTAGATTTTGATACATCTACCATTCCTATTGCTAATAGTTGATCCATGCAAATTTCGTCCATCACGTCTTTTGTACAGCTGGTCAATATATCTACTCTGTAACAGGTGTCGCCTTTATTTGGAAAGGACAAAACCTTAGAGATGTTAAAGGAGACTTGATTATCTTGAACTCGCAAAATTAACTTCCCCTGTTGCACGTCTATTAACATTCTCCCAGTTGTAAGAAATGGACTCCCAAAAATGATAGGAATTTCTTAGTCTTCTTCCATGTCAAGTATTATGAAATCAGCTGGGAATATGAGTTTGTCCACCTTCACAAGAACATCTTCTAAGATACCTCTTGGATGTTTTATTGATCGGTCAGCTAAAAGTAATGAAACTGTGGTCGGCTTCACCTCTCCAAGACCGAGTTTGTTGTAGACAGATAGAGGCATGAGGTTTAAACTTGCTCCAAGGTCACAAAGTGCTCTTTCAAAGTGACATTGACCTATGGTGCAAGGTATGCAAAAGCTTCCTGGATCTTTCAGCTTTGTGGTAATTTCTTTTGGAGAATAGCACTGCACTCCTCAGTAAGTGCAACTATTTTAAATTCCTCAAGCTTATGCTTATTTGAAAGAATATCCTTCATGAATTTTACATAACTGGGCATTTGGGCAAGAGCGTATGTAAAAGGAATGTTGATATGTAGCTTTTTGAAAACTTCCAGAAACTTGCAAACTGCTTGTCTAACTTTGCTTCCGCAAGTCTCTGAGGATATGGAACTGGTGGTATGTATGAAGGAGGATTATTTGTAAAGCTGATTCTTCCTGGTATTACATCATCCTCCTTCTATTCTTCTCCTCTTTCTTTATTTTCTCCATCATCCTTCTTGTTAATTATAGGATCTTTCAATTTTGTACCACTTCTTACTGCAATGCCTTTACGTGTTCTCTAGGGTTTCTTTCAGTGTCACTTGGTAAAGTTTTTGATTGCCTAGAATTCAGCATATTTGCAATTTGTCCCATCTGGATCTCCAAGTTCTTTATTGAGGCGTCTTGGCTTTTGAGTGTTGCATCAGTCCTAGCTGTGAATTGAGCTTGTTCATCTTCTACATTTACTTTCTGCTGTGGTGGATTTGGTTTTTGAAGAGCTTGTTATTGGTAGTTCCCTTATGGCTTGAATGCATTTTGATTATTCCTCCAACTAAAGTTTGGATGATTTCGCCAAACTGGATTGTAGGTGTTTGAGAATGGGTTATTCCTTTAATTTTTGATGAAATGAGCTTGCTCTAACATGAATGAGTGTCCTTCTTAACATTGCTTGCTCAAATGAGGTCCTCTACATTGATCACAAGCTTCAGTAGGAGTGCTGATTACATTTGCTTGGGTTGTCAATGATCTTACTTACTTGGATAAAGATGCAACTTGAGAAGACAAAGTTGTAAGGACATCCAGCTCGTGTACTCCAAGTGCTTTCTTTGAATTGCTACGTTCAGAAGGCCATTGATATGCATTGGCTACCATCTCCTCAAGTATATTGTAAGCATCATCAATATTTTTTCCCATTAAAGATCCTCTAGCTACAACGTCTATAAGGATTCTGGAGATGTACGTTATCCCACTATAGAAATTTTGCAATTTCCAACAATTTGGTAACCCATGATAAGGACATCACCTTAGCAACTCCTTGTATCTTTCCCATGCTTGATAGATGCTTTCTTGTTCATGCTGGGTAAATGAGGCAATTTCATTCCTCAATTTAGCAATTTTTGCTGAAGGAAAGTATTTCTCTAAAAATTTCTGCACCATGAGATCCCATGTAGTTATACTTCCCATTGGTAGTGATTGTAACCATCTCTTAGCCTTATCCCTGAATGAGAAAGGGAAAAGTCTAAGTTTAATAGCATCATCAGTAACACCATTATGCTTGAATGTGTTGTAAATTTCTAGGAAGTTGGCTATATGTGCATTAGGATCTTCTATTGGTAAACCACCGAATTGATTTTCTTGCATTATCTGGATAATTGTAGGCTTGATTTCAAAGTTGTTAGTTGCTACTGGTAGTTTTTTTATTCCAGAATTTGTCCCCATGACTGTTGGTGTTGCATAGTAACGGAGTGTTTTTGTAACCCCCTGCCTTAATTACCGTAATTAGTATTCGATAATGCATAATAAAAAGGGGTTTGAGACCGTCGGATGATTCAAAACGTATGAAAGTACCCACTAAGCAGTAGGACCTTACAAAATTTTCAAAACTTCTTTCCTATCCGGGTCTCATTTTCAATTACCGAATATAATCACCTGTGCAGTTAATTTACATTCACATATATCAGAGTCTATAATTTAAACCCCGGCAACCCCCGGGTTCATCTATTTATATATATATATAGTTTCAAGTTCCAAGTAGGGGATTACAAACCAAATATTCACACTATCAACTTCTCAAAATATTATACAGTAATCCCTATCCAAAATGAATAACCAACCAAAACCATACTAATGTCCCTAGGAAGCTCTACCCGCTCCGGGTCACACGCTTTTCCTTGGAGCCAGTCGCCCTGTCTGAAAGGTTAGTTCAAAGGAAAGAATGAGATTCAAAAGAATCCCAGTAGTAACTAAACAATTATACCACATACAAGCACATAGCATGTAAGCAATCAATGTACCGCAGCAGCAACACATATCACACTCCACCCTCATCCCCTTTCTCCGCCGGGAAGGCACACTGCCTAACCCGAACCGTTGTTAGCTACTCAGGGACTATTGGCGTGGCAGTGCATACACATAGCCTTATAGCTCATAAGCTATCCGGCTTCACAAATGGCCCGTCGGCCTCACAAATAGCCTTTCGGCTCATAATCAGCCTTTCGGCCCACATATCACATAATCACACCTCATCCTCATCCCCTTTCTCCGCCGGGAAGGCACACTGCCTAACCCGAACCGTTGTTAGCTACTCAGGGACTATTGGAATGACAGTGCTAACACAAATCCACAGATGTCGCAGCATACGAATTCATTACAAATCAACGATATAACACACATACAATGCATCATATATGGTACAAAAGAAAAGTCACTACCTCGTTCCTTCCTGACGTTTGCTGGCTCAGTGGGCTCACGAGGACGGCAAATGTCGAATCCTATAAACCAAATCAGGGACATAAATCAATCTCTTTTCCAAGTTCCTAATTCTATAGTACTTAAGTTGGTTATCATTTAGACTCTTTAGGTGGCTATTAGAGGCCTAAACATATACCCAAAAGGTTGGGAAAGACTATACCCAAAACCACCTTTCAAAAGTGCAAAACACAAATTTTTGGGGTTGGGCCGCGGCCTAAAATCCGTGGGCTGCGGCCCAAGGATGCCCAGAAACATTTGGGCTGCGGCCCAGAATCCTTGGGCCGCGGCCCAAAGCTGTCCAGAAGCGCTCAGAAACATTTGGGCTGCGGCCCAAACTACACGGGCCGCGGCCCAAGAAAATCCAGTTTCTGGCTGAACTTCCAAAAATCATAACTAATTCAGGAAAAATCGAAATGGGGTGATTCCAAAGCCCAATGAAAGCTATTCAAGTCCTCTTTCAAGGAAAAATATTTGCCATACCTAGAAATCACCAAAAAAGTCCAGATTTACCAAAAACCTAACATTGTACCAAAACAGGGTCCAGTTTTGATGCCAAACTTTGGACAGTTCAAACTCACAGCTCAAAAATCGAAATGACACAAAATTTATGTCCATTTTGAAGCTTGAGATGTGAACTTTAAGACTGGAAAGTTTCATAACTTTACAACATCATTTGCCCAGTCAAAACGTCCACACCATCTGACTGCCCAGAACAGACTTACATTGGACAGATTCTCTAGATTTTACCAATTGGTTTCCAATGGTCCCTAATTTCAAATCACATACTATCTTCACACAATTTGGCTCAAGGAACACATTGGAGCCAACAAAATGACCATATTCATTATCCATGAGCATGTTCTACCACAATCACCACATGTCACATTAACATCTCCAATCAACACACACATTGCAATCCATTCCAACCCAAGATTCCAAGCCAATTCCAAATACACAAAGACACTCTATGACACTAATTTCCACACTAAACACTAACCAAATCATGCTTTTCGAAATTGACCAAAAATCAGGGCAAATTCCAAAATTCTCAAGACCCAACCAATGATTACAACAACTATACCAAAATGCTTCTAATTCTTACCTCTTCTTCTTCCTAAAGCCAATTCTTCACTTCTCCAACTTCCAAATTTCCACAAGGTCTCAAACTTCCCCAACCAAAATTCTGAAACCATAGAAATATAGCCCTCAACCTCATGAACAACATTAATGAAAGTAAGTTGAGCATTCATGGACAACTTCTCACCTTTCTTTAAGCCTTCTTCTTTCTCTTTCTTGCTCAACTTCAGCGAAAATGGAGAGAATAGAGAGAGATGAGAGATATTGATGAAGATGATCACTTTTCCTCACACATACACACATAAACCGTATAGGAGGAGAGAAGAAAGAGAAAAATGGTTTGAATATTTGACTTCAATCCAAGGGTCCTTAGTTTGACACTTGGCACCATCTCCTTCTCCCTTCCATGATTTCACATAGATTCACATGCCCAAGATTCCACCTCTTGATCTTTCAATCTTAGCCATTAATCTTGATTACTAAGGAGTGTTCTCAATGGTATCTAACCAGTCAGTCGGTAAATTTACCGTTTTACCCCTGATTAGCACAATGCACGATATATACTTCAAAAGTGCTCAATTAACATTAATCACATCATTTGAAGTTATTAATCCTTGATTACAATCCAGGATATTACAATTCTCCCCCCGAAAATTAAATTTCGCCCTCGAAATTGCTACACAACTTGAGCCATAAACTCCGGATAGCGTCTTCGCATATCTTCCTCCGCTTCCCAAGTTGCCTCTCTTTGAGTCATTCCCTTCCAGATCACCTTCACATATGGAATGCTTCGGTGTCTGAGCCATCGCTCTTCCTGATCAATGACTTGCTCTGGTTCCACCGCATATGTGAAATTTTCTTGTAGCTCAACATCCTCATATTCAATGATGTGAGACGGATCCGGTTGGTACTTCTTCAGTTGAGAAACGTGGAATACGTCATGGAGCCTGCTCAAGCTCGGAGGTAGTGCTACTCGGTACGCAACAGGTCCAATCCTCTCAAGGATTTCAAAAGGTCCTATATATCTCGGGCTCAGCTTCTTTCTCTTGATCGCACGCCCAACCCCGGTGACAGGAGATACTCTCAGAAAAATATGATCTCCAACCTCAAACTCTAGAGGCCGTCTTCTCTTGTCAGCGTAGCTTTTCTGTCGACTCTGCGTTGCAAGCAACCTCTTACGAATAATCCCAATCTGTGCAGAGGTTCGATCAACCAAATCTGGCCCATAAAGCTTTCTTTCGGATAACTCATTCCAGCACAAAGGTGATTGACACCGTCTTCCATACAACGCTTCATACGGAGCCATTTGGATGCTCGCATGATAGCTATTGTTGTAGGCGAACTCAGCAAGTGGGAGGAAATGATCCCAACTTCCTTTAAAGTCGAGAACACAAGCCCGCAACATATCTTCCAGCGTCTGAATTGTTCTCTCAGATTGTCCATCCGTTTGAGGATGATAAGCCGTACTGAATCTCAGTTGAGTACCTAAAGCTTTATGCAATGCTTTCCAGAATCTCGAAGTAAATCGTGGATCTCGGTCAGAAATGATATTTTTCGGTATACCATGAAGTCTGACAATCTCTCGGATATAAATCTCCGCTAGTTTATCAGGAGAATAACCAGCATTGATTGGTATGAAGTGTGCCGACTTCGTTAACCGATCCACAATTACCCAGATCGCATCATAGTTTCTGATCTTGGGCAATCCCACAACCAAATCCATGGTCACGCTTTCCCATTTCCATTCTGGAATCTCAGGACTCTGAAGTAAACCAGGCGGTCTCTGGTGCTCGATCTTTACCTTCTGGCAAGTGAGACACCTTGCTACATATTTGGTCACATCACTCTTCATACCCGGCCACCAATATGCCGATTTCAGATTATGATACATCTTGGTCATACCAGGATGGAGAGTATATTGGCTCTTGTGCGCCTCATCCAGAATCTTCTGCCTCAACTCCGCCTTAAGTGGCACGCAAACTCTCTTCTGATAACGAACCAATCCAAGAGGCGATAAGTCGTAGCCTGGAACTTCTCCCCGTTCAATTCGAGCCAGATTGCGTTGTATCCAATCATCTTGCCTCTGAGCTTCTTCAATCTCAGCTCTTAGATCACTTTCCTCTTGGGAAACAGTGTAATTGGCACAGATAATTTGGTTTGTCAAATTCAAATCACGAAAATCTTCAATCAATCTCTTCTCTTGTATCATCATAGCTGCAACGAGCACGGTCTTTCGACTCAAAGCATCAGCGACTACATTTGCCTTACCCGGATGATATTTTATTTCCAGGTCGTAGTCCTTAAGCAATTCCATCCAGCGGCGCTGTCTCATATTCAGTTCTTTTTGATCATACAAGTATTTGAGACTCTTGTGGTCGCAGTACAGTTCTACAGTCACACCATACAGGTAATGACGCCAAATCTTCAGAGCAAATACAATGGCCGCAAGCTCCAGATCATGAGTGGGATAGTTCAATTCATGAGGTCTGAGCTGTCGAGAGGCGTAGGCCACCACACGTCCCTGCTGCATAAGGACACACCCTAATCCCTGCCCACTGGCATCGGAGTACACAACATAAGTCACACTGGGATCGGGTAAAATCAATACAGGTGCCGACGTCAACCTCTCCTTCAGCTCCACAAAGCAGTTTTCACATTTCTCGTCCCACACAAAAGGCTGATCCTTTCTCGTGAGCTTGGTCATTGGTAACGCAATACGGGAGAAATTTTGGATAAATCTCCGATAATAACCAGCAAGACCCAGAAAACTGCGTACCTCTGCCACAGATTATGGCCTCTTCCAGTTCAGTACTGCTTCCACTTTACTGGGATCCACAGAAACCCCTTCTTGCGAGATAACATGGCCTAAAAATTTCACTTCTGATAGCCAGAACTCGCACTTGCTCAATTTAGCGTATAATTGCTTCTCACACAGGATATTCAATACTATTCTCAAATGATGCTCATGCTCTTCCATACTCTTGGAATATATCAGGATGTCATCGATAAACACAACAACAAACTGATCCAGATACTGCCTAAAGATACGGTTCATGTAATCCATGAAAACCGCAGGCGCATTGGTTAGCCCAAATGGCATCACCAAAAACTCATAATGACCATATCGGGTCCTGAAAGCAGTCTTTGGAACATCTTCTGCTTTCACTCGCAGCTGATGATACCCTGACCTTAGATCAATCTTTGAAAACACACACGAACCAGAGAGTTGATCTAAAAGGTCATCGATTCGGGGAAGAGGGTACTTGTTTTTAATAGTAACCTTGTTCAATTCCCTATAATCAATACACAACCGAAGGCTTCCGTCTTTCTTCTTTACAAACAACACTGGAGCTCCCCAAGGCGACACACTGGGTCTAATAAACCCTTTCTCAAGCAAGTCTTCAATCTGCTTCTTTAATTCCGCCATTTCATTTGGGGCCATACGGTATGGGGCCTTAGAAATAGAACCAGCTCCAGGTACAATATCTATTGGAAATTGAACTTCCCTCTCAGGAGGCAATCCACTCAGGTCATCCGGAAACACCTCAGGGAATTCATTCACCACGGGTATATTACTCAAAATCTCACCGGTTTCCCCTTGCACAGAGAAAAACACCATATACCCTTGGCAACCCTTTCCAATATATTTCTCAGCTTTAGCCGTAGAAAGGAAGTTCATACTAGCATCCACGACTTCAGCCCTCTGAGAAGCAGGATATACTATCCTCTTGTTTCCACAATCAAGTAATACGTTATTTGCCGTTAACCAATTAAGACCCAAAATGACTTCCAATTGATAAAGCGGCAGACAAATCAGGTCTATAACAGACTGATGCCCTTCCACAGTTATGACACAATTCAGACAAGCTTCTGTGGTTAAGGCTTTAACACCCATCGGAGTCGACACTACCAAATCGAATGGTAACTTATGCACATGCATACCCAGGCGTCTCACACAATCATACGAAATAAAGGAATGACTGGCACCCGAGTCGAATAATGCTTGTAATAGATAGCCATTTAGAGAAATTTTACCTTGTATCAACTCAGGAGATCTACGAGCCTCCTCATGGGTCATTGCAAACACTCGACCCTGTGTCTTCGGCCTTTGCTCCGCTCGTGGTTGTTGACAATCTCTAGAAAGATGTCCTGGCCGCTTGCAGTTAAAACAAATCATTTCTCCCTGACAGTTCTGGCCATAATGTGATTTGTTGCAGCGACGACATTTCCACTCGGTCGCAACTCTCTGAGGTTCACGGTCTCTAGGCTGATAGGGCTTCTTATCACCGCCCTTATATGAAGAAGATCCTTGGCCTTTCCGCTTCTGAGAGGTATTACCCTTGCTGGGTTCATTACGGTGACCAGTGGCTCTAGCAGGATACACTTCTCTTAGGTTGTTCTCTGTGATTCGACATTGCTCCACAGCCTTGTTAAACTTGTCAAATTGATGAGTAGCTAGGCGTTTCCTCAACTCTCGCCTTAGACCGCGAATGAGCATGTCCGAGCTCCATTCTTCATCATCTTTGAATCGGAGGTAGGAGGAGTATCGAGCCAATCGAACGAAACGGGACAAATAATCATCGAAGCTCTCTGTGTCCCCTTGCCTGATGTTAAGGAATTCTGTCTCCTTTTCAAGCCGAACCGATTTTGGGAAGTACTTCTCATTGAATTCTTGTAGGAACAATTCCCAAGTTAGCGGCACATTTCTGCTCTTCAGTGTTAGGGCGATATTCCGCCACCAACGATCCGCATCACCCTCGAGTTTGTAGACCGCCAACCGTGGCTTCACCTCCTCTGGACAACAAAGCACCTCAAATATTTTCTCCAGCCTATTCAGCCAATCTTCGGCTGCTTGAGGGTCAAACCTCCCTCTGAACACCGGAGGCAGATGCTTGCAGAACCTAGTAACCCAGAACTGAAGATCTCTATCCTCTCTGACTGGTCCCATGGGGGACTCTTGATTCAGAATAACACGAGATGGGGATTCGGATGGCCGTGCTGATCCCTCCGCAGTGTCCTCATGTTGGGTTCCTTCTTGAGTTTCTTCCGGAGTAGACTGAACCGGAACTTCCTTGTTCTTTGCCTTCTCCACTCTGAGCTCGTCTCTTAGCTCAGTGATCATGTCCCGCTGGTCCTTTATCAGACCCATTAATTCTTGCATTGGATCCGGTGGATTATCGTCGGCGACCTCCACCACAGGGTCTGCACGCGGAATACTGGGGTGTCCTCTTGTTTTCTTCATTCTACAAACAACTTACCCCATTAATTCAGCAGAAACAGTATGCACATATAGTCACAAAACTTATATGTATCCAAATCATTTAACATATATGTGCACACACAATGATCATTCACCAACAATCTTCTATCCCTAGACCAACTAAGGGATCTATCCTAGCAACCTCTACCCTTGCCAGGAACTACAGCTCTGATACCAAAATGTAACCCCCTGCCTTAATTACCGTAATTAGTATTCGATAATGCATAATAAAAAGGGGTTTGAGACCGTCGGATGATTCAAAACGTATGAAAGTACCCACTAAGCAGTAGGACCTTACAAAATTTTCAAAACTTCTTTCCTATCCGGGTCTCATTTTCAATTACCGAATATAATCACCTGTGCAGTTAATTTACATTCACATATATCAGAGTCTATAATTTAAACCCCGGCAACCCCCGGGTTCATCTATTTATATATATATATAGTTTCAAGTTCCAAGTAGGGGATTACAAACCAAATATTCACACTATCAACTTCTCAAAATATTATACAGTAATCCCTATCCAAAATGAATAACCAACCAAAACCATACTAATGTCCCTAGGAAGCTCTACCCGCTCCGGGTCACACGCTTTTCCTTGGAGCCAGTCGCCCTGTCTGAAAGGTTAGTTCAAAGGAAAGAATGAGATTCAAAAGAATCCCAGTAGTAACTAAACAATTATACCACATACAAGCACATAGCATGTAAGCAATCAATGTACCGCAGCAGCAACACATATCACACTCCACCCTCATCCCCTTTCTCCGCCGGGAAGGCACACTGCCTAACCCGAACCGTTGTTAGCTACTCAGGGACTATTGGCGTGGCAGTGCATACACATAGCCTTATAGCTCATAAGCTATCCGGCTTCACAAATGGCCCGTCGGCCTCACAAATAGCCTTTCGGCTCATAATCAGCCTTTCGGCCCACATATCACATAATCACACCTCATCCTCATCCCCTTTCTCCGCCGGGAAGGCACACTGCCTAACCCGAACCGTTGTTAGCTACTCAGGGACTATTGGAATGACAGTGCTAACACAAATCCACAGATGTCGCAGCATACGAATTCATTACAAATCAACGATATAACACACATACAATGCATCATATATGGTACAAAAGAAAAGTCACTACCTCGTTCCTTCCTGACGTTTGCTGGCTCAGTGGGCTCACGAGGACGGCAAATGTCGAATCCTATAAACCAAATCAGGGACATAAATCAATCTCTTTTCCAAGTTCCTAATTCTATAGTACTTAAGTTGGTTATCATTTAGACTCTTTAGGTGGCTATTAGAGGCCTAAACATATACCCAAAAGGTTGGGAAAGACTATACCCAAAACCACCTTTCAAAAGTGCAAAACACAAATTTTTGGGGTTGGGCCGCGGCCTAAAATCCGTGGGCTGCGGCCCAAGGATGCCCAGAAACATTTGGGCTGCGGCCCAGAATCCTTGGGCCGCGGCCCAAAGCTGTCCAGAAGCGCTCAGAAACATTTGGGCTGCGGCCCAAACTACACGGGCCGCGGCCCAAGAAAATCCAGTTTCTGGCTGAACTTCCAAAAATCATAACTAATTCAGGAAAAATCGAAATGGGGTGATTCCAAAGCCCAATGAAAGCTATTCAAGTCCTCTTTCAAGGAAAAATATTTGCCATACCTAGAAATCACCAAAAAAGTCCAGATTTACCAAAAACCTAACATTGTACCAAAACAGGGTCCAGTTTTGATGCCAAACTTTGGACAGTTCAAACTCACAGCTCAAAAATCGAAATGACACAAAATTTATGTCCATTTTGAAGCTTGAGATGTGAACTTTAAGACTGGAAAGTTTCATAACTTTACAACATCATTTGCCCAGTCAAAACGTCCACACCATCTGACTGCCCAGAACAGACTTACATTGGACAGATTCTCTAGATTTTACCAATTGGTTTCCAATGGTCCCTAATTTCAAATCACATACTATCTTCACACAATTTGGCTCAAGGAACACATTGGAGCCAACAAAATGACCATATTCATTATCCATGAGCATGTTCTACCACAATCACCACATGTCACCTTAACATCTCCAATCAACACACACATTGCAATCCATTCCAACCCAAGATTCCAAGCCAATTCCAAATACACAAAGACACTCTATGACACTAATTTCCACACTAAACACTAACCAAATCATGCTTTTCGAAATTGACCAAAAATCAGGGCAAATTCCAAAATTCTCAAGACCCAACCAATGATTACAACAACTATACCAAAATGCTTCTAATTCTTACCTCTTCTTCTTCCTAAAGCCAATTCTTCACTTCTCCAACTTCCAAATTTCCACAAGGTCTCAAACTTCCCCAACCAAAATTCTGAAACCATAGAAATATAGCCCTCAACCTCATGAACAACATTAATGAAAGTAAGTTGAGCATTCATGGACAACTTCTCACCTTTCTTTAAGCCTTCTTCTTTCTCTTTCTTGCTCAACTTCAGCGAAAATGGAGAGAATAGAGAGAGATGAGAGATATTGATGAAGATGATCACTTTTCCTCACACATACACACATAAACCGTATAGGAGGAGAGAAGAAAGAGAAAAATGGTTTGAATATTTGACTTCAATCCAAGGGTCCTTAGTTTGACACTTGGCACCATCTCCTTCTCCCTTCCATGATTTCACATAGATTCACATGCCCAAGATTCCACCTCTTGATCTTTCAATCTTAGCCATTAATCTTGATTACTAAGGAGTGTTCTCAATGGTATCTAACCAGTCAGTCGGTAAATTTACCGTTTTACCCCTGATTAGCACAATGCACGATATATACTTCAAAAGTGCTCAATTAACATTAATCACATCATTTGAAGTTATTAATCCTTGATTACAATCCAGGATATTACAGTTTTGGTATCTGTTGTTTCTCCCTACGGATTTACCATCATATTGCTTAAGATTGAAGTAGACTACTTTCAAACTTTTTGATTTCTTCGACAAGTTCTTTCAATCTCAGAATCACGAGGTTGTAGTTCAGTCTCCTTTGATCTGGTCATACACTGAGCAAAAGCCTGAAAAGAAACACAAAACACCAAAAAGGAAAACAAATATAATATAAAGACCAAATTAGTATTAAAATTACTTGGTATTGATATTAATGATAATAATCCCTGGCAATGGCGCCAAAAACTTGTTACGAGTGTACATGGTCTATTAGAAAGTGCAAGTGTACACTGTCGTCAACAAATAATATGGAAGTGAGTAGAGTATCGTTCCCTCAAGGATTGATCACTAAGTACCAAAATGAATAATTTTAACTCTATTTAGTCAATCGATTAGTTGGTGATTGAGAATATGAAATAAAAGATGAGTAAATATGAATGCAAATGATATGAAACAACTATTAGAAAAAGCCTGAGGGGTCATATTTCACTTAACAAATTCCAGATCGAATCACTTATCTATTCTAGCCAAATTTATTCCATATGATTGATAGTCGAGTTTCCTAATCTAATTACTAGCCTCTTCCAAGGTCAAGCAATTCTATAATTAATTGCTAATCCAACATATTCCTTATGAATTTAAGCAATTAATAATACATTAAGATTCATGGAACTTATTAAGGCTACACAACTCATATGAATATATTCCTATTTCATATACAAGTCATGGTTTTAATTATAGAATCTAGACACATGTATCTCCTTCCAGTCTCAACATGCATATTGAAATCATTCAAAAGATGGTCAGTCAATCAAAAGCATTAAGAATAATAATTAAAACTCAATCATGAAGGAGAAATTCAAACTAGATTTAATAAGTTAAGATTGAATCCGTTATTAGTAAGCTACGTCATCACCCTAGGAAAATGGAAATTTAGCTCATGATGAAATTAAAAATAAAAACAAAATAAATCACAAACTTCATAAACATCGCATAAAACTTGAATATTAAATTCTAAAACATAAATATACAACCAAAAGATGCATGAAAATAAAGAAAATCTAGCCATCCCTTTAAGAGGTAAAACCTTCCATGTAGGTGGCAACCTATACCATTCATAAAAGAGAACTACCTAAGCCTTCCATATAGGAGGCATGCAAGAATACAATGCATAAATTATAAGATAGTGTATATGGAGAGAAGAGGAAAGTAATGGATATGAAATGGTTGTAAGTGGAGAGGAGAGGAGAGTAATGGATATGAAATTATGGTGTAAAATGTGAAGGAGAGGATGGCTATATATAGGGAAGAATGGAGTAGGGTAGATGAAGTGGTAGATGAAAAGGAAGATGAGGTGGTAGATGGAATGGTTGGTGGCACAGTAGATGATTCCCACTCTCAACTTCCAAGCAAAATTCAAAACCCTTAGAGATAGAATTAGGTCTTGGTTTCAACATAAAAGTTGTAGAGCTCTTTCTTAGCCTTTTATCCATATAAAGAACGTCCCAATCCAACATCTAGAGCTCTAGATATTGCCTGAAAACTGAAAGAGGGTTTGATTTAGTATTTTTCAAGAAATTATATTTCATGTCAAAATCATTATTTATTTATTAATTACACCTAAATTTATTAAATTGAGCTCAAATATCATCCACAAAATCATCATATACAGAAAAATTAATATGCAAATATTTTACTTATCAAGTCGCTGGCTTTAAATTTACAAAATTGGATCACCATCTTCTTTTTTGCACCAAATCTCACGGTCAATACAGAAATGATATTGTCCAACAATTCTTCCCATCAATATGCACCTCGTCTACATGAATTATAAACCTGCTTACCACTCCAATAATAAAATCCACATATTCCTTCCACCATAGCACAGACCCTCGGATCGACCAATTGGATTGAAATAGACACCAAAATTAAAACGCATCTTTTTTCTAACCTCTTCAATATTTTCCATTTGCATTTTTGTTTCAGATAAGAAAACAATAACCAGTTTGTGTTTCCTACATTGGAACCTTAGATTTCGAATCATTGATATAGTTCCAAGACCTCGACAGTTCAAGCCAAGAATTATATCTTCTTGGTGATTGGCGGAGGCTAGTCACCACCCCTTTCATCTAGAGAAGACGAGCACTCCCCTTTAAATAATACTTTCTTGGCTTTCCCTTTGTCAGCTGACTTTCAACCCCCTCCCAACTCACCAATTCCATGACTGAAAATTCATAAAATTCTTAGAAGGAGGTTTACTTACCTCAGAACGCAATTCAAGGATTGTGCTCTCACTGAAACCAATGAAATTCTACTGATTAGACCTTCTTCATTAGCTACCTTTGGCAAATACTTCTCGGGTTGTTGTCACTCTTTAGCAAATCCAGGCAACTCTTGAGAATGGATTTTCTTCCGTTTAGACAGAGGCTAGTTCCACTTATCATCGGCACTTCTCTTTAAGTTTACTTTCTTGCAACCTATAGCGCCGAATTATCAACTTCACCCCCATACCTATTAATGACATCTGCATTATAGGCTTCTTCATCATTAATTTCAATGAGCTCCACACCCTCCCTATTAACATTTTAGGCCCTATTTCCTTGACCCAAATTAGACAAACCTAATTCAAAAGAGACATCTCTAAATTTAAACTTCGAAATAATCACTTTGGACCATTTTAATTCTGCCCAAGCTTCTCCTTTTAGTAATATTGATCCTTCTTCTCATTGGTTGTAGGTCCGACTTACACCTTATGTGAGTGTCCTTGCCTAAGTCAACTTCAGGCATGTTTTCATTAATTGAGGATTGATTTATTATTCTCCATAGACTGCTACCCACTAGCTATTACCTCGAGAACATTCCACCAGTACCTTAGTTGACATAATATTCCCTCCTTCCCCATGCATGCTTTCCATGTTCCCCATGCTCCACTTTAATATCTACCGTCCGATAATTGTTCATATTCTCTGGCGACCCAGAGTCTACTTTCAACGATAGTGTGCACATATTGGCATTGAACCACCACTGCTATGTTCCATCCTCTCCTCCTTGAACATCAGAACCACAATTCTTGCTTTCATGTCTAAGCTTGCCACACACATAACAGAACTTTAATAGTATTTCATATTTCATCTAAATCCACATTGGCTTACTGTTGTTGTTTATCTTCACTGGTCTAGAAATGTAGAAATATGGGGTCAATGGTTCATCAACCTTTGCTTCTACTCAGACCCTTTCAAAGCTTTTTGTTCTTATTCTTTTATTTCCCATATCTTTAACTGCTATCACTCTTCCAACCTTTAATGCCAACACCCTGTAATTAGATAGACTCCTCCCCCTGTGGAGGCATATTATGAATTTGAATCCATAAGAGGTACATGTCAATTTAAATCTCACTGTTGCTAACATATGCATCCCTTCATTGGAGACTTAGGATATGTTGTCTAACCACCAATGGAATCTCTGGAAGAACTCGACTGGCATCTTCAACTTTCTTGAAATTGAAAGAGAAAATGTTTATACCAATATTATCTACCTCCACCTGATCTTCTTTTAGCTTCTAATAAGTATATATTTTATAATTAAATAACTGTAGATTCTGAGATATATTTGATTAAATTTATTAATATTTTATACTTATTTAAAGATCTTTTATATATTTTTCTATCATTTAATTAATTATAGGATAAAATAATATTTTGATCTAAAATCTACTCAAATTCTAATTTATTTTGTAGGAGATATTATAAGATTCAAGTGACAAAAAAATATCAATATAATATATCTATATTATGTGATAATTGATAAAAAAAGAAATAAATCAAGATATTGTAATAAAGACACACACAGGGAGGCAATATATACCTATATATATGCTAGGCATAGCAAGAGGATGGTGTGTTCTATTTTTCTTGGTTGGTGACAGCAACGCAAGAGTTCAGAATTTAGATGGAGGGAAATTAAAGTTTGGAGATGCGGAAGATCTACGGCACAAATGAAAATTCAGTATTTAGTTTTTGTTTATCCTTTTCTTTCTTTTGTCTTTTTATTTTGTCTTTGGTTAGGTATTAATTTGTGTATTACAATACTCAATTTATGTAGCTAAACCTTCATTTTGGATTATTCAGTTTGATTATGGATTAGTGGATAATTATTTTTTTTCTTTTAATTTTTTTAATATATATTTTTTGATTTAATTATGTGCTTGATTATCTAGAAACAAGAGAAGTTTGATTGGAACTATTTTGGTGTTTTAAAGGAATCTAGATATAGGGAATTTATATTAGACCTTCAATTAAATCATGTATGATTAAGTTTTTTGACTTAATTTGCTTCTATGATAGACATATACTTACTGACCTTACATAGTTTCATTAGGTCTACACTTAAATGAATCAAATTAAGTACTAATCACTTATGGAACTAGGGATTAACATAATTAGAATGCCTTTTAGTGGATCGAAAGACACTCTTAGGTAAATAAGAGTCCTAGACTAGCAAATATAACTTTAAACGTAGTTAAGGGAAGAAATTAGACTCTAAAAAAGTAATCAAGGCTATAATAATCTAAGTCACCATTTAAAGTCTATAATAACCCTTATCGTTATCTTTAGTTAGATTTGATTTTCTTGTCTTAGCTTTTATCTAAATTGTGTTGACTTAGCTTAAGTAAAAGTGTAATGTCATTGCTCAACTGCATTGTTGGTATCAAATCTTCATGGGAACGATATCTTACTCACTTTTTATTACTTGTTACGGTTCATACACTTGCAGAGTCTAATGCTCTCTAGTTTGCCAATCAGCTTCCATGCAGCTAATACATTTTCTCTAACAGCTTCAACCCCTAATCGAGCCTACCTTCAATATGATTCTTTTGACAATACATTTCTCATCATAGTTATATGTATTGTCCTGTGACCATTCGATATTAAAATCCTAATTATGTGAGCAACTAGTTCCATTCTGTACTATAGAACCCTAAAAATCCAAAAGGCTTCTCAAGAGACAGAGTACCAACAGAGTAATCAAACCTTCTCAGAGGAAACTAGAAGCAAGAAAATATTAGGAATAGAAAGAGAAGAAATAGAAGAGGAGACTTTATAAATGACAAACAAACACAGAGAAACAACCTAAAGCCGAGGTGCTACCAAGACGAATAGAACAGGGAAATACCCTAGGGAAACTCTTAAAGAGAGAAACAGAGAGCAGCTCTAGGGCTTATTAATTCTTCATAGAAACTTATGTTATTGATGTTAGTTATCACATTAATCTTGGGGATTATAAATCCAATTGAAGTGTTGCCCCCAACTTAAGGAGAGATCCTTCATACCACTAATCCCTTAATAGGAGCCACATGACACCCTCACGACTCATGTGAGTAAAGGACTCTAATCACTTGTCAGTAACAGTGAGTACTCTTCAAGCAATGATCACGTTGTCCTATTTACACTAGAAGATATGGCACCTTCTCAACAAGAGTCAGCTTACACATGCTACAACTCAACCTTAATAGTAGGTTGCTCCTTCTAAGGTCGGCCATGCTAAGCAAACCACTCCAACAGTATCTGGTATGCTAGCAAGGTTTTTTATGCTTCCCATGATTTAACTCTTCAGTTCCTCAATGGTTCTCTCTTGATACCTTATATGTTGGAAAGGATTTCCATATTAAAGTTTATGCATGCTGCCCACATCTCCTATGGTTTTCTCTTCGGCTATCTCACTTATTGGAAAGGTTTTTCATACATTCATTGTCACCAAGCTGCTTACTCCTGCCATGGCTTTCTCTTTTGCTCTCTCACTTGTTGGAAAGGATTTTCATATCAAAGCATAACCAAATCCCACCCTTCCCTCCCAAGTTCAATACTTCCATTTTAACTTGTTAGGAGCCGAGTTCTTCAAATGAGGGAGAGATGATAGGATATGAAAATAATAATTTACTAGGAGTTTGCATATTTCAAATATTTATCATTACTAGAGAATATTTTTTTTTAATTTCGATTTGTTGTTATCTTTTTATTACTTGTTATTTGGATTTAATTTTAGTTTCTTACAGTATTGATTTGTCATTAATTCTTAGGATTATGTTGGCATAAATAACACCTTAACTTATACGCTCTGCACACCTTTATTATGTTTTGAATATTGAGTATTGTGTTTTCTCTCTTCCTTCTCCATTCGTATGATTTTCTTCTCTTTTCTTGTTGTCATCCTGCTCTCCCCCCCCCCCCCCCTCATTCTCTATTTTCTCCCTTCCCCTTCCCCACTCTGTATCAGATGTGCAATTATCAATTTGCTAGATGTGAATTTTCAAATTCAAAAGAATGTCATATTTGAGCTCTATAAAGTACACTCCCCCTTCCTAAATTTAAGACCCACTTTTGAACTAAAAAATGGCCTTTATATTTAGGACATGATGAGTACAAAATAGGCAATATCATGAGGCTTATGGAAATAAAAAAACTTGGTAGTTTTAGACTTTTAGTACAACTGAGAATATGAAGACTGCAATTATGAGCTATGTGAATGAAATTTTATTGGTGCTTCAGAAGTATGGGAATGGGGAGAAAGAGGACTATATATGAGGAGCATTTGTTGGGTGCCACTAGAAGAGGGATGGATGAAATTAAATATTGATAGGCCTTTTTGAAAGGAATATGGGATTACTGGGTGTGGAGGCTTGATGCGAGGGAGTGATAGATGATGGATAAAGGGCTTCTCAAGGGCATGAAAAGACTTTGTTAAGAGAGGTAAAACCCACTTCAGTGATCTCTATACCTCAGGAGATTAGTCTCTAGCTAGGCAATTGTTTAGCAATAAAAGGGTTCTAACAAAAAAAAAGGGTTCTCAAGGAATCTAGACAATTGTTTAGCAACAAAAGCGACGATCTGGGGCCATTAACAGGTTTGTAGATGGCTGCTGATGCACAAATTTAGAACTTGATTATCGAAAGCGATTCATCTACACTTATCAATATGCTTGAGAGGCTCAGAGTGGAAGAGGAGATTTAGTGTCGTAATATCCCATTTTTATTCACCAATATGTCTTGTAAATATTTATGACATTTAATGAAAAAAAATTGGTGAATGTTGGTGCAATTGGAATGACAAAAATAACCCTAGTCGCAGTTACAAGGAAATTTGGTTAAAGCAAGATATAAAACCAATCTTTGTCTTCCAAAAATCCCATGATTTAAGCACCAATTTGGGAAATAAAAGAGCAAAAATTTTTGGCTCAATAAAATGGGTGAGAGGCAGCCAAAGTGAAGGGAAAAGGAAGAAGCTATGATTTAATACAATAAATCATAAAAATGTATGGGCAAAATAGTCATTTAGTTAATAAAAATTAAAAGTTTATATTTTCCTTTTTTCTTGATCATGGGACATTGGGACGTCCAAAAAGTACAAATAAGAGGAGAGGAAATGCTTGGCTTCAGTTAAATCAAGATGGAGTAATTTGTAGCCAAGTAAAAGAATCATATTGAAAAGTCAAAAGTAAACTTGTCATAAATGGCTATTATGTGTAACTTCCAAGAGACAAATTCATGAAGCCATTATATTTCCCTTTTTCTTTGAAAATTTCGGCTGATTAAGGGAAAATGGAGGAAAAATAATTACTTGGATAAAGATGATGCAATGTATCTTAATTTGGAACCAAGTAATTAAATAAGACTTCATAAAACAAGAGCACATGGAAAATTGTCATAAAATATATTATTACAAGAGAGATAAAGAGGATATTTCCAGGATCATTTCTCTTTTCATTTGGAACTTCATAATGACGTGAAATTGGAAGAAGAAAGAGAAATCATATTGGACAAGTAAAAAGAAAATGATGATGGAATTAAATGGCCATGTGATAACTTTCTTAAAATAGTATATTGCTAAAGAGATATTATAAGGCTTCTTAGCTCTTTCTTGGGGTCATTTTCGGCTGATTTCAAGAGAAATAGAGAGAGAAAAAGCTTGAAGAAAAACAAGCACAAAGAGGAAGGGTTAGGGTTCAAGAAGCACAAATCAAAGTAAGTACTTTTGATTTCAAGTGCTTAAGCCTCTAGAATTCATGGAAAAGCTCTTCTAAATTCTTTTCCCTCTTGAAAATCATGTGTAGCAAGCAAAACTTCAAGGGAAGAGAGAGAGAAGAAGGTGACACCTAGAGAGAGAAAGTTGAAGAATCAAAAGGTAATCTCAAGAACTTTAATCCTCTTGGTTCATATGTGTTGTTGTGGTTGTTATTGATGATATTGGCTTGATTTGTGATTGTTTTGGTGAATTTTGTAAATTTGGGATCATGAAACCCTAAGGGGTTATGTTGCCCAAATGTCAACAAATCGTGTTTAATAAGTGTTTCAGAAGTAATTAGGAGTGAAAAGGAAGGAGTTAAAAGAGTTAAATAATAGAAACCCAATTTTTCCCTTTCTTAGTGTAAAGTTTCGGCTAGACCAAAATCAAAAGGAAGGAGCTGAAATTTCATCAATTTGATGGTTCTATTGTGTTTAAAAGGAAAAATTGTGTAGGGTTCATATTAAGTGTAAAGTGTGAAAAGCCTTGGAATGTGAAATGACAAAATTACCCCTAAAACCCTAAATAGGGGCTGCCAATGGTATTTTCATATTTTAGCAGTGAATTTGGAGAAACTGAGGTCAAAAATGGATTCTACACAAACTTGTGTAGGAATAGTCTGAGTTAAATTTTTTGAAAAAGTACAGTCGGACCGGGTATCAAAGGGCTTAGACCGGGTCCTTGGGGTATTTTGGTCATTTTATAATTTTAAGCTAACTTAACCAACAAATTAAGTTTGGAAAGAGTCTTTGAATGAGTAATGACTCATTACTTTCTAAATTTGAAAATTTTAGGACCAGATAGTCTACCCACACCAAAACATAATTAGAGCCAGGAAAAGGGATTATGGTAGTAACTCTTTCTTTCATATACTATGTGAATTTGTATATGCTTTATGTATGCCATTTTTTGTAATATATATAATACACAGTGCCTACAAGTACACCGATATACAGTATCAAAAAAGGGTACACTAATACATAGTACCATGAGGGTACACCGATATGCCCAGTCAGAGGATTGAGGTACGGAACAAGTAGGAGTTGCAACAGTGGTTAGCCCTAAATACATATACAGATTTCCGACCAAACTGAATTATGTGATATTATAATATTGCATTATTTGGTACTTGACATATTTATTTATCGCATTTTCTATGAATGATTGTCTGTAACTATTGAGATTCATTGAATTTCACCCTTTCCAATATTTAAAACAATCCAGCAAAAGCTAGCGGCTCGAAGGGTAAGGGGGGAAATACCGGCGTCTGAGAGGTTCCGATGCAGCTAAAAATTGTTGTTGGTTGTAGTTGGTTTATTTTAGTAATTTTAGGCTAGTGTGTATATATATTTCAAACCTTACGTGGATGGCCTAAATTGTACACAAATACTTCTTATCAGTATATTTATGCTATTTTTGTATGCCTGTGAAACTATGCCTTTATCATTTTGGCAAATATCGAAAGGTTAAAGGGTTTGACAAGTGTCATCTCCTAAAACTTGTAAATATTGTGTTTGATAAGATTGTATAGGTTAGAATAGGACATGATTGTGTAGCATGTTAGATATTTTATATTTTGGATATTATCTTATTATTCTAGACATTATATGTTTGTTAATATGGATAAAATATCTCCTAATTGTGACCCACATGTGAATTGGATAGTGATTTGGTTTAGGGTTACCTGCTTAGCCTGTAATCTATTACAATCATTGATGGAGGGCTATAAATAGTATAAGTCAGGTTAGAGCATAAACATATATCAAATATGTACTTACTCCCTAAGGGGTTCCCTGATAGTGATGGCTATGCTCAGACTATCAATATACCCAATCTTCCCGTTTAAAAGAATCCCTTATCCTTTTTTACTAATTTGTGTTTTATGCTTTCAATTTTCTATAATAGACCATGATTATATTGATTATAGTTTTAGATTAGTTAAGCATAGTAAGAGGTATTTATAATATAAAGTCTTTCGTTGCGACTTTGATTTTCTAGGAATTTTTATATGCTCATAAGGTTTTTATTAGAATAAAATTTCTAACATATGGTATCAGAATATGGTTTCAAATATCCCTTTGCCTACTATTTTTTTTAATATCCTGTATTGTGGTTTTACTTTATTTTTCCTATTTTGAAGACTCTTGAAAAATTATATGAGAATAGTATGTGAAGTGTCGTCTACGTGCTATTTTTCCATTATTCCTCCTCTCTGAGTTTTCTGAATATTCTGTGATGATTTTTGTGGCCCTCAAAGGAGAAATTATCTCCCCGCATTAATATGTGCTTCTGTTTGAGTTTCTTGTTGATTGATTATATCTCATGGGTTTTAGGGATAGTTTAATTCCATTATAGTTTGCGATCTGTGCATGGTTCTCAAGTATTGTTACTCTTAGTTTTTATCTGAACATATATTATATATGAACCTTCTTGGAATTGGGACGGGAAGGTAATTGCTTTAAGTTTTCCAGATGAACAACGCCACCATCGTCATCAGATTTTGAAGGTCTCAAGCTCTTGAGTTTGTCATTTGAACCAATTATGGAAATTGTCTTAGTGTATTTCTTTTGTTTATTGATTGCATATGCATTGTGGTTTATGGTTGTGCCACAGTTAAACTCACCTGGTAACAATTACGTCTTTGCGTTTTTATATCTAGTTTTCAAAATCAAATTTCAGTTTGATTTGGCTTGCTTTGGCAAAATCAATGCGAAAGAAAAATGGTTCATGCTTTTGTTTCCGGTTTAAAGAATTAAAAAAAAAAAAGGAAAGAAATTTTCATTTTGATTTTATGCAACTTGTTGTTTGAAATTGTTATCTACATGTTGTTTGCCTTGATTTTCTGTACATGCCACCGGTAAAACCACCAAAAACAGGTTGAAATCGCCGTTGTAGGTTTCATAAAACTTCAGGCGACAACGGGTCCTATAATTAGGACCAAGATCAACTCCTAAATGTTGTCCTATAATTAGGACCGGAGGGAGTATTAAATATGTACTTGCTCCTTGAGGGGTTCCTTGATAGTGACAACTATGCTCTGACTATCACTATACCCAATATTCCCGTTAAAAGAATCCCTTATCCTTTTTTACTAATTTGTGTTCTATGCTTTCAATTTCCTATAATAGATCATGATTATATTGATTATGGCTTTAGATCAGTTAAGCATAGTGAGAGGTATTTATAATATAAAGTCCTTCACTGCGACTCTGATGTTCTAGGAATTTTTATATGCTCATAAGGTTTTTATTAGAATAAACTTTCTAACATGTGGTATCAGAGCATACCAATGAACAATTAAAAAGAGGCATTCACCACAAAAAACTGTTAAATCTGTACTAACGCCGTTAAGGGTTTTCTTCTCTTATAATTTAACGTCGTTAGTACGGATTAACGGGATTATTGGTTTTTGTGGTAGATGCCCATTTTTAATTATTTATTGGTATTTTTACCCCTTCTAAAAGATATTTGTGCCAGACGCTCCTCAGATAAAACTTCGTTGGTAAATTTGCACCTTAACCCTTATGATATCTCATGGGTTTTAGGGATAGTTTCATTCCATTATAGTTTGCGATCTGTGCATGGTTCTCAAGTATTGTTACTCTTAGTTTTTATCCGAACATATATTATATATGAACCTTCTTGGAATTGGGACGGGAAGGTAATTGCTTTAAGTTTTCCAGATGAACAACGCCACCATCGTCATCAGATTTTGAAGGTCTCAAGCTCTTGAGTTTGTCATTTGAACCAATTATGGAAATTGTCTTAGCGTATTTCTTTTGTTTATTGATATGCATATGCATTGTGGTTTATGGTTGTGCCACAGTTAAACTCACCTGGTAACGATTATGTCTTTGCGTTTTTATATCTAGTTTTCAAAATCAAATTTCAGTTTGATTTGGCTTGCTTTGGCAAAATCAATGCGAAAGAAAATGGTTCATGCTTTTGTTTCCGGTTTCAAGAATAAAAAATAAAGGAAAGAAAATTTCATTTTTATTTTATGCAACTTGTTGATTGAAATTGTAATCAACGTGTTGTTTGCCTTGATTTTCTGTACATGCCACCATTAAAACCACCAAAAACAGAGGTTGGAATCGCCGTTGTAGGTCTCCTAAAACTTCAGGCGACAACAGCTCTGTTTTCAGGGTTCGGTTGGGTAGGTTAACCCGAACCTCTGGAGAAGACGATGCAAAATGATGTCGTTGTTGCGTCTGCAGGTTGAGCCTTCTCTGTTGCATGAAACTACGCCATTTGCTCCCAGGTGAGACGAACAGTTTAACTAATCCAAAAGGCTTATTATTGGGCTTGATCCGTTTTATTTTTTGTGATTTGGGCTTGCTATTTTCTTTTATTTTATTTCTAACTTTGCTTTTGGAATATTGGGCCATCCGGTTTTAGGCCATTTATGTCAAAAAGTCCTTTTGAACAGTGCTGTTTCTGGATTCTGTTTTTAGGGCCTTGAGTTGTGTGCCATTAATTTGGATTATGTTTTGAATTTTGTTCTTTAAAATGTTCTAGTTTTTATGGGCCTTTCGTTTCTGGACAATTTTGTTTTATATCAAGGAGATTATTTAGGCCATTCATTTGTTTCTTTCATTTCGAGAAATCCCTTTTTTGGGCTCTATTTGGGATTTTATATATTTGGGCCATCTTGTTTAAATTCCAGATATTATATGGGCTTAAATATTTGTTTTATTGTTTTTGGTTATTACTGTTGGGCCTGGTTCAAGGTTATTAAAGTTTGGTCTGTTTGATTTAGTGTGTGTTTGGGATAGCGGTAGGAAAAATGACTTATTGTGATTCTGACTTATTAAAAATGACTTAAAAGAAAAGTGAATTTTTGATTCGTGATTTATGTTTGGATAAGCGATTGAAAACGTGCTTTTTCATAAGTCAAAACATGTTTGGATTAGCGATTGCATAAGTGCGTTTTTAAAAATAAAAAGTTGAAGGGCATTTATATATTCTTCAAATTTTAGATAGATCATAAATGCAATATCCAACAGTAACATATCACCTGGGCCTGGAAGATATCTAAAATGCAAACTTGTAAATCGTAAAATGAAGTCCAAACTAGGAATGAAATTTCAGAAAATATAACAGCATAAACACATTGTGATTCACTCTATTATGCCACTAGAGCAAATAATTCCCAATCTAGAATTTCAATGGCCACAATTGTAGTACGAAGTCTAAACGTAGGTAACGTTGAGCTCAAAAAACCAAATAACTTAGGAAATTACATAATTTCACAAAAAACTATTACATAACTAATTGGGATCATAAATTCCGTACAAGTTGCTGTGTAATCATGTCACGAATGTGATTCATTCTGGTTGAAGACGTCGCAGCAACATTGGATGAGGAAGCCGCATCGTCTACAGTATTATCATCTTCCTGAGCTACATTGGCACTTTCTGCTTCGCCAAAATCAACATCACTATGAGAATTTCTCCTAATAAAGTTATGAATGGCCATAGTTGCCACAACTAAGCGGACTTGCGTTGGGTAGGAGTATTTGTGCATTTTTTGCAATAATTCGAATATATTTTTCCACACGCCAAAAGTCATTTCAATAGTTGATCGCAAACTTGAATGATAGTAATTGAAGGTCTCTTTAGCATTTGCCAAACCAGGACGACGCTGAAATTCTGCCAGGTGATAACGGTTACATCTGTAGGGACCAAGATACCCAACTGGTGTGGGATATCCAGCGTCGACTAAGTAATATTTGCCTAATGAATATCTCAAATCATTTTGAAGGTGTTAGATTAAGCAAAGTGCGCACAGAAAGTAATTACACTGAATGGGCTTAAAATATACCTGCAGGTAGATAAGGGAAATTCTGAGCTGGATTTGAGACAGCAGCTTCAAACACACGAGCGTCATGTGCAGATCCTTCCCAACCCGCCAACACGAACGTAAAACACATATCCCAATCGCATACAGCCATTACGTTCTGTGTTGTATAACCTTTTCTCCCGATATATCTTTCCCGGTTGGGACCAGTGATCACACACTTGATGTGAGTTCCATCTATGGCTCCAATAGCATCCTTAAAGTAGGGATAATAGCGAGGATCGTGGAGGATTTTTGGGTGGCATCCTTTGAATTCGGGATAAGAGGGTTTGATATATTCTCGAGCTAGGCTAAAACAAGCCTCTAGTACCAAGTGCAATAGCCGACTGACAGTTTCCCCTAAATGCTGAAACAACTCTTGGACCATCCTATTACCGACGCCATGGCCAACTGTAAGCAAAAACATCACAACCATTTGTTCGACCCCGACATTTTTAGAATGTTGTAACCCATGTTCGACCAATTTACTGCACAACCGGTAGAATACATGTTTTTCAACTCTAAACATGTCATGACATTGTGATTCATGCTCAGCCAAAATATCTTGGACAAATAAATGACCGGGTCGTGAACCCATTTTACGAGGTTCTTTACACATGAAAGGAATCCAATATTGACACACTAACGTAGCTATTTGTTCATACTCTGTTATCTCTTCATCGATAAGAGCTAGTATCTGAGAGTCGTCGTCTTCTTCCTCCATCCAATTTTCCATTGCAGCTGTAACCTGTGCATTGGTTGCAAACGTATATAACATAAACATAATTCATAAAACGAACGTTGGATTAAAATATACATAATAAATATCCGAAATTAGCATTGTTGGTCTAGTAAAAACAAAAGACGAAGCATGCATACAATAAACACTAAACTATTTAGCCATAAAGTTCAATGCAAGGGTCGTTAACAATAAACAAAATACGAAGCATGCATATCGATAGTTAAGAACATAATTCGTAGCGACTCAATCAAGGTTCGCAACCATATAACGCAACCACGCAATCACGCTATCCTTCTTCCGCTTAACAAGTGAGAAAAACGTGTCCCGACTAGTCTTGTCCATGATGACCTTGATGCAGCGGATTTGAAAGTCCTCATCTTCTTACACTTCATCCAACTCAAGCAAGGTTGCAATAGCGGCATCAACACTCCTTGCTTGAATCTCGCTGATGGTTGTAGATCTACTCTTCGATGCTTCTGCCATGACACTAACCGCATCCGTAATCTGCTTTGCCGCTGGGATCTTCTGCTTCTTTTTCTTCCCGAAGAGATCAAATCGTTTCCACTTTCCCTGACTTTCGGAATTAGTTGGACTAGATGATGCGCCTGGACCAGAGGGAGGAGTTTGGGAGGATAACCCGACGCTCGCTAGCTCATCTGTCACTCCTGTGCTAAGTGCTGGGTCAACTCCAAAATTCTCGTCCTCGCTGTCCCCTGAACCTTCCTCCTCGACCATAGTAGGTCGGTACACATCCTCTTCCTCTGCATCCTGTGTCTGTGTCTGTATGAACGACGGATTCAATTTATCCTCGCCTGTTGCCATGACGTCCTTGAATATAAGCCTCAATTCTCTTTCGTTCCTGAGGGCTGAACGACGAAACTTTCTATACGCCGAATTCTCCTGCATATTGACAAGTAACAAAGCCATTAACTATATTACAAAAGCTAATTGAGGCAACTGAATTACTATTTTGCAACATTATAAGTTTCAGTAGGGATCACTAACATGACATTTGCGCTGCCACCACTCAGCCGAAGCAACGACATTTCTGGTTCCAGGCTCTCAGCCCACACCGGTCTCTTTTATTAACGCATCCCAAGTCCTTAAATCCTTCCTTAACATATCAAACTTATTTTTTAACTGTTTCTTGTCATACGCTTTCCCAGTTTTCTCATTGAATGTAGCAATAATAGCTTCCCAACCATCTTTTGAAAAAGACAACCCTCGTCGTTCTTTTTTTAAGATTTGGTCAACCATGGCGTATACAAAAATCTCAGTGGGCGCATCATCCCATAACGCTCTGTCATTCATCTCTCTATGGAAAAGTTTCACTTTACATAAATGTTGATGACATATAGAAGAATCAATATCAATGAACTTTAGCCAACATAACTACATAATTCTGCAAAATACTCGTTTCCCTTTTTCTTAAACATAAAGACAATGCATGTTCATATCCTAACCGGCTCCCCTAAACTAGTTATCCTAACAATGCATGTTTGTTACCATTTTTTGTAAGAAGTAACCAAACATGTCTCCCCATCCTGAACTCCGTCTAACTCTACTAGGTATTATCACCATGTCAAAATTGAGTTTTAATTTAATTCATAAATATTGTTTGATAACAGTATGCTTTTAGTTTTCGTAAATTTTCAAGCAATTATAATTATGATGAGCCACATTCTCGTTTCAGTGATTAAAAGTACCACTACTCTGTATATTGCTTCTGTTCTTGAATAACAATTAGATTCTAGAGATATACTAGTAAAGCTTCTTGGCGTGGTTAATGGTGAGTTTGGTGAGGTTGTAGGAAGTTGAAAGCTTAATTATTGTGGTGTGATGTACTAATAAATATCAACAAATCTGAATTTGGTCAAGCGCGTTTGGTATGATATACCTATTATTACAAATATAAGCGTATTGTATCTGTCAAAACTTCACCATTATAAAGTGACGTCCGCTAAGATTTTCACCAGATGATAATGTTGCAAGGATCAAAAAATGACCGCTGGGATTGTGCACTCTATTGACATCCATCCATCACGAAAGCACACTTGTCTAGTAAGATGGTTACCCCTTTTTCCTTATTTCTTATTAAGTTATCTTAGGATGACCAATGAAGGGGTATATATATATATTCACTACGTACTGATGAATCAAGATAAAACTAGACTAAGTTCACAAGACTACAACAGCCAAACAGAGAGCAAAATTAGTAACAAACCAAAAAGAACAGTGAAGTGAAACAAAGATAACTCAGCAAAACAAATTAAACATAACACTAAGAAACAAGAACTTCCCAGCCTTAGCCACCTTAACAAACCAGCAAAGAAGAAGGGGTTATATATATATATATATATATGTAATAATCAATCTTTCAAAAACTTCTCCATGCAAGCTGCACAAGCACACCGAGTCTATGGTCAAGGTGTCTTAAATTAATCCTACATCTGGTCCTTGATATATTATCTCATTTATAGTACAATTTACACTATAAAGAAAGCATCTTGATATACACTATGTTATTGTCTAGCTTTATTCATAAGAGCAGTGCACAATTATCCACTCAGTTCAAATGCATATTTCATAGAGGCAGAAAGAGTTTAAGATCGAGGAGATTCAACGAGAAGAAAGAACCAAAATTTCACATACATGTTAGACTATCATAAACTAAAAGCCAAGGTAAGAAACACAAGAGATTAAGATAAAACAAACCTTCTTAGCACCAGGAACTACACCCCTAAGCGTGTCAAGATGTGCATTAATCCTCGCTCTCCTCCTCCTCTCTGCCTCGTCGCCAAAACAGAGCAACACGAGAACAAAAAAGACAAGAAAATGTTACAAAGTTCACCGACAACCAAAACAGAGCAACACGTATAACACTAGATGGAATAAAAACCAGACAGAGACTCCGAATGAACGAAAGGCACGATTCAAAGCTCAAAACTCAAAACTCATCTAAAATGCAACTTGTGAAGCTTACCTTGCAAATGGAGGGAGGACCGACAGCAGTGCGCACAGCAGACTCGCCGACGGATGACTGGAGGACAACTTCGCAACACTAAACTCTTCACTGGCCGAAAATGCCAAGAAACAACAGATCCACCACCGTGTGTGAAAAAAATGGCTGAAATAACACCTCAAGACACCATCGAAGCTCACCTCCACCAACGGTCCGGCTTAGACTGGAAATCGGAAGATTCTCGAAACTCGAACGACCAGCCACACCACCGCAACCACTAGACTCGTCTTCAACTACTCCAACACCACGGCTTCACCATTCTCCGGCCGCCGAGGGAGAGAGGGACGAGCTTTGTAGATCTACTCTTCAAAAATGGTGGACGAGCTTTGAGTAATGGTGATGTTCGCTCGGTTAAGTGAAGACGGGGGAAACACTGATGCAATTCATACAGATGCAGTGACAGGGCATTAAATGCCCATAATAATGGTTATAATTAACCACCAAAACGCATTTGAAAAAGCTTCTCACTCAAGCTTATTAAAACGGGGCTTCATTTGGGATTTTTTTTAAAAAAACGTTGAACCAAACATCAGCAAAACATGTTGCATTTACATTTGGGCTTTTTGTTGTATAAACGGGCTTATTGGACCAAAAAAGTGATCCCAAACTCTCACTTAATTCCATAATCTTATTTGGGTCAATTAATTATTTGTTTGAATTCCAAAAAATCATTTTGCGCCTGTTTGAGCTGCCTTTTATTAAGGGAATAATCTATTTTGTATCTTTTTAATTTCTTAAATTAAGGAAAATTAATATTACTCACATTCTAGAAAATTTGCAAAATTACTTTTTAGTACGTTATTTAATTGTCTAAATATTTGGATAATCAATTTTGGACAATTATGTAACTATTGGAATTTTGCGAAACTTTATTTTAAGTTGAAATATGTTGAAATTAATTTTAAATAATGTTTTGGATGCACAAAATAGTGGGAGAATTTAATTATTGGTCATTTAATCACATTTTGTTGATTAAATTGATTGATTAAATTCTCATGAAGGTTCAGTGCATATTTGGAATTTAAATGCACAAGGTTGATATTTTTATTAGGATGCATCTTGGGGATGCCACAACATCCTCTATTGCATGCTTAAATAATCACTTAAGCATTTTAAATATCAACTCCAATCAATGAGTAATATTAATTTAATTAAAGTGGGACAATTGAATTTAGTTTAGTTACTTATATTGATTAAATTAATTGATTAAGTTCTCCATTACGTTGTGCATATGCAAAATTTAAATGCACATGATTGATATTTGTAATTAACTTGCTTGTTATAATAGTCGCCATAGCACCCTCTTACAATGTGGATAAATAATTACATATTGATTTTAGAATATCAATCTTATTAAGGTGAGTAAACATAATTTTAAGAGAAAATTCCAAAAAACTACATTGGAAAATGGAAAAGGACATTTCAGTACAATGAAAATGGGAAAGGACAATTCAGTCAGGTGTCAGATTTTCAGAGGAATCTGTCATTTTGAAATCTCGGCCAAATTACTAAAATGCCCTTCACCCCTTCATTCCCCACTTCAGAATAACAACATGATCATTGTAATTAACAACTCCATATTCGCCATTAACAACTTCAATTCTTTTTTGACAATTAACAAGATTTCAAGCCAATAACAACACCTATATCTTAATTAACAACTCCTGATTCGACATTAACAACTCCAATTTCTTCTTTTACACTAAACTAGTTTCAGGGCCAATAATAACATCTATCTTGTCATTAACAACTTCGGATTCGATATTAACAACTTCAATTTCTTCTTTCACACTAAACAAGTTTCAGAGCAAATAACAACACTTATCTCACCATTAACAACTTTGGATTTCACATTAACAACTCCAATTTCTTCTTTCACAATTAATAAGTTTCAGAGCTAATAACAACACCTATTTCGCCGTTAACAACTTCGGATTTGCCATTAACAACTCCCATGTTGTTATTTTGGCTGAGGGCTGAAGGGCATTTTCGTAATTTGGCCGAGATTTCAAAATGACAGATTCCTCTGAAAATTTGACACCCGCCTGAATTGTCCTTTCCCATTTTTGTTGTACTGAAATGTCCTTTTCCATTTTCCAATGTAGTTTTTTTGGAATTTTCCCTAATTTTAATCCTTCCACTTTGATTAAATTAATATTACTCATTGATTGGAGTTCATATTTAAAATACATAATTAGAATTTTCATTGACATTGTGTGCATATATGGAATTTATTTCTACATATTTGATACTGGTGATTAACATATTTATTTTGTTTAAGGAATAATCACAACATCCTTATACACAAGTTGTATGCATAGTTAATCACATAAGGTTTTACGGTGTCAATTATTATTACATATACAATTAATATACACAATAATGCAATGCCTTTTTTATGAGCATGTAGAGTTAAGGAGTAGCTACACCATCCTTACGTATTTACATGCACTCTATTTTGTTTTAACGAACAAAATACATAACATAAAGGCTTAAAGACATCAATTGTAATTAAATATGTGGCTATAATTAATATTTGCCCACAAATAGATAATTATAATTGCATATTTAGTTAGGGTAGAATAGAATGACATTGTATTTTCTAAGTAGCCTACAAGTATTAGGAAATATAACTACATTCTAGTTTCATCAATTTGAAATAAATTCATGCCATGCTAATTTCTTTACCTACAGGTAAATCTTAGTTATACGAATTTATGATTGTATAATTTATATTGGTAAGCATACGCTTATATATGATGGTTGCTTGCCTCTTATAGTAATTTTATAAGCATTATTAAATTTTATTTTGAGTTTGTAGCATGATTGTTATATGTTCAATTGTTTAGTTTGAAATAATTTATTAGAGACAGTTGTTAAGCCAATAAAGATATAAATTTAACTCCTTCCATAGGATAAAATTGACATCAAGAAAGTTCTAGTACTTAATGATAATAGCATGAGAAGTTAGATAACATTATGAGATATGATTGTCTTAACAAAGTAATCTCAATTAAAAGCTAATTATCACAAGTACATAAAGAAAGAAACAAAGTTAATGGTTGCTCATAGGCTGAAGGACAACTTTAGAAAATCTCATAAATGTTATTGCATCATTTGGTTGACTATTAAGCAATTCTCCATAATATGGTAAGATGTCTCCATTAATCTGAGTACAAGAGATCCTTAGTTTATTATCCCATGAGCCACTACTCCTCTTTCATGAATACATGCATGAATGTGGAGTATTCATTAAAAATGTGTATATACAAGTTTTGCTCATATTTGAAAAAGAATGGAATTCTAAATGAGGACTATTAAGCTACCAACTCTAAAGCCATAATGTAATAGGCATACAAAAAATAATGTGCTTATAGTTAAAAGCTTAATTAGAGGCAGTAATGGATATGCACTTGCCATTGGTTATGCTCTAATATATAAAATAGTTCATTCCCCTTATAATTGACTCTTCACAGTACCTAAACACTATTTGTTTTATAATTAAGCAGTGTCTTTTGATACTTTTAGAGTATATAAAGTAAAAGTTGATAATTTAATATGATAAATAGATTAATATAGCGAAGTCAATTGGGAGAGATAGATAACATGATGGGTACATGATTGGGGATAGTAACTTAGCTCATAGGTTGTCTTCTTAAGGAATGCACTCAAGAAAACTATATATCTTGGATGAGATACCAACAAATTTACGTTTAGACCTTTTTTTTTTCAAATATAAAAGTTGGAAGCTCATTTTATATAGAATTGTCTTCTAAAGAAAGAGTGTAGAAGGAAAACATTCCAAGAGATTAAGACTGCATATTTTGGTAAAGATTCAAAGAGGTCTTGGGAATTCTATTGAGTTGTCCATTTCATTTTAGAAGTTGTGTAGCATTTTGAAATGCCAAATTATTAAGAAATGACATGATTAGTGGGAGTGATCAAACTCATTAAAGATTATCACACATAACGGATTATAACCTCTAATCATAATGGTATACTAGTTTTACATGACACTCTCCTTGTAGAGGTAAATGTGAAACATAATGAAGTTTTGGAATTCTCAATTGGTCATGCTTGAAATAAGAAATATCAACATTAAAGACCCTATCTCAAAACAAACAAGGGATATTTCAAATGGATAGATGACGCTCTTATTATGAAACTTCAATCTATCAACATATTAAGTTAAGACCAATGACAATTCAAATTTGGAGTTTGCTACCAACTACATCATGTATGCCAAGTAATATGACAAGAACATAAATATTGAGAGTGACCCTAAATTCCAAATAAAAGCATTAATTCATGGTCACAATATGGATATTTGTAAAGTTGCTGGTGTGCGACATTTGGTAACACAAAGAAAGTTGTTTGCTAAAAGTTCTCTATCAAGATGGAATTAATATGGTGAGGTATTTCCACCTATGTTGATGTATAGTTCCTTCCATATCTTCATTATGGTTAATGCCTATTTTGAGTTGGAATACTATTAGCATCTTTTCATTATAGACATAGGGAGAGATATATGTGAATTAAAAGAAAAGATCAAATAAATTATGAGGGGAATTTAGTTAGCAAAACTAAGAAACTGCTCTCATAGGCATATCTCACATTAGTGATAAATGAGGTTTTATGATGCAATCTCATAATGATAAGGTTGAAAGCATTATAGTCTTGTTTATATCACAAGATTGTGGGAATTGAGCCATATATATTGTACAAAATGATGATTTACTCATTGCTTATGAACTTTCAATTAAGATGTTGCGAATAACAAAATCACCATTTTCATACTTGGGGCATGAATAGGTTAAGTGTGATATTCTTTTAGAATACATAAATAGATTATTCTTGAAATACTTGAGAATGTCACAAGTAACCTACGATCACAAACATTTGAACATCCATGGAAAAATGGTAGTTGTTGTGAGTAACATCTATTATGAAAATATAATTAGACTGTCTATATGTCTCTAATATATATATATATATATATATATATATATATATATATATATATATATAAAATTATGTCCTTCTAATTTAATTTCGTAACCATATACTTGCTTAAATGTGCGCATAAACAAGCAATGTCATTGCAATGGAATTTTAGGAGAATTGTCAAACATATTCTTGCTTGAATAATAATTGAAAAGTTGCAAGTCATGAAGTACATTACAAAATATACATTAAGTTTCATACTTTACATATAGGTGAATGATTAACACTGTTTAGTTTAGTAAGATGTGTTAGATCTCATGTTTTGATGATAACAAAAGGTTTGAAAAGCTATTACAAAAGGATTTGATAGTGAACAAAAGATGTATTACGCTTCAGATCATTTAAGCATGACGAGAGGTATGTATAATGTGAAGTCTTCTATCGCTACTCTTTATTATAAAATTCATATGATGTATTTAGAAATCATCGTCACATTTATTCCTACATAGCAAACTTTATTTTTGAGCAGGATAGGTTGGTGATAATGTATGATGTCCTTCAATTTAAGTTTTTTAACTTCTTCTGCACATGTAGTGTCACAATTTTCGTTTAAAATAGGTTCTGTCAACATATTTCCCAAGTCATATTGATCTGTACCTATCACCCATTCAGAACATTGTTTCAAATTTTTTTGCATTAATTGAGTCAGATTGCTCTATGTGTTACATGAACTTGATATGTTCTGTGTCTATTGTTATTTTAGATTCATCATTCCCCGTGATCGATCCTTGACCTCTATCTAAAGGTTAGTGATACACTAAGGAGCCTCTCTTTTGTATGATGTTAATTTTTTCCATGTATTACCTAAACCTGTTATATTGTGTGTTTATTGTTTTTTGAGCATCATTCCACGTCACCAATCCAACTCCTCAATGTGAAGGTCAATGATATGTTGTAGAGTCATTGTTTGAGATGATGTTAAGTTTTTCCTATCCCTTCTATTTCAAAAGAAGGGAACATTAGGTCAATTATTTTGAGTCCTGCTACTACCTACATTAATTATCCTACCTAGGTATATATATGCTTAATAGGTGCATTAGTGCTTCCTCATCCTAAGAACTGCATATGATCTCATTCCATATAGCATAATTATATTAAGCACCGGTTTCATCCGTATGCTACTTATTACTTCTTTGACATATTTCACTTACTATCTTTTCTCAATCCATGTATTAATCTGCCTTTTAACAGATACTATAATATTCCTTCTGGTCCTAAATATAAGATATAGTTTACCTTTTTTGGAGAGATTAACGAAGCTAAATAAGGTACTTAATTATATCATATATTGTGTATCCTTAGATTATATATTAGTTTAATATTCAAACTAATTAGTTTTGAGAAAAAAATAAAAATAAAAATATTCTAAAGTAATTTAATTAGCTTCCTTAACATCTCCAAAAAAGTCAACTTTATCTTATATTTAGAACCGAAGGGAGTATGATTGGGCGCCATACTTCACTGAAGGAATTGCGGCGGATATATGTAGCATTGTCCAGAGTTAAATACATTAAGGGCTTAAGGATAGTTATGGAGTTAGTGCAACATTTTTTGGAGCATGGATTCTCCCTAGAAAAGCTAAACACCACATATTTGGTATTGGTCCTGAAGGTAGAGAATGCTGAGCTGTTAAGCCAATTTAGATTGATTGGCCTATGCAATTTCTCATACAAGATTTTCTCTAAGGTAATTACTAATAGAATGAGAGGTATGATGCACTCGATTATTACTCCAAATTAGAGAGCCTTTGTTTCAGGCAGACTTTTCTTGGATAATATTTTTATTACCCATGAAGCCTTTCACTATCTTACAATGAAAAGTGGGGACAAGGTAGAAATGGCTTTAAAGTTGGATATGAACAAAGCCTATGATAAAGTGGAATGAGACTTCTTTAGAGAAGTGCCGCTGTGTATGGGGTTTCATAAGGTTTGGGTGGATAGGATTTACGCTTGCTTAAGCATAATGAGATTTAACTTGCTACTTTCAGGCCGTATGGTGGCTAAGGTGCAACCGGAGCGTGGTTTGAGACAAGGAGACCTGCTATCTCCATACCTCTTTATATTTGTCTCAGATGTGATATCTCGGTTGATTAATGCTTGTGTTGAATTTGGGATGATAAAGGGTATTAAGCTGAGTAGAAGCTCTCCAATGATCACTCATTGCTTTTTTGCCAATGACTTAGTTTTCTTCCTCAAAGCTCAACAAGGTAATACAGACATGGTGAAGTGCATACTGGACTGCTATTGTAAGGCTTTTGGTCAAAAGATCAATTATTAGAAGTCTTGTGCATTTTCCTCTAAAAACCACATATGAGGAAGTTAGGAGTCATATTATCCAGATGTTGGATGTAATACCCCGAATTTCGAGACTCGAGGCTAGAGAATAAGCCTGAGATTAGTGGATTTCTAAGCCCCGGTTTAGCAAGATCCTAAATTGTGATTGGGGGTTAATGACTATAAAAGTGGACGTGGTTAGTGATTAATGAACCCTTTTAGAGAATATAAAGTGGATTGTAGTCACTTGTGTTATAAGCAACGCCAAAACCCTGTATTTGAGTTCAATTGTGGATCAACATCTAAATTGACTTAGAATAGAAGGAAGAATTGAATGGGGTATTGTGATGGAAATGGTGTCATGTTGTGGTATTTAATCATTGGAATTGATTTAAATTGAATTGGACACATTGGTTGCAAAACTGGAAATTCTGTCCAGTGTGAATTCTGTATGGCCAGTCTTCTTGTGTGGATGTTTTGACTAGGCAAATGATGTCAGAAAATTATGAAACTTTCCAGTCTTAAAGTTCACATCTCAAGCTTCAAAATGGACATATAATTTGTGCCATTTCGTTTTGGGAACTGGGAGATATGACTGTCCAAAGTTTGAGGTCGAAAATGGACTCTGTTTTAGGGCAGTGATGAAATTTATGTAATTCTGAAATTGTGTGGTGATTTTTAGTAATGGAAAATATTTTTCCTATGAAGAGGACTTAAATATCTTTCATTTGGCTTTGGAATCACCTCATTTTGAGTTTTCTAGAATTAGTTATGAGTTTTCAAAGTTTGGGCAGAAAATCTGCCAGAAAATCCGAAAATGGGAATTATGACATCATCTCATTAAAAGATGACATCAGCATCGAATTAAATATCTTCTCATCTTCTTCAGCTATCATTTTCTGTCGTGATGAACCAGCTGAAAATAGTGAGAGAAAGTTGAGAGCTCTTAGAGAGAGAGAGAGGAGAAATCTCACAAGGTAAGCCGATTTCTCCGACAATCTAGCTCCTAACGTGTATAACCTTGCTTCTAAGCTTCTCTTTCATGTTCTTTAAGGTGTTGGAAGCTCAATTTTCATGGTTTAAAAGGGGCTAGGGTTCAGCCATATTGAGTAAAAGCCAGAGGGAGCTTGAGGTAACTTCCAAACTCTTGTATATTGACTATTCTGGCTGCTGTGGGCAATTTAATCGGTGAAATTTCGCCGGATTGCCATTGGTTGTAAAAATGGAAAATGGGTTTCCCTAGGGGTTATGCTGCCCAAATTGATACTAAATGGTAGTTGTAACCTAATGGAATAGTCAATAAAGCGGTTAGGAGTATAAAGGAACGTGTTTACGGAGCCGAAATCGAAAAACCCTGATTTTCCCTAGAAAACCCATATATTTCGGTCTGGTCTATAAATGGGTCTTAGAGTTGGATTTTCAATGATTTGATGATTCCATTGAGTTCAGGAGGGTAAATTAGGTGGGGTTACAGTTGGGCACTTTTTCGGAAAAGGCCGAGAAAGCATAACTACGGAAACGCCCCTAAAACCCTAAAAGTAGGGCTGCCAAGGCCAATTTCGTAATTTGACATTGAATTTGATAATTCCGAGTCCGGAAATGGATTCCTTGGGCGAAAATATGTCAGAATAGCCCATGTCAAAATTTCAAGAAAAGTACAGCCGGACCGGGTACGGCGGGGCCGGGCCGGGTCCCCGGGGGTATTTTAGTAAATTTTCAATATAGCCTCATATAACCCCCAGAAACACTTTGGAAGTGTCTAAATAGTACATTTGACATTATACGACCGAATGTGAAGCCCCGAGTTGCTGGCACGCAAATCGAGGAGAAAAAACTGGAGGTAGGGGACTTACCTTACTTGCATGTATTCGATATCTTTGCTTGTGTAGTGATGTATGTGATTGCTTTACTTGATTGTGTAGAGCATATTTGAATAAATGAAGCTCTGTTTCTGTTTTCTCTGTGGCCATAGTCTTGTTGTATGAAACATTGAGCATGCAGAAATATCATTATGGGGTATGCATCTACATAAAGTTAACATGTCATACACCTAGCATCTATCATACATGCATTATGGTATCTGTTTCCTACTGAGATTCTCTCGAATCTCACTCTCCCCTACCAATAATTTAGATAGGGCAAGTGGCTCGTGGAGGGAGCGGCTAGGACTCCTCTGAGATGAGATTGTGTAATCCCCATTTGAAGAACTGTAATGGGCAATTGTACCCTGTGTATCTTTAGCGAAGGTATGTACCCGGGATTGCCGGGATGATTAAGTTGTGCACTCTGATATTTATATGAATGTGATTTATCTTCACGTAGTAATTGTATTCGAAATGTGAATATGAGACCAAGTTTATAAATGATTTCAAAAAGTATTCGTGAAAACCCCGTCATATGATGGGTTAGTAAATGTTATTTGATTATTATTGGTCTCTATTTCATTTTAATCGCGTATTTCGGATATAATTACGGAGGGGGTTACATTGGAGGGTGGTGGAAGCTCATGATCCAGATAACTATGTTGGGCTACCAGTGTTGTGGCAAAAGATCCAAAACCCAAGCTCTTTGTTTTGTCAAAGATAAAATTCGAAAAAAGGTGAAAGGCTGGAAGCATTGCCTACTTTCTACGGCTGGAAAAAGAGGTAATGATAAAAGAGGTTGCAAGTGCAGTCCCGATTTTTCCCATGTCATGTTTTTGGTTTCCTCTCACTACTTGTAGAGAGCTAGAGAGTATTTTGGCCAAATTTTGGTGGGGACAAAAGGGAGAGGAAAATAGAATTCATTAGGTAAACTGGGGTTCCCTAACAGCAAGCAAAATGGATGGTGGATTGGGATTTAGGGATTTCTACTGGTTCAATGTGGTGTTATTAGCTAAACAAGGATGGCGATTACTTAATGAACCTAATGAACTATGGGTGAAAGTTATTAAAGGTATATATTTCCTGAAAAATAGTTTTTTAGATGCTAAAAAAGGAGGAAGAGCTTAATGGGCTTGGGCAAGTTTGTTGGAAGGCAGATCCCTTTTAGAAGATTCAATTTGCTATAGTATTGGGAATGGGTTGAGCATAAGATTTTGGGGAGATCCTTGGATCCCAACATTGAAAACATTTAAGTTGCTATCGGCTGCTCGTTGTAAAGATGTAGAACAGTGGAAGGTCTCTCATTTAATTAAACAATCGAGATGGGATTTAAGCTGCATCATAGAGTTTATATCCGCAGAAGAGAAGACTACAATCTCTAAGATTCTGCTACCTAGTAGACCACGAGAGGACAGAGCTAGCTGGGTCAACAAAAGAAATGGTATGTATACAGTTAAAGATGGTTACAAGTGGGCAAAAAAGTGCCACCCTATCCCTTAAAAGAGACCAAGCAGATCCTCTACTACTGATAGTAGGCATGGAGAGTCATTTGGCGATTGAAGGTGCCTGTTAAAGTTAAGTTCTTTATATGGAAAGCTATAAAGAACGCCCTTCCAACTAGAGAAGCTGTTGCATAAAAGGTGTGTTACTTCCCCTGTCTGTCTATTATGTAATTCAGACCCTGAAACTCTAGAACACTTGCTACTTCTTTGTGATAGATCGAAAGCAGTATGGTTTGGTAGCTTAGTAGTGCTTAGAATGGATGCTAGAAATAATACTAGGATGGATAGCTATCTTGATAATCTGTTGAAAGATGAGGAATGTTTAGAAAAGGCAAAGGCGCTAATTGCATGTATTTTTTGGAAAATTTGGAAAACCCGGTGTGCGTTCATATTTGAGAAGGTTTATGATCCAATGGTGCTAGTACAAATTGCCATAGATCTGGTTGAATCATTTTGGCAGGCTAATGGATGGAATGGAAGTAAAAAGGTGGAGCAAAGTTTGGATCTTGTTGAAAGAAAGGAACAGGTGGAGTGGGTGCCTATGAGTTTTGAAATCAAGCTAAGTTGTGATGGGGCTTTTGATGTGAGAAATAATTGTGCAGGTGTGGGGTTTGTGGGACGAATTAGGAATGGGGAGAACTTGTGCCTTGTTGGTTAGGTGGTGGAGTTTTTCTCTCCATTTATGACACAAGTTTTGGCCATGCTTCAAGGTTTGAAATGGTGTATTATTAATGGATTTAAGGCTGTTTTTGTGGAATCTGACTCTTCTATTTCAGGCTATTAAGAAAGAGAAAATGTGTCCAGAGTGGGACTGTCTGAACATTGTAGAGGAAATTTTAAATCTTGGTAATGCTTTAAAATTGGTACTCTTTAAGTGGATCCCAAGACGTTTTAACCAAGCTGCAAATTGGTGTGCTCGGATGGCGGTTTCAGAAAAGAGCTCAAAAGATTGGACATTGCAACCCTCTTCTCCTCTGGTCAAGATCCTAGTTGAAGACTTGAAATCAGCTAGGACGTTTAGTACTTGTTGTTTTTCGGGACTTTAATATTGAGTTTTAGTTCTGTTATGTTTGGTTACACCTATATGGAAGATAGTTGGTCACAACTTCAAAATATGGGGATATATATGAAGCAAGGAGTTCAAATAACAACAGAGAAGACTTCAAACTTCTGGTCCTCTCTAAAGAGAAGATAATGACAACAATGCCAAAAGCTAAACATTTTTACTGTCACAAAATTAGCAATAAGTAATTTCCTCACTAAATGGCGCACATAGTGTTCGTTTTTTGGTCCTCACTATGTGCACCGCCATCCTTTCTTAATGGCATCATTCACCGCTGCCACAATATTTTCCATCAGTCACAACATTTGGCACTGAAGTCAAGTCCTTAAACAAACCACAAGTCTCCACAAAAATGTGTTCTGCCACCTGATAACTCATTCTCCAATTTCTTGTTTGGCAATGATCCAATAAAATCAGTGTCATCTTCGAACAATATAATGATGACTAACACCAACAAGTGAATAGTCAAGACGGTAAATGGCTCGCTCGTTATAAGGATGAGAATGCAAATTCGAATATTAGGAAGTGCATTTATCAGAAGAAGAGATTACCTGTTAAACTATTGATTCTCGCTCCTTGAGTCTGGACTAATCGATTGCTCGGATACCTAGCCCAGTTAAGAAGGTTACAGTCCAGAAAAGGCAGCAGATACTGGGTGGTGGGATCTTCCTGTGTACCAATATGATGAATAACAAACGCCAAAAAAAAATAACTAAGAAATAAAAGAAAGACCAGCGCCAAACATGTAAGAATATCAATATACGCACGACATATGCTATTTCTCATGGTCATTATTGGTTTGCTTTTATATAGTGGCGCACCTGATCTGAAAGACAAGAATAACAAAAAGGTTTTGATCAATCTGATTCATGAAGTCTGAGAACATGGAAATAATAGCTGCCTCTTTTTTTAATTTCAATTCAACATGTAACCCATCAATTTCCAATTACTGAAAATTTAGGCAATAGGTACAATATTAGAATCAAAATCTCTTCAAAAATGCCACAAATGGCATCAACTGCTTCATCTTAATCTTTCCTTGCAGGGGCTTTCTTTCAAATGTACATTGAGGATGAAACCCATATTTGAGCAAACAAAAGAAGAAATAGGCAAAAACATTATTAATTTGTTCAGTCTGTGCTTACTCACTGTATAGTCTGTGCTTGTACTTTTTGGATTAATTTTTCATTAAAGAAGTCACTTTCAAAAGCTCTGTTTTCCTTTATTTTTATGTATACATTTGTTAGGAATTAATTGACATAAAAGTGTTGTATTTTGCGGAATTAGAGAGTCAATGTAATTTATATTAGTGATTATAATTTTTTATGATTAATAATAGTTTGATGGTTGCAAAGTTATATTAGTGGTTTTTGCATGATTTACTAAGGTAAATTGGTATTTATATTCATATTATGAAAATATTTTTTTATATATAAAAACAATTTTACTTGACATTTTATAGAACTGTCCAATAAAGAATTTTTTTTTTAAAAAACGTTACTTGATGGTTCTTTAAACCCTAATCTGTGAACTCTAAAAATATCGTAAAGTAATGTTAAACTTTTCCAGCATGCTGTTTAGATCAACTGTCAAGTAAGGGTACTTACTTGACAGTTTGCAAAAAGCTGTCAAGTAGCTACCCTTACTCGACAAATCTTCGCAGGAATTGACAAATAAAGTTACCCCTTACTTGACAATGAAAAACTGTCAAGTAAGGATACTTACCAGACAGTCTTGTGAACAACCGCCAATGTCCATATTTAATGGCTCGGAACTGTAGGAAAAAACTAACTGCTGAGCATGGACTTTATATAAATATATATATATATATATATTAAGAATTAGTTGAAATAATTTATATTGTGTACAGGGAGTAAGCATTAACTCTGAGGAGTCAAATATATAAGGGCGAAAGAGCAAAAATGCCCATGTTCATTTATACCTAGAGCACTTAGCATCATGTATAAATTTAAGATCCAAAAATACCCATGAGATCTGAAATTCGTTGCAAAAATACAACAACCGTTTAAACTAACAAATGTACATTTACTAGTTGAGAAAGCTAGCTGTAATTGCTATGTCATAACTTCACGTGGCAGGTGAGAATGATTTATGGTGTAGGTGATGGAGTTAAAGCCGACGCCTCCGTCTGTGTTTTGACCTCCATTAAAGGCGAGATCCAGGTGCGACCGGAAGAACTAAAGGCATAGAAGAAGGAAAGGAAAGATTCGAGACTTAAGGAGAGGAAGGAGATGGCTTCATCATCATCTTCGACATCTGGAAGAAGCAGAAGCTATGCGTATTAATGGCATTGGAGAAACCATTTTAAGAATCAGCATCTGTCCCATTAGACCTGGAAGCACCCTCAGTAGTTGTTTCAACACCAGCTCCCGCACGCTTTTCTAAATCCCCCTTCATTCCTTTCATCCTTGCCTCCGCTAACTCGCTCTCTGCATAAGTGCAATTGCCACAGTTAAAACACGAGTCTCTCTGTAAGCTACTGCACACCAAACTCACAGAGCTCCACATATATAGTCTCCTCAAACTTACCGAGGCAACGATGCCTACTGTCTCAACAATGGAATGCCCCTCTCACCATTGCCATAATGCTCTTCAAGATGTGCAAACTGTCGCTTGAACCGATCAACCCCACTATGTAACCCAAAAAATATGAATTACTTGCTGAATTATTCAGTCTCATAAAGCGTTGAATTCAAGCGACAGTTTAAATAATTCCTATGCATGTCCACTTTCGATCTTTTAGCTTACTCTCACTTTCTCGATTTCCCACTCTCTCACACTAGATTCCCTCAATTCCGTACTTGCTTGATTTTCCCTTCCTCCCTGTCGTGATTCGCTCTTGCTCGACGGCCCACAATTTCGTTCGCTTGCTTTCGCCCTCAATTCTGTTTCAGGATCCTGATTTTCTATTCCAAATTCGTATGCTTAAAGATTTGTTCCACAGTGTTCATATACAACCATACCCACACAGCCTTTGCCAACTCACTGCCCACGTCAGCATCTTTGGTCCTTTATTTTCAAAACCCAGTCAATGTTTGCTAGTTTAAATGGTTGTTGTATTTTTGTAATGAATTTCAGATCCTATAGGTATTTTTGGACCTTAAATTGATACATGATGCTAGGTGCTCCTGGTATAAATGAACATGGCATTTTTGCTCCTTTACCCAATATATAATTATCGTTTCGCAAATTTGCCTTTGAGCTTAAAGTGTTTGATAACTACTTATGATAAAGATAAGCTGCAAGTATATCTAGTTCTCAAATGAAGTAAACGAAACATGCCTTTTTAATGTCACAAAGAAGCATGAAGTAGAGTTGGTAATTTGGGTCAAGTTGGTGGGTTGGCCCACCAACCCACCCAAAATAAACTTAAAATGGCAGCCCATTTAAATTCAGGCTAAACGAGTTCAGCTCGCGGGCTGATTCGGGCCAGCCCACTTTTTTTTAAAGTTTTTTGGTTTTCTTAAATAAAATAAATTCAAATACTCTTATTACCTTTCATTTGATGCTGTGTTTAATTAATTCCTCATGCTCTTTATTTGGTATTTTTATTTTCATATTATATTTATTTATTCTACTATTATTAAATTTAAAAAAGATGTGTTTATATGTTTTTGTTATGTGAGTAGATGAAAAAAAAGAAAAGTAAGAATGAAATTAACTTCATAATATAAATGTATAAAAAAAAGAAGTGTGATATTAACGGGTGAAAGAGAAAGAGAATAATTTTTTTTTAAAAACAGCGAAATTAAAAAAAAAAAGAATGGCCAGCTCGCCTAAACGGGCTTTACCAGACCACAAAGGGGGTGGGCAACACTAGCCCGCCTCGCCAAAGATCCGCAACCCACGGGCCAGCGCGCATTACCAGCACATGAGGGAACATGATTCATTTTTTGGCCACTAAAGTCTATATATGTTGCTTAAATATAGCTATAGTTTTTATTATAGGGTGCCTTTTAGATATATTAAATATTTTTTATACATGCCTATATTTAACTGGGAAAATTCCTCAAAAAGCAACTAAAAATCATGAAAAGACAGATAGGTGTTCTGAATTTCTGAAATCCTCCATAGGTGTTTTGTGACTAATAAGGGATTTACAAATTTAGAGGAAATGACCAATTTACCCTTACTTATTTTTTTATTAAAATATTAATTACCTCGCCGGCCGGGGCTTTAGCCAGGGAATATTCCCTGGCTTTGGGAAAAATTCCCAAAGTGGTGGGGGTGGGGGTTCGAACCCCCCGCCACTTTCATGAACAAAAAGTGAATGACCACTAGGCTAGCTAAGCCCTTTAATATATATATATTGCAATATATATATATATATATATATATAGTAACCTTTGATTTTTAACTAAGCCAACTAACAAGTTCAGATAAAGAACTGGCAAATTGATAAAAGAAATTAACAAGTTCATATAAGGATTTCACAACTTTCATTTTTTAAGCAAAAAATCGATCTACTCTCTCAGACCATTCACTAGTTTAGATAAAGAATTCCCGAGTTCATATTTGGAATTAACAAATTAAGATAAGAATTTCGCAACTTTTATTTCAACCAAAAATTCACTTTCGCTCTCAGGCCATTCACAAGTTTAGATGAAGAATTCCCGTCTTCAAATAAGAAATTGATAACTTGAGATAATGAATTCATAACTTTTGTTTAAGTAAAAGATTCATTTGTGCTCTCAGGCCATTCACAAGTTTAAATACAGAATTACCAAGTTCAGATAAGAAATTGACAAGTTGCGATAAGGAATTCACAACTTTTCTTAAGTAAAAGATTCACTTGTGCTCTCAGACCATTCACAAGGTTAGTTTCAGAATTATCAAGTTTAGATAAAGAAATGACAAGTTGAGATAAGGAATTCACAATCTCATATCAGGAATTCGCAACCTTAGATAAAAATTCGTAACCTTATCCGAGCTTGTGAATTCCTTATCGCAACTTGTCATTTATTTATATAAACTTGGTAATTCTGTAACTAACCTTGTGAATGGTCTGAGAGCGCAAGTGAATCTTTTACTTAAGTAAAGTTGTGAATTCTTTACCGCAACTTGTCAATTTCTTATCTGAACTCGATAATTCTGTATCTAAACTTGTGAATGGTCTGCGAGTGTAAATGAATCTTTTACTTAAACAAAAGTTGTGAATTCATTATCTCTCAAGTTGTCAATTTCTTATCTGAAGGCGGGAATTCCTCATCTAAACTTGTGAATGACCTAAGAGCGAAAGTGAATTTTTGATTGAAACAAAAGTTGCAAAATCCTTATCTCAATTTGTTAATTCCTCATATGAACTCAGGAATGCCTTATCTAAACTAGTGAATGGTCCAAGAGAGTAGGTGGATTTTTTGCTTAAAAAACGAAAGTTGTGAAATCCTTATATGAACTTGTTAATTTCTTTTATCAATTTGCTAATTCCTTATCTGAATTTATTGGTTGGCTTAGTTAAAAATCAAATGTTACTATATATATTTTTTGTAATATATATATCAAAGGACTTGGTTAGCCTAATGGTCATGCACTTTTTGTGCATGAAAGTGGTGGGGGGTCCGAACCCCCACCCCCACCACTTTGGGAAATTTTCCCAAATTTAGGGAATATTCTCGAAATATTCCCTGGCCGGTGGGTTAATTATTATTTTAATAAAAAAATAAGTAAGGGTAAATTGGTCATTTCCTTTGAATTTGAAATCCCTGATTAGTCACAAAGCATCTTTGTAGGATTTCAGAAATTCAGAGCACTTGTCTGTCTTTCCATGATTTCCAGGTGCTTTTTGAGGGATTTTCCCTATTTAATAAGAGTAGTGAGACAAAATATATATAAGTCAACATGATATTGGAGTTTGATGTAGTGTTTGGATATAAGAATTTGTGTGGTTAATAAGGATAATATTAAAAATCAATTGAATTTAAGGACAAATTTAATTAATGTTTTTAACCTTTTTATTGGTACATGTAGTGAATTAGTTAGAAGTTACTTATATTTGATACCATAGGGAGTACATATATATACACTCATTCATGTCCATAATATAAATCACCTCTTTTAGAAGATTTTTTAGAATTCACTATTATCCTCTACTCTTCTCGTTCTCTTCCCCTCCACTACTCATCATAACCTTGAGATTAAAATTTGAACAGTTCAAATTTAACGTTTTATAAAAATATTAATAAAATATCAAATTATTAAAAAATAAATAAATAAATTCAAAAAATGCTATACTTTAGTTATGATAATTTAAAACCGAAATAAAAATATTAAAAAAGAATATTTTTATAAAACTTTAAATTTAAACCAATCAAATTTTAATCTAAAGGTTGAGATGAGTAGTGAAGGAGAAAAGAATGATAAAAGCAGAGGATAGTAGGCAAACTCAAATTTTTTAGACCATAATATAAGTTACTTGTTGAGTGATTAATATAATGCTTATTATGAACAAACTTTTGGTTGAGATGGTGGTAAGCGATCTCAATCTTGTAATGAGAAAAACACAAATTTGAATTCTAGGAAATATACTTGTTGGGATAGACAAAAATCCTTATTAAAAAAGGTAAAAACCATTTGCACCTCTAAACCTTGACAAGGGAAATCCTTGACCAAATAAAAAAAATATGATACTTATTTACCAATTTTCCCTATGTTTAATATTTAAATGTGGCACATTGTATTTTTTCTATTTTCTTCAAAACCTCATTTAATTATGGTAAAATTAGAAAATATTTTCAATTTAATATAGATTTAATAAGTTAACCGCTCTTTCTTAATTATATTGTATTGATTGAAAGTTACCTATATTTAAGACAGAATGAAGTATATATACTTTTAAGAAAAATGGAAAGAGAGGTAGTTGGGGGGAGGAAATATGAATACTTTATTCAGGAACTCAAATTTGGTTACAATTGAAAAAAACCTAAGGCTATTTTGTGGAGCAACGAAATAATACAATAATAATAATTCAAATTCATATAATAATCTAACTTACATTAAAATACAATGATAAAATGATTTAGCTAGTCTAAACATCTTATTTTACTACCCGCAAAAGAACACAAAATTATATTATTGAAGGTAAATAAATCTCAAATAATCTAGAAAATAAATAATAATAACAACAATAATAATAAACCCATAAAATTCTAATCATTAAATATCCTTATTCCAATATTCTAAAAATATAAACCTATATATCTTAAATAGGCCCTAATTATTAATTAACTATTATCTCATATTTCATCTAGTATATATAAAAGTAAAGTATTTTTTAAAAGCTCTCTTATTACATTTAAAAATAAACTCAATTTCACTATATAATTGAATAGACTAATTTAATTTAATTTTTTTAAAAATAAAAATGAACAAAAATCATGTCTCACTTATAACTAAATAGGACTTATATTTTGAACAACATACACAAAAATAAAAAATAATAATGGTTTCACAAGTATGAGTGACATGTCCAGTTTAGAGGCTTCTGTATAGACAAACAAAGATGGTATTTCCTAAGCCTGCAGTTTTACGATAAAGACTTTCCTGTATGAGTATCTTACCGCATAACATGTTTTATCTGAAGTATTAATTTTGTCACCTAGGTCTATCCCTAATTAATTATAAAATTTTGAAACTAATCAAAGTTCTCTAATTAATATTTTTTTGACAATTAATAGTTTAGATATTTTGTAAAAATAATTAATTTTCTCAACTTTGGTAAAATGATTAATTGGAGGTTAATTATAAAAAAGAAAAAGGGAGTACTATGCAACTATAAATATAAGCATCTGGTTGCTAGCCAAGAAAATAACTACTCCCTCTAGTTTAAAATATAAGATGTTGTTTAAAAGGAAATTATATCCAAAATACTCCAACTTTTAAGAAATTGACAAGGTAAGTAATTCTTGTTATCCACTATTACCACTTATAGGAGAGAGAGTGGTGACAGATAATAAATGTATATTTAGAAATAACATTTTTTAAGGGATAATTAATATGTAAGTCCTTATAATTTTAAACAACTCTTAAGTAGGTCCTTATAGTTTTTTTTCTTTTTATTAGGTCCTTATATTTTCACTTATTTTTTTATCAGGTCTTTGTAGGTTTTTTTTTTCTTTTTAACAGGTTTTTATAGTTTAAATGACTTTTAACCAGGTCCCTATAGTTTTTTATTATTTATTAAATTAATTCTAATAATATTCTATGAATAATAAATTTTTATAATAATTTTTTCGTAACATTATTTTTTATGGATTATGTTAATATTCTCCTTAATTTTTAATCAAAAATATATTTATATTATTTATTTTTAATGATAATTTTTGTTTATTTTTATAATTATGAAATTTGAATTATAATAATATATTTTTCTACAAATAAATAATTATCATTATATAATTAATTAATTGATAATTAAGAATTAATTGTACTAATATTTTTCTAATTATATAATTATTAATTTAAATTTATGTTTAGTAAATTATATTATAATATTATTCATTTATTTAATTTTTAATTAGATTAATAAATTAAAATTTTAAAAACCTACAATGACCTAATTAAAAAACAAGTGAAACAATAAGGACATGATAAAAAGACAAAAATCTAAATGAACTTAATTAAAAACATGTAAAAGTATAAGGACCTGATAAAAAAGAAAAAATTATAGATATATAATTAAACATTGGTTGAAACTATAAGGACCTACAGATTAATTATCCCTTTTTTAATAAAGTAAAATACATAAATTTTATTAGTTTAAGAAGCACTAAATGACTTAACTAATATTCTTTAGTTCTTGTGAATTAATTAACAACATTCCCTGGTTAGAATCAAAATCTCTTTAAAAATGCCACAAATTATAGGGCTTATGCTACTTAATCATTCCTTGCATGGGCTTTCTTTGACATGTACATTGAGCATGAAACTCGTATCTAAAAGCAGGCAAAAGAAGTGATTGACAAGAATGTTGTTAATCATCATTTGGGAATTAATTACTGTACAGTCTTTGCTTATACTTATGGATTAATTTTCCATTAAAGAAATCGTTCGAGAAGTTGTTCTATTTTCCTTTATTTTTATACTATGTTTGTTAGGGATTAATTGATCGACATAAAAGTATTGTGTTATGTGAAATTACAGAGTAAATATAATTTATATTAGTAATTTTAATTTTTTTTAATAAATAATAGTTTGATGGGTGTAAAATTATCTTATTGGTTTAACTTTTGCATGATTTATTTAGGTAAATTAATATTTATATTCATATAATGTAAATTTCATTTAAAAAAAAAAAACTTTACTTGACGTTTCTTTAGAAGAACTGTAAAATAAAGCTACTTTTTTATTCTTTTAAAAAACATCCTTACCTGACTGTTCTTTAGAAGAATGGTCAAGTAAGAGTACTTTACTTGACGGTAGTTCTTGTGTAAAACTATCAAGCAATGGTACAATTTACTTGACAGCAAGGGGTACTCACAGTTCTCACAAAATAATTGTCAAGTAATGTGTACCCTTGGTTCACGGCTTTTTAAGAGAATATACAACGCATCCTCATTTGACAGTTCGGAATTATCAATTATACTGGTAAAAATAATAGTTAAGTATGAACTTTTTTGTAGTAGTGCAAGTGTCGTAAGTTTTGATTCTCGTGATTAGTTGAAGTCATTTATATTATTAATCCAGACTAGTATGCATGAACTTTGAGAAGTCAAATATAGTCTTGTCATATCGCAAGTCTGACTTCTGCGCTTAGAGTGTTGATATAAAAACTTATGATAAAGATAATGTAACCCCCTACCTTTAAAGTCGTGATTATAGTTTGAAAACCTATCATTAGATTAAACTAGAGATCAATGATCAATTTAGAACTTATTAAAGGTTCCAACTTCAGGATAGGGTTTGGCTCTATGATAAAGAGGGTTTTCAAAAAAAATTTTCCAAAGCCTATTGAATATGGTTTCACATTCAATTTTCGAATATATATGACTTGTGCAGTTCGATTTTATTCATAAATATCAGAGTGTAAACAAAAATTCCTGACAACTCTCGGGTTTTATCCATTCACAAAGGGGTTTACGGGGCATATTCGCCTCTTTCAATTTCCCTTATTGAGGATTACATAACACTATCCAAATTTACAACATTTACAATATGTACAATAATCCCAAAATATGACAACCAACACCAAAGTTCAAGCCGCTTGTTGGGAGCACTAGGCGCCCTTCGTCACTTGTTTTCCTTAGATCCACTTGCCCTAGTTATAGGTTAGTCATTGGAAAGGGTGAGATTCAAAAGAATCCTATTAATAACAATTCACTCATAAAATATATAATAACAAGGCATGTAAGCAAATCACAAAGCAGCATAACATTCATGACTTTCGTCACATAACGACAGCTTACACAACTGTATGCACAATATGACAGCTTGCGTTGTTTTCACAATAACAACAACTATCAAATTGTATTCACAGCATCATCAGCATTTGTCACAATTCAATGATAATCACAAACATACAATGCATTATACATGATATAAGAGAAAGAGTCACTATCTTATTCTTTCTGTTTGTGCTCTGGCATTGGCTTATCACGTGCAGGGCAAATATCAAATCCGATAATCATAATCAAGGACGACGAGTTATTCCCTATTCCACTTCAAAATTCCAAAGAACTTAGGGTTGGTTATCATTTGAGACCTTTAGTTGGCTACTAGAAGCCCAAGCATATGGCTAAAGAGTTGGAAAGAACTAGACCAAATACCATTTTTTAAAAGTTCAAAATGCAGTTTTAAGGGGTTGGCCATGGCCAAGTGGTGATTAAAGACTTTTAGAGTCCCTGGCCTTGGCCAAGAGTAGAACAGAAACTTTTGGGCCGCTGCCAAGAACAGGTAAGAAGATTTTGGGCCGCGGCCAAGAATTGGTCAGATGCTTTTTGGCTTCGGCCAAATCTTTGGCTGCGGCTAACAACTGGCCTGTTTTCTGGCTGACTTCAAATGACCATAACTTTTCATACACATATTGAAACGACACAAACTTTACATCATTGAAAATCTTGCAATGTATACTACAAAAATAGAAAGTTTCACAACATTTTGATAACATTTGCTATTTCAATAAATCATGCAAAATTGGTCCCCTGCACAGAATTTTCACTCAACAAAATTTCCAGTTTTGCAACAAATATTTCCAAAGGCCAGAATTCTTACTCCCTACTCAATTTTTCACATAGAATCTAACGGAAACATCAAAACAACTAAATTCACATTACTTTCTCATATTCTGTTTCGGCAACATTTCAACACAAAACTCACAGTTTCACCAAACCTCACATTCAAGATTCAAAACCAATTCCATTGTCTAACACACAACATAAGACACCATTGCAATCAACAAGACACCAAGAACCCTCTAAAACCCTATATACATGAAAATAGGGTAAAAATATACAAGTTCAAATACTCAACCAATGACCATAATATAAATGTCAAAATATTGCTTTTGCTTACCTTTATCTCTTCTACTAACTTGTTCTTTGGTTCTCCAACCACTAGCTTTTCTTGGATTCACAAAACACCTCTTCTTGAAAATCTAAAGCCATAGGAATGAAGCTCTCATCAAGATGATCAAGATTAAAGAAGAGGTTTTCAGCATTAGGAGTCATCTTCAAGGTCAAAATGACTCACCTACCTTGATTTCTTCTTTCTCTTTCCTCCAACCACCATGAACGACCAAAGAGAGCTCAAGAGAGAGAGAGAGATGTTGAGATCAGATTTTTGGCTCTCTAATGGCCTCTTGGCCGACTTTGAAGAAAGAGGGAATGGGAAAGGAGTTAAAACTTTGACTTTATCTAATGAGCCATGTGATGCCAAATGTCATGATATTGTGCATTCTCCCAAAAGCAAGTAACTAATTAGTTACTCTAACAAATTTCATTAGTTATTTAGCCACACCACTTACTCTTTTAGTTGATGGTGACTTCCCTCTTCAATTACTGATTAATTGGCTAATAAATTTTCTTTCTTCCCTTTTTGCCCTTATTAATAGCAATTCCTATTATATTACTACTTAACACATTATTTGCTTCCATTTAACTCATCCATGCACCCTCCCCTTCTCTTTTAATTCAATTTAAGCCTTGTCAACACAATTAAGCTTAAATACAAGGTTTGGGCACTGTTTACTACTAATTCGGGTTATAATTCACACTGTATTCTCCAAAAGCGCTTAGTTACATTAATTACATTCAATCTTGGAATTATTAGCCTTTATACACATGTTGGGGCATTACAATTCTCCCCTCATACAATAAATTTCATCCCCCAAATTTGTTACACAACTTGAGCAAAAAAACTCAGGATAACGCCTTTGTATGTCCGCCTCTGCTTCCTAAGTTGCCTATCTCTCAGATAGTCCCTTCTAGACCACCTTTAAAAATAGTATACTTCAGTGTTTGGGCTGCCTTTCTTACTGATCAATGATTCATTTTGGCTCCACTGCATAAGTGAAGTTGTCTTGCATATCGACATCTTCACACTCAATAACGTGCGTAGGATATGGTTAGTACTTCTTCAGTTGCAAGACATGAAATAAGTCATGGAGCTTGCTCAATTTTGGGGGTAGGGTGTAACCCCCTTCACGATTAAGGCCTAGATTAGTTCGTAAAAACATAATTAAGTTTGAGTTAGAGACCATATATAATTTGGGACTTAATAAAAGTAAACTTCCCAAAATCAGGGTTTTCAAAAACTTTTACAACACCTGATCCACAATGGTCTCATACTCATATTTCAAACATAAATAGCCTGTACGCATTGATTTCATTCATACATATCAGAGTATAATGCAAATTGCTGACACACTCGGGTTCTAATAATCAATAAAGGGTTCTACAAGGCATAATGCCCATAATCTCTTCCCTTTACCAGGGGATTACACAAATACTATCCAATATGTACATGTAATTCCCAACAAAACATCCAAATGATTTATACATGATAACCAAATATTCCAGAAGTAAAACTCCTAATCCGGAGCTCTACCCACTCTTCACCACCTGCTTTCCCTTAGATCCTTCAGCCCTGTCTAAAATTTTTTTTGGGAGAGTGAGATTCTAAGGAATCCCCATAGTGTCAAATCACTTAGAATATGCACTACAACAAAGCAAGGAAGCAAATCATCACACAACACATAGCAACTACAATGGCATTATAGCGGTAAGGGCAGGTATGACTCATGTCACCTTTACGTTTGCTCACGTTGAAGTGCTCATGCTGTATTGCACAATCACATGATCATATCACATATATCACCACAGCTGGGATCCATATAAAATATTTCACTTAAAAACACAGCCACACTGGCCGGATACTCAAATAAGAATCCACGATTCCATAACGCACCCCTTACAATTACAACGGCCGGGGTAGGTGTGATAACCATCACCCCCTACGAATTCTCATGCTGGACTGCTCACGCTGCAATACACTACGGGAGATAACACAAAGGCCTCATGCCAAAGATTTACACAACAAACAATGATAAGTCATGCGTATTAAGCATCATACACAACATGAGAGAAAAGTCACTACCTGGTTCATTCCATGCATGCTCTGTCATAAGTCTCTCCCGAGTAGGGAAAATATCGTATCCTATAATTCACAATTAGGGATGAAGAGTCATTCTCTATTCTGATACTTAATTTACTTCACAATACTTAGATTAGTTATCATTATTGCTCTTTAAGAAGCCACAATTGCTTCTAACAAAAGCCCTAAAGGGTTGGAAGAACTATCCCAAATATCCCTTTTTGGAAACACAGACATTGATTTTTCACTAAGACACTCGAGTGAAGATGACCTCACTCAAGTGATAATGTACAGACACTCGAGTGATAGCCAAATGCTCACTCGAGTATGAGGAAGTACAGTGTAGAAAGTGCTCACCTGGGAGGAGAAAGGAATGACAGATACAAAAAATACTCGCTGCACTCGAGCATAAACCATATCACTTGAGTGGAAGACTAATGCTCACCCGAGTACCCCAAAGTGAGGTTCAGGGAGTGCTCACCCGAGAGCACAAGAAACTTTTAGAAGGGAACATCACTTGAGCATGAACCCAGGCACTTGAGTGATGGCTTGACACCCGCGAGTGCCAAGAAAAACTTTTGAAAAATAGACACAAGTGACAACCTGAGACATGAGTTCACGGTGTCTCATACACCTTCACTCGAGTGGGATGAGGATCACTCGAGTGAGAACCCACAACACTCGCAAGTGAGGCAACACTCTTGCCTTTACACACAGAAGTGCATCAGAAAACTGAAGGAATATGGAGGAAATGCAGTACTTCACCCGAGTGAGACCCTCATGTACTCTGGTGATGCTTATTAGAAGCCAGAAAACGCAGAAAAATTGACAGCACTTCCCAAAGTTTGCCCAAGTGTTCCTAATGGACCCAAATACTAAACCAAAGCTACTCCCACACAAAAATGCACAAGGAATCACATAGAAACATCTGAATTACCAAATTCCTATTCCATTAAACATGCTTTGGTTTTAAGCCACAATCAATGCAAATTTCCAAAATCTCCAAAACTAACATTTCAACCTTAAACCAATTCTATCTACTCAAAACTCACCTCAAGACAATATTGCCATAACCATATCATGCCAAAAACCCAATGAAACTTATTTTTTGAATTTAAGGCCAAATATTCAAGAAATTCCAAACTTAACTATTTGGCATAAAACATAGATAGAAAGGTTTGTTTCACTTAACTCTTCAACTTTTCCAAAGAGGTTTCTTGATTCTCAAATCTCCAAAATCCCTTGAGAGTTCAAACAACACCAAATGGAAGATCTATAACCATCAAAATGGACCCCTCAATCCAAGGAACAACATTGAAGAAGGAAGTTTTTGCATTAGAAGCCATTAACTTACCTTAAAGTCAAGCTTTTCTTCCTCCTTCTCAAGCTTCCATGGCTGCTCTCACAAGAGAGAGGAAATGAGAGAGATGAGAGTGTTGAAGAAGGAGAAATAATGGTGATTCTCTTCCCCATACCATTTAGCCGAACCTAAGGAGGAGAGAGGGAGGGAAAATAGTTTTTAATTCCCATTTATGACTTTTCTAACCACTCTCCCATCATCTTACCTTAACACATGTCCACTCCTTATTGGTTATCCCATAAAGTAAGTAACTAATTAGTTACTCTAACCACTCTATTAGCCATTTGGTTACATTTCTTATTTCTCTTAGTTAGTAATTAATTTCTCCATTAATCACTAACTAATTACCAAACGATTTTCCATTCTTTCCAAATTTTCCAATGATTTTGGCACATTTATTTAAATTTCCACATAGCTCATAATTAAATCCTTTTTCCTCTTCCATATGCCATTTTCCCTTATTTTAGCCCAATAATTATTTTATCACATAATTATGCTAAAATACAGGGTGTTGCGCATTCCTAATAATAAAGTTGGATCTCAAATGCACTTTAATTTACCAAATTATCCACAATAATAGTCATTAGCCCTTAATTGAAATTTGGGGCATTACATAAGGCTACTTGATATGCTACAGGTCTTATTCTCAAAAGAATCTCAAATGGACCGATATACTGTGGGCTCAGCTTCTTCAGCTTGATTGCTCTTCAAATGCATGTGATCAGAGACACTCTCAAGAACACATACTGTCCAACCTCAAACTCTAGAGGTCTTCTCCTCTTATTAGTGTAGCTCTTCTTTCGACTTTGCGCTGCAAGGAGCCTCTTTTTGATGATTTTAATATGCTCTGTGGTCTAATCAATAAGATTTGACCCATACAACCTTCTCTCAGAAAGCTCTCTCCAGTATAAAGGTGATTGGCACTTCCTCCCATATAACGCTTTATACGGAGCCATCTAAATGCTCGCATGATAGCTATTGTTGTAGGAAAACTTAGCAAGTAGAAGAAAGTAATCTCAATTCTCTTTAAACTCTATGGCATATGCTCTCAGCATATCTTCTAGCATTTGAATGGTCCTTTCTTATTGTCCGTTTGTCTGTGGATGATAGGCCGTGCTAAACCTCAATTTTGTACCCAGAGCTTCATGTAGAGCCCTCCAGAATCTCAAAGTGAAACGAGGATATTTGTCTAAAATGATACTCTTCGGTGTGCCATGAAGTCTCACTATCTCCCGAATATAAATTTTTTCCAATTTGATCGGAGAGTAGCTGGCGTTGATCAGTATAAATGCACCAACTTTGTGAATCAGTCAACAATTACCTAGATTGCATCATAGTTTCTGACCCTGGGCAATCCCACAACGAGATCTATGGTCACACTTTCCCATTTCCATTCCGGAATCTCAGGATTTATAGTAATTCTGGCGGCCTCTCGTGTTCAATCTTCACTTTCTGACAAATAAGACACCGTGCCATATACTTATCACATTGCTCTTCAATCTCAGCTACCAATACATAGTCTTCAGACCGTGGTATGTTTTGGTCATCCGAGGTGAAGAGTATACCGACTCTTGTATGCCTTATCCAAGATTTTATGCCTCAAATAAGCTTTTAGTATAACACAGATTCTCTTTTTGTAGCGAACTAGTCCACTAGGCAACAAATTATAGTCTCGAGTTTCTCCTTGTTCAATCATAGTCTCAATGGACTGCACTCGATCATCTTGCTTTTGAGCCTCTTTAATTTCAACCATCATATCACTTTCCCCTTGGGAAACATTATAATTAGCTTATAAGATTTGGTTCGACAAATTCAAATCCCAAAAATCTTCTGTTTGTTTCTCTTCTTGTATCAACATTATTACAACTAGCATCATCTTTAGAGTAAGATTATCTGCGACAACATTAGCTTTACCCTGGATGATATTTGATTTCATGTAATAGTTTTTCAACAACTCCATCCACCGGCGCTGTCTTATATTCAACTCTTTCTGATCATACAAATACTTAAGGCTCTTGTGGCCACAGTACAATTCCACCATCACACTATACAGGTAATATTGCCATATTTTCAAAGCAAACACAATTGCCACAAACTCTAGGTCATGAGTAGGATAGTTCATTTCATGAGGCTCCAGCTATCAAGAGGCGTAAGCCACTACTTATCCCTGTTGTATAAGGACACACCCCAACCCTTACTTTCTCTCATCACTATACACAACATAAGTCAAGCTGGGATTGAGTATAATCAACACTGGCGCCATAGTTAACCTCTCCTCCAGCTTATTGAAACTCTTTTCACAATATTTATTCCATTGAAATAGTTGATCCTTTCGCATGAGCTTGGTTATCGGCAAGGCGATATAGGAAGAATTCTGGATGAATCTCTGGTAGTAACCAACAAGACCTAGAAAACTGCCTATTTCAGCAATAGTTTCTGGCCTCTTCCAGTTGAGTACTCCTTCCACTTTGTTGGGATCTACTGAGACCCCTAATGCGAGATAATATGCCTAGAAACTTTACTTTTGAAAGCCAAAACTCACACTTACTCAACTTGGCATATAACTGCTTTTCCTGTAATATCTCTAACATTATTCTCAAAAGGTGCTCATGCTCTTCATTACTCTTGGAGTATATCAAAATGTTATCGATAAACACCACCACAAATTGATCTAGATACTATCAAAAGACACGATTCATGTAATCCATGAATACAGCAGGTGTATTGGTCAATTCGAAGGGCATTACTAAGAACTCATAGTGCCTATACCTCATTCTGAAAGTAGTCTTCGATACGTCTTCTGCTTTCACATGTAGCTAATGATAACCCGACCTCAGTTCAATCTTTGAAAAGACACAAGAACCAAACTATTGATCTAGAAAGTCATCGATTCTCAAAAGTAGATACTTGTTCTTGATAGTTATCTTGTTCAATTCTTTGTAATCTACATAAAATCTCAGACTCCCATCTTTCTTCTTGACGAATAATACTGGAGCTCCACATGGTGAGACACTGGGTTGAATAAACCCTTTTTCAAGGAATTCTTTAATTTGTTTCTTTAGCCCTATCATTCATTTTGGGCCATTCTGTATAGGGCCTTTGATATAGAACCAGCTCTAGGCAAAATTTCAATCAGAAACTCTACTTCCCTTTCCGGAGGCAATCTGTTAAGATTGTCCGGAAATACCTCAGGGAACCCTTTTACCACGGGTATACTATTCAAAGTTCCTTCTGTCTCTCCCTATACAAAAAAGAATACCATATACCCTTGAACCCCTTCTCTAGGCATTTCTCAGCTTTAGCCATTGAAAGGAAGTTCATATTGGCATTCACATCATCATTCCTCTGTGGAGTAGGATAAGCTATTCTTTTGTTCCCATAATTTAGCAACACATTATTTGCTGTCAACCAATCAAAATCAAATATGACTTCTAATTGATGGAGCGGAAAACAGATCAAATCAACCGTGGACTCATGCCCCTCAACGGTTATCACACAATTCAAACATGCCTAAGTAGTTGTAGCCTTGACACCCATCAACGTCGACACAACCAAATCAAACGGCAATTTATGAACATGCAGTCTCAGGTGTAACCCCCTCCGTAATTATATCTGAAATACGCGATTAAAATGAAATAGAGACCAATAATAAACAAAACTATTTTAAGATCCCATCTTCTCGATAGGGTTTTCACAAAATACTTTTAAAATCTAATTTATCTGGTCTCATATTCAATTTCGAATACAATTACATCACGCAGAATATCACATTTATACAAATTTCAGAGTGTACAACAATATCATCCTGACAACTCTCGGGTTCATATCTTTACTAAATATACACAGGACACAATTGCCCATTACAATTTCCATATAGGGATTGCACAAATCTTCTCAAATACATCTACAATTATTGTATCCAAACACATTCCAACCTGTACATATCCAAATCTGAATCCAAATATACATAATGCTCCCAACTATGATAACCAATTACCAAAATCTATAACCCGAAGGAGTCCTCATTGACTTTGCTTGCTTACTCCATCCTCTGTCCACCCACCCTGTTTAAACTATTAGTAGAGGAGGGTGAGATTTGAGAGAATCTCAGTAGGAAACAAATACCAATATGCATATAAGATAAGTGTTTAATACATGACATGCTTGCAATACACAACTCATGCTTACATAATGACATATCTGCGTGCTCAATGTTTCAACAACATACTCATGGCTATAGCATAAAGAAGAGAGGAGAGAGGGAAGAGTATTTTGATACTTTGACCAAATCAAGGGTTCACATTGTGCCACTTGTCACCACCTTGTTCAATCTTCATGACCTTACTTAGGCACATACACATAGGATTCCACCCCTCATAATCTCATCAAAATCAATCTCAACCATTGATCTTTGAGTTACCAATGAGCTTCCTCTTTGGTAATCGATCAATTGGTCGGTAACTTTACCGTTTTGCCCCTAATTATGGCATTTCACGTTGAATCACCATCCAAATTCTTTTCTTATTCATTTCTTCATACCATGCGCCCTACCCTATATTTTAAGTCAATTTAGAGGTTAATCTATAATTGAGCTTAAATACAGGGTTTCAATGCTGATCAAAACACATACGAATCACATTCGAATCCCAAATCACATCATATTCTCCAAAAAGGTTATTTATCACTAACCACATCCACTTTTAGAGTTATTAACCCTTAATCATAATTTGGGATCTTGCTAAACTGGGGCTTAGCAATCCACTTATTTCAAGCTTAATCTCTAGCCTCGAGTCTCAAAATTCGGGGTATTACATCAGGTGCTTTACACAGTCATAGGCAATGAAAGAATAACCTGCACCCAAATCAAATAACGCTTGCAGTAAATTTCTATTGAGAATGATTTTACCTTGAATCAGGTCGGGGGATTTTTGGGCTTCTTCATATGTCATAGCAAACACCCTGCTCTGATTCCTAGGGCTTTGCTCTGTTGGTGGCCGTTTGCATTCACTTGCAATGTGTCCTAGCTGTTTATAGTTGTAACAAATCACTTGCCCCGTACACATTTTGCTCGTATGTGTCCTGCCATAACGAGAGCACGTCCATATTGTTGGGGTTTTCTAGTTATCACGATCCTCAAATTGATAAGGATTCTTGCCACCGCCTTTGGATGAGAATCCCTAGCCCTTTCGTTTATGAGGAGTACTCCCCTTACTGGGCTCCCCATGACCACTGCCCTGGTTGGGTTTAATTCTCTCAAATTATTCTTTGTAATTCTGCATTCCTCTACATCTTTGTTGAATATGGTAAACTAGTGGGTGGCCAACCTTTTCTTTAACTCACGCCTCAAACGACGGACCAGCATATCAGAACTTCACTCCTCATCATCCATGCGTCATAGATAGGAGGAGTATTGGGCTAGTCAGATGAATCAAGATAGATAATCATCAAAGGTTTTTGTATCACCCTCCTTAATAAACAAAAATTCGGACTCTTATTCTATTCTCACAGATCTTAGGAAGTACTTGTCATTAAATTTTCCTTGGAATAACGCCCAAGTCACTGGTACATTCCGAGTTCACAATGTCATAGCAATATTTCGCCACCACCGGTCAGCATCCCCTTCAAGTTTGTAGATGGCTAATCGTGCCCTCACCTTGGTTGGGTAGTTTAGTACTTCAAAGATCTTTTCTAGTTAGATCAGTTAATCTTCAGCTGCTTTAGGATCAAACCTTCCCCTGAACATTGGAATAGATGCTTACAGAATTTGGAGACCCAAAACTGTAGATCTCTCTCATTTCAAGTTGACATCCTATGTGATTCTTGGTTCAGTTTAGTGTGTAGAGGTGACTCTGGAGGTCGAATTAACTATTCAATTGTTTCTTGGTTGTCTCTTCTCGAGTAGATTAGACACAGTCTTCATTATGTTTTTCCTTTTCCTTTCAGAGCTCTTCCTTTAGCATGTTAATCATATTTTGCTAGTCTATTAGCATGCTCATCATATGTTGTATGGGATCAGGTGGGTTGTCATGTATCTCTTCCACCTCTGGTTCTACTATTCTAATCTTTGGGCAAACCATTGTGTCTTTTCACTGTCTACACAAAGGATTCACAACATCAATATTACATTGTATGTAACACATATTCCTTAAAACTCAAACACCAACAAATAACAGGAACATTCATGTGTATACAATAAGCAACCATAGGTGAACTATCATTACTAAGGCAAGAAACTATGACAACTATCCTAGCAACCTACCCTTACCAAAAACTATAATTCTGATAACACAAATGTAACCCCTACCTTTAAAGCCGTGATTATAGTTCAAAAACGTGCTATCAGATTAAACTAGAGATCAATGATCAATTTAGAACTTATTAAAGGTCCCAACTTCAGGACAAGGTTCGGCTCTGTGATAAAGATGGTTTTCAAAAAAATTTTCTAAAGCATGTTCAATATGGTTTCACATTCAATTTTCAAATATATATGACTTGTGTAGTTCGATTTTATTCAAAAATATCAAAGTGTAAACAAAAATTCCTAACAACTATCGGGTTTTATCCATTCACAAAAGGGTTTACAGGGCATATTCGCCTCTTTCAATTTCCCTTATTGAGGATTACATAACACTATCCAAATTTACAACATTTACAATATGTATAATAATTCCAAAATATGACAACCAACACAAAAGCTCAAGCTCCTTGTTGGGAGCACTAGCCGCCCTTCATCACTTATTTTCCTTAGATCCACTTGCCCTGGCTGTAGGCTAGTCATTATTGGAAAGGGTGAGATTTAAAAGAATCCCAGTAGTAACAATTCACTCATAAAATATATAATAATAAGGCATGTAAGCAAATCACAAAGCAGCATCATATTCATGACTTTCGTCACATAACGACTGCTTTCATGGCTGTATGCACAATACGATAGCTTACGCTTTATTCACAATAATGATAGCTATCATAGTTGTATTGGCAGCATTATTAGCATTCATCACAATTCAATAATAATCACAAACATACAATGCATTATACATGATATATGAGAAAGAGTCACTACCTTGTTCTTTCCACTCATACTTTGGCACCAGTTTATCATGTGCAGGGCAAATGTCAAAAGCTATAATCATAATCAAGGATGACAAGTTATTCCCTATTCAACGTCATAATTCCAAAGCACTTAGGGTTGGTTATCATTTGAGACCTTTAAGTGGCTATTAGAAGCCCAAGCAGATGTCTAAAGGGTTGGGAAGAACTAGGCTAAAGACCATCTTTTAAAAGTTCAAAATGTAGTTTTTAAGGGGTTGGCCTCGACCAAGCTACTCTCTGGCCGCGGTCAAGAGATGGTTAGAGACTTTTGGGCTGCGGCTAAGGACCACTAGCGTGGCCAAGAATAGGATAGAAACTTTTACGCTGTGGCTAAGAACTGGTCAGATGCTTTTTTGCTGCGGCCAAAACTCCAAGCCGTGGCCAACAACTAGTCTGTTTCCTGATTGATTTCAAACAACCATAACTTTTTATACACATATCGAAACAACACAAACTTTATATCATTGGAAAGCTTGAAATGTGTACTACAAAACTAAAAAGTTTCACAACATTTGGATAATATTTGATATTTCAATACACTATGCAAAATAGGTCCTCTACATAGAATTTTAACTCAACAAAATTTCCAGTTTTGCAATAAATGTTTCCAAAGGCCATAATTCACAATCGGGATTACTCCCCACTCAATTTTTCACATAGAATCCAATGAAAATATCAAAACAATCAAATTCACAATACTTTCTCATGTTCTATTTTGGCAACATTTCAACACAAAACTCATATATTCACCAAAACTCACATTCAAGACTCTAAACCAATTCCATTATCCAACACTCAACACAATATACCAATAATCCTATAAAACCCTTTGTACATGAAAATAGTTTCAAAATCTACAAGTTCAAATACTCAACCAATGACCACAATATAAATGTCAAAAGTTTGCTTTTGCTCCCCTTTATCTCTCTCACTAACTTGTTCTTTAGTTCTCCAACCACTAGCTTCTCTTGGATTCACAAAACACCTCCTCTTGAAAATCTAAAACTATAAGAATGAAGCTCTCATCAAAATGATAAAGATTAAAGAAGAGGTTTTGAGCATTAGGAGTCATCTTTAAGGTCAAAATGACTCACCTACCTTGATTTCTTCTTTCTCTTTCCTCCAACCACCATGAACGACCAAAGAGAGCGAGAGAGAGAGAGAGAGATGATGAGATCAGATTTTTGGCTCTCTAATGGCCCCTTGGCCGACTTTGTGTAGAGAGGGAAGAGGAGAGGAGTTGAAACTTTGACTTTATCTAATGAGCCATGTGATGCCAAGTGTCATGATCTTGTGCATTCTCCCAAAAGTAAGTAACTAATTAGTTACTCTAACCAATTTCATTAGTCATTTAGTCAGACCACTTACTCTTTTAGTTGATGGTGACTTCCCTATTCAATTACTGATTAATTGGCTAATAAATTTTCTTTCTTATTGTTTTGCCTCTGTCAATGGAATTTCTATTAGATTACTACTTAAAACATTATTTGCTTCCATTTAACTCATCCATGCACATTCCCTTTCTCTTTTAATTCAATTTAAGCCTTGTCAACGCAATAAAGCTTAAACACAGGGTTTGGGCACTGTTTACTACTAATTTGGGTCATAATTCACACTGTATGCTCCGAAAGTGTTTAGTTACATTAATTACATTCACTTTTGGAATCATTAGCCCTTATACACATGTTAGGGCATTACAGATAACATTCATATCTATCCAGTCTTATAAAGCGATAAATGAAACATATTTTTAGCGATAGAGCATTTAAAGCAATATGCCCTCAGAACCATACCTTTTTAATGTCGCAAAGAAGTATGAGGGAACATGATTCATTTTCTGGCCACAAAAGTCTATATGTCAACACCCGTTTTCATTTCAATATACATAGTGTAATATAGACCAAGTTCCAAAGGCATACAGAAAAGTATATATATAGTGATAAAAGTATTTGTTTACAAACCAAAATTAACCATACAAAATTCGATAATATTTACAACTATTGCAGAATATCCAAAAGGGTTTCAAACATAGACTATATATAACCACAAGCTTCGACTCGGGAAATGTGTCTGTCAATTCCCCTTATTTACGTCCTTGCCTTTAGAGCTACTGGCACTCATTGAGATATTTTATTTCATAAAAAGAAGTGAGATTCCAAAGAATCCCAGTAGAAACATACTATCGTTCATATAAAATACGAAAAGTAAATATGATATACAGCATGTATGCACCATTTAATGAACAATATAACACATTATCGTCATGTACACATGAGTAAGGCACCTTCCCCACTATTCATACACCAGTTGGATTCTCAACCAACCCTTAGGGGTAAGTGCACTTCCGATACTAACTGCCTCGTCTAGGCAAACCATGTTGATTAAAAGCACAAATAATAGCATCCCAACATTCATATGAACTATGCTTGATGTATGAAAGACAATGTCCTTACCTCAAAGCTCTATCAACCCCATATCATGTATCTCATAAAATGTGTCGACTTTAGGCGCTCAACCCGGTCCTAATGTAATATCCCGATGTGATTAGGGCTGATAACTCTGATAATCATTGAGATTAGTGTAATTAAGCACTTTTGGGAAATTAATGTAATGTGAATTTTGGAATAAATATGTGTGGTATTTAAGATCAAGGGTTGTGATTCCTTGACCATAGGTCGGAATCCTATGTGTTGTGATTTTGTGAGCTCATGGAAGGAATGTGAGTGGATGGTGACAAGTGGCATGATGGTGGCCATTGGATGTGGCACTAGAAGACAAAACATTACTTTTCTCTCTCCCTCCTCTCCATTTTCGGTTGAGTGTGTGTGTGTGAGAGTGAGAGGGCTTTTCATCATCATCATTTCATCCATCATATTTTCTCTCTCTACTTCCTCCATTGTTTCGCTGGACAAGCAAGAAAGAGGGGAAGAAAAGCTTGATCTTTGGTAAGAAATACTCCTCCTTTGTTCCAATCCTCTTCTCTAAAGATATGTGTCTCATTGAGAGCTACATTGTGATGATTGTAGAGCCTTGAATGGTGTTGATTGGGACATTGGCTGAAATTGAAAGTTGAGGAATCAAGGTTCTGAATTGGGCAAAGAGAAGAGGTAGGCATTTAGAGCATTTTAAAGTGTTGTTTGTGATTTTTGGCTAAGTTTGGTAAAATCTGGAAAATTTGCCCTAATTATGCCAAATGTTTAAAATGTGGATTTTATGGTGTTTGATAGTGAAATTGGCTTATTGTTGAGTTATTTGATTATTGGAAATAATCTGGAATGTTGGAAATGTGTTAAGGGAAATTTGGAGAATGTGTATCATAGAGACCTTAGTGAATGATTGTGGTTAAATTGTTTTTGGAGTGTTTTTAAAGTGGCCAATATGTTCCCTAGTTAGTGCTTAGAGTGTATGAGCATTGGGAGGAATTTAGGAACCATTTGGGAGTGAAATTGACCATATGGTGTTTCTGGTTTTTGGCTGCGTTTTGGGTCTCTGATACACATCACTCGAGCAAAGGAAGAACGTGCTCGAGTGATGCGTGAGTTTTTTCCCTTTGTGCTTCGAGTTCACCTGGGTTTTATGAGCAATGCTCGAGCACATCGCTTTGTGCTCGAGTGAGCGAAGAACATGCTCGAGTGAGCATGGTATGCTCGAGTGGTGGTGTGAGTTCAGAGTGAAGGGTTTCTTTCGGGTCTTCACTTGCTGATGGATGCCACGAGTGTGCTCTGACACTCACGAGCATAGCCTTCTCACCCGAGCACTGGGGATCATACTCGAGTGAGATTGTGCCTCAGGTGGGAGTTGTGCTTTCGGGTTCTCACTCGCGAGTAAGGTGCTCGAGTGTGTTTTCTCACTCGCGGGTGTGAGGTGTGCTCGAGTGCATGTGGTTGTGCTCGAGTGATCTGGGTCTTGGAGAGCTTTGTGTGCTCTCGGGTCCTCACTTCCTGAACTTCACTCGCAGGTGCTCGAGTGAGGCATTTGGCCTTGTGCTCGAGTGAGGTTCAGGGTGCTCGAGTGAGCCAGTTCCTGAAAGTTTCTTTGTGCTCTCGGGTGCTCACTCGCAGTCTCACTCTCTCTTGTACTCGAGTGATGTTCGTACTGTGCTCGAGTGAAACTGTCAAAAATCAATGTTTTACCTTTGAAAAAGGAGTCTTTTGGGTAGTGTCTTCCAACCCTTTAGGCATATGTTTAGGCCTCTAATAGTCACCTAAAGAGTCCTAAATGATAACCAACTTAGAGTATTATTGAAATATACATATGGATAAGAGATTGATTGGTTGTCCCTAATTGATATAGGATTTGACATCTGTCATCCTCGTGAGGCTAAGGTGCCAGAGCCAGTCAGGAAGGATTCAGGTAGTGACTCTTTCTTTATACCTTGTGTGATACATTGTATGTGTATTATGTCATTGTTTTGAAATGAGTATTTTATGCTGCAAGTGTTGTGAAAATTGTGGAAGCACCGCTATACCAATAGTCACTGAGTCGCTAATAACGGTTCGGGTGAAGGTTGTATGCCTTCCCGACGGTAAAAGGGGATGAGGTTAGGGTGTCATATATGTGCCTAAGTGAAATTGTGGAAGCACCGCTATGCCAATAGTCCCTGAGTCACTAATAACGGTTCGGGTGAAGGTCGTATGCCTTCCCGGCGGTAAAAGGGGATGAGGTTAGGGTGTGATATATGTATATATGTGGGCCGAAAGGCTAATTGTGAGCCAAAAGGCTACTTGTGAAGGCCGACGGGCCATTTGTGAAAGCCGATGGGCTATATTTGAGCCGTGTGGCTATGTGTATGCACTGCCACGCCATGTAACCCCCTCCGTAATTATATCCGAAATACGCGATTAAAATGACATAGAGACCAATAATAATCAAATAACATTTACTAACCCATCATATAACGGGGTTTTCACGAATACTTTTTGAAATCATTTATAAACTTGGTCTCATATTCACATTTCGAATACAATTACTACACGAAGATAAATCACATTCATATAAATATCAGAGTGCACAACTTAATCATCACGGTAATCCCGGGTACATACCTTCGCTAAAGATACACAGGGTACAATTGCCCATTACAGTTCTTCAAATGGGGATTACACAATCTCATCTCGAAGGAGTCCTAGCCGCTCCCTCCACGAGCCACTTGCCCTGTTTAAATTGTTGGTAGGGGAGAGTGAGATTCGAGAGAATCTCAGTAGGAAACAGATACCATAATGCATGCATGATAGATGCTATGTGTATGACATGTTAGCTTTATCTAGATGCATGCCCCATAATGACATTTTTGCATACTCAATGTTTCATGTAACAAAACTATGGCCACAGCAAAACAGAAACAGAGCTTCATTTATTCAAATATGCTCTACACAATCAAGTAAAGCAATCACATACATCACTACACAAGCAAAGATATCAAATACATGCAAGTAAGGTAAGTCCCCTACCTCCAGTCTTTTCTCCTCGATTTGCGTGCCAGCAACTCGGGGCTTCACATTCGATCCTACAATGTCAAATGTACCATTTAGACACTTCCATAGTGTTTCTGGGGGCTATATGAGGCTATATTGAAAATTTACTAAAATACCCCCGGGGATCCGATCCGGGCCCGCCGTACCCGGTCCGGCTGTACTTTTCTTGAAATTTTGACATGGGCTATTCTAACATATTTTCGCCCAGGGAATCCATTTCCGGACTCGGAATTATCAAATTCAATGTCAATTGCAAAATCACCCTTGACAGCCCTACTTTAAGGGTTTTAGGGGCGTTTTCGTAATTATGCTTTTTTGGCCTTTTCTGAAAAAGTGCCCAACTATAACCCCACCTAATTTTTGCTCCTGAACTCAATGGAATCATCAAATCATTGAAAATCCAACTCTAAGACCCATTTATAGCCTTGGCCGAAATATACATGTACTCCGTGAAAAATTGGGGTTTTTCGGTTTCGGCTCCGTAAACGCGTTCCTTTCTACTCCTAACCGCTTTATTGACTATTCCATTAGGTTTCAACTACCATTTAGTATCAATTTGGGCAGCATAACCCCTAGGGAAACCCATTTTCCATTTTTACAACCAATGGCAATCCGGCGAAATTTCACCGATTAAATTGCCCACAGCAGCCAGAATAGTCAATATACAAGAGTTTGGAAGTTACCTCAAGCTCCCAATAGCTTTTCCTTGACTTGAATGAAAACCCTAGGTGTTTTAACACCAAAAGAGGAGCTTCCAAACCTTAAAGAACATAAAGGAGTAGCTTAGGATCGGAGTTATACACGTTAGGAGCTAGATCGTCGGAGAAATCGGCTTACCTAGCGAGTTCTCTTCTCCTTTTCTCCCAAAACCCTCTCAACTCCTTTTCTTTACTTTGGTTGCAGAATGGCGTCGGAATGCTGAAGGAGAAAGATGAATAAAAAGTGTTTTAACATTAGGATGATGTCATGTTTTATTATGCTGATGTCATAAATCCCATTTTCGGATTTTATGACAGTTTTTCTGCCCAAACTTTGAAATATCATAACTAATTCTAGAAAATTCGAAATGAGGTGATTCCAAAGCCAAATGAAAGCTATTTATGTCCTCTTTATAGGACAAATATTTACCAATACTAGACATCACCACACAATTCCAGAATTACACAAATTTCATCACTGCCCCAAAACAGAGTCCATTTTCGACCTCAAACTTTGGACAGTCATATCTCTCAGTTCCCAACATGAAATGGCACAAATTATATGTCCATTTTGAAGCTTGGGATGTGATCTTTAAGACTGGAAAGTTTCATAATTTTCTGACATCATTTGCCTAGTAAAAACATCCACACAAGAAGATTGCCCAGACAGAATTCACAATGGACAGCATTTCCAGTTTTGCAACCAATGTGTCAAATCCAATTTAAATCAATTCCAATGATTAAATACCACAACATGACACCATTTCCATCACAATACCCCATTCAATTCTTCCCTCTATTCTAAGTCAATTTGGATGTCAATCCACAATTGAACTCAAATACAGGGTTTTGCCGTTGCTCATAACACAAGCGACTACAATCCACTTTATATTCTCTAAAAGGGTTCATTAATCACTAACCACGTCCACTTTTGTAGTCATTAAACCCTAATCACAATTTGGGATCTTGCTAAACCGGGGCTTAGCAATCCACTAATCTCAGGCTTATTCTCTAGCCTCGAGTCTCGAAATTTGGGGTATTACACGCCAATAGTCCCTGAGTCGCTAACAACGGTTCGGGTAAAGATCGTATGCCTTCCCGGCGGTAAAAGGGGATGAGGGTGGAGTGACTTGTGTTGCTGTATGAGATGATTGGTGTGCATATTCTGTGATTGCATGTGCTATGAAATTGTTGTTACTATTGGGATTCTTTAGAGTCTCTCCCCTTCCATATGACTAACCTTTTCAGACAGGGCGAGTGGCTCGAAAGGGAAGCGGACAACCAGGAGTAGTTAGGCTTACTCCGAGATTTAAGTGGTAGTTGGTTATCATAGTTTTGGAGTTGGGGTTATCAAGTGTACATAAGAATGTAAATGATTATTTTGGTTATGTAATCCCCATAGTTGGGAAATCTTAAACCCAAGTTATTTATGTAAGTAACCCGGGGTTGCCGGGATTTTAGTTTCCGCACTCTGATATTGTTTATGTGATTTGATCGCTCTGGTAATTATATCCGCACGTGAATGTGAGACTAGGATTAAGTATGCTTTAGAACTGATTTTGAAATATCCCATCTCTTGGATGAGGGATCATAAATGGCTATTTTGTTTTATTGGTCTCTATTTCCCGTAAATTTCGTAATCCGGATGTAATTACGGTAAGGGGGTTACACCTAAAATGTTAAATGTACAAGAATTAGGTCAAAGCCTATTAATGTATCATTTTAGGCACTACCATAGTATTTATTGTTGTTATATTAGCCTATAGTAAAAATTTATCAAAATGCCCTCAGGACCCTGACTCGGCCCAGCCATACCCGGTTCGACTGTACTTTTCCTAAAATTTTGACAGGGGCTATTTTGACATATTTTTGCCCAAGGAATCTATTTTTGGACTCAAAATTACCAAATCCACTACCAAAAGATGAAATTGCCCTTGGCAGCCCCACTTTAAGGGTTTTAGGGGCGTTTTTCGTAATTATGCTTTTTTGCGATTTTCCGAAAAAGTGACCAACTGTAACCCCACCTAATTTTTCCTCCTGAACTCAATGGAACTATCAAATAAATGAAAATCCAACTCTAAGACTTAGATATATCCCTGGCTGAAATTATAGAATACTCCGAGGAAAATCGGGGTTTTTCGATTCTAATGCCACAGACGTGTTCCTTTCTACTTCTAATCACTTTATTAGCTATTACATTACATTAGAACTTCCATTTGGATCAAATTTCAGCAGCATAACCCCTAGGCCTATACTTTTCCAAATTTTCAAATCAAAGAATATACGACAAAATGTCACCGATTAAATTGTCTACAGTAGCCAGAATAGTCAAAGTTTGAAGTTTTGGAAGTCACCTCAAACTCCTTCTAGCTTTTCCAAGTGTTGACCAAAACCTTAGCTTGTCACACACCAAATTTTGAGCTTCAAAAACTTTAAGGAACATAGAAGAATAGCTTAGGAGCAAAGTTATACGTCTTAGGTACTAAATCATCGAAGAAATCGGTTTACCTTGCAAGTTTTCTTCCCTTTCTCTCTCTAAATGCTCTCAACTTTCTCTTTCTTATTTGAAGTCTGTTTGGGCATGAAATGCTGGAGAAAGAAGGAAGATGATGATATTTATCATATATTTTACCTTATTTTTTTTCATTTGTTTTATTTTCCAAAATTCCAAATATTAACTTTATGCACATAAATCCTTATGTACATGTAGTCATGCTCATTAAGCCCAACCAATATTTCCTTCTTTATGTTACATATAGGAGACTCCTAGGGATCCTACCCTTTGGTCTCAATTAATTTCACAATTTGTTCCGGTTACGTATATACGTAAAGTCTCAATTTTGGTCAAAATTGTACTTTTTGCTCAAATTTTTCATAAATTCATATTTAATTGACCAAAATATTCCAAATATATTTTTCCCTTTATATTCCTCAATTAATTGAAATTAACTTCAATTAATCGGAATATAATTAATTTTGTGCTAAATTGGAAAAATTACGATTTTGCCATTACCTTTTTAATTTAATTTCTTTTCTTCTTTTTACTTGGCCAATTTCCATCAATTTTTGGACCAAATATTTTATCTATTATTTCTCCATTTTTGGATCTTAATATTGGGCTTTTTAAATTACCCAAATTAATTCCATAATTATTTTGTCTAATTTCTCATGAAAATGAAAATTTATAAAATTCATAAATTCCAAATTCATGAATGTTGACCATTTTATTGAATTTCTCAAATAATTAAAATATATTTGGTGAATATAAAATTTGAGATGTTACACCATATATGATGCTTAAATATAGCTCTAGTTTTTGGATGAGGATCCTCTCATAATCTCATTTCTTTTTTTCTTCACAAAATCTTATCTCCACTCATAGATTGAAAAATGAATGGTTTAGATTTAATAGTTTCTAAAACTATTATTATAACATCTTATAATTAAATTTTTTAAATTTTGTTTGTAATACAGTTATGAATTGTGTTGATATGAATTTTTTAACATCTAAAATTTTTTTATTTATGTTTAAAATAACAAGTTTATAAAATATGAAATATGAGCTATTTGATTTTTTTAATCTAATGGTGAAGATGGAATTCTAAGGAAAAAAATGAGATAAAGGATTCTGAGAAAACTCAAACCTACGATAGAGTGCCTTTTAAACAGGAGAGGGTGTTTCCACAAACCCTCCTCTCCACTTCTTATCTACTTAATATCTCAACCATTAAATCATATTTTAATGGGTGAAATTTAATCCTATATATTAAATAGTATTATAATATTAAATATAATAGAAATCTACAATTATAATATTGTTACATAACATTAAATCTTACCCATTAAAATATGATCCAACGGTTGAGATATAAGTGGAGAGGGAAATTAGTGGAGAGGCTCCTGACCCCCTTTAGAAATATTAAATATTTTTTCTATGCATGTGCATATGTATATTTAGTAAGGGTAATGAGCGAAAGTATAAATTAACACAATGTTGAAGTTTAATGTAGTTTTTTGGGCATGAGAATTTATTGTAGTTAATAAAGAAAATATTTGTAACATCCTTATTTTTATTTCTAAGATGTAATTATAATTAAAAAATAATTATTTATAAAATATGGGTTTAACAGGTAATTTTTTAAAAAAAGGATTTGGTTAAAAATATAAAAACAAATCAGCAAGAAAGAAGAAGATAAAAATAATATTAAAAGGACAAAAAAAACACTAAAGGGCACGTGGCCCTTTAGTTGAAGGCAGTGGAGGGTATTAATGAATTTCCCCCACCACTTTTGTTTCATCCCATTCATCCCTCATCTGTGTCTTGACGAGGAGGAACTGGAGGGCGTGATTCCAATAGGTAAGGTTTAAATTTTTTAGATAATTTTGATACCTAAAATCATTTTTTCTTATTAAATGTCCTTCATAAAAATTGTTTCGCATATTTTTAAATTTTTATTAATGATAATATTAAGCTGAATAGTGAAAAATTTGGGTTTAGGATTTTGGGAGAGTTTTGAATTTTAATAATAGACGATTGTATATAGATAGAAGAATGTTAATAACTAATTTTAATCAGTTTAAATTTATCACTTGGTTGTTTTATGATTTTATAATTAATTTCTTTTAAAACGTATCATAAATTATATGTTTAGGACGTTTTTGACCGATTAAATTTGGATTAAACAATTTATTTAGATTATTGGTGGTATTGTTGAAATTTTAATCAATTTAGTTTGTTAGATTTTGAGTTATATTAAATTATAAACTATGATTTGACATTTGAGTTAGAGTTTGATATAATTTTGATTATGTGGAGGTTTAAAAAGTTGTTTACTAATTGGGATAAGCTCGTATAAGTTAGAAAAAGAGATTTGGTTTGGTTTAGGATGTTGATATTGTTGATTTTATAACTATAGGTGTGTCGGATGTGAAATTTTAATTTATAAAATTGAGTGGTTGATGTGAAGGTATGGTATAGAAGTTATCTAAGGATTTTATTGAGTGAAATAGAGTTAAGAAATTTTAGGATTTGTGGTTTGAAAGGATGAATTGAGGAATAGATAAATTGTTATCATTTTTCTAAGGAACAAGTAAGTATTGAGAATCTAGATACTAATTGTTAATCATGGCATTAGTTATCATCTTATCGATGAATACTCACATATATCATGTAGACTCTCCTTAGTTGTGGTTGAGCATGGGGTTCCACAAGAATGGTGGTAACTTGTTTTAGCTTTGGCGAGAGGTAACCACTTTCCAATTTATCTTATATGCTTGTTGAGGTGATTATAAGTGTATGTTAGTATTTTTAATTGCTATAAATATATTATAGTATTTTATATATGAAAAATATACAATGACTATGAATTATGTTTTTAGTAAACTTATTAGTTAAGTGGGTCTGAATGGTTTATTTGAATGTTAATAATCTATGGCATTAATATTGATTATGAGAATAATATGATAATACATGTTTGTGATATTGAACTGTTGGACTGCATATTGAGTTGTATTAGATTATATGGAGTAGTGGTTATGGGAGGATAAATGCTATTATACCATGTGGTATAGCCACTATTTGGCTTCCAGTGGCTGGCTTTGACATTCTCAGGGCCCTTCGTATCACCCTTTCTGTCACGCCTTTATTTTAATTTCACCTTTACCAGAGTATTCACGGAAAATGATATACGGTTTGGTAGGCAACATAGGAATAGCATAAATATACTGATAATATGTACATGATCACAGAAATTCCACATAAGTGTTCGTATATAATAATTACAAACCTTGTAGCCGCATAAGGCTCTATGGTATCTAAACTCGTCCTAGTGAAACGGAGACATCTTTTGTCCCACCACTGCAACCCTCTCTCGTGCAATTCTCTTCTCTGATTTCACGTACTTTCTGTATTCGCTTGTCTAAATTGACGGTAAGGATGGATGAGATTTGAGAGAATCTCAGTGGGAAACAGATATCATAATGCATGCATGATAAATGTTATCTGTATAACATGTTAGCTTTAACTAGATGTATGCCCCCTAATGACATTTATGCATGCTCAATGTTTCATGCAACAAAAATATGGTCACAACAAAAACAGAAACAAAGCTTCATTTATTCATATATGTTTCACATAATTAAGCAAAGCAATAACATACATCAATACACCAACACAAATATCAAATACACGCAAGAGAGGTAATTTCCCTACCTTAACCCTTTTCTGCTTTGAAACGTATGTCTTGTAAAGCATGTTGCAGCTCGACTCTCAACTCGATCCTACAATTACAAATATACCATTTAGACACTTCCATAGTTTTTCTAGTGGAAATATAAGCCTATTATGAAAATTTACCAAAATATCCCCAGGAACCCAGCCCGGCCCCCTAGTACCTAGTTCGACTGTACTTTTTTTTGAAATTTTGACATGGGCTATTCTTACATATTTTCACCCAAATAATCCAATTTTGAACTCTGAATTATCAAATTCAATGTCAAATTATAAAATTACCCTTGGTAGCCCCACTTTAAGGGGTTTAGGGACGTTTTTGTAACTATGCTTTTTTGAACTTTTTCGCAAAAGTGACAAACTGTAACCCCATCTAATTTTCGTTCCTGAACTCAATGGAACCATCAAATCATTGAAAATCCATTTCTAAGGCCCATTTATAGTCCTGGCTGAAATATATGGGTTTTCCAGGGAAAATCGAGATTTTGCGATTTCGGCTCTGTAAATGCATTCCTTTCTACCCCTAATCACTTTATTGACTATTCCATTAGGTTGCAACTATCATTTAGTGCCAATTTAGGCAGCATAAACCCTAGGCCAACCAATTTCCAAAAATTAAAACCAACGGCAATCCGATAAAATTTCACCGATTAAATTGTCCACAGCAACTAGAATAGTCAATATACAAAGGTTTGGAAGTTACCTCAAGCTTTCACTTGCATTTCCTTGACTTGGCTGAAAACCCTAGGTGCTACACATCCAAATTTGAGCCTCTAAACCTTAAAGGAAACTTAGGAACGGAGTTATACGCCTTAGGAACTGATTTACCAAAGAAATCACTTACCCTTGTAAGTTTTATCCTCCCCTTTTCTCTCTCTAAAATTTCACACTTCCTTTCTCTATGTTCAGCTGTGTGCATCAGTTTGGGCTAAAGATAGGAGGAAGATGATGTTTATATTAATTATAATATCATATGATATTTAATTATTAATTTAATTTCCAACAATTTCATATTTTTACAAAATATTGGTAGATTTCCACCCAAACTTTGAAAAATTATAACTAATTCTAAAAAAATAGAATTGGAGTGATTCTAAAGGATATTAAACCCTTATTGAATCTAGTTTCAAGGAAAAATATAACCTTTTGCTAGTTAAAAGCACAAAAGTCCCAGAATTTTAATGTTTGCCTGCTATTCCAGAAAATAATCAATTTCGCTAGGTATATAGCTCTAATTGAATTATATGACCTATCAAGTTAAAGCTTAGGATGTCTACTTTCATCCTGTAAAATCTCATAATTTTTTGCTCATCATTTAGTTATACAAAATCACATGATAAGCTCACTTCATAGGCGATTTCATCAAAAACATTGTTTACCTTTAATTTCTAATATCTCATGACCAAAATTAACATTAGTATTGGCCAAATATTATTTTCTTATATTCCTCTACTTTGGTCCTCGATATTGGGATTTCTAGAAAACCCAAGATTTAATTTCATTTTTGTATACAAATTTTTCATACTCTTTAATTCACCAAATTTCCCATACTCTTTAATTCACCATTTTATTCCCTTTAATACCTCACAGATATAAGAAATGTTAGGGAATAAGTTCAAGACACCTGCTAAATTGGACCTTAGCAGTCTGCTTAATTTAGGCTTATTCCAAAGCCTCCAACCCCAAATTCAGGATATTGCACTTTGCTTGGCAAGGTTAAGGGTTAGCTCAAGGGATAGGTGACACCTTTTCCATATTCGATGGAAAGGGAACCCATGTTCTAATGTGAGTTCTATAGCTTTGGTCAAGCTACACCTCAATATTGGAGAGCTTGGCGCAATCATGTCAAAGAGACTAATCTTATTATGTGTTGTAGCTTATGGGTTCTGTCAGCGATTAAGGAGATGATAAAGATAGTTGAGGGAGTTCTATACATATTGAATTGTTTCTTGGACTACTAATGTTTTTGAAAAACTTTAGACATTATGTTATATGAAGGAATATCTTATCCTCCTACTTTAGTTTTATTATGATTACCCAAAAATAAAAAAAATAAAACATATTCACATGATGAAAGAAAAACAAAATTATTTATTTACATGGTTGGACTAAACGTAAGAACAAGGTCTAGGGCCTACATACCCTTTAGAGGGATCAAAACCCATATAGTTTGGGATAGAAATGCATGTCATTGGGTTTGCATTTTTTAAGAAAAGATGTTCATTTAATTTATTTGAGAAAATTGTTTTTTATTTAGTTTGTATTTTTTTATTGATTTTTGGATTAAACTTCTTGAGGAGATTTCTATAATCTCACACAGAAGAATAATCGATTTTTGCCAGAGGAGGTTCTAAAAACCTTACATGGCATAAATCTGTTCTAAAATCAATTTTATTATTTCTTTCAAAAGAAAGATATTTTTTATTTCCTTTTTTGGGGTTTAATTTATAAGAAGAGTGGATGTGGATTCACAATTATGATCAAGCAAACAAAGGAAGCATTAATCACATGATCAAACGTATTATTTATGGTAGGCAATCCAAAAGCATATATATGGTGAGAGCACGTACTTGAACCTTTGACTCCTGTACAACCAATGCAATTTATTCAAAGCAGGGTAGATAATAATAGATCTGAGAATATGGGTCGGCCCGGCCCTACAGGGCCAGCCCTTCACAGGGTCAGGCCTAAACGGGCCGGCATGTTTATGCTTGCTTCCTAAAAAACCTCCAATTTTTAAAGCCCGCGACCCTATAGTGCTGGCTCGGGCCTAAACGGGCTTGAACTCAATTTAATTTTAAAAAAAAAATTATTTTTCGAATTTTATAATTTATTTATTATTTTACCTTAAATTGAGATACATTATTTTTAAAAATCATAAATTTTTAGTTAAAATAATCATCTAAAGTCCAAATTAGCGTCTTTTTTAAAGTTTAAATGAATAAACCATTGAAGAAAATAAAATAAATCAAACCATTTAATAAGTGTTTACCTGTTACTAATACTTTATTAGGTACTTAGGTGTCTCTCATATTGATAATCTAATATCATGATATTATATATATTAATTTATTTTTTTTGAAAATTAAACTGGCGTAAAAGGGTTGGCCCTACAGGGCTGCAGGGCCAGCCCTCCGGGGCTGTGGCCCTACAGGGCCAACCCTTTTAGGCTTGCTTCCTGTTTTAGCCTATAAATCATAAGCCCGGCCCTTGAAAGGCTCAGGTCTAAACAGGCCGGCCCGACGGGCTTAGCCTGAATTCCCGGCTCTAGATAGTAAGCATAGAAAAAAATTGCTTGAATCACTAATCATCTTATTAGTTAATAATTCTCGGCAAGAGCAAAAGTTATAGCTATTTAATGCCACTACTATAGAAATCACGATATAGTTATTATCTATCATACATCACAGTTCCAAACCATTATATATGCGAGCGCTATATATGCTATACATAGATAAATTATGATTCCAAAATGTTATTTATTCTTGACATATTAGAATGGTTATAAGATAAAATCCGTTATTTATTGAGGCTTGGTGAGACCATGATATACACATTATTGTGATAATAATTAGTGGTCACATGTAAACAATTGTAACAATATATGATAATGGTTGTATAATACAAAACAGTTACATTTTAATAGTCGTCATATATGTTATACATATATAACAGTTCTTTTAAAAAACCATTATATATCGATAGTAAAGCTAACGGATTTATTTAAACATCTGTTATATATAGTTTATATAAATAACGGCTGTTAGGTAACAACTGTCACACCCTTATCTTATTTTCACATTTTTTAGAGTGCTTGTGCAAAGTTCAATGGACACACAGAAATAATATAAAAATACTAATAAAAAGGATGTGATTATATTATAGGAATTCCCACAAGGTTTTCTATATAATATTTACATACCTTAAAATAATAAATAGCCAGCAGATAACCAACGTCAACACTCAAATTGGACTAGACCTCTCAATTGCCGGTACTCATATCTTTGCCCTTCGAGCCCTTCCTTTGGCTGGGATATTTAGTTTTTTGGGAAAGGGTAAGATTCGAAAGAATCTCAATAGTAACATGTAATCAATCATATAAAATGCGACAAATAAATATGCCGAAGACCATATAATGCGACAAAATAATAACACTTTAATCATCACAGTCAGAATGTTCACATGTATTCAAGGCCAACTACTGTTAGAACCCCTACTAGTCTGTACCTCAACTGGGCTCATGACCACATACTGGGCAATATACCCTCTTAGTACTGAATCTCATAACTAGATCCCCTTTTGGGGTTGTTAGGATACTTGTATTTTCCCCCCCGAACGGTACTTGTGTTTTTCTCGTCCCAGTTAGAGAGTGGATTATATATATCATAGAATATGGCATACACAAAGCATAAAAATAATCACATAGTTTATAAAAGATAGAGTTACTACCTAGAATTGCTCTTTCCTGCTCTACTATCTGTTCAATACCTTTGATCTGACTTGGGCTATTGATATGTCCTAAAATTCCAAATATACAAGAATTGAGTTAATACTCATTCATGTACTAATCTAAACTCTTTTGAACTCATTTTGTTGGTTATCTTAACATAAAACTGCAAAATGACCAAAAGGCCCCTAGGGACTTGGTCCAAGTCCTTTTGTACCTGGTCTAACTATCTTTTCCAAAAATTATGACCTGGGCTAATCCTACACAATTTCACGTGTAGGATCCATTTTTTACGTCAAAATTGCCAAATTCACTGCCAAAAGACAGATTTGCCCTTTGTAGCCCCCTATTTAGGGTTTTAGGGCTCATTTTGTCATTTTACATTCTAATGCTTTTCACACTTTACACTTAACATATACCCTACACAATGTTTAAACACAATGGAATAATCAAATTAATCAAATTCTAGCTCCAATATGGCAAAAATACCCCTAGACAAAATCCGGAAGTTAAAGAGAAAAAATGGATTTTCTTGATTCCATTCAACTAAACACATTCTTTACACCTCTAATCCTTTGTTTAACCACTTAAACACCTTTTTCGCATGATTAATCAAGATTTGGGCAGCACCTCCCTTTAGGGTTTGTGCTTTCCAAATTTACAAATTCAACCAATACAAAGCCATAAATCAACCAAACAACGATCAAACAACCTTGAATCAACAAGATAACAAGGTTAGTGTAATTATTTCTTGCTTTCTCACTCTAGGCCTTCAAACCATAACCCTCCTCCTCTCTCTTCCTCTTGATTTCTTCTTGCTTCAAGTGTATTTCAAGAAGGAATAGAGATTAGAGAGAGTTGTCATAAATTATAATACAAGAACAAGTGAAATCACTACTAACTTATCTTGAACTTGCTTACTCTTCTCTTCTTGTGGTTGTTCGTCCAACTCTTCCTCTTTCTTTGCTCTTGATGTTTGACTGAAAACATGGCCAAATCACTCAAAATATCATCTCTCCACCTGATCAAAATTTTGTATTTAATTGCTATTTGTCACATGTCTTTACTTGATGCTTTATCCCCTTTTAACTTGGTCATAAATACTTCCCTTTCCTCTCTCCACCTGACGTAAATTGGGGCCTTTGAAGAAGTCAAATGAGCTTTTATATTATCTCCATCCATCTCCTTGAAATTATTATGTAATGGCCATTCAACAGTTGCCTTACTTTATTGACTTTTCAACCATACTTTTTGCTTGGCATAAATGCTTCTACATGGCATGATATATGCCCACATATTTGTTTCATCTTCCTTCTCTCCTTTTGGAAGTAATGAAGGGTCTTTGGGAAGGGATAATGATCTCAAAAATATCCCAATTCCACCTCCTTACATATTATTACTTTAGTTGAAATTGTTGACTTTCAAACTTCAATTTGCTTGCCCAAATTTGTTTCAACTTTTAGCATTTGTATCTCAAACATTTATTTCCCTTCTTGCTCCCCCTTTAACTGCCCAACATCATGAGAAAAAGGGAAAAATATGGGCTTTAGATTAAATTTAGCCAAATGACTATTTTGGCCATACATTTTTGTCATTGCCTTTTTAATTCCGCACGTTGCTTGAAAGCTAACAGAATTTTTATCAAACTTTAAAAATTCATATCTTTATATATATATATATATATATATATATATATATATATATCTAATTGCAGTGGTTCCAAAGGCTATGTAACCCTTAGTAAGTCTATTTTTAAGAAAAAATATTTTCTTTAACCAACTGGACGCATAACATTGTAGAATATCATTTATTGAACGCTACCATAGAAGCTGGCAATTTCACTTAGCTAACTTCAAAAATACATAACTCTTTGTGTAAAGCTCCAAATGACTTGTATACCTATCAAATTAAAGCTTGATAAGTCTACTTTTCTTCTAAAAAAATTTCACATTCATTGAACATCATTTGATTATCCAAAACTATCACACAACCAGCCTGCCACGCAGAAAAACACACTGGCATCAAATCCACATTTTACAATTTATGTTCCAAATATAATCATGTTATGTGTAACCACTAATTGCCTTGTTTTGTCATTTCACATGCTCTTTCATTCACCATTTAATTCCATTAAATGCAATAGAGTGCAAGCAATTTTGGTGAATAAAATTTGGGATGGTTCATTTCTCCTCCTGTTCAATAAATTGTGTCCTCAAAATTTGAACGTCTACACCTCGAGGATTCTTCTAGACATTTAGTCTATCCCTCTCATGTTCAAGCTCAATAAAATGTGACACAAGTCATTATTCAATTTATTTCTTTCTTATGCAAGCTCATCGAGCATGCAACACAATCATCATATTCTTATATCTCTGATAGTATTCAGCATTTCTCATTTAACATTGGCATTCAACAATCAATGTGCAATATAAACAATTGGCATATAAGATTGTACAGTCGAGGGTCTCTACCCCCAAATCCTTAGGTCACTGCCCGTTACAATTCTAAATACATCTGCTAGTCAAGGACATACTAGTCCACTACAACATAACTATCATATAGGATCTTATATGCCAAAGGATGCTACCTCATGCAATCTTGCAAACTGAGTCTTATAGCCCAGGGAATCACCCGTATGCTTACAAGTACTTCGGGAATTACTACCTCGAGCCTCTGCTCGTCACAATTCTCAAATCCATAATATCCTACCGGCCTAAGGACATACTAGTCCATCAGGTCTTATGGCCTTAGGACATGTTGTCCATCATATTTATTGAATACATATCGAGTCTAACTACCTAGGACACAGCACGTACTAGGTATTCTAAATTCATTTCAGGCTTTATCTCTTGCTGCTCAAACCATTCATACGCTTATGTAATGTTAACGAAGCATGCAAAATAAACCATCTAACAACAATCAACTATTCGGCATTCAGCAATCACCGAACACACTGTCCCTTGGGTAATCACAAGACACACTGTCCAACATTAACTATCCAGGTAGCCTGTGAGGTCTTATAGCCTAGGGTATCACCCCTATGCCATAGGCACATTAGAACTTATAGCCTCAAGCCTCTGCCTATCTACCCTTTGGGTCTCTCGTAGCTCAGCCTGCGACTACTACACCCACTCCTGCCATTTTATGAAACAATTACTTATTATTATTTTCATAATAAAGCTGATTTTATAAATAATATAAAAATGAATCACTTATAATGGCTGCCTTTGCTTGCTGAGAGGTCGGAGTCCCCCACAGTGTCTATGGGTGATAGCGAACAACTCCCCGTAGTCCATCTAACGGTTCTCCTACTGTGCCTTCCTCTCCTAAAATAATTACAAAATTAAATTCGTATTATGAAAAAAAGATACTAAATTTATAATATCAAATAACCAGCTAAAAGTAATTGATGTTGTAAAAAGTTACCAACTTGCTATAAGTGATAGCAAAGGTCTTCGATCCTACTATGTGGTGGATTGCCTGCTGCCCTTGGCACCTCGTGTTCCTCTGAGAAAGCACCTAAAAAAACAATATTAAAAGTGTTAAAACAATATAAAACACTTATAATTAATAAAAATATAAAATTTATTAAATTTAAATTTCAATTATAATTAAAAATATATTACCTGCCCCTTAACGCTTCTCCTGAACTGGACAAAACTCACCCAGTCATTTGGCGGGATGCCGTATGGGATGTTCTCGATCAACTGTTGCAGAGGAATCATCCCATCCTTATCCATACTGTGGAAGAGACAGTTCCTCCTGTTCCTCCAGCCGTCGCCCATCTTCATCAGCGTGTATCTCTTCCGGTTGTCCCAGACGGCAAACCTAAACTGTAACACAATTGACTAAAAAATAATTAAATATAACTAATTATGAATAAGACAATTAATAAATATTAATTAAATATAATTAATTACAAAAATTATAATATAATTAAATACTATTAATTACCTTCACCACCTCATCCCACGCTAGGTCCTTCAGGCCATTCGGAACGTTCTTCCACGTCCTGAAGTGAAGGGGGAACCACATCCAATTCGAGCTTAGCTTGTTCAGCAAGCGGTTGAACAACTGACCCCTATTGTTGATGGGCTGGTCTGTGGCCTCATTCTACCGAACTACAACTCGTAGTGTCTGGTTCAAACTGTTCAGGCCAATCACATCCAGCCCCTTTATAGACAAGTTCCCCATTTCATCTACAAAATTTTCCACAAACATTAGATAAATTGAAATTCAAATTTAACATTTCGAATTTAAATATTTAATTTATTAAATAAAAAAATAATTTTACCTTTGACATGTACCTTAAACCTAGTAGACCGTGAAGACGACCTCGTGGGTTGTTCTGTTCTCGCCTGTCCTCCGCATCTAGGAACCGCTCCATCTCTACGAACAGAAACGGGATCTAGAAATCCTCGTTCGCCTTGTAGTCATTAACACTGAGCTCTCCCTCTTCTAGAGGAGGCACCTTTGGTGCGGTCAACTCCTGTGGGACTATCTGTGGTGGCTGTCGTAGGGCCGCTTCTTGTGGTTGCTGTAGGGAGATGGGCTGAAATGGCGCAGTTAGGGGTGTTCAGGATCGGGAAATGCCATTCCCGATCCCGATCTCGAGAAGGGTTCGGGAATGATTTTTATTCCCAATCCTGATCCCGATTCCAAAAATTTTCCGATCCCGAAAATCGGGAAATTTCTGGATCGGGATCCACAAATTCCCGATCCCGGATTTTCTTTTTTAAAAAACATTTCAATATTAAATTTTTTGTTGTATTTCCTTTAGTCTAGTATAAATATATAATTAGTTCAATACATGCTTAAAGTTATCGATTCAGCTCCAAAAAGAATAAATACAAGAACAAAAAAATAGAATTATTTAATAAATAATAAATGAAATTAACTAAATAAAATAAAAGAATAGATATTATCTTAAGGGTGTTAGGGATTTTCACATTTTATTTTACATTTGGTCTTATTTTCTTAAATATTTTTAAAAAATATATATGTGTGTATATATATTTTCGGGATTGGGAAAAAGGGGATCGGGAAGTCCCATTCCCGATCCCGATCCCGAAATCACATTCCTGATCCCGAAATTTTCGGGACAGGATTTGCTCGGAATCGGGACAGGAAGGTCGGGATGGGAAATTGATGAACACCCCTAGGCGCAGTCGCCCTTCCTTTGTACTCCCCCCTCCTGTGTTGCTGCCACCCCGCAAAATCGGTCTGGAGACCTCGGGCTCCTTCCCCTTGTCCATCCCTGAAGCTATATCAATTGCAAAAATTTTAAAAAAAAAATTAAAAAAAAACTCTTTAGTCACATTTATAGTGTAAAAATATAATAATAATAATAAGTATAAACAAAAAATATACATTTTTCATATCTCAAGTGAGATGAATGAGAAATGCTATAGCGAAAACTCTCAAGCAATCCCTAAACACTCAAATCTGAAGGAAAACTCTCAGAGAAACTTCAGAAAATGAAATGGTCAAATGAGAAAATGAGGGGAGTGGGGGTATTTATACATCCGGACTTTGTGGTGGTTTTGGATAATACCGCTACATAAACCGCTACTACATCCCTAAATTTAATAGCGGTTATAAAATAACCGTTACAAATGTGAAGACCTTTGAAGTTCTGTAGAGGTTATAAAACAAAACCCGCTACAAATAGGCGTCATTTGGAATTTCATAGTGATTCACTTCGTAGTAACCGTAATACCAAACCGACACTATTGTTGCAGCTTGTTGGTGCCACATTTTGTAGCGGTTTGTTTGTTGTAACTGCTACAAAATAACCGCGAGAAATTTTGGCAGGAAACTCGCTCCATATTTATAGCAATTTTATCCTTTTAACCGCTACAAAGCACGTTGCCAATCACTCACGCCATTTGACGCGTGGCTTACTGCTACAGATGTTAAAATTGGTAGCAGTTAAATATAACCGTTACAAATACACTGCTACGAAATGTCTTTTTTTTTTTTTTTGTAGTGGGTCATTCCCCAACCCTTGTTGTTATGAGAAGAAGTGAAATAAGAGAAAATTCTCTAGCTTCTTTCTTGATTCTTGCTTCCTTTTTCTCTCTCAAAATTCTTGTGTACCCTTCTTCAACCCTTACTCACCTATTTATAATCTTAAAGTAAGGTTTTCTTCATAAATACACTTTTTTTTTTGAATTTATGTTTTTATATTTTATTATATTTTCTGTTTAATAAAATTTTCTAACTTGAAACCCAATCACTATCAATGAGTGATTTGTTTTTCCTAATTTTCGTTTTTTGATTTTTTAAAATATTTTTCCCAATGAGATTTCCTAATTTGAACCATAAGATTTTTTTGTATCTTTTAATTTCTACTTTTGCGTCCATAATTATTTCATATTAAATTTTCTAATCCGAATATCAATCAATATTAATGAGATGTATGATTGGAAAATTTGCTTCTATGGTCATATACGCTCCTTCAAGTCCACAAGTCACCCCTTCTAGAAGAATTTTTCAGTCTATAATATAACTATATAAGTTGCACGTCGACATGTGAGGCATCATTGTGACTCACAAACGGTGCTACACCTGTCTGGTAGTAAAGATCTGGATCTTCATGAGGATAGGAGCCTTATCTTAGAGTTCCAGAGTCAACTGGGCATTGAAGTTGGGATGTACAATTCAGACTGGCTAATCGAGATGAGAATGAGATAGCTGAGTTGTTAGCGAAAGAGGCATTGAATGTGGGAATGGGCTTGCACGTTCTGTCAGAAGCTCCCACATCCAACCTGTTTCGTGAGAACTGAGAAGGGTATCACCAACCCTTCTAGTGGCTTGTAGCTGCTTAGTTTAATTTTTTGTCTTTTCCATTCCAATGTATCAGAGGCTAAAAAAAAATGCTTATTTACCAAATTTTCTATGTTTAATATTTAAATGTGGCACATCATATTCTTCTCTTTTCCGCAAACCTTCATTTAATGATGATAAAGTTAGAAAAAATTTTCAATTTAATAAAAATTTAATAAGTTAACCATTCTTTTTTAATTGTGTTAAGTCAAAGTTTAGGAACTGACTTACAATTGAGTCAAAATTATAAAGACTGAATTATACTGAATTAAAATATAATAATTGAGTTATAAATAAATTAAAACTATAAAACCATAAGATAAATTTTTTTGAACAAAACATATAAGCACCCAGCTATCTGACGCGGTTTCCGAAACATATTTTTGCACATGGAGCACATTTAAAGCAATAATCTCTAAGAATCACAGCTTTTTAATTGACGCAGTGAATGAATGAATATGAATTTATGATTCTTTTTCTGGCCACAAGAGCATTTATGATGTTTAAAAAGAAATATATTTTTATTCATAAATAGTTTTTTCTTCATTATTCTCCTATTTAAGTTTGGATAGGAAGGCCTCCTCTTCGTCTTCATCACCATGGCCAAACGATGCATCCCCATCTCCTATTTAACGTTCTTGAAGTTTACAGGGTGGCACCGCCACCAGAAGCAAAACCCTTCGCCGCCGCATCGGAAACCTCTCTACTACTCGCCATTTTATGATAGGTCAGTAATCAAAGACTTATCTGGGGTTGCAGAGATATTTTCAAATCATTGGTCAAGGCTAGGTGGACCAAATAATAGAAGCTTAAAGTTGTGGAACCACAAGAAGACAGATCAAGACAAGCCAATAAGGGGTACATTTGAATTTGTTCCATCAGACATTCAAAAGCTTAAGAAGATAGCAGAGTCTAAGTTGAATAATAGGAAGGTTCATGTATCAACCTTCTCAGTAGAATGTGCTTATGTGTTGGAGTGCCTAGTCAAAGCAGAACCAACAAAAGAAGATAAACTGTTGTTCGTATTTGCTGTGGACTGTAGGTCTCGTTTAGATCCTCCGGTTCGACCCACATATTTTGGAAGCTGTGTTGGGGGTGGCAAAGCTTTGACTGAAACAAAGAACTTGCTAGGGAATGATGGGTTCATCGCTGTTCTTGAGGCCATGAGTGATGCTTTTGAAGAGATTTGTAGATGAAGGATTAAGTGGAGCAGAAACATGGAACACAGGGATGGAAACTCTTGTGAAAACTAATCTTAAATTTTTTTTTCAACGGCAGGGTCGCCACGGTTCGAGGTTTATGGTATTGATTTTGGGTGGGGGAGACCTAAGAAGGTGGAGATAGTATCTATTGGCGAGACAGGAGCTTTTTCACTTTCAGAAAGCAAGAATGGCAATGGAGGTATTGGGATTGGGTTGGTGTTGAACAAACCAGAAATGGAGTCTTTTGCTGCTCTTTTTCACAAAGGGCTTTCTTCATCTTCATGAACTTGAAGCAAATTAAAATATTGATTTGAATAAATTCGTATGAGTGGGAAAGAGTGGTTGTGTTTGGATTAGTTTTTGGAGTGTAAATTTTGTAGAAGTTAATCAATAATAAAAGTCACTTTGAAAGAGGTTTGCAAGGGTGTTTTATTCCAAATCGTGATTTTGAGTTTAAAATGTATTTTGAGTTTTATGGGTGTTTGGCTTGTTTGTGGTATTGTAATTTTGCAGCTAGCAAAAAGAGGAGGTCATCAGATTGCATTCTTCCAAGTGCGAGATGTATTTGTTTATGAATGAATTTATGATTTCAAAATTTTTGGCTTTCTGTTCGTATTTTAGATTTGTTATATTTTGCATGTCTGTATGTTTGGGTGTGTATTTTTTCCTCGAATTCCAAAGTCCAAAGTTCAAAACCTCTTTCATTTGGTAGTTTGGGTGTGTGTGTATTTGAAGTTAAAAAGAATATAATATTATGAACTTGTTACATTTTGTGAACAGTTAGTATGACATGTTAAGATTTTTTTTTTACTTGAATGATCTTTTAAGATTCAAACAACCTAATTATGATTTTTATGAATTATCTTATCTTATCTTTGCAATTTTAATTACGAATTTAAGTTATCCAGTGTATGAACATTACCAAATGCATCAAGAGTTCTTCAATTTCCGAAAATGTACATAATTATATATGATAGCATGGATACAATGTAACCAATTTATTTGTAATGAACGAAAAAAACATATAATTAGAGGGTCATCTCAATTTGAATCAAAGTGATTCTTCCTTAAAATTTATATTTCTCGAAGTTGTTATTATTTCACAAACTTTTATTATATAATTTATAGAGCTTGAATAAGACATTCTTTTGAATTTGAAAATTTATATCAAGCAAGTTGATAATTGCGCATTATTTAAAATATAGAAGAACATTTTTTTTTTAATTTCCATTGAAAAGAATAGATTTTTTTTAACTTGGTAAAAATAACAGAAGAAATTTTAAAGAATAGTACTTCCTCCGGTCCCTTTATACGGAACAACTATCAAAATAATGCGATTCGAAATGTGAGTTATAAATATATAAGATACATATCTTTCTTTCCAATAATACTCTTATTTATAAAGAAAATATACACTACTACAAAAAAGAGCTTTCATAGCACCCTTTTTATAGTGTTTATTATACTAAGTGCTACAACTATAAGAGAACAAACATATTGTAGCGCTTAGTCAAACAAGTGCTACAATATGTTGGTGCTTAACTAGCTCATGAAGGTAATCGCCGCTGCTCAAGCAAGAAAGGGAAAGGACATTCAAGGTATTCAATGGGAGAGGTTTAACATTGAGAGAGAGAGAGAGAGAGTCAATTGTCAAAGCTTAAATAGTATCAAAATTATGAGAATGTACCATCATGTGCAATGTACCATCATGTGCAGAAGTTGAAGACAAGGTATTAATTTCTTAAACTTTTTTCTTATTTTTCTTTAATTGTGAATACAATGGAATTTTAGAGGATGAGGAGGGGTTTATTCAGCATCTTGAGAAGTAAGAAGAATGTCTTAATTTTCAAATTCTTTATTGGTTTCTCCCTTCCCTGATGCTTTTTTTTTATCTGGACACAATTTACAATTGGTCATTTTCAATTCTTAGAAGCTATATATTTCCTTTAGGTATGTAATGTCAAATTGAAAGTTTTGAACCTAGTTTTCAACTAGCACTTCTAAGATATTATATCCCATTTTGGAATAATTTGATGCAAAACAACTCTAAAGTTTGTAAGCTTCTAATTGAACTCATTAATTCATGTATATTGAATGGTACTATGAATGTTATGTGCTTCCTTCTTCTCTAAAAATAGTAGATAAATTCACCTGTGTTGTTTACCTGTTTAAAGAGAATGTTTAATACCATTGCCCTTCTTTAGCTAGGAATAGTATCTCTAAAATGAAATTGTCTTTCGCTTTTAGTATATTGTTATTTCTTCTTATGTTAACTTAACAGTCACAATTAAAGTGACAACCACTTTTTTCACATTTAGGCTATGACAAACTCAACAAATTCAGCAGCAACTACTCCCCAAGTAGTTCTTGAGAATGGAGCAAGAGAAATTAGGCTATTAACATCAACTAATGATTACTAAGGTGTTATTATTGTAGAAATGGACGAGTCTATGGATTCTGCAACCTTTGTGCTCATTCTTAGAGATTCAATTTCACATTGGAGACAGCTAGTAGTTTTTCATATTAGTTTATGTTGTTGTTAATTTCACCACTTTTTGATTTTATTAGTTTGATGAATACATGCTTGTGACATTAGAAACCAGACATTAGATTTCACCACTTTTTGATTTCATTAGTTTAATGAATACATGCTTGTGAGACTAGAAACCAAACATTAGGCTTCTTTTATAGTTAAGATATGTATCATTCATGCTTTATGCTTTGATTTTTGATTTGATATTTGGTTAGTTTCAATTGTTTTAAGTTTGACTTTAAGAACTTTGCTTATTGATTATTATGCTTTGTTGTATAAGCCTTTAATAGGATGGAATTCTACTTCACTTTGCAATTCTTGAGTCATCCTTCACTGCGAGATCTTTTGATTACTATGCTAGAAAGGTAATCTGAAATTTACAAACTTTTATTCTATTTAAGCCTTTTGGACCAACATTTTTCTTTGCTCAACATTCATAACATTCTCTATACAAAGTCTCAAGCTGTTTGACATTGAAGTTACTTATATATATACACACACACACATACATAAATACATATATGATCTGCTGGAGGCTTGAAGTATGGTTGGCAATTTATTATATTTTTTTCTTTTCTCGTGAATATGGATAATAACTTCCTTATTTTAACCCAGTTCAAGGGAATGGGTGGAAGTACGAGACCTATTGAATCATTGAAAACAAATGAACCACCCATAGAAAAGAAGAAAGGCCTTGTTGAATAGATGAATCGAATGAAGAATTTAAAAATTAATGCATAGCATGTGGGACTGATTTTGGGGCTTTTATTCGTAAGGTTGATCTTCCCTCTCCTTTTTGGACTGAATTTTTATTTCTTGTGCTTATTTACTAATGGATTAATTATTCATGCTTATAACAGCATCATTATAGGAATTAAGGGGATTTTTTTTTGTGAAAAATGCACACGATATATTTGCTTGATCTAACATCCAATGAGAATGGTCTGCCACTAAAACAATTGTTTCTAGCACAATGGTATGCTTCTCTAACTCCTCTCTTTTGTGTGCTAATAATTAATTGATATATTCGCTTTTTGATATGCATTTCCCCTTGGAAATTGTTGGATCTTATAATAAAAACTATTCAGCTTTTTGAAATTATTTACATAAAGCCTTTCAAAGGAATTTGGGGATTCTTGAAATTGGTTGTGCCTTTTGTAGTTATGACGTGGTAAGTTTATCTTTTCTATTCTTTTTTGTCCATTTACTTATTTTTCTAGATTATACTTATTCTATCTTCATATTAGTTTCTATCTTTAGCCTAGAATGGTGGCCATTTGAGTTGCTAATTCTGCTCCAGGGGCTATTGCCAAATCCATATGGCTTGAAACTTCAATTCTATTTATCTTATTAAGATTTGGATTATATATTATTCATTTTATTAAGATTTGAGTTAGGTATTTAAGGATTTAAATTACATATTTAGATGGGATTGGATATTTTTTGAAGAAAAATTTTACTTGAATATTTTATTGTCAAATTGGATATTTATGGGCTTTGGAAAATCATTGAGATATGTATAGCAATTTTAGTGATGTTTATATGAAACAAGTTTATTAGATATAATGGATATATAAAATTGTTGTCAATTTAACTTTAATTTTTTAAAAAGAATTTTACCTTTTATAGCACTTCCTTAAGTAAGAACCACAATATATGAATCATTTTTTTTTTTGAAAAAAAAAATTACCTATTGTAGCACTTTTCTGACAAAGTGCTACAAAATGGCTCACCTATTGTAGCACAGGCATTTGTAGCGCCAAAAGGGCTACAAAAAGCAAAAAATAAGTGCTACAAATAAAAGTTTTTGTAGTAGTGATGTGAGAGATAATGAGCAGAAATTTATTATAGAGATAATGAGTAACATATATTTAATAGACGTAAAAGTGGAAAGATCAGTATGAACTTTCGGACAAAAGGAATGTGTTCCGTATTTTAAAAACCACTCTCTATAAGAGATATTGTTTCTTATAAAAAAAGACGAGAGGGAGTAGCTTTTTGGTGTTAGAATTGGACCATGATATAATCACAAGGTTGTTTACCAATATTAAAGGGTGTTTGCAAAGCCCATATAATCAATTTAAAAAGTTTTTTATGCATTATATAAAACAAAACTCACACATTATAGGCTTATATTTTTGTGAATCGGACTAGTCAGTTGTTAGAAAAGTCAGATACCGGTGGAGAAATAAAAAGCACAAAACTCACTCATATCCGATCTTTAATTGGTAGTGCAAAATCATTAAAAATAAACTAATCTAAAACCCACTAAGTTTAACCATTCTTTTAAAATTGGTTATTAATTTGGTTTGAAATAAGGTAGTATTACCTCCGTTTTTATAAGACAAATAAAAATAGAAAAGAGTTTGGTGTCCTCATTCACAAGACAATGTACAAACTCTTGGTAATAATATTTTTTTTTTCCAAAATTGCTCTTTGGCAATTGATGCTTTAAATTAATGTTTAAGAAAGGAAATATAAGAAAGAGAATAATGTTTAATTAAGAGCATTTGTGAAAGTATTTGCCGACTGAAAATCTGTCAATGGAACATATTTGTGGTTGGGAAACCGCTCTTCGTAATTGTCCTATCCATCACTTACAAATTCACGGATTGAGCATTGTGTGCTATCTGCCAACAGTCCAAGTCCATGCCCCGAAATGGAAAAGAAATTGGAAAAATTCTATTTAAATACCACATGAAATTACAAAACCCACAAAAAACCATTAATACTTGTGAAAGACAGATAAGGGATAGGGTGGGAATCTGGGTTTTTGATGAAAGACCAAAATACACCATTTCACACTTGTTTGATGAAACACTTGAACACAAGATTGCAGAAGGGTCGGACTGGTTCTATCCTATAAGGTCACAGTCAAAGGGGTAAAGGGTGTCGGCTGCGCCCCTCAACTGTGCCTTCTGCTGCCCCCTTATTTTGGGGGCTTTCTCAAATATATTTTTTATGGTTTTTTGGATCATTATATTCTACACAAAATGAGTGAAATTTTGACATATTATGGGCAAAAAATGGAGTTGTTTTCAATTTTTTATAATTTTTCAAAGATATTTTAGAAAATTGGTGTATTTTTTTTCACTTTAAGTACTTTTTTCTGAAAATTCTTTAAAAAATCATAAAAAATTGAAAATGGATCCATTTTTGCCCATAATATGTCAAAATTTCACTCATTTTGTGTAAAATCTAATTATCCAAAAAGCCATAAAAAATACATTTAGGAAGGCCCCAAAATGAGGGCACAGTAGATAAGGTAGCAGGGAAGGGACATCAGAGGCCCCAAATCCCAGTCAAAGTTGTTGCAGGTGAAAAAAGAAGAGTCTGCGTTGTTGTCCCTAAATCGGCAATCATGGGTAGAATCCGTCCGATAGTCACATAATCACTGTTGAGTGGAGTATTTTGCATTCATCATTCTCAATGTCTTCTTCTGCCTTGAGTTTTTTTAGTTTTCAAATGCTAGGGTAAGTTTTCCCTTTTTTGGTTTACTGCTCTAGTATTTATTTGGCCATTTGAACGAAAACAAAGCTGAGTATGATCGATACTTTTGAAGCACAAAAAAGCTGAGCTCTGTTCTATATCATTGAATCCTCTCCTCTCTTCTCTATTCGGTTTGTTATGATAGTTTGGGGGAGGCTGACCTTCGCCTCCTCTTTCTTCTTCCTCCGTTGTGACTTTAGGAGTATAAGGGTATGTCCAAAATCTTCTCTTGCTGCTTGGTTGTGGTGGACTCAAATTATTTCTTGATTCTACTTTGTTTGCCTTCTAGGGAACCTAAGGTTATAGTGGAGTTTGACAAATATTTCTTACTTGAAACCATGAAAGAGACTAAATGAATTAATTAAAGGGATAAGCTATAGGAATTTGTTAAACATTTGTAAGAGTAATAAGAAGGATTCAGGTTCTATTGTTCGTTGGTTCATGTTTTTTTTATTATATAACGAATTTTAAGTTGGGGGAAATCTATGAAACTATTTTGATGCTTAAGCTTATATGGGTGTTAATCTATGGAGTATGATGTTTGTTTCTTACTTGAACATTCAATGCATATAAAGTGTTTAATAAAATGTGTAGAAGAGGAATTTGGATTAGGGAGCTTGATGCAATTGTTTGAAAATTACTGCATATAAGGTGTTTGTTAAAAGGTTTGAGGGGAAATCATAAATCTAATGAATAGTTAAATATGATTAAAGTGTTAGGGAGTAAATCATAGTGCACAAATCTGTATAATCTTGATGTTACTTTTGGGAAGTGAACTATTTTGTTTCCTGAGCATTTGAGAGAAATTTGCTGGAATAAATTCAACTCAGTGTATGGCCTTTGCTAGTGCATTAATGGGTCTCAAGGAGGTTATTAAGATTCAAAATCTTTGCATATTCATTGGTCTTGCATATGAATTTGTGTGTTCTAAGCAAGATACACATTTGAGTCATCAATTCCATCAATACTTTGTCATTTGTGACTTATCTTTCAATTTGAAAATTCCTCTACTCCTATTAGCACAAAGTAATGTGTAACTATTTGGCTCTCTTTTGTGCTGGTGCAAGAGTTTAAAACTCTAAATTGAAAATAAGTTGATTGAACCTATTTGCTTTGTTACAAAATTGACAAACTTTGTATATAGAATTAATTACCATTTGGTAAACTCTTAAAAATTCTCCTCAGTTTTGAGCATTAGGTAAAAGACAATTTTAAGCATACTTTTATCTAAAAGTATTGCAAATTTTAAGTAAATAAATTCTGGACCCAATTGGTTATTTTAAACTAGTTGTTGCTCACAGCAATCCTAAACAATTAATTCCAAATTCCTCTCATGTCATAGAATTTTGTATTAATCTATTTAGCTTGTTCAATTATTCTGTCTGTGTTGTTTTTCTTGTTGTGATTGTTGTGAATTTAATTGATTGGGTTTGCTCCACTTGAGTTCACTATGGTATATTGTGGATACTTACTCAAACTATATATTCAGATTTGATTGGAACTTACTTTTGAAGATCTCTATTTTGTTTATCATGTGTGTAGCCTTATTTGATTTACCACTTGAGGATATGCATATTTCTAATAATGACTTGACCAGCAAAGAGCAGAAAAGAATTACATTTTTTCCTCTATTAGATTTTGTGGTCATGTTTATGCTATGATCTTGTTATAGTAGTTTCACTCAAATCAAAATGCAGTATTATTTGGATTGTTAAATTTAGAATTTGGCCCCTTAAATGAAATACCTTGATTTTTAAGAGATTCCCTTATTTAAATTAAATTAAACTGTGACGTTGTTTTACAGGATGAAAGTGATGGACTCTGATCCAATGACAAGTAAAGAGGTTAACTGCCAAAATACAGACATAGAGGGCCAGAATGAAGAGGTGGGTGTGAAGAGGAAAGCAGTATGTGCAAAGATCATTGACGTGGAGGCAAGATAATTTTTGGTCACCGATCTCGTATACTGATTCATAGCTATATGGTCTTTTGTGATGTACTGTTAGTGTATGGAGATTGACTAAAGCTTTAGTCCCTTTATTCTAAAAGTATGCGATTGTGCTCTTTTTTTGTACAAGTAGGTAAATCAAGAAATATTATGTGAAAACCAATCAATGTATTTACTAAATGTATAATGGGTTTGACAAAATTCATAATGGGAATGACAAATAATGAACATTTTCCTTCTAAATGTGTGAAAGTATTGTGTAACCCCCTCACCGTAATTACATCTGGATTACGAAATTTAAGTGAAATAGAGACCAATAAGATGAAATAACAATTTATAGTTCCACATCTAAGAGATGGGGTATTTTGAAAATCGATTCCGAAACATACTTATTGCTGGTCTCACATTCACGGGCGGATATAATTACTTGAGAAATCAGAGTACATAATAAATATCAAAGTGCGGAAACCAAAATCCCGGCAAACCCCGGGTTACTTACATAGATAACTTGGGTTTAAGATTTCCCAACAATGGGGATTACATATCCAAAATATTTATTTACATTAAATGTACACTTGACAATCCCAAATCCAAAACTATGATAACCAACTACCACTTAGATCTCGGAGTAAGCCTAACTACTCCTGGTTGTCCGCTTCCCTTTCGAGCCACTCGCCCTGTCTGAAAAGGTTAGTCATATGGAAGGGGCGAGATTCTAAAGAATCCCAGTAGTAACAACAATTTCATACCACATGCAATCACAGAGTATGCACACAATTCATCTCATATAGCAACACACGTCACTCCACCCTCATCCCCTTTTACCGCCGGGAAGGTATACGACCTTCACCCGAACCGTTGTTAGCGACTCAGGGACTATTGGCGTGGCAGTGCATACAAATAGCCACACGGCTCAAATATAGCCCTTCGGCTTTCACAAATGGCCCGTCGGCCTTCACAAATAGCCTTTCGGCTCACAATTAGCCTTTCGGCACACATATACACATATATCACACCCTAACCTCATCCCCTTTTACCGCCGGGAAGGCATACGACCTTAACTCGAACAGTTGTTAGCGACTCAGGGACTATTGGTAAAGCGGTGCTTCCACAGTTTTCACAACACTTGCAGCATACGATATCCATTTCAAAACAATGACATAATATACATACAATGTATCACACAAGGTATAAAGAAAGAGTCACTACCTGTATCTTTCCTGACTGGCTCCGTTACCGTGGTCTCACGCGGATGACAGATATCAAATCCTATATCAAATTAGGGACAATTGATCAATCTCTTTTCCAATTACTTAATCCCATAATACACTAAGTTGGTTATCATTTAGGACTCTTAAGAGGCCACATATGTCTCTAATGAAAGCCCTAAAAGGTTGGGAAACAAAAGGTTGGAGGTCACTTTTCGAAAACACAAAGTGCTGGAACACAGGGGTGGGCCACGGCCCACCATTCCTTGGGCTGCAGCCCAAATATGGTCGGAAGGCCTTGGGCTGCGACCCACCACTCATGGGCCGCGGCCCAAATCAGGTCAGAAAGGCTTGGGCCGCGGCCCAGAAATTTCCTGATTCTGGGCTGACTTTGAAAAACCATAACTAATTCTAAAAAAATCGAAACGAGGTGATTCTAAAGCCAAATGAAAGGTATATAAGTCCTCTTTCAAGGAAAAATATAGCCCCTCACTGGAAATCACTACACAAATATAGAATTACCAAAAACTACACACTACTCCAAAACAGAGTTCTGTTTCAATCCCAAACTTTGGGCAACCATATCTCACAGAATAATCAACGAAATGACACAAAATATATGTCCATTTTGAAGCTTGGGATGTGAAATTTAAGACTGGAAAGTTTCATAATTTTCCAATACCATTTGGTCACTCAAAACGCTCGTCCCAAATGACAGCGAAAAACAGAGCTTAAACAAAACATATTTTCCAACTTTTCCCAAGTGATCCAAATGAATCCAAAATCAACAACCCAGCTTATTCCCACACAAAATCACTCAAGGACTCCAATGGAAATGTCACAATCACCAAAATCCTATTCTATTATCATGCTTTGGTTGTGGGTGACATTAAACACCAAACTCTCAAAATCTCCAAACTTAACAATTTCAAACCCAATCAATTTCTATCTATCCAAAATGCATCAAATGTTCATATATCTCCAAACTAAATCATTTCCAATCATCAATCATAATGAAACTCCTAAAATTCACATTTGGTGCAAATTAGGGCAAAATTCCAGATTTGACTAAACTTAGCCAAAAATCACAAACAATACATAAAAATGCTCTAAATTCCTACCTCTTCTCTTTGCCCAATCTAGAATCTTGATTCTTCAACTTTCAATTTCGAATCAATGCCCAAATTAACACCATTCAAGACTCTACAACCACCACAATGTAGCTCTCAATGAGAAACACAATATTAGAGAAGAGGATTAGAGCATTAGAGAATCACAACTCACCAAAATCAAAGCTTTTCTTTTCCTCTTTCTTGCTTGTCCAGCGCCAGAAATGGAGGAAGGAGAAGAGAGAGAGAAAATGGTGAAGATGATGAAAATTCTCTTCCTTACACACACACTCAACCGCACAAGAGGGAGAGAAGAGAAAAAGTAATGTTTTGTCTTCTAGTGCCACCTCCAATGGCTACCCTCTTGCCACTTGTCATTATCTTATCCACTTCCACTTTAAGCTCATATAACCGCAAGGCATAGGATACCGACCCATGGTCAAGGAATCACAACCATTGATCTTATATACCACATGTATGTACACTAAATTCATATTACATAAATTTCCAAAAGTATTTAATTACACTAATTACAACAATTATTAGAGCCATTAGCCCTAATTACTAATCGGGATATTACATATTGGCCCAAAAGGGCTGGGCTCTGACAAATTCTATAATGAGAATAACAAATTTATTAATGGTTTTGATGAGATCAATAATGGGAACGGCAACTAATGCATGACGTCGTGACCAAATGTGTGAAAGCATTGGCCCAAAAGGGTTGGGCTCTGACGAATTCAATAATGGGAATAACAAACTTATTAATAGTTTTGACGAGATGGATAATGGGAATAACAACTAATGCATGACATCACAACCAAATGTGTGAAAGTGTTGGCCCAAAAGGGCTGTGCTCTAACAAATTCAGTAATAGAAATAACAAATTTATTAATGGTTTTGATGAGATCGACAATGGGAATGGCAACTAATGCATGACATCCTGACCAAATGTGTGCAAGTGTTCGCCCAAAAGGGGTGGGCTTTGACAAATTCACTAATGGGAATGACAAATTTATTAATGGTTTTGACGAAATGGCTAATGACAATGACAACTAATGCAAGATGTACTAAACAAATGTGTGAAAGTATTGGCCAAAAGGGGGAGCTCTGACAAATTCACAAATAGGAATAACTAAACCAGTAATGGTTTTGACAAAATCGATAATGGGAATGACAACTTATGCAAGACGTCCTCACCAAATGTGTAAAAGTGTTGGCCTAAAAGGGTTAAGCCCGTATCTAATTCAGTAATGGGAATAACTAAATGACTAGTAGTTTGGACTAAATCGATAATAGTTTTAATGCATTCACTCATTTTGTTAATGGAAATGACAAGTTTACTAATGGTAATGACAATTTCAGTTTTGACATTTACAAATAACCATAAATGTTCATGACAGCAACTATTGTGCAATTGGTCAAATGGCTTCCCAACATTACTCAGTCCACCTACACTTAATGCATACAAGTGATAAACCCCAAAGATCATGTTCCTTCATGTCTATATTACTTATAAAAAAGTGTCACCATTAACAAAAGTTATAATGGTAATGACAAATACTGTATTGGAATTTATAAAAAAAAATAATATTCTTCATGATAGCAACTATCACATACATAGTTAAATGACAAGTTAGCATTACTCATTTCACCTATACTCAATGCATATAAGTCATGAACCCGAAAGAACATGTTCCTTCATGTATGCTTTACTTACAATAAATTGTCACCATTAACAAAAGTTGTAATGGTAATGATAAGTACTGTATTGGAAAATATAAAAAATCATATTCTTCATAACAACAACTACCACATATATACTCAGCTTAATAAGCACTAAAATAGTAATAGTCAGCTATAAGAGACTAAGAGTAAGAGTATTCAGTGTTTTGGCATTTTGGAGATTGAGTATGCCATTGTCAAAAATTGTTGGAATGAATTTGTGTTTGCCCTAGTGTCGTAAATTGTCATAATGTTACAAGTTCACAGTGTTGGTTAGGTTAGTAGGAGCAACGATTCTATTGCCAATGACTTCTTCTGTCGGTGACTTGCCAAACTTAGCAATGTGATTGTTCTTGATGTAGAAATTTGTTTGCCTAGCATGTTGGACTAATCTAATAAGCATTATAGGTTTTGGCAATTGTTGTTGTCTTAGTACTGGGTTCTTTAATTTTTTATTTGGACACCGTCACTTCAAAATATAGATTGAACTAATGGTTAGGGGTTCAATTCCTTCATAGTTGTATGCTTACTTGTCAATTCCTTCATAGACAAGGAGCACTGGGTGTGAATTTCATAAGTTTAGTTATTGTTTTTGTTATAATTATCTTTCAAGAAAGAGTAGTTAGAGGAGTGATGTGATTAGGTGGAAACTATAAAGGAAATAGATTATGTCAGATTAGAGGAGTAGTGGTAGCTGATGTAGCATGTGCTTGGGGGAGAGGCCACTGGCAATGAGGTAGAAAGGCTTCATACGATTTGTTGACGAAAGAGAGGAGAGAGAACTTGGAGAGAAGACAGAGGGAATAAGAGAAAGGGCAGTTTTGTCTTTTACCCCAAACAATCAAAACCTAGATTCCTACCTAAACATTTCTTTGTCATTTTCCATATTCAATGGACATTTTTGAGTTTTTATAGTTTAGGAGGTATTTTATTGTCATTTTCCCAATAATAAAATTATATAAAGATGGTCCACGAGCAGCATGGCACTCACATAGCGAGCATATTGACTTGTTAAGCACTGTCTTACACCTCATGTAATATCCCAATTTTTGATTAAGGGCAAATCATGATTATTGTGGATAATTATGAATTTAATTTGAATTATTATGTGTTTTATGGCAATATTAATTAATATGTCATAATTATTGAAAAATTGGAAGAATGGAATTATTGGCCATGAGTTGGTAATTAATGAAGAAACTAATTACTAACTATGAGAGAAATGAGAAATGTAATTAGAATGGCTAATGGATGGATTAGAGAAGCTAATTGGGGATTTAGTGAGTGAGAGCCAATTAGGAGTGGACACATGGCAAGCTCACATGTGGGGAGGGATATGAGAAAAGTCAAAGGTATTTTAAAATGTTTTTTCTCTTTCTTCTTTCCTCTTAGGCGCTGAAATGGTATGGGGGAGGGATGGAATTATCACTTTCTCTCTTTCTTCACTCCTCCTCACTCTCATCTCTCTCCATCTCTTACTCTCATCTCTTTTCTCTCTGCTCGGCGCCATTTTTGCAGCAAAGGGAAGGGAGAAAAGCTTTGAAAAGGTAAGGAAAATGATCTCTATTGCTCAAGCACCTTTCCTTAAAGTTGTTCCTTGACATAAGAGCTTCATTCTGGTGGTGGTAGTTGGTCCATTGGTGCTGATTTTGTGGCCACACGAAATTTTGGGAAGTGGTGAATCAAGAACTCCCTTTGAAAAAGTTGATAAGGTGAGTGAGACCTATCTATCTATCTATGTTTTATGCCAAATGGATTAACTTGGAATTTCTGGAATTTTGGGCCCATTTTCGAAAATGAGGGCCATTGGGAGTTTGGTATGTGTTTGGTATGGAATTGGTATGTTTGGAATGCATTTTGGATAGATAGAATTGATTGGGTTTGAAATTGTTAAGTTTGGAGATTTTGAGAGTTTAGTGTTTAATGTTACCCAAAACCAAAGCATGATAATGGAATAGGATTTTGGTGATTTTGACATTCCCATTGGATTCCTTTAGTGATTTTGTGTGGGAATAAGCTTGGTTATTGATTTTGGAGTCATTGAACACTTTGATAGAAAATTGGAAAATCTGTCTTGTGTAAACTCTGTCTGGGCAGTCCGCTTGCACGAGCGTTTTGAATGACCAAATGGTGTTCGAAAATTCTGAAACTTTCCAGTCCTAAAGTTCACATCCCAAGCTTCAAAATGGATATATATTTTGTGTCATTTCGTTTAGTATTTTGGGAGATATGATTGTCCAAAGTTTGGGATGGAAACAGAACTCTGTTTTGGAGTAGTGTTTAGTTTTTGGTGATTCTGTATTTGTGTGATGATTTGAAGTAATGAGCCATATTTTTCCTAGAAAGAGGACTTAAATACCTTTCTTTTGGCTTTGGAATCACCTCATTTCGATTTTTTTAAGATTAGTTATGAATTTTGGAAGTTCAGCCAAGAATCAGGGAATTTCTTGGCCGCGGCCCAAGGTGGCTGGCCGCTGCCCAAACCTTTCGGGCATGATTCTGGCCACGGCCCAAAGAAGGGCTGGCCTCGGCCAACCCCTATGTTCCAGCACTTTGAGTTTTCGAAAGGAGACCTCTAACCTATTGTTTCCCAACCTTTTAGGGCTTTTATTAGAGGCATTTGTGGCCTCTTAAGGGTCAATTATGATAACCAAATTTAAGTATTTCAAGTTAAATAAGTCTTGGAATAGAATATAACTCTTCATCCCTAATCATGATTCTAGGATACGATATTTGCCCTAGGCGGGAGAGACCGGTGTCAGAGTACGCCCGGAAGGATCAAGGTAGTGACTTTTCTCTCATGTTATATATGATGTTTTGGTATGCATAACTTATCATTGAACTGTGAACTGCATGTACCATGGTCCATTACAGCGTGAGCAGGTCAGCGTGAGCCATGTAGGGATTGACGCTGGTCATCTCTAGGTCGGCCGTTGAACTGCCATTGTAATCGACATGGAACTTTGTAAATCCGACCTGTGGGGCGGCGTTTGTTAATCCAGCCGTGGGCTGTGAGTTTAAATCTTGCCTGTATGGCTTGTGTGATGAAATGCTTTATATGAACCCCAATTGTGGTGAAATATATTGTGTAGATTGTTGTGATGCAATACAGCGTGAGCAATTGTAAGGGATGACATGTGTCATACTAACCATTACCGTTGTAACTGCCGTTGTAGTTGCTTTGTGTGAATAATGATTTAATTTCATGCCTTATTGTACTACATACTATGATTGATTTGACACTACGAGGATTCCTTAGAATCTCACTCTCCCAAAAACCATATTTTAGACAGGGCAGAAGGATCAAAGGGAAAGCGGGCGACGAAGAGCGGATAACGCTCCGGTTTAGAAGTATATTTTGGTTTATTGGTTATCATGTATATCATTTGGACGTTTTTGGGAAACAATTGTATATAATGGGATTGGTGGTATAGTTTTGCGTAATCCCCAAGTTAAGGGTAATGAATTGTGGGCTTTCTGCCTTTGTAAAATCCTTATTAATGAATGGAACCCGAGTGTGTTGGGCATTTGCTTTATACTCTGATATTTGTGAATGAAATCAACTTGTACAGGCCATTTAATATTGAAATGTGAATATGAGACCGTCATTAATAGGTTTTGTAAAAGTTTTTGTAAGCCATGATTTTAGGAAGTCTGATTTTGTTTAAGTCCCAAAATCATTTAAGATCTCTAATTCTACATCAATTACGTGTTTATGAACTAAATCTCGGCCTTAATATCGTGAAGGGGGTTACACCTCGAGGCGTGTGTCACACACTAAGATAGTGCATGTTGACTAGGTTCCATGCTCCATTCTTGAGATTGAGCAACATATTTTTTGTAGCAATTTTTTTCAGATTTTTTGTTTTCTCCTTCTTCCAGGACATGTGAAGGAGCATTTGAGGTTTGACTGAAACGCTGTTTGTTTCTAAAAATCCTTAAATTCATGTTCTACATTTTGGTACATAATTTTGTTTAGTTAAAAATGTGTTTGGATCTATTTTGAATGATTTCAGTGTTATTTTAAATATTTTTATGTCTTTAAAAAATTTCTAAGATATTTACAATGATTTATATTATCTTTATTTGATGTCAATATGAATCAAGAAAGTTTTAAAAGCACTGAAACAAATGATTTTAGCTTTTTTGAACAATAATTTTTTCATTGGAAAGCTTATACCTATACATGAATTTTTTCGTAGTGGCTTAGAAATAATGGAACAAATTTTCTAGTTAAAGCTACTAAATGTTGATCTAAACATAAATTACTTAGAGACATAAGAGTCTCTAAGTAATGAATGCTAGGGATTTGCTCATTTGCATATGAAATTCGAAGGGACAAACTAGAAGGAGAATATCTTGATAGAAGGTCAAGATAGAAAGAATCCAAAGTAATAAGGTTGTAATTTATCTTGAAATGAAATAAGAGGAACTTGAATTTCCTGAATCTTAAGAAAGTCAATGTCAAGATTCGAATCCAGAGCAACCTTAAAGGAGGAAAAAAGCGGGATCGGATACTAAAGAGGCAATGTTTGATCAAAGTAAAGTAAAATCTCAAATGGAGAAATTTCCTAACGATTCCAACTCTGGATTATGATAGAGTTCAGCGAAATGATGCTCTTTGAGTATAAAATGAAAGCCCATTTCAAAAGAAGAAATCTAAGCCCAGTCCAAAGCCCCAATACTTGAAATTATAGAAGATTTAAGAAAAGAAACTAAATGTTTTTGTTCAGAAACAAATATAATTTGAATAAGAAATTTGGGATATTTCTTTTAGAAATTTTGAAAGATTGTTGAAATAATAGGAGACACAAAATTCTTGCAATTTTAGAAAAACAATAGTTGTTGAGAGCCTATTAGACTATGTTTGAGGATCAAGAAGACTTATAAACTATTAAGTTTCCCCAACTCCCTTATTAGAGGTTAAATAAGACATTATGAACATAATATAATGAAAAACATGAAGAAATAAAAGTCTAATACTCTTTATGAGTGGTAGCTATTGGCAAATGAGTCTTTCAAGAGCGTCAAATGCTCTATCTAAATAGGAGCTCTTAGAAAATGAATCTTCTGAGAGTTATAATTGAGCATCTTAATTGAGGTAATTGTATGAAATTTTTGATAGGTGATAGTAACAATGCTGAAATCTATGTGATGGGAGGTACAAACATATTCTCCTTATCATAGACCCAATAGTGTTGTTATTTTTCTAGTCAGAAATAATATAAGTACATGACATTATATACTTCGATATGATATACTATTGATAAGTTCTTTGATTAAATCAATTATAAGTAACCATATGTGTGGGATGATTTTAGTGACTAAGACAAGAAAGGCTACCAAGAAAAAAAAATTAATAAACTTAATGGGGACAATTAATACATCTAGTATTGAAAGGTCTTATTTAAGAGAAGTAGTTGTCAAGCCATTGATCAAGGGTCATGGTAGCATTAAAGTTTAGATGTGAGCATAGTGTAGAATAGATTATGAGACCTATATGGTTTGAAAAGGGAAACAATATAGCATGAGTTGCTTTACAAAATTGTATAGTTGTGTGGTTCAATTTTTCTTTCATGAAATTTCTTTGTCATTTAGACAAATTGGTGTATTTTGTGTTTGATTGCTTTACCATTTTTTCTAATTTAATATTGACTTAAATATAAGTCTTGCTAGTAAGGATGCATAAATTGATTCTAGAAATAACATAATGAAAAATTTTCAGTAAAAGAACTAGAATTGAGTATACATTGCAATTACTTTGGTTGGTTGCATATGGTCCTATAAGTATGAGGGTAAGACACAAAGCTTTGTTGATTTCTCATGATTATGGTTACTACTAGATTTCATATAAGCCTAAAGCTAGAGTGTTTTAAACGATATGTAAATGAAGGTTAAGAATCAATTGAATATGAATTTTAAAGGTCCTACGAACTGATCAAGGTTGTGAGTATCTATCTAACAGTTCCAATGAACTTTGTGAAAATGAGATAATTAAATAGTTAATTATCCTTAGCATTTCATCACCAGAAGGAGTTTATAAAGGCGTAATAGAAAGCTATTTGACACAGTTAAACGTATTATGGTTTATACTAACCCACCAAATGTGAGTGGGAGGGTATTATCTAATCCACTTTTGGTAGATTGGTACACATACACATATCCTTGATTTCATCATATGTATGTGGACTTGAGTTTAACCATATGTCCTCTGAAATGGTTACTTCTACACCCTATAAATGTTGGACTAAAAGTCAAATTTGAGTTTTCATAGACCATAAGGGCCATAGATAATAAGGGTCGATTGCAAATTCCCATAATGGTTGTAAATGGGAGCTCATAAGCGTTATATTTTCAAGAGTGAAGATGATGATAGAATTGTGACCGAAAAGAATTGAAAGGTACCATATTTGTTGTAAATTAGTTTTCAAATAAGGGTGAAACTAATCACATTGCATCTTTTAGCAAGACACAAGGACAAGGTAGTATAGAACAGGCTGATAATCCTCAATTGTTTTTTAAAGTGGGAGATTAGAATGGTCAATATAGAGACCAAACAAAATAAATATGAAATGCAAAAAGCTCATGTAAAAAGGGATAACCGAAAAAACTGTTCATGGTTATAATAGATGAGGATGATGATTTGTGATCTGTACAAGAGGCATGTCAACGGAGAATGAAAGAAAGAATTGCAAAGGGAAATGAATTCTTTAAGAAAGAATCAAGTTGAGAATTAGTTAATCTACCACTAAGTCAAAAGGGTTATTTAGTACTAGTGAGTTCTCCAGGTTTAAGAGAAAAGTAGGTAGATTAATTGACATTCCCAAGACTCGCTATTATAAAGGGGTATACATAATAGGAAGGCATTTTTCTCACTTGTTGTGCATCTAAATTAGTTTTAATATGGCAATAGTTAACCATTTGAATTTAAATTTACATCATGTAGATGTAAAACCTACACTTTGAGTGATGATCTGGATGAAGAAATCTATATGTTATGACTATTAGATTTCACTAAAAATAGAGTATTTGAAGTTTCACATAGTGGTGAACTCATGTGTTTTTACAGAAATTCATTTATGGATTGGTGCAATTGTCCATATAGTATGTTTAATGCTTTAAAAGAGCGGTAGCCTAATGTGGATTTCAAATGGTTGAAGATAACCATTGATAAATGATTTGTGATGTTATTCTTTTAAGTGGATGATATACTATTGGTCATACATAGTTTGAATTTGGAAGTGCCTATTAAAGAATGGTGCTAGTAAATTTTAAAAAAGAAGTTTATGGATGAAGCAATTGGATTTGATATCCAAAGAGATAGCTTAAGAAGACTCCTCTCTTTTACAATAGAATTACATTAAGAAGATTCTTAAGCGGTTCAAAATAAGTGAATGTAATCCCATAGATACCCTAGTGACTTTAAGAGTGAGTTTGAGTTTTGATAAATTTCCTTGACTGAACCAACCAAGAAGAGAATGGAAAAGAATGTCCATACAGATACTATTAGTAGTGTGATGTAAGTAGTGATGTATGCAAGACCAGATATATGCTTATGGTAAGACTTGTAATTCAGTACTAGTCTAACCATTGTGAAAGACATTAAATGGTTTCACAAAAGGGTCCTGAGGTACTTGTAGAGTACATTAATTATGCGATATATACTATGGTAATACAAGAGGTTATATGGCTGATAATGTTCATAAAACATGTGAGATTTGAAAGTGAGAATTCAAATTTAGTGTTAAAGTATTATGATTACATATGGTCATTGCCTAAACAAAAGACCCTAAGCATAATAGATAAAATAAATGCAAAGGTATAGCTATATGAGAGATGCTATAGCACATAAAGTTGTTGTTGAACAACGTATTTATATGCTAAGTCCCCTAACTAAACCTAATGGCCAACGACATGTATAAGAAACATATTAAGTCCTTTGGCATGCATATGGTATAAAGTCATGATATTTCATTTTGGCTTTTAATGTGTGTGTAAGTATACAATATCTAGTATGTCATACAGGTTGTGAGGTTGGCTTTCTCACACAAGTGACCGCCTTTGACATTCATGAGGAGTGTATAAAGATGAGACAATTATGTTCACCAGCAATGCAGCAAGAGTGCTGATATGGTAGAAAAGAAACACAAACTATGCCACCTCAACTTAAAGTACAGTAAGTCGAGATGAGATCCTTTATTGTAAATGTAGATTGAATCATGGAAACCCATGTCCATGATTCCTGTTTCTAGATAACAAATTCTTCAAAATTGACGTCATGTAATGTGAGTGGAGTTGAAGAATTTGGATTTAGATGTTGGGACTGTCTAGACATAAGTCTGTACAGTGTTAATAATAAAATCAAAATGACATACACTCTTAAAGTAGAAGAGTAACACCATAGCACGTAATTCATACCGCATGTGCTAAAGATCCGAAAATGGGAAGCAAGTGAATAGATCCCTGCTTCGTTACTGTGTGAGTTCCAGAAAATTTAACCCTTTAATGATGTCCTTTGGCTTTGACATTATCATAGATATATGTTTCAACGTCTGCTACTTTAGCATTTTGTCCTATGATCATGGTTGATGCGATCTAAAGGTATTATGTTAGGAAAGTGGTTGATATATATCGAAGTGATATATGGGCAAAAGAAATATTATTACTTAAAATGTACACACCTAAGCTGGTATCTGAGACTAGTCCCTTATGATATTTTTTGTGATTTCATAAGTGTAGACACTATGCATATAAGAAAGGCAAATTGAGTTTTATACTAACTCAAGAGGGATTAGATTGGCCAAGAGTAAAGTGTATATTGGTAAATCTGGGACATCTAGGCACTATCTTAAAATCGAGTTGCACTATAGGGTTGTCTTGTGTTGATCTCTGAAAAAGGGATTTCTAGTATAGTCACCTAAAGGGAGACATCATGCCCATGCGGTCACAACAAAACACTTAGTATTAAAGAAGTTAGAGAAAGAGACTTGGCCCATAACATCTAATCCACCAAGTGTGAGTGGGAAATATTGGAATACGCTAGTCCATTATTGTTGGATTAGGGCCTAAGCCCGATTTAAGAAGGGCTATCATGGAGAGACATAGGTTATAAAGAGAGATATCCTTTATGCTTTAAAGGTTATGTCTATTGTCAGATAATCGTACGTTTAAAGATTACATCTATTTCTATGAGATCCAATGTACTCTATATATATAAGGTGTGAGATTAAGGGAGTAGATAAGTCAAATATAACACACAATTCTCCCTCTAAAAAAATTCTCTCATAAGAGTTCTCTCTTCTCTTCCTCTTTTTGGTATATTTGCTATGTAACGTAATCGAGGTCCCCATCGGTGCTTTAGTTTCGTGTAGGTACTTTAACTAGTCCGTCAAATTCCAGGTATGCCCAAAATTCTTATATAATATAAACTAGTGAGTATTATTAATGTGTTGTCATTCATGTACTATTCTTCTCACTATATATATTGACTTTGCCGTAGAACATGTATATATCCAACTTCATGGCACTGTATAAGCTGAATCAAAACAATTAGAGCATCGTTTTCTAATTTTACAAATATTCAAAAATTGTGTGCATTCAAATTTTTTTTTTTTTAATTTAGGTGAAAAAACCTCAGTTTGTAGAGAGAATGAAATTGGTCGGTAGCAATTGCACATAGAAAAAAAAATAGAACTATAAAAAATTACGAGTTGGATGTTGGGTTTAAAATTTAAGAGAAAGAACTACCTTTTTGTGAAAATTAAACACAGATAAGTAACAATCTTGAAAAATAAATACAAATAATGAATACTAGCTACCTTTTGTTTTTATAGAAAATAGGGTCACTGCTACAAAAAAGGCCTTTTAGCGAGGTTATTTTTTACCATAGATTACGGTTCCAAAATGTTATATTTGAATGCTTGTTCTCCATTTTTCTACTACAAGTATACGAGTAGCAAATAATATAAAAGTTGTCGTTCCCACGAGGACTAAGGAAAAAGTAGGTAATTAATGCAATTATGTTCTTAATTAGGTTGGGCAAAGTCATTTGAAGTATTTTAATTTGAAAAAATAATTTTGGTTCAAAGCAAACTAATTTGGAAGAAACAAAGTAAAAGTTTATTCTAACTTTAAGAAAATGAGGCTCTAGGATCATTTCTCCCCTCTATATTTCATGAGATCAATTAATTTCCTCTTAACTAGCTTTAATGAAAAATCAAATTTTTGTCTAAGATTCGCAAGTATTGGAAAAGCTTTCTAAAGTCATAGCCAACATCTAATTTCAAGGTACTTATTCAATCTCTCACAACTAGTTAGTGAAAATAGTCATTAAGGCCAAATCTTTTAATAACAATACTATGTTAGTTGATAAATCTCTATCCTATTAACAAACTATCCATTCAAGCAGGAATTTTAAGATTGGCATGATTTTATCAAAGTTCTTTAATCAAGATAATCTCTCTCAAGCATTATCTCATTTAACAAATCAACCAAGTGGTGATCAAGTACTTAGATGCATTAAGCACACAATAAAATCAACACATAATACTTCATTAAATGCTAGAAAAGAGAGAATAACATAGTCTCAATCCATAAAATAGCCCTAGAATGAAATATTTAGCTACTCTTAATCTTATGTAAAGAAACTTTATACATAAAACTTAATCCATAGCCAAATAACAAGAAAAAAGAGGAAAAGTGATAAAACCAAGGTACAAACTCCAAGATGTCTCTTAGAATCACTAGTCAAGGATCGAAACTTGCTTAGAACTCCTTCCCAAATTCTTGCCTTTCGTGCCTCAAGGTTCCTAAGTGCATAATGATTGATTTTCGGCACCCCCATCAATAAAAACCCTTGAAATCAGCTTCAACAAGTGAAATGCATAGCTGTACTTTTTGTCATTCACTTTGGTAAACATGTCATTGACTGAAGATAATGACACAGAGTTCAAATCCTTGTTCGCTTAGGTGAATATGTTGTTGGCTGAAGCTAATGACACAATAAGCTCTTTCCCTATTTAGTCTCGTTAGCTTTAACACATGTATTGTTAGCTTAAGCCAACAACACAACAACTTTCTTTCTACTTTAATGAATTGATCTTTCTTTGACATTTTTTGCTACAAACTTTATTCCTTGGTCCTTGAAAAGCTTCACAATTTGCCTTTATCCTCCTACACAAGAGAGAATTCATAAGTTCACACTTTTTCTTTGAAGTAAAGCACAAAATATATGATTCTAAACCAAAATTTCATTAGGGATTTTCTAGAAAAAATTGTCATATCTTTCTCTGATTCCTTATGAAAGACATTCAGTCCATCAGAATAGATAAAAACAACGCTCATAAGGAGTCCTTTCTTCAACTTTGGCTTGATACTTTAATATGTACATTTTCTTCTATAAGCTCTTTCTATGCGCAACTTTGAGTTCACAAATAGTTAAAAAGAGAAGAAAATGTGCTAAAATATTTTCAATTTCTATAAGTTAACAAGGCTCTATATATGCTCGATGCATATACTTAATGGTTTTGAACCGTGATGTATTGAGGACATACTTAATGGTCTTTTGTGTAAGACCCATCTTATATACCCCTTTAGTTACGTATCGGAAGTGTTACTCTTCAATTACTTAGGGGTTAATTACTCATTCAAGACTATTTTTATTGAATATCAAAGTTCACTCATATTCTTAATTCTTATTCTTAGGTTCAGTGATCCCAATTACCGTTCAATTCTAATATGTGTATTCATACTTGCATATTCATACATATTCGTCAAGTGTAAATATTTTACACACAATATAAATAAATACACTTGAATCTTCAATTCTTTGTCATTCTTCCTTCTGGTTCTTCTTCAAGCATTATTCTCTTTCATATTTACATACTTATATGGTTGGTTAAGGAAGGGTGAGATTCGGGGGAATCTCAATAGCAAATAATGCTAACAATGCATGCAAGATGAATACTAGTGCATGATATTCTTGCCTTACATAGGCTCATATTCACATAATAACATTTCTGCATGCTCAATGTTTCATGCAACATACTTATAACCACAGTGAAAACAAAAACAAAGCTTCATCCATTTATATATGCTTCACATAATCAAACAAGGCAATACTACACATCAATATCCAAGCATACACATCATATACTTTCAAGTTAAGTAAGTTTACTACCTTTTGAACTTGTATCCTCTTCTTGCCCCCTTTTCTTCCAACCATTGTAACTTCTTGGAAATTCTTCCATTCTTCTTCTTTCTTGGCTTCTCATGGCCCTAGATAAATACCACATTATTAGTGTCATGACAAAATGAATGTCCAATGTGGCTACATTAGCCTATATGACATTATTCTACCCTTGGTGTTCACACTTAATACATTTGGGCCTTACTTTCTTAAATTTGCATGTTTAGATTATGCTACCAGAATTTTGACCAATCTTTGAAAAATCATAACTAATTCTAGGGAACTCCAAATTAGGTGTTTCAAATTTTATTCAAATCTCTTTGAGTCTATTTTATAAGAAAAATATTACTCAGAGCCAATTATAGTCACAGAATTCCAGACCTTCTACTAAAGCCACACTACCACAAAAAACATTATGGATTCAATACCTAATTTCAAAAATTCATAATTCTTAATATACTAATTCAAATAGCACAAATGACCTATTAAATTAAAGCTTGACATGTCTACTTTTATTTTGGAAAGTTTCATGGCCATTGGACAGCATTTTATTACCCAAAAGCATAGCACATTCAAACTGTCATGTAGGAAAACCTAATTGGCTGCAAATTTCAATTTTACAATTTGTGTTCCAATGATCCAAAGTTCCCCACCAGGGGCTATTTCCACATAGTTTTTCATGTATAACACAATGGTAACATCAAATTCCCACTCCTTAGTTATGCCCTGTTCTGACCAAAAATTAGGGTTCAACATAACAATCCACCAATTCACATTTTAACCATCAAACTTAGATTATATGCTTCCCAATCATCATATAATCACACACACACACACACACATATATATATATATATATGAACACAACATCATGAAACCCTAATAACCCTACTTGGCCAAAATTAGGGTAGCAAGAACAACTCCCAAAAATTCATCTAAACAACACAATATATAGGTCAAAAGGAAGATTTTGCTTACCTCTTGCTCTTTCCCAAGCTCTTTTTTTTATTCTCCAACTTTGGCTCTTGCAAGATGACTCAAAACACCTCCTTTTCAAAAAGAAAAACCATAGAAATGAAGCACTTAGAGAGGAGAACAACATTCATCAAGACCTCAAGAGCTAGAGAGGTGCTCTTGAAGGTAAAAATCAAACTAAAAGATCTTACCTCCTTTTTGTTCTTCCATTTTCTCTTTTCTCTTTCCTTTTTCTTTTTCCTACTTCTTTTCTCTATTTTTCCCTAGCTTGGCCATCACTTTAGGAGTGTGAGAGGGAGAGTTAAATGTTTGATATTCTCTTTCTTGGCTTCTTGAAACACTAGGCCGAAAAGAAGCAAGAGAAAGAAGAGAAATAATATGTGGCCACAAATTGTGCTTCTTGCAAAAACTTGTTGATTAAGTGACCCCGTTGACTTTGGTTATTTTGATTAAGTTTTCTCTTTCCTCCCTCTTCCTTGCTTTGACTTAATTTCCTCTTCAAAATGGGAGAGGAAATGTTGACTATTTTGTTTGCTTTATCTTGCTATTGGCCAATTTTTCTCCAAGTTGGAAAATTGTATAACACTTTGACTAATTGACCAAACTATTCTCTCCCTAAACTGCCCTTAAAGTGGATGGTTTGTATGGCCTAAGAGAGAGATAAAAGTTTGTTTCCATTCTCATAATTACTTCTTACTTTTGAAGAGCAAATCCTAACCCTTCATTTTGTCTTCCAATTTGAACCTCAAGATCAAGTGGCAATTGTCTCTTTTACCTTTGATTATGGCAATATTAATTATTGTGTTGTTAGTTCTTTTAGTTCTCTTTCTTACTTCTTCTAGACACCATTTCCCTTTTCCTTTGGATCTAGATTAGGTTTTATGTCATTCTGAGACATCCTAAAGGAATCGAGTACTTTCTTTCGACTAATTCGCACTAAAATTCATATTCTATTTTGAGTGCGGTTTCTAAAAGTCATTATGTTTCTTATGCATCATTGGGACACTTGCTAAACTAAACTTAGTAGTCTACTTTATTTAAGCTTATTCTCTAGCCTCTAGTTCCAAAATTCGGGATATTACACTTTGTTAATGACTGTGATGTATTTAGGACATATTTAATAGTTTTTTGTTGATGATTGTAACCCCCTTCAATAAATAGGCCAAGATTTACGTTCATAACCATGTAATTAAGTTTGAATTAGAGACTGTAAGATGATTTGAGACTTATTCAGATTAAACTCCCCTAAATCAGGGTTTTCAAAAAAAAAACTTTTACAAAATCTTATCATAACAATCTCGTATTCATCTTTTAACACTTAAATGGCCTGTACCGGTTGGTTTCATTCATACATATCAGAGTACAGTATAAATTCCCGACACACTCGGGTTCCATTAATTAATATCAAGGGTTACACAAAGGCACAAAGCCCACAATTCATACCCTGTACTTGGGGATTTCACAAAAATCTAATATATACAATCGTTTCTACTAAAAATATCCAAATGATATACAATGATAACCATTAACCAAAATAACTCCTAACACGGAACTCTACCCACTCTTCGTCACCCGCTTGCCTTTTGATCTTTCAGCCCTATCTAAAATGTTTAATTTTGGGAGATTGAGATTCTAAAGAATCCCTGTAGTGTCAAATCAATCATATAATGTACAATAATAAGGCATGAAATCAAATCATTATCCATACAAGCAACTACAACGGCAGTTCAACGGAAATGGTTAGTATGACACATGTCATCCCTAACGATTGCTCACGTTGTATTGCATCACAACAATCCACACAATATATTTCACCACAGTTAGGATTCATATAAAGCATTTCATAACACAAGCCATACAGGCAAGATCAACACACAGCCCATGACTGGATTCACAAACACTGCCCCATGGGTCGGATACACAAAAATCCATGTCGATTACGATGGCAGTTCAATGGCCAACCTAGAGATGACCAGCGTCAATCTCTATACGGCTCACGCTGAAGTGCTCACGCCGTAATAGACCATGGCACACAGTTCACAAAGTTCAATGATAAGTTATGCATACCAAAACATCATACACAATATGAGAGAAGAGTCACTACCTTGATCCTTCCTTGCGTATCCTAGTGCCAGTCTCTCCCGAGTAGGGCAAATGTCAAATCCTATATTCATAATTAGGGACGAAGAGTCAATCCTCTATTCCAATTTTCAATGACTTCTTAACACTTAGTTTGGTTATCATTATTGCTCTTTTAGAGTCATTAAATACCCCTAACAAAACTCCTAAAGAGTTGGAAGAACTACCCCAAAGATCCCCTTTTGGAAGCACAAAAACTGATTTTTCACTGCTGCACCTCGAGTGAAAATAGTCTCACTCGAGCATTGGTACGGACACTCTAGCACACAAGGCCTCACTCGAGCATTGTACGAACAACACCTCAAGTGCTAGAAAGTGAGGGCAGGAAGTGCTTGCCCGAGAGCACAAGAACTTTCACATAAGAGGATCACTCGAGTGAAGAAGATCTCACTCGAGTGAGAACTCATCACTCGCAAGTGTTAGAGCGCACTCTTGACTTTTGGACACGAGTGACAACCCGAGACGATTGATCAGCTAATAAATACCCCAGCACTCGAGTGAGAAGAGGCTCACTTGAGTGAGAACCCTTAGCACTTGCAAATGAGGCAACACTCTTGCCTCTCGCCCAGAAGTGCAACATGAAAGCCGAAGGCCAGAAAATGAATTTACACACAACACTCGAGTGAGCCCACCCTCACTCGAGTGATGTTCTTCCCTCACTCGAGTAAGCTCACTCTCACTCGAGTGGTGTTATCAGAAACTAGAAAACGCAGAAGGTAAGACAGTACTTCCAGAAATTTTTACCAAGTGATCCAAATGAACCCAAATACCAAACCAAAGCTACTCCCACACAAAAATACCCAAGGAATCCAATGGAATCATCAGAATTACTAAAATCCTACTCCATTATCATGCTTTGGTTTAAATCAACATTGAACACTAAAATCCCAAAACCACCAATCTTAACATTTCAATCACCAATCAATCTATCTATCCTAAACTCATTCCAAAATACCATTCTCATGCCAAAAACATACCAAATGAACAGTGGCACTCATTTTCGGATTCAAGCCAAAATTTCCAGAAATTACAAACTACTTCAAATGACATGAAACATAGATAGAAAGATTAGTCTCACTTACCTCTTTCACTTTTCCAAAGACACTCTTTGATTCTCCAACAATCAGATTTTCGTGTGGCACAAAACAACACCAAATGGCCAAACTATACACACCAAAATGAAGCTCTTAACCCAAGGATCAACATTAAAGAAGAGAACTTGAGCAATGGAGGCCATTTACCTACCTCAAAATTCAGCTTTTCCTTCTTCCTTTCTTCCTCTTCAATGGCCGAATGAGAGAGAAAAAGATGAGAGAGATGAAGAGTGTGGGAGGAAGAGAAATGATGACAATACTCCCCCCACCATGCTTGCTTCAGCGAAACCAAGGGGAAGAAGAGAGAGAAAATATTATAAAACTCTATTTGACTTTTCTCACTCTTACTTCATCTCTTTTTGCCACATGTCACAATGCTATTGGTTCTCACCAAATAAGTCACCAATTAACTTATCTAATCTCTCCATTAGCCATTTAATCACACTTCTCATTTTCACTTAGTTAGTAATAAATTTCTCCCTTAATTACCAACTTACGGCCAAAAATTCCATTCTTCTAATTTTCACTAATTATGACATATTAATTTATATTGCCATAAAACACATAATAATTCCAATTAAATTCATAATTATCCACAATAATCATGATTAGCCCTTAATCAAAAATTGGGATATTACAATAACTGTCACTACAAAAAACACTCAATTTCTGACAAAATTAGCCATGAAAATTTTTTCAATGACAAATTCCATTAGAAAAATTTCTGACAAAATTTCTTTCCAAAATCTTTTAGTGGCCAAATTTGCCACGGATATGATAGAGACAAAGAGATTAGATCTATAGAACGTCATATGCAACCTAATGAGAAGGAGCAAATGGCATACTATAGATCTAACCCATCCTTCTCTATCAACTCTTCTTGAGGCCGCATACCCCTTAAGCCCTTTACGATAGGGAGTTCCATTGAGCCTAACCATAAAGCTGAGAATATCTTATTCCATCCCAAATTGCACTAAATGTGTGAGCTTCTATAATATACAAATGTGTGTACAATTTCGTTATGTATTCATGTAGGGGGATATCGAAACAAGAATGCCCATTTTTAAAAAAAAAAAAATTTGCCTCAAAACTTAACGGTTCTTACATAAAAACTATTATATTTTTATGTACTATGTATGATGGTTGGTTTAATAAACCCGTTAGCATTTATATCAAATAAATAACGGTTGCAACATAATGACCGTTACCTATGCTTTTATTTTTTTTTTTCCTTTGTTGATTAAATCAAGTCCAAAGTATATTTTTAGTCTTTTAAGTTTACATGAAATATACTTTTAGTCCTTTAACTTTATAAAGTATAGTTTTAGTCTCATAATTCTTATACCGTTAATGATGCTAATGGAAAACACTGATGCAGCAACTCAAGTGATGACTAAATAGCTAACAAAGCGTATTTAAGTTTTAATTTTTTTAATATAATTTTTGTAAAACTGTTTTAATATAATTTTTAATTAAAAACTTAAAACTTAAATATGTTTTGTCAGCTACTCAGTCATCATTTAACTTTGTTGCGTCAGCGTTTTCCGTTTTTGTTAGTAACATTAACGGTGTTAGAATTATCAGACAAAAAGTATTTTTTATAAAATTAAGGGACCAAAAATATACCTCATGTAAAACTTAAAATGACTAAAAGTATATTTTAATCTTAAATCAATTTATGATGTCTAAATTGGTAGTTTTGATAATGAATTGGTCGTATTGTTGGGTTGTGACCAAGGTTGTCAAACTCGCGAGTTTAAGCAAACTCGTGATAATGATGTAAATTCGTATCATGAACTCGAATCGTAAACTCGTAAGAGTTTAATTTTACCATTAAATAGATATTATTAGTATATAATTAAACAATTAAAATATAAAAAGTTGACAAAAATTTGATTTAAATATATTTTAAATCCAAATAATTAAAATTAAATTTATCAACATTCATAATTTATCGCATTTAACAAAATTTTTTTTATAAAATTCATATATAAAGCCGTTGAGTATAATCAAATTGAAAAGGTTAACATGGGTTTAAGGGTATGTTAACATAGTTTTGTAAGCTAGAAACGTAAAAACGGTAAACTCGATATATAAACTCGTGAATTTAACTGAGTTTACAATGGTCACGAGTTTACTAATGACTCGACTCGATTTTATAAGTTAGAAACGTAAAATCGGTAAACTCGGAGAGTCAACTCGCGAGTTTGACAACAATGGTTGTGACCTATAAATTGATTTATTAAGGGATTCAAATTTTAAATAATAATAATAATAATAATAATCAATCGTTGATATATTGATATTAATAATATATATAATTATAATCCTTTTATTGCCAACGACAACATAGAATGTTGCCATATAATCTCTTACTTTTATCTATCAAAAAAAAAAAATATATAATCTCTTACTTTATTAAAGAAGAGGTGTGAGCAGAGCAGCCCCTTGAGACGCGTAAGCATCCACTCTTCAACCAACAGTTTAGTTAATTATTTTATATTTTATTTTTATACACACACACAGACATATATCTTATATTTTATATATAAAATATTATATAAAAAATAAACAGAAATAACAAGAAGGTAGTTACTGAAAGGATGTAAATTAAAAAAAATAAAATAAGGATATTAAATCTCAAAATAAGTGTATAAGAGATTGAGAGGTGCAACGTGGCAATTACAAAATAGTTTGAAATCTAAACTTCAGAACTTGAAAAATAAAATAAACATATAAATGAAAATATTTTTTCAAATAAATATCTTCGGGATAACGGGAAGGAAGTTTCTAAACATATTTATCAAGTTACATAGGACTTTTTTTAATGACAATGTGATCTCAAAATCTCCTGCAAGTGTCAATCATTGAAATTCAGTTTGATTTTATAGGAACATAAATCTCACTTTGATAATCAATAAATAATAAATATAATCATTCTAATGACAAAAAATTCATTCTTTTTTTAAATCCTGTAATTTTTGGAGGGCCCTAATCAATTCTTTTCTTTTTGAAATTCAAATTTCAGATATCTTAATCAATTCAATATCATTATTATCATCATCATCATCAATAATTATCAATAATTAAATATTAATAATAAATATAAATATAATCCTCTAAATCCCATGAATAATATTAGTAATACTAAATTCATGGACACAGATGATCACATCATTTTTTTTTAAATTTTTTTTGCCATAATTACTTTGTACTTCCCCAAATTACCTACGGATCAATGAGAATGTAATTTCCAGAAAAATCAATAATTGAAAGAGAGTGAAAGACACGGTGACCAGGACATTTGTGTTAAAATTGTGTATGCAAGTCAGTTATTAGTTTTTAAATAAATAAATTATGTAATTTTTTATTTTTCCTTCATTAATAATATCATTAAATGATTTCTAAATTAAAATTTATGATAATGAATTGTGGAATTCTGCCCCATAAAATAAAAATCATGAATGATAATTAGGAGATACAAAGTTTAAGTGCTTATTTTACAAAATAAATAAAAATAAATAAAAATGTTTATCCTATTAAATGAAGATGCAAAAGGGTAGTTCAATATTGAATCCAATTATGAGCGGGAGAGCATAGGGAAACATGAGTAGAGGGAAGGGGGCGGCGATGGTGGGGGGCGATCGGGGCGGTGGTCAAGAGAGGGACAAGGGAGACTCGGGCGATGGAGGGAAAGGATTTGTCTTTGGGAGTAAAATAGGTGGGGGAATAACCGAAGAAGGGAATCCTTAGACTTTAGGGGACAAGCATCAAGGACAAGCAATGCCTTTCTCTTATAGGTATAAGCTCCTAGCACTGAGCTACGGTGGGTTTCTGATGCAATTCACGGAAGAGGAGGATATCGTCAATTGGTGGAAGGCATATTTTAACCAAAAGAATGCTATAGAGGTGGGTGAAGGTTCGGAGGAACCAAAGGAAGAGGAAATCCAAGAGAGGCGAACAACAGGAAAATCAGCGGCGTTGAGGTTCACTGCAAAAGAATATGAGGCTTGGTGTCGTCCTTGGATGAACTCGCTAATTATTAAGGTTCTCGATGCTAGCTTCTAAACTTATTTCGGGACCGTATAAACAGGATGTGGCGACCCCAGGATCCCTTAAAGTTAATACCCCTTAGCAATGGTTATTTTATTGTTTCCTTCTCAAATAAAAAAGAATGAGATTATGCATTCTAGGAAGGTCCATGGATGATTGAGGATCACTATCTGATTGTACAAAGGTGGCAACCATATTTCAACCAATGGAAAGTTGACCTTAAACATAATATTACAGCATGAATTCGGCTCCCTAATGTCCCATTTGAGTTTTACAATGTTGAATCACTTCGTCGAATAGGGAATATGGTTGGGAAGACAATCAAGATTAATAGGTCCACATCAATTTATGATAAAGGAGGCTTTGCAAGAATGTGCGTTGAAATAGAACTACAACAACCTCTCCTCCCAACATACACTGTTTTTGGCAAGGAACACCCTATAGTATACGAATGATTGCACCAAGTATGTTGTATGTGTGGCAAATATGGCCATCAAAAGGGGGATTGCCCACTGAATAAGCAAGAGGAAGAGGAAAGCTATGCAAGACATAAAGACATGCCGCACACCAAACAGAACGAGGATAGGGTTCAGCCGCTGATGCTAACCAAGGTGGCCATGAACAATTCCACGATCATCACGGTGGAGAATCTTCCAAGGATTGTCCATTTGGTCATATTTGAATCTTAAGGCGAGATATTTGGGGTTTCGAATATCAGGAATAGATGAAAGGGGCTAATAACGGTAAGGAGAAGTTTCTGGCAAGAAACAAGAAAGTGATGGAAAATATGAGCAAATCGCGCGTAGGAGTTAATCTAAAGGAGGAAAAGGCGGCAAATGCACGTCAGGATTTAAAAATGACTCATGGGAAGGGACAGTTGAATCCACGGGATGACAATATCAAAAGTAATAGGAAGGATATAATGTCCAAAACTAAGGAGTGGTTCCAGGTGGGTTCAAAAAGGAAATCTGAATCCAAAGGAAGATTGAAGGGCAAAGCACCTTTACCTCCTGCTAGAGACAGGCCACAGTGAACTAGCCATGTAGGCCAGGCTAATAAACCCATTATTGAAAATAGTTTTATTGTGTTACAAAAGGAAACTGTAGACCCTCCCTCACTTAATGGATTTGTTTACCTAGCCTCAAAGGACCTAAAAGATCCAGGCCCTTCGGACCTGGGAAATGAGGAAAACAGGAATAAACCAATACCATAGAATGACGAAACCCAATGAGGTACTGATTAGGATATTATCAACATAGCGCAAGTGGCACAAGTAACAAATGACATCATGACAGAACAGGATAACACCGACGGGGAGGTTGAGGTACACGAACCCATGCATCTAGTTTCCTTATGAACTACATGATATGGAATACAAGAGGCATAGGGGCCAAATCCTTCCCGACACTTGTCGTGAACTTCAACAATATCGCCATTTGGATTTCTTGGCCATCCTCGAGACCCGTTATGATAAAGATGTATCCCATCGGCGTGTTAAACAATTGGGGTTTAGCTACTTTGATATTGTAGAAGCTGAAGGATACAGTAGGGCTATATGGTCTTTTTGGAACTCAAATAATGTCTTGGTTAACATTATTGAGAAACAAACTCAATACATGCACCTCCAAAATACATCTGCAAATTACTCGTGGTATCTAACCATTACTCGTGTCTCTTGACAAAAAAGTTTGCTAATGAAAACATGTAAGTTGGGATTCACCAACATTTGTCATATTTCACAAAAATTTATAATGGGATTGACAAGTTTAATAATAATTTTGACAAGAATTGTAATGATTTAGACAAAAGCATTTTGTGCAAAAATGATGATGAAAATATGCAAGTCGAGATTCATCATCAAACGGTTTAGTCAATATCATTACAGATTTTGCTATTTCCAATACTGAATTTGTCAAAGCCATTACTAATTTTGTTAAAGCCGTTATGCCTTTATTTATATTATATATATGTATATTACTCGTTTAGTCAATACCATTACAGATTTTGTTATTTTTATTACTGAATTTGTCAAAGCCATTACTGATTTTGTTAAAGTCGTTATGCCTTTATTTATATTATACATATGTATGTTATCCATTTAGTCAATACCATTACGGATTTTGTCATTTTCATTACTGATTTTTTAAAGATATTATGCATTTATTTATATTATACATATATATATATATATATATATATATATATATATATTAATGCATATATTACCCGTTTAGTCAATACCATTATAGATTTTGTTATTTCCATTACTGACTTTGTTAAAAATATTACACCTTTATTTATATTATATATATTTAGTAATGAATATATATATCAAGGCAATTTTGGTGGCTCAATGGCCACCATGCTCCTTCAGTAAAGGGGTGGGGTGGGTTCGAGCCCACCCCTTGCTATTGTTAACAACTTTTTTCAAAAAAAAAAAAAAGCACCCCTTTCCCCTACCAAAAAAAGCCCCCGCAGGCTAGAGCTCTTGAAGCCGCTGGTAGGAGGTCAGGCGGCGACGGCAACAGGTGTTGGCCGATGGCCAATAGTGGTGCTCCGGTGGGGGCATAGTTCTTTTTTAAAAACAAAAAGTTGAAGGGCAAAATGGTAAAAAGGGCAACACTTTAAAATTCCAATTTGATACCTGTCACCTTTATGTCTTTTTGAAGTGTTAACAGACTTTTTGGGGTTTTGTAATTTCAAATGGTATTTAAATGAGATTTTCCCTATTTTATAACTTGTGCAATGCACGGTAAACAAAAAAACAAAAAAAAATGATCTTGTATTATATTTTGAAAAGAGACCCTGTATTATGTTTTTAATTGATTTATGATCTTTAAATTCAAGAGAAATAATTGGTCATGGTTAAGAAATTATAATATATCAATAATAAGTGGGAAGTTAGAAAAATTTATGATAGTAAGGAGGTCTTGGGATTTTTTTTTTTCCTCTTTGATTTAAGAGAAATTTGCAATATAATATCCTTTTTTCAACGCGCATGAAGTCATAGTTTTTTACTATTTTTAAATTTTTTATTTAAAAAAATGATAGGAAGCTATAATTTATGATAAATTTTTTTATTTTAGATAAATTTAATATTTAAAGTTATAATTTAAACATTCAGATTTTCAAATTCACATTGTTGGCGAAAAAACTTCCAGATCTAAATCTTTATTGATTTCATTGAACTATACTTTGTCTAATTTTTTTTTAAGTCAGTCTCATCATTATTCATAAAAATTAATAAAAAATTTAAAATTTATTGATTATATCTACAAATAAACTAAATTCACCCAAAGTAGCTTTAAAATACTTTAGTCAAATAAGATGAAAAAAATTTCTACTATAAACATATTAAATATATATTTGAAAAATTTTGTAGCTTTCCTATGTATTGAGTTAAAAAAGAAGAAGAAGAATTAAAAATATTTATAATAAATAATTAATATAATATCTTATAATTATCAAAATTTTCCTTCAAATACCATGGAGTAATAGTGAGTAAGATATTAATATAAATATTATAAATTCTTTCACTCATCAAAATATAATTGATGTGTGGAATAGATTTTAAAAAAATATAAAGATTTAATATTTTTAATTAAGAAAAATCCTAACAAAATAGAGGTATGGGTTGATTCCCAATTGATTTAAAAATAATTTATTAAAAATAATCAAGTTGTTATGATACTCCTCAACATTGTAACTAACTGAAAAAAGAGGGAATTCCAAATTAAAAATATATAAACATTTTGTAATTATAAAATATTAAATAAAGTATTTTATGAAATATAAATATTTTATATTTCTAAGTTGTATAACTCCTACAAAGTATATGCATCAGCCGATTACCGACTGATTTTAAAAAAAAAAATTGAAACTATCAAATCTCAAATAAAGTCTTTTAGGAACCCAATGTATTTCACCTTGTCGATGAATGCTGCACAATAGTGGCCTATATGACATTGAAATTAGAAATCACTAAACGTTTGTGGTAGCATTACACCTTATATCACATGATGAACCAAATGAGCATGATATATATATATATATATATATATATATATATATATATATATATATATATATATATATATATATATGTAAGAGAAGCTAATATGGCAACAATACAAATGGAGTGAGATCATGCTAAATAATAAGGTAAACAAAAATATTTTTTGAAATAGACCTTTCCATCACAGAGGGTCATTTCCATTAAGGCACCATCACGAGCAACCTCATGTCCAAACATCACAAAGTTACCTTAGTTGAATGAATACAACAAAAGTAAAGTTTTATAAGAAACTTTGAGTTGGTTACCAACTCCATGATAGAAGACATGGAGAGGCTAATGGTGTTGAGGCGGAAAACATGGGAGGTGAAGAGTGGGGTGAGAGAAATCTGCTCACAATGTATTTTATTAAATATAAAAATAATTTTAATTTCTAAAAAACATTAGTAGTAGAATCGAGAGAGGTGCAAACTAGTAAGATTTCAAAATACTTTAAAACTACCTTTTCATTATGTCTCTATTTTTAATATATTTATTTTAAAAATATTTTATTTTATATTTTAATATTTCAAAATATTTTTCAATTTGTAATTATCTCTTGGATATCTCTCTTTATTTTTTAGCATGTTTTGTTTTTTTATCATTTTAGTTGTTATGATATTCATGGTAGGAAGAGAGTGTGCGAGGAGGGACTCTCAATGTAAAGTTGTAAACTATTTTATTTTATATTTTAGTATTTTGAAATTTCTTGAAATTTATGACTATATCTTGGTATCTCTCTTTATTTTTTAGAATATTTCATTTTGTATCTTTATTTTAGTTGTTGTAATATTCACTATAGGAGAAGGAGTCCCTCCTTTTATATGGATTTGGCTTCTCTCCTCTACCCCTTCCCATGCTTTTCCCTCCTTTTCCCTTTTCCACAGTTAGATTAAGATCTCAATGGTCCAGATTTATCATATTATAAAAATATTATTATAATTTTACCTTAAAGATACAAAAATAATTTTTTATGCCAAATGCAAAATAAATTTGAACTATTAAAATTATTTTTGTATCTTTAAGGTAAAATTATAATAATATTTTTATGATATGATAAATTTGGACCGTTGACATCTTAATCTAACGGTGGAAAAGGGAAAAGGATGGGAAGGGGTAGAGGAAAGAATCCAAGTCCCTTTTATATAATAGATAGATAGATAGAAAGATAAGGAGGTATATGACTGGTCAAAAAACAAAGAGGCATATAAGTTAATATAAAATATCTGGGAACTTCTTATAGTTTACTTTTTTTCATTTTTTAATTACAATAGATTTTAAAATCTAATTAGGCCAACTTCCTTGACAAAAAAAAATTAACAAAGAAACCACCTGATCCTTTATTTTGATTTTTTTTATTTATCATGCATGTCATTTTTATTAAAGTATAAATTTACCTGGGAAGTTTTTGCTCAAAAGAAATATTGGCGCAAAATTTTTTTGGTTTATTATTGACCTGAAGTTTCCAAATTGTAATAATATTGCCCAAACCATTATATAGGTCAAGTTTAACTATTAATTAACCAAATATGTTAAATTGTCGGTGTGAATGACATTGAAGAAGAAGTTGTAGATGAAGGAGGAGCTAGAAAGTAATGAAGAAAAAGATTCAATTACTAAATTCAAGACACACTGAATAATATTACTAATAACAAGGCCCCTAGTAGCCCTATATTGCAATACCCTAGCGATGTCGAGAAAAATATGTACCTCTTCAATTTTTTCTTCATCACACAAGATGCTTTCACCTTTTTTATTTTCTCCAATAATTCAGATAGTGTGCATTATAGATTTTGTGAATGTCATGTGTACTGCCAACTCAGCATATATGGTCAAATAAAGGTAAAACTTAGCCTAGATAATAGCCAAGACAAAATTGCTAGAATTTGAAAACTTTTGGCGACATTGCTCAAAAAAAAGACTTACGGGGCAAAATTGAGATTTCAATACTACAGTATTGCATATATTTGATGCTCCATACTTAACGGTTTTTATAAAATCGTTAAATATAATGAAGCAGAACTATGGGAAAGCAAAATATAAAGATTATTTAAAACAACCGTTAAGCAAATAAGACAATATTTGATGGTTTTATATAACCACTGTGCTATATAAGTTTGTTTTGTTGGAAAAAAAAGGTATTATTTACTTGAAGATTGTATATAAATAACCGTTAAATATAGGCTATCAATATATGATAGTTTTTTATCAAAAAAAAAAACTTGAAACTTATATATTTGATGGTTTTTTAAAGTAAACCGTTAAATATAAATCTTTAAAATGACTTTCTGAACCCTATTCTATCGCGATTTCAAAACTCCCACTATTTCTCAGCGCACTTGAAACATCTCCTACCACTCTTTTTCGGCAATCCCTACCACTATTTCACTCTCTGTTGTTGTTGGTGTTAGATATGAATAGTTTTGATGATGTCAAATATAGATTTTAAATGTTAAGAGCAAAAAGTTTGCATAATATACTTATCTTCTTCATTGACTAACTACTATATTTAATATTGTATATCTTGTAGATTAATCATACACCCGGTGGTGGGTTGATGTTATTTTGCTTATAATGCCTCATAAATGGAGAATGATCATCAAGAAGAAAATCAAAAGGCAAGGGATAGAAGAAAGAAAAAATTATAAGATCTAATGGGAATACAAGATTCAAGATTAGTCAAGCAAAGAAAGAAGAAGATTGAAGATATTCAAGAAGATATCAAGTTGGGTTATGAAGAATGATAATCAATTCAAGAAGATATCTAGTTGGGTTATGAGGAATGATCATCAAGAGGAAAAACAAGAAGAAAGAGATTGAAGGAGGAAGAACTTGCAAGATCACATGAGAATATCAAGATCCAAACTATTAGAAGTGATATCGGAGGTTTCTTTGATCATATGGAGGTTGGAATGGGTCAATTCGAAGCCAAGTTAACTTATATGGAAGTTATGGAACTTCCCCAAGGTGTTCCTTTGAGTTTTGGCTCTCTGCCATGTTTTGGAAGGCATCACTCGAGTGGTTACTCGAGTGATGGACATGATCACTCGAGTAACCACTCTAGTGATATGCATTTTTATTGTGATATGTTTTTGCGCAACAGGACAGACATTCGGTATTTTGGACATATCTCTTTAACCATATGTCAGATTGATCTGAAACTTGCGTTATATGAAACTACACTCCCAACATGAACTATGGACACCAATATCACAATCAAAGAAGTTCAGATAAGGGAGATATGATCTGTTGAAGTTGACATATGAATCAGCGTCTTTTACCAGTAAAGTTTTGGTATTTTGGATATAAGTCTCAAACTACACATCAAGTTGTGACGAAACCAGTTCCATATGAAAGTTGTAATGCCCCAAATTTTCAATTAAGGGCTAATGATAGTATTGAGGATAATCATGGAGTTAAAGTGGAATAATTATGTGTTGTATGGCAATTTTAATTAATATGCCATAATTGTTGGGAAAATTGAAAGAATGGCTCTAAATTAGTGATTAATGGAAGAGATTAATTACTAATTAAGAGGGTATGAGATGTGAAATTAAAATGGCTAATGGAGGTATTAGAGTAACTAATTTGGTTACTTACTTTATGAGAGCCAATAGATTTGAGACACTTGGCAAGCTTATATGATGATGGGGGTTGTTGGAAAAGTCAAATGGCCATTGTTTATTATTTTCTCTCCTTCTCCCTCTCCCTCTCTTTTGTACGCATAGAATGGGCTAGGAGGGCAGAATTTTCTGTGCTTCATCATCATCACTCTCATCTCTCTCTTCTCTTTTCATTTTCGCCATTGTTGAAGGAAAAGGAGGAAGGAAAGCTTGTGAAAAAGGGATGATCTTGACCTCTAATGCCAAAACTTCCTTCTATAAAGTTGTTCCTTGGAGTGAGAGCTTTAATTTGATGGTTGTAGTTTCTCCATTGGTGGTGATTTGAGGAATCACGAAAATCTACAAGTTGGAGAATCATGAAGTGCCTTTGGGAAAGTTGTTGAGGTGAGTGAAAGCTTCATTTTCATATAAGTTTTGTTGCCATTGGTTGGGCCTTGAATTTTTGGAATTTTTGCCCTAATTTTCTTGATTTAGGTTCTTGGGGAGTATAATATGTTGTTGTCATGGAAATGGTGCCTTGTTTAGTGTTTTGAATTGATAGAATTGCATTGAAGCTTAAATGTGAAGTTTGGCACCTTTTGTGTTGCTTTTGTGCTTTGGTCAAAACAGGGCATGTTGATAGGTTGTGATTTTGGTCATTTTGAGGTTACCATTGTGTTCCTTGTGAAAATTTTTGTTGGAATAGGCTTGATTGTTAATTTTGGAGCCATAGGACACTTTGGTAGAAAATTGGAAAATCTATCCCTTAGAACTCTGTTATGGGCAGTTTATTTGTGTGGACGTTTTGAATGATCGAATGATTTTAGAAAATTGTGAAACTTTTCATTCTTAAAGTTCACATCCCAAGCTTTAAATGGACATATATTTTGTGTCATTTCGTTTAGTATTCTGGGCGATATGATTGTCCAAAGTTTGGGATGGAAACAGAACTCTGTTTTGGAGTAGTGTTGAGTTTTGTGTAATTATGGGATTTTGTGGTGATTTCCAGTAATGGTACATATTTTTCCTAGAAAGAGAACTTAAATATCTTTCATTTGGCTTTGGAATCACCTCGTTTCTATTTTTTTAGAATTAGTTATGAATTTTGAAAGTTCAATCAAGAATCGGGGAATTTCTTGGCCGCGGCGCAAGGTGGCTGGTCGCGGCCCAAACCTTTCTGACCTGATTCTAGCCGCGTCCCATGGGTGGTTGGCCGCGGCCAGTGACCTTCTGACCATATTTTGGCCGCGGCCAACCCCTGTGTTCCAGCACTTTGAGTTTTCAAAAGGAGATCTCTAACCTATTGTTTCCCAACCTTTTAGGGCTTTTATTAGAGGCATTTGTGGCCTCTTAAGGGTCAATTATGATAACCAAATTTAGGTGTTATAAAAATGAGAATTTGGAAAAGAGAATGATCCTATGTCCTTGATTTGGTTATAGGGTCAGATATTCGCCCTGATCATGGTTTGATATCCACTCGGATCGCGAGTAGCCGATGCTGGAGCATACGTGGAAAGAATAAGTGTAGGGAACTTACCTCTCCTGCATGTATTGATATTTGTGTTTGTGTATTGATGCATGTTATTGCTTTACTTGATTATGTGAAACATATATGAATGATTGAAGCTCTATTTCTATTTATGCTATTGCCATGAGTATGTTGTTGAAACATTGAACATGCGGATATATCATTATGTGAGCACGAGTTATTGTGATGCAAGCATGTCATGCATTAAACACTTATCTTGCATGCATATTGATATCTGTTTCCTACTGGGATTCTCTAGAATCTCACCCTCCCCTAGCAACATTTTAGACAGGACAAGTGGCTCGAGGAAGGAGCAAGCGACTAGGGGCGGTGAGAATCCTTTATGGGCATTTAGATTTGGTATTTGGTTATCATTGCTATTTGGGATAATGGTAGCTGATTTGGATGTATTTAGAGTTGTATATGTTAGGATGGATATATGGTTGTATATGTTGTGGAGGTGTATTTGGATATGTATTTGGAATGAAATTTGTGTAATCCCTATTTGAGAAATTGTAAATGGCGTATGTGCCCATGAACCTTTAGTGAAGATATGAACCCGGGATTGCCGGGATTATTATTGTGCACTCTGATATATTATGAATGTTAATTATCTTCACAATGTAATTGTATTCGAAATATGAAAGTGAGACCAGGTTAAAGTATTTGTTAAAGAAATTTGTGAAAACGCTATCTTAAGGATGGGAATGTAAATGAATTTTGATTATTATTAATCTCTATTTCACTCTAATGTTGTATTTCAGATATGATTACGAAGGGGGTTACATTTTTTGTATCAGAGCTGTAGTTCCTGACAAACATGGGAATTTGCTAGGATAGCTCCCTTAGATCTCTACCTTGGGGGTAGAAGATGGTTTCTAATAGTGGTTGTGTATACACATGTAGGTTTGGTTATTGTGGATATATATGAGATTTGTGATTTATGTGTATACACTGTTGGTTATTCTGAAGTGGTGAATCATTGTGGAGTGGAATGATATAATGGTTCATCCAAGGTATGTGAACTGGACCAATCATTGTAGTTGGGATTTTCAACACTTGGCTCATTTAGTCCCTGCTACTATTTTTCAAAGATTAATTGTAGTATTACCTCCTATGCCTGCAATAGGAGAGGATATCTTATCATGGAATGCAACAGATGATGGCCATTTCTCTATCAAGAGTGTTTATTTCTTGATTGAGGAAAACCCAGAGAATCTATATAGCCCTATATATAAGCTTATCTGGAAATGGAAACGAATTGAAAGAGTGTTCATGTGGAAAGCATTTCAAAATCGTCTTCCGACCAATGAGTGGAGGAGCAAATGGTCCCAGCACTCCCCATTATGTCAACACTGTAATACTGCAGTAGAGTCAACTATTCACATCCTGAGGGACTGTGACTAGGCAAAAGAATTATGGATGAATACGATACATCCACATCATTATACTTGCTTCTTTGCCTGCTCCTTACGTGATTGGTTTGGATTAAATCTAAAACAAGAGCTAGGGGAAGAAAGTTCATCAAACTGGGGACTATTATGGGGAGTAGCTATTTGTAAACTATGGTCTTGGAGGAATAATGCAGTCTTTGATCCTGACTTTGAAAAACCATCAAACCCGAGTATGGTGATCAAAGGATGCTTGGAATATTTTGTACCTTTGCAGGAGACACGTCGAGCTATACCTTCGATATTGCCTCAAAACGAATCATGGACACCAACACCGAAGGATTGGGTTAAAATTAATGTCGATGGGGCTGTATCCAGATCTAATAGCCAAGCGGGTTGTGGAGGTTGTCTGAGGAATCATGAAGGGAAGTGGCTTCAAGGTTTCACACTCGCTAGTGGTACGTGCTGCGCTCAGGATGCAGAGGAATGGGGAATTTTTAAAGGTCTCTCTATGGCATGGGAAGGAAGGTACAGAAAATTAATACTAGAGTCAGATGCGAAAACTGTTATCAACAAACTTAACGTTAGAGCTACAAGGCAAGATCCTCCTACAACTCTAATTTTCAAACAGATTCAGGACATGTTGCGAAACCGCTGGGAAGTGCGCCTTCAATTCAATACATCTCAAGGAAACAAAACCAAGTGGTTGATGCACTGGCTAAGTTTGGACTGAGTAGTTCAACTCTGTTAGATGTGTGCCCGGACATTATAAGGGCCTTGGTTGAGAAAGATAGCATGGGAATTAATCCCCACGTGACTTCGTTGCAATGTAATTGGGTCATGCCCTCACCAGTATCAAAAATAATAATAATAAAATAACGTTTACCCAATGAATTTTTTTAAAATAAATTATCTATAAATATTTATTCACGAAGTTACAGACTGAGAGTTATATTTGAAATGTAAATACTTAATTTTTAATTGAGACTTTAGGTTTTTGTTTTTTTTTTGGATAGCCTCTAGGTTTTGAAGTTAGCTTCATAAGGATTAGAGAAGTTAGGTTACAAGCTTTTAATTAATTTTTTTAACTATTTAATCTTATATCTTTTTCTTATTAAAATTTTGTTATCCCACTTTTTTATTTTTTTTAAATTCAATTTATAAAAATTTTCTTCCCGTTCCCTCCCCTCCCCTCCATATCCCTTATACCAAACAAACAATAGGTTGGGAATAGTTTAATATGTATACATTTTTTTAAAAAAAAGAAATTACTAGACTTATTAAATTAATATTTGGATCCCTAATTGTCATGCTTCGTTTAAAATATAAGGTCCTTAAATATTATTATTTGTCATATCAGAGCAATGTCGTTTTCCTTTAAGAAACGTTTTCTTCATTTCAAGAGTCCCCACCCCAGCATCAAAGCATCATGCACGGATCCGCTTGCTTTCTTGGCTGGTCTATCGCTCATGATTAATTTCTAATTATTAATTATTAATTATTAATCATATGCATAACGCGCAACGTTCTCTACGTTTTTAACAAGGCCAGAGTGTAACTTTTTTTTTTTTTTTGCCGAATCAGAGTGTAACTTTTAAATTTATGCCCCTTCTTTATTATTTTTAATGCATCTAAAAAATAACCTTAACAAATAATGACTATTATAATATAAACTTTATACAATTGAACATTTGTCAAGTGCCTGGTGTAGGAAAAAAAAAAAGGCATGTCAAAGGCAAGTTTTTTTTTTTTTGTTTGGTCATTGTCAATGTCAATGCCGATGGTAAGTTGTCCCAATATATTTGGATGAGGTATTAAACTCAAACTTGGTAGATATATTTGTGTAGGCTATATGCACTTTTAAACTAACTTTAATCTAATTAAAAAGAAAGGAAAAAAAGTAAAACAAGGATTTTTTATTTTTTATTTTTGTCAGTAAGGATACATTTTTTAATTTGAAGTTTAAAAGTCTGACAAAAACATTGAAATTAAAAAAAAAATCCGTTATATAATGGGAAAATTCAAAAAAAAAATCCTAGAGAATATCAAATTTTCAAATTAGTTTTGTTTAATACAGTTCATATGGATGGCAAAAAAATACAGTTCATATGCAATTAAGTAATCACTATACTTAATGAAAAAATGACAATATTTTTCGGTAGGAATCACTACTAATTTGGGATTTTCAAATTTCTAAAGGCATTTAATTGGAATTTTCTTTATATAATTCAACATTGATTTTATTATAAATGGCATTGTTTAATTTTATAATACATACATACATACATACATACATACATACATACATACATACATACATACATATATTGATGTTTTATTATATTTTTAATTTTTATACATGAAGATTGTGTTTATTCTGTGCCGTATTTGATCCTAAACAAAAATGAAATAAATCTGAAAAAAAATACATAAATATCATATGAACTGTCAAAATCCAGAAAAGTTAATTAACAATTACAAAAGACAGAGGGGATTGAGGGGAAACTTAGGGTTTTTATGTTTGTGACAAATGACAAAAATACCCCTGAAATTAAGACTTAACCCTCTTTTTCCCTCTCTCTCCTTCCTTGGCTCCTCTCCCTCTCTTCATCTTCCCGTTCGATCTCGCCACCTCTTCTCTCCGTCCCTCTTCCTGTCATCTCCTTCCCCCTACCTCAGATCTCACCACTTCCTCGCTCCAGCCTCCACAAACCTCTCCTTCTTATCTTGTCGATGACGGCCCTAGCTCTCACCGTTAGGAAATGGTGAGATTTGGCTCTCATTGTCGATCTCGGTCACCAACATCCCCTTCCTATACTTCTCAATCACCATTGATCTCGGTCGCCGTTGATCTCTACCACCAACCTCACCACCAAACACTGGTGGTGAGGATGAGGGCAACAGAAGGATCAAGAACAAGAACTTGTGGTAGATCAAATATCTTCTACTGGGAGGTCAATTTTCAGTCGATTTTAATCATCGTCGTAATTTGATTTTTGTTTGTGGCTAGGTTTGTGCTTGTATTTTTTATTTTTGTTTGTGACTAGGTTTATGTTTGTATTTTCGATTTTTGCTACTACGAAGTTGTTATTGCCTAGACTCAAATTGTCAATAATTCTATCAGGCATCGTTGACAACTTGAGTCTAGGTAATAACAATTTGAGTATAGCGATTAGCAACTACCCCATATTTTCTTGTTTGGGGCTCAATTTTTGTTTTTGTTTTGGCTTTTTGTTTGTTTTGCTATTTGCCATTATGAATTTATTAATTATCTATACTTAAGTTGTCAACACTTTTATCAAGTGTTGTTGACAAATTAAGTATAAGTAATGAAAACTTGAATATTACAATTAGCAACTACCTCATTTGACATTGTTGACAAGTTAAGTGTAAGCAATGACAACTTCATAATAACAATTAACAACTTGGATATATATATTATTAGAAGCTTGTTTTGAGTTCAATGTTGGTCCAAAAGTTTCCAAATTATAACAATATTGCTATACCAATAAAGGATGTTAATTTTAAGGGTTAAATAAATTTGTTTGACTTTATGCCCTCCAACATGGCATTGTCAACTCAGGCCATTAAAACTATTAATATGCACATAACATATTGCAAGTCTGATTTATTAGTAATAAGAACCATTCTTAGTAAGAACCACAACGTCATTTCTCCCACGAAAGAACAACTCTTCTTACGTATTTGTTAGTCTGATCACTTCATGAACAACTCTTCCGCTGGCAATCCTCTGCCGAGGTAAGTGAATTCTGAATACCACTTCAATTTTTTATTCATAAAATGATTAAACTAACAAATGTGAAGGAATTGTTGTTTTTTTAGACAAAAATGGTGTTGCGCTTCTTATTAATGATAAATCCACTTGCAATGTGATAGGTGCTTTAAGGACAAATCAATAACTTTTGTAGCATAATTTGGTAATTGTCAACACCCGTTTTCATTTCGATAATCAAAGAATAATAAAGATGGAATTCAATGGGCATATAGAAAGGTACAATTATATTGATAAAAATAATTGTTTACAATACTGATATCGTTCATCAACGAAATACAGAAAATACCACGGAAACTTAATATTTACAGGGTAATCCAAAATATCTAAGGCATAAACTAATTATAACCACTATATTGCCCTCACCTTAAGACACGAGCTGATTACTTCTCGACGTCCATGTCTTTTCCCTTCGATCCACTGGCACCAGCTGAGATATTTGCTTTCGAAAAAGGGTGAGATTCTAAAGAATCCCCGTAGAGACATACGATCGACATATAAAATGTGAAAATTAAATATGTAATGCACTATATTAGGCAAAAATAAAAGTTCGATTCGATTCATATAAATTTTGCCCCAGCCGTGTCACTGACTACAGCTAGGATTTCTGATAATATACCTCAATTGAGTCATCGACCATAGCTAGGATTTTTCGATATATCGTTGTTGGGTAGCGAACCACAACTAGGTACTGTGCCTCTAACACGCAATCATATCACGAAATACAATAACAAATGTGTATAATTATTCACATAGTGTATGAAAGATGGTAGTCCCTACCTCGAAGTTTATTAAACCCCTTTTTCAATATGCCTCGTAAAACGTTTTGTTTTCGGCGTTCGACTCGGTCCTAAAATATTAAATGTATAAGAAATAGGTCATAACCTATCCAAGTATCATTTTAGGCTCTTCTATAGTGTTTCTTGTAATTATATTAGTCTATGGTAAAAATTTACCAAAATGCCCTCGGGACCCCAACCTGGCCCCGCTGTACTCGACCTGATGGCACGTTTTCTCAAAATTTTAACTAAGGCTATTTGTAATACCCCGAAATTTGGGATTAAAGGCTTGAAAATAAGCCTAAATTAAGTGGACTGCTAAGCCCCAATTTAGCAAGAGCCCAAATTTATCCCCTAATAATTATAATATCTTTTGGGTATTAAGAAAGTAAAATGGTGAATTTTGGAGAAAGTAATTATGTTTTTGGTGAAATCGCTTATAAGGTAGTGAGCTTGTCATGTGATTTTGAATGATCAAATGATAAGCAAAAATTATGAAATTTTACAAGATAAAAGTAGACATCCTAAGCTTTAATTTGATAGGTTATATGAATCAATTAGAGCTATATACAAAAAGATATGAATTTTTGAAGCCAGCACAGAAAAACTGTGAAATTTCTGGATCAATATGCAAAGATTGAAATTCTAGGAATTTTGTGATTCCATTCAGCAAAAGTCTATATTTTTTCTTGAAATTAGACGCAATAAGGGTTCTATAGGCTTTTAAATCACCTCATTTTGATTTTTCTAGAATTAGTTATGATTTTTCAAAGTTTGGGCAGAAATCTACCAAAATTTTGTAAAAATCCGAAAATTTGGAAAATTAAAGTAAAATATGATATAATAATATATCATCAGCATCTTCCTCTTGAGCTCATTTCAGGCGTGAAACAGCAGCTGCAGAGAGAGAGAAAGTTCAGATTTTTAGAGAGAGAAGGAGAGGAGAAAACTCACAAGATAGGTCGATTTCTTCGGTGAATTCGTACCTAACATGTATACTCCTTCTCCTAAACTTATCTTCTATGTTGTTTGAGGTTTTTGAAGCAAGATTTTTGGAGTTGGGAAGGTTAGGGTTTCGGCCAAGAAGGAAAAGCTAGTGGGAGCTTGAGATAACTTCCAAACCTTCGTATATTGACTATTTTAGCTGCTGTGGGCAATTAATCAGTGAAATTTTGCCGGATTGTCCTTGATTGTAAAAATGGAAAATGGGTTTTCCTAGGGGTTATGTTGCCCAAATTGGTACTAAATGGTAGTTGTAACCTAATGGAATAGTTAATAAAGTGGTTAGGAGTAGAAAGAAACGTGTTTACGGAGCTGAAACTGAAAAACCCCAATTTTCCTCGGAGTACATGTATATTTCGGTTATGGCTATAAATGGGCCTTAGAGTTGGATTTTCAATGATTTTATGGTTCCGTTGAGTTCAGGAATGAAAATTAGGTGAGGTTACAGTTGGTCACTTTTTCAAAAAATGCCAAAAAAGCATAATTACGAAAACGCCCCTAAAACCCTAAAAGTAGGATTGCCAAGGCAATTTCGTAACTTAACATTAAATTTGATAATTATGAATCTGGAAATGGATTCCTTGGGTGAAAATATGTAAGAATAGCCCATGTCAAAATTTCAGAAAAAGTACAGCCGGACTGGGTACAGCGGGGCCGGGCTGGGTCCCCGGGAGCATTTTAGTAAATTTTCACAATAGACTTATATAACCCCCAAAAACACTATGGAAGTGTCTGAACGGTACCTTTGGCATTGTAGGATCGAATATGGGGCCCGAGTTGTTGGTACGCATTACGAGGCACACGTTTTGAGGCGAAAAAGGGTTAAGATAGGGAACTTACCTTACTTGCATGTATTTCATATATTTGCTTGTGTAGTGATGTATGTGATCGCTTTACTTGATTGTGTAGAGCATATTTGAATAAATGAAGCTTTGTTTCTGTTTTGCTGTGGCTATAGTTTTGTTATATGAAACATTGAGCATGCAGAAATGTCATTATGGGGCATACATCTAGATAAAGCTAACATGTCATACACATAGCATCAAGCATGCATGCATTATGGTATCTGTTTCCTACTGAGATTCTCTCGAATCTCACCCTCCTCTACCAACAATTTAGACAGGAGACAACATAAGATATGCAAACAACAATGCAGAGTACCGTACGAAGGGATTACAATAGTGGAACGAAGACGGGAAGAAGTCTTCGTTTCACTGGGATGAGTTTAGACACTCTAGTAGCCTTGTGTGGCTACCTTAATCGTAAGTATCATGTACAAACTCCTATGGGGAATTTATGTAATCATGCACATATTATCAGTATAGTTATGCTATTCTTGTATTGCCTACCGAACCGCATATCATTTTCCTCAAATACTCTGAAAAAGGTTGAAATTGAGATAAGGACGTGACACTATTCTGACGCATTTTCACCCAAGGAATCCATTTCCGGGCTCAAAATCACCAAATTCATTGTCAAATTATGAAAATACCCTTGACATCCCCTATTTAGGGATTTCAGTGGCGTTTTTGTAATTATGTTTTTTCATCTCTACCGAAAAAGTGTCCAACTGTAACCCCACCTATTTTTGCCCACTGAGTCCAATGGAACCGTTTATTTCATGAAAATCCAACTCCTACCTCTTGGAACAGTTCTGGTCAAAATATTAAAGAAAATGGGAAAAAAAATAGTTGTGTTTTATCTTCCAAAACTTGTACTCTTCCACTTCTAATCCTTGATTGACTCACTTAAACACTTCTTAATCATGATTTAAAGGATTTTGGGCAGCATAACCCCTTAGGGTTATAGCTTTTCAAATTTCATAACTCAACCAAAAATCACATAAACCAAACAACAATTACCAACAACAACTCATACTAACATAAAATTGATATTGGTATAATTACCTCCTAAACTTCTTGGATGATCTTACTCTAGGCACCTCCTACTTCTCTTCTTGATCTCAAAGTGTGACTTCACCACCATGGATTCATGAGAAACAAGAGTTTAGAGAAGGATTCTAAGGAAATGTTATAAGAAAAACCAAAGGAACCATACTTACCTTAACCTCTTCTTCTTCCTTCTCTCTAACTCTTAAAGTTTCTCCGAGTTCACTCTTTCTCTCTCTTTTTCTCTTACTTTGGCCGAAATGTGCATAAGAAAGTGAAGGTAGTGTGTTTATCATTTTGCTTCTTCTTTCTTTCTAACCCTTGATCTTATCAAGGGTTGAGATTTCACCACCTATCATGCATCATTCCCCCTCCCATACCTCCAACCATACCCTCTTACTTTATACCATAACCTCTCATCATGACCACCATGCCCATGTCTTCACTTGGTGTATACTCCATCTTTGTCATCATTGAGAGGTTCATATAGCATTTGACTTGTGCTTCTTGGAATTAAATTTTTCCCTCTCATTTCCATGTATTGGCCCAAATTTTAGGGAGGAGAAGAGAAAAATGTTTTTCATAAATTCCATAATTTATATAATTGTATTATGTATAATCCCCCATAATTTCACAATTCTTGATTTATTCCATCAAAAATAATACATTTGTACATTCTTATTTATTTTCCTTGATTAATTGAAACTAACTTCAATTAATTAGAAAAATAATTAATCTTGGGTTAAATTGGTAAAATTGTGATTTTTCGATCACCTTTGCAATTTAATTAAATTCTTGAATTAATTTGCCAATTTCCTTATGAATATGAATATGTCAAAATTCACAAGATTCGAATTCATGAATATTCACCATTTTATTGAATTTCTCAAATAATTACAATGTATATTTGGTGAATAAAATTTGGGGTGTTACAGCAATGGTTTGGTGCCACATGGCTGCGCATAAAATCAAACAAATTCATTTAACAATGGACTTAATTAAAAAAATTATAAGAATTTAATTTAAAGTAAGATAAAATTACATCAGATTTGCATATTAATTTTCCATAAATTAAAGGAAAATTTTTGCTTACCAATAGTAACTCAATATTTCAAAACGACAAAATCCAAACCATAGCACCTACAATGGGGGTGAAAAAGCAGCTTAATTGGTACTACAAATAGTGATAGTTTTGACAAGTCAACCAATTAGGCGCTGCAAACTGGGGTTTGATTAAAGCATAATAATGATTGAGGGGGATCTGACCAAAAAGCCTGAAATAATAATGTTGGGATTAGGTGTGTGTAGGATTTAAAGAAGTCATCACGCTTTGATTGAATATAGGAATAGAAGCTTTCACCTTATTATTTTGTCTGCTAACATTGCCCATACTTTAAATCTTAGGCACTGCTAACTTTTGTTGTGTCATAATGTCATGTCTTCACAATGTTCATGCTTCATGGGACAATAATACCATCCAAATATTAGTATGTTGCAACGGCTAAAAATATGTAATATTGTATTTTGGATGTTCAGGCCTTATAGCTAGTATCATTGTAAACAACAGTTTAGATTGTTATTTGTGCTTATAGCTAGCTAGTTACCTGATGAATAATGTTAAAATATATAAAACCTCTGAATTTTGGGTTAGATGCACATCAACTCCATGATCTTTGAAAATTTAAATAAAGGATTTTAATGTTTCATGTTTTGGTTCTCAGGCTGCAGTTAAAATTAATGGTTTTTGTCATATCATAATTTTAATATTTTTTTATTACATACTATGTCATTTAAAAACCAACATTGACAAATAACTTTAAGTATTTTTTAAAATACATAAGATAAAATGCTTAAAAAATTATAAAATAGTTAAACAGCATTTAAAATAATCACTTGACCATATCTTTTTTAAAATAAAAGGTCTAAAATATAAAATACTTCAAAAACGAAAATTTTAGAAAAATACCTTCAAAATTTGAAAATATCAAATATGTGATTTCCTACAAAAATAAATTGTTACTAATTAAGTATGGTTAATACCTAAATTATTATAGAAAATAAAACTGATTTAGAATTTCGATATTTTGAAGGTGAGTTTTTTAGAGTTTCCTTACTTTTAAAAGCAAATAAAAATAATTTTGACCCTGTCTTTTTCAAATAAAAAGTATAATATACTTAAAATTATATATCAAACGGCAAGTGTTATCTTTTTTAAATGAAATGGTATAAAATTAAAATATATAAAAAATATAACATGGGATAAAACTTTTTTCAGTCTTCTCTTAAATAATCAAAACCTATAATTTAAAATATATAGGATTAAAATCAAAATGATAATAAATTTAATGGGTTAAATATTGTATTAACCATTTTTTTCGTTTTGTCTTCCATTACTTATTTTCATACGTCTCTAAGCTGTCTAATCTATTTCCTCATTGATGGTTTGATGCTTCCAAGGATCTTCTTTTATACATATCCAAACTCACTCAATCATTTTCCACCAAATTGTTCCAACAGTAAACGTCATGCCAAATCTTCCTCGTAGATATGTTCACTTCGAATCTTTTATTTTCTTGTATAATTATATATCTATCTCAACATTTTTATCTATCTACTACTATTTCAAATTTATGCCCATATCATCACTGTAAAACGTAATATTCATTACTGTATAGTATTACTTGTTTTATATAAAATTTGATAAAATTTTCCTTTAAATTTATTATGTACTCCTCAGGTCAGACTTAATTGGGAGTTAATTTTAATCTTAACTATAAATTTTTTTTTTTTTTGTATTTATCATCTTTTTCCAAAATAACCCAGTTGCTACTTCCCCTTAACAAAAATCAAGTAAAGGAGAGGCATGGGAATGAAAGAAAATCATTAAGGTGTTTTAGAATAAAAAAAATATGTCATATTAATTAATTCATCTAATCAAATTAATTAAATATGTTTTATATTAAAGATAAAAGAAATACTTTCTTATCAAGAATGATTCCAATATCATCTCATCATACGAACAACCCAACTTCTATTCTTATATTTTAGGGTTAATATAACTTCATGAAGTTTAATCTAATTTTGATTTTAGTCCCTCAAATTTGAAATCGATGGTTTTAGTCCTTGAAGTTTTGCCCGATTTTGGTTTTGGTCCTTCAAGTTTGAAATCGATGGTTTTGATCCCTGAAGTTTCACCTGATTTTGGTTTTTGTCCCTCAAGTTTGAAAATGACTTAGTTTTTTCCGGTTGGGTTTCATAACTGGGTCACCAAGTCCTTTTCAAATTTGAAGGATCAAAACCAAAATCAGGTGAAACTTCAGGGACCAAAACTACCGATTTCAAATTTGAAAGACCAAAACTAAAATCGAGTGAAATTTCAAGGACTAAAACCACATATTTCAAATTTCATGGATCAAAACCAAAATTGAATCAAACTTCAGGGACCAAAAGTTATATTAACCCTATATTTTATGTGTAATATCTCTGTAAATTTTCTATCCTTTTGCACAAGTGGTCCAAATATCTAATCTTGCCTGGACCAGTAACTATTACAAATGCATCTAATTAATCACATGGGGAATTGAATACTTGGGGAAAAGAATAATTCAAATCTCAAGCCCCACGAAAAAAAAAAAAAATGGAGCATGGTCTAACAGAGAGTCGTAGGGTTGTGGGGCGGGAAAAAAGTGAAGTACGGTGAAGAGAGTAGTGGTGGGCTTAGTTTTTGTTTGAGCCGAGCATCACAGCTGGATCTAGCTCATCCCAGCTGGCACTGTACCTTCCTCTCCCAATACCCTCCTTTTTATATATTTATTTCATTATTTAATCAATATATATATACATATCTTTTTAAAATTTTTATATTTATATATGCCACCCCATTACCTTCTGTGTTTTATTTTTATTATAGAAAAGAAATAATAAAAATAAATAAGAAATTTACATTCCTCCAACTACCCATACGCATGGACCCAAAACCAAGGGCAAAACAGCCAATCCCTTTCCCCCTCACGAAATTACTATCTTACCCCTCACTCTATCTTTTCCTTTCTGGGATTTCTTCTTATCATTTTATGTACTGTTTCCTGCAACTTGTCACTCTATTTCCCACTTTGCCCTTTCTCTTCCCTTTTTATAATTATTATTTTTTCTGGTAGAGTGGATTATATAATTATTTATTTATTGCTCTTTTCTTCCTCTCAACGTACACTTGTCTTTAATGTTAAACTCAACAACAGCTTGGTACCACAACAACAACGTGGGGGAAGGCGAACACTGAACAACCCCTTTCCGGTATTGATTCAAGGGGTATGGGGTAAAAATATCCATATATTTTTCTCAAAAATGCATCCACTATAATAAAAATTTTTTTTGTGTAAAATTAATTATGAAATTTTAAAAGAGGAGTAAAAGTGACATGTTTGTTAAAACTAACTAACGGTCATTAATTCTAATGCAAAAGTATCAAAATATCCCTATCTAAGAAAAAGATAAAGGTGGTGGACGTATTTTTAAAAAAAAATTTATGAGTATTTTTGCATCTTTGAAAAAATTTTATGGATATTTTTGCCCCTTAATTTTTTTTTTAGATAGAGGTATTTTTATACTTTTGCACTGGAGTTATCGGTTGTTAGTTAGTTTTAATAGAAGTGTCACTTTTGCTCCCTTTTAAAAGTTTATGGTTACTTTTACACTTAAAAAAAGTTTTATAGTGATGGATGTACTTTTGAAAAAAGTTTATAGGTATTTTTACCTTTTAACCCTTAATTTAAGTAATAGTAATAATTATAATAATTTTCTTTGATGAAGATAATAATTATAATAATTGCATATCTTAATTAAGAATATCGACTGTGATGTTTCAACTTCTGCTAAACCGTTGTTGTGATAAACTTTTTTGTCGTTATTGTACTTAATTTCAGTCATTATTTTACTTAATTAATTCTTTCCGTGGCTGGCACATACCCCATCCAATCGTTTTTATTAAATGAGGGTATCTCTGAAAATCAATTTATATTTTTAACGTAATTATTAATCCAAACTAATTTTTATTATATTTTTTATTTTTGAGAATTACCAGTAGTTATTCAGTCTCTTATACTCCGTTTAAGGAAGAGTGAAAGACCAGGAGTAATTTTAGCACTCCTGTAATGAACTAGTATACTGCTCATCAGTCATCACTGTAATTTTTAAATAAAAAATGAATATATAAAAGAATTGCAAAAAATGAAAAATTGATTGATGTAATAAAAACAGAAGGTTAATGAGCAATTTCGTCTCAGAAGTAATTACATAGGAGCTATCAATATAGAGTTGGTATAACGGTGTAAGGTCTCGTTAGATCTCTTTAGGTCTCAAGTTCAAGTCCCAAAAGAATTGCTTGTGTAATTACTTCTGAAAGAATTTTTAAATAAAAAATGAATATATAAAAGAATTGCAAAAACTGAAAAATTGATTGATGTAATAAAAACAGAAGGTTAATGCGCAATTTCGTCTCAGAAGTAATTACTTAGGAGCTATCAATATAGAGTTGGTTTAACGGTGTAAGGTCTCGTTAGATCTTTTTAGGTCTCAAGTTCAAGTCCCAAAAGAATTGATTGTGTTAGGAGGTCAATAACATTGAACTGGATACTATATGATAATATAAAAAAAACTTGGGAGCTAAGTACTAAAAAATTTTTTGAGGAGTAATTTTATCCGCTTGTTATTAACTCAATGTTAACTTTTTGACAATCAACATTAGTTTGTTAATGGTTACAGTGACTTTACTCATTTTTTAATAATTTCTTTATGAAATTTTTTCTCAAAAAACTTCTGAATATCCAGCTTATTATTATGCAAACTCTATATTGAATTATAGATATACGCAAAATAATAATATATTAACATGTTCAATTTGTTTTGCCTGAAATTAACAGGTTCAATTTATTTCCATTAAGATTTCATATTTGATCTGAATATTCAAAAGTTTACTTTCATTTTAACACACACAGAAATATGAAATATCATCTCTAATAAATTGGATATTGCTTTTACTACAAACATCCAATGATAACTATTTCAATAGGAAATAATCTAATACTCCCAATGGTACTTTTTATACAATCCTTATAATTCAATTACATGGTTTAAAAATTAATTTAAAATAATAAATATGTAATAAATTTGTATAAAAGAATATGTGAGAAACGATTTTGTTTCCAAGCATACCCTTACTTTTAAAGGGAGCAAGTAAGAGATAGAAATAATGATAAGAAAAAGGATGAAAAAGCATGCATGAAAAATAGATGAGGGTTGAGAATAAAATTAATTATAGGGAAAAAAGGGTAGTTCAGTGCATAAAGCTCTTATTAGGTGGGGTTTGAGGAGAAATAGATGTACACAATCTTAGTTAGACAATCGAAGAGACTGTTTCCAGTATTTGAACCCGTGACCTTTAGATCACATAGCAGTAATCTTATCGCTGTGCAAATTCTCACCCTTTATGTATGAAAAATAGATGAGGGTTGAGAATAATATTAATTGAGGGTACAATTGATAAAAAAAAGCATTAGCCACATAAATAGTATCATGAGAAGGACCAAACCAGTTCTTGTTTTTCTTTTTCTTTTTTGCCATCAAAAAACCAATTCAAACACGAGATCTTATAGAAATGATAGGAGGGAGTATTAGCTGAACTGGTATAAAAACAATTAAATCATTTGTTTTATTTGAACGACTGTATATGTTTGGATTAGTTTTTAAGGAATGACTTTTATGATTTAAGAAGTGAGTATGTAAGAAAAGTTTTATTTCGGTTTGCGGAAAAAGGCATATGAAACCATGGTTTTTTGATTTTCCAAACATGCAAGAAACCCATTGAAGAACAAGAGATCTTATAAAAATGATAGGAGGGAGTATTAGCTGAACTGGTGCAATTAGTCATAGAAAAATGGGAGAATTATATTTAGGTCTTAAGGAAGAAAATAAATAAATAAATGATCTATGGAGATTACAAAATGAAAAAATGGTCCCATTAATAACTCTAGGAATTTGTATTGACAACTCTTTAACAACTTCAAGAGCTTGTATTGACAACTCCATGGTACCATTTTATCATTTTGCAATCTCTAGGGATTATTTGTTCATTTATCTTCTTCCTTGGGATTTGAGTGTAATTCTCCCTAAAAAATAAGGAGAATTGCCCAAAAATACCTTGGAGGCAAATTAATTGCTGATTGCTACTATGAAAGATCTGTTGCACATAATGGAAGATATTTTGCATATAACGGAAAATTGTTTGCACATTTTATATAGAAGATTTTTGCACACACGAAGATGGTTTGCACAAAACGAAAGATTGCTTGCACACACGAAAGATAGCTTACACGCTTGATAGCAATCAGCAATTAATTTATCTTCAAAGTATTTTTGGACAATTCTCCCAAAAAAAAATATCATAAGTAAAAGTAGATAAAAAAGATAAGAATGAAATTGAACCCATCATTATGGCAAGAATACTTTTTATGTAAATTTTTACATTTGTTGTGTGGACAAAAGAAATAATAGTAACGCAAGTAGTAATAGTAATATTTTTTTTGCCCAGCAAGAGATATTATAATATTATATCTATATAAAGTAAAATAGCAATATGTAATAACCCCAATGAAGACAAAAAGCCGCCTTGTCACACTTTTCTTCCCCTTGGGGCAGCAATTGCTATTAAGACAAAATATTTAATTACATCTTTCATCAATCTGGTTCTCTTCATATTTTTTTCCCCTAAAAAATTAAATGGCAAAATTGTGATATCAAGTATTGCTAATGGCAAATAAGTAATATAAATGATTTGGAAATGAACCGAAAAAAAAAATAGAGAACGGAAAAGGAGAAGGACAAGTCAAAGTTGACCTCAAATCTATCATATGAAACGGTTAAAAAAATCGTCAGGAGATACTGTGAGTCTGTGACAGATCCGTAGTTATATTAAAGCCGGAGGGCAAAATCGTCATTGCGGTCCACCTTATAGGTTTCCTTACTGGTCCTCCTTCCAACACATCCTAATTCCAAAGTAGTGCGTAGCCGCTGTGTTTGTGACTGTGTGTGTGCCTCTCTCCCCGCCCTCTCTGTCTCGCACTTTTCCGGCAATAGTCGCCGGACAACCACTGTCTCATCGCCGGAGACGGTGAGAAGCTTGAGTTTTGTGGAAGAGCAGTCCTATCGTTGAAATATTGTTCCTCTTTCGTAAGGTGGTGAAGTAGAGTGTTCAGCCGACTGCGTGCATGTTCAAACGGCGACGTTTCGTTGCGGTGAACAATCGGAGGAGAGTTGGGAAGCGGCGACGTATGGAGTTTATCTGATTGATCGGGGGATATGGGAAGAGTGGTTCTTGGTGTGGCGGTGAGTGTTGCGGTGACGGCATGTGCCGTGGCGGCGGTTGTGGTTGGGCGAAGAGTGAGGAGCAGGAGGAAGTGGAGGAAAGTGGTGGGAGTGTTGGGAGAACTAGAGGAAGGATGTGATACCACGGTGGCGAGGCTGAAGCAGGTGGTGGATGCCATGGCAGTGGAGATGCACGCTGGGTTGGCATCCGAAGGTGGTTCCAAGCTCAAAATGCTCCTCACTTACGTTGATAATCTTCCTAACGGGTAATCATTTGATTCGCCGGCGGTGTGTCTTTCTGCTTCCTAATCGGTTTATTTTGTCATTGAGAGGCATTCCCTTTTTCTTTCACGATTTTATCATGATTTTGATCGGCATTTGAGAAAATGTCCCTTCTTCGATTGGAAATAGTTGTGGGTTTGGTCCCTGTGTTACTGTTGGAAGAGAATGCTTTCATTTTCCCTTAATAAGTTAAATTTAATGCTATGGTTCTGGTATTTCTTTCCGTCTTTCCCAAGCCTTCTCTATTTCTGGCGTGGGTTAAATTTATATGCTATTAATGTTCATATTATCTGTTGATAGTATTTTTACATTAATCTTTTTTTTTTTGGTATTCTGTTTTCGCTCTTATTGTGGGTATTTCACAGTTATTAATACGCGGGAATTATTATAATTACACTGACGATTGTTTGTGTCTTTGGTTGGTAAATCTGTTTTATTGCATCACATTTCCTTTCTTGTTTACGTCGGAGCTTTTATATATATATGACGTCCATTTTTGTAGTTACCCTTTTGTTTATTCCCTGAGAGATCCTTCTTATAGTTGATATCGATGCGTGACCTAAACAGATTTGGAAATTTTCTTTTTAACAACAGTAATTAACTTTTAACATGGGATAAATGATTATGTAATTAACCGTTTTGAAAATTGAACATTAGAATTAATGAATCCTTTTAATGCATCAGATTAAAGTACTGTTGAAAGGTTTTAGGAATGGTTTGTGGAATCTATAGGTTATTATTGTATAATATCATTAAGACCTTTTCTGGGCATTACTGGGACTAGATTTCCCTGTGGAGTCTGTGGAGATGCTGTTATGAGCAACTAGATTGCAATTACCCAGCCATCTACTTTGATAAGGTATGGTAATTCTGTGTGGCACTAGGTATTGACATGCTTGTGCATACCTTATATTATGTTTATGGAGCCATGATGTTATATAGATTTGTCCATACGGCCATACTTGTGTCTTTGATAACTGCATGGGTTAGATACACGAGTGATACACATATTTTTGCTCTCTCAGGACTGAGAGAGGAACATATTATGCACTAGATCTTGGGGGAACGTATTTTAGGGTATTGCGGGTCCATTTAGGTGGTCAACGACCTCCTGTTTTGGAACATGAAGTAGATGAACAACGTATCCCCCATCACCTGTTGACCAGCACAGGTGAGGTGAGTATAATTGCACCCTAAAATTGTCCTCTCTGTCATCTTCTCTATTTGGAATGCAAATAGGTTGATTGATTTTACTGTTTGCAGGACCTTTTTGATTTCATTGCTTCTTCATTGAAGGGATTCATTGACAAAGAAGAAGATGGTTCTGAGTTTTCAATGGGCAGAAGAAGGGACCTTGGATTTACATTTTCTTATCCAGTGAAACAAATGTCTGTTTGCTCAGGCATTTTAATAAAATGGACCAAAGGATTTTCCATTGTAGATACGGTTAGTCTGTGGAATTTTGAGTAGTTCTGTACTAAGTGTTCAATAATTATCTTTATGAAAAACTGTAATTCCAAGTTACATAGTAAGACTGGATCAGTGAATTAGTTGGTGTTTCTGCATGTTCTGTACCAAAATGATTGATATGCAGTTGGGTGGATATAGGATTTTGATTTAATTTTATTTTCATTGGCTTTTAGCCTAGGTAAACAAATTTGTTTAGTGGTGGCAGTTAATTTTTTTCCCTGTCCTCCCGTAAAGTTGTATTTGATGTAGACTGGACAGTAGGCTTCTGTGTATCTGGACCATCTTAAATAGCGCTATGGTTAATTTATCATCTCAATTTCTTAGTCTACCAATGGTATTGAAATATTGAAATAGATATCAAAGTTGTATCTTAATGAGGGATGTGAATTATTAAGCGAGATATCTGGTTGTTGTCAGGTAGGACGAGATGTGGCTGAATGTTTACAAGAAGCATTAACACGAAAAGGCTTAGATGTGAAGGTTTCTGCCCTGGTAAGGAAATATTTTTATCATACAAATACTATAACTTAATTTATGTTTTCAAAAACGAAATCCTGGTTCCCTGTGATTTCTCAGTTAATACTGTCTTGAAAGCATTAGAATATTTAATAAATGTTATTCTAGAACAGCCAAATATGCTTTATCCTATATGTAACTGTGAGCTATTAGCTCTCGTACCATTTGTGCCGCTGCTCTTTGAGTTTTGCTGGTCTGTTCCCCCATATTTTTTTTCCCTGAGAGATCTCAATGACACACATGAAACCAGATTTCCTGTAGACGTAGTTGTTAGTTTTTATTTGTATGAGATTCAGATGATCCATCATGAGCTTCTAGGTATGGCTGCCACTGTTGTATTTCTGAGGGTTCTATCTGACACACAAGACATTGAGTGTCAATTTGACTAATTAATATGGAACATGTTTATCCATGTTCGAAGTAATTAGTATTAGCTCTGGACCTGATTGCCTTCTATATGTGGCTTGGCAGCTTTGATTTATGGGATATCAGGTTACTCTGATTCAGACATGTTTCATGTTACGCAAAGAGGTTATCACCATGTAATTTGAGCTCATTATGGTTTTCTTTGTTACCCTCTAAAGCAGAAATGGACGCCCTTCCAGAAAAAAAAGAAAGAAATATTCAATATAGTTATAAAAAATGGCTTGTAAGAGCCATTTGTTATAAACGTCTGAGTCAATAAAATTGATCAATTAAACGTCTGAGTCAATAAGTTATTCCTCCTCCCCCAAAATAAGTTCTTCCTCAAAGACGAAGGAATAAGTACAGCCAAGCCAACTGCTGGGGGTTATCTTTCTATTGCTTTTGTAATGAGTTGTCTTTGATATCTTCTTTCAAGGGACTCAGAAGACCTTTTGCACGTCAGCTTTGGCCTAGGCTTATTAAACTGAGTAAATCCAGGAAGGAGAAAGAAATACTTTAGGCAATTTTAGTTTTGGATTATTTAATCACTACTATTCATTTAATATTTGGATCTCTAAAAGTACAATTGATACTTATTTGATTTAACTGTCACCTGCAGACACATCTGGTTGCGATTCTTTAGGCATTATTTTCAGATTATATTTTTTGGTAGTAATTGTGGTTACCCTATAAGAATAAAATTGACAATGTGGTAAATAATTACATCTCTTGATGAAGCCTTTTCATGATTTTACTTTTTCTTGAATTAGAGGATGTGTGGTGAAAATTTTACAAATGGTACCTGTGTAAATGCTTGTCAAAATATGGAGTAATATATCTTTAATGTGCCTTTGTTTTGAATTTAGAGGGAAATGCAAATACCTATATTTCTTGGCAAGAATAATTTTATTTGGGGAAAAGCTTGTGCTCAAAATTATGTAAAATTAATTCTTGTTAAATCTACCCTCAAGTGTGATGTGTCCAATCTTGCTATGAGCGGGTGGGCAGATCCAGGCTCTCTAGCAGTGTGCCGTTTATGTTCATACTAAATGTTCATTGCATTGCATGCTTTGTAAACATGTTCTTATGTTCATTTTAAACAGGTTAATGATACTGTGGGGACATTGGCACTTGGACATTATCATGATATGGATACTGTTGCTGCAATTATAATTGGCACCGGTACAAATGCCTGTTATGTGGAACGTGCAGATGCTCTTATCAAGTGTCAGGGTCTTCTTACAACATCTGGTTGCATGGTAACACTTTTTCTCTTTTCTTGGTAATATATGAATGCATAATTCATCATTATTTTATTGTGCGGTTTTAAACTTTTTTTTTTGGGTAAAATCCTTCTGTTTGTTTCTTAGGTTGTCAATATGGAATGGGGCAATTTTTGGTCTTCCCACTTGCCAAGAACTTCTTATGACATTGATTTAGATGCGGAGAGCCCCAATCCGAACGACCAGGTTAGATACTTGCTTTTTTATTACCTTGTTTTGTCATGTAACATGACTAAAATTTTGGAGATTTTGGTGCAGGGTTTTGAGAAAATGATATCAGGAATGTATCTTGGTGATATTGTGAGGAGGGTTATCCTCAGGATATTACTAGAGTCAAGTATGTTTGGACCAGTTTCTTCCAAGCTTTCAATGCCTTTCAGTTTGAGGTTTGTGCTATATCTCAATGATGCACCTGTGTTAATCGATTCTTGTAATTGAAAAAGTCTATGATCTAATTAACAAGACCCTTCTATTAGTTGCCCTTGGCCAGTGAATTTTGTATGGGTTTGGAGAGGATGTGCATACCATTGGCTGCATGCATATAGACCCCTATTAGTTTGCCTCTTTTTTTCATTTTAAGCATTATCCAGTTGTTATTGTGATCCTAGTTGCTGTATGGCTTGGCTGAAACACACTCTGTTTTTGTGGGTATGGTCTTGTCATAATGTTGTTTGACAAACTTGTGAGCTAAGGATGTAAATGGGCAAAGGATTTATATTTTAATCGTTGGCTTAGGCTGAGGTGATATATGAAAGCCAAATATTTTGCCATCTAAATGATCTGGGGTCAATTCTTCTCTGTTAATATCTCTTATCGAGATTCAAGTCTCAACTGTATCTTCATGCAATATCAGTACTCCTTCGATGGCTGCCATGCATGAGGATGATTCCCCTGACTTGAGAGAAGTGGCAAGAATCCTTAGAGACATCCTTGAGGTAAAAACATCTCCTTATGGTCAAAAGATGAGTGACTTGCTTCAAAGTCTGATTACCATTTATTGGGTTGGACTGGACTATTTCAGATTCCCTATGTTCCGCTTAAGTTAAGGAAAGTCGTGGTGAAGGTTTGTGACATCGTAACCCGTAGAGCTGGTCGTTTGGCGGCTGCGGGTATCATTGGCATCTTGAAGAAGATTGGTAGGGATGGAAGTGGTGGCATCACTGGTTTCCGGAGCAAAAGTGACTCAAAAATCAAAAGGTCAGTTGTGGCAATTGAAGGACGTTTGTATACTAGCTATACACTATTTAGGGAGTATTTGCATGAAGGGTTGAATGACATATTGGGGGAAGATATTGCAAAGCATGTAATTCTTAAAGTCACTGAAGATGGTTCGGGCATTGGAGCAGCATTGCTTGCTGCTTCATATTCATCCTACAATGTGGATAGGAGGGTACAGATGCTATAAGTATATATATATATATATAAATTATATCATGCATATATATATATTCATATAGCCCTGTAAATCAGAATTCGTTTCATATTTCATATCTCTGTACAAAGGGAGGTTCTGTCTATTCTTTGTCCTAATGTTGTCTTCATTTATATAATTGCTTTGTTGTTTACATTGGTGTTCATTTTTACTGGACAATTATTTCAAAGGGAATTGATCTCCTGTTTAGTTGAGATCGTTTGTATGTAAACAAAAGCAATTAGGAGTGTTCAGTGACCTTTAAGCTTGGAAATTCATTAATATATTCCTTTCTGAAAGTTTTCTTTTGGCCAAAACACATTCTAGTGTTTGTTCTTCAGAATATGTTTTGTTTACATTGTAAAACTAGTTAAAATCATGGTTTTGATAGAAGCATGTGTTTTCCAATACGACACTTGTTTAGGAACCAACAATCATTATGTTAGGCCGGTTGGAATGGCCTAGAGTTCAGGTAAAAAAAGGGATAAAAACCATCAGATCATCAAACAGTCTCAACGACAAGTAATTTGCATAAATCTGTTGTCATTTTTTGTATTGAAAGTTGTCATTGAAAAATAAGCGGTAATTTAATTTTGGGGGAGATTAAATCCTTTTCTGGAGACTTCATAGTAATTCATTAAAAAAAAAGCAGTAACTTAACTTGGATGTGTGATAATTGACAAAGGAATCCATCTTTTTAGAATAATAAGTTTATGGGTATTGTTACCCTTTAACCCTCTTTGTTTTTTCTTTAATTTTATCTCTTAATGGAAAAAATGTAAAACATGAAGAGGAGATTAAAAATTAAAAATTATGAATAGAAATAAAGTAGCCAAGAAAACTTTTAATGAGGAAAAATTGAGAAATTGAGTTTGAGCATACAAGATATTCAACCAACTTTAAAGAAGAGAAAGAAAAAGAGAAAAAAGAGGGTCATGAAAATCAAATGGATCACTAATGAGTAATGAGAAACGGGGGATGGAGACAGAGATTATGATATGATGATGACTGAGAAAGGAAAAGGAGGGCGGCGATAACAGTGAGAGATGATTGTGATTTATGATGCTGATAGCTACAGCCCACACTTGCCAACAAAAACTAGTCAGTGAGGACCAATTAGTTGCATAATTCATTTCACTTTTTAATGTTAGCTTTGAAGCCTTTACTTTGACTTTTTTCTTGAAAGACCCTGAGGTGCTAATTAAAAAAATTGATATTAAAAAAATATTATAATTTATCAATAATAATTTATTCACTTATTAAATATTTTTTTTTTATTTTTTTAATAAGTTATAAAATTTTTATAATATTATTTTTTTTAATTAGTTCATTAGTATCATTGTCTCTTCTTTTTTTTTCCCACAACTACTGCTCTACTACCTTCTCTCTCTATTTGATTTGATGTGATGTGTTTTGTTGGGTTCTTTTACCGCCCAAATTTATTTTTATTAATAAAGTACCCACTAACGTCGTCCTGACATCCCCTTCTAACGTATACAATGACGTCACCATTGAAATAAATATTAGCGATAATAGAGGAAAAATGGGAATTTAGTAAAAATTTTAAACTCCTGATTTAGGTACTTTTCACTAATAAAATTTTGCATGACGGATTTCTCCACAATCTTTCCTAAATATTAATATTTAAATAGACTTATTTTTTATATTAAATGATTATGTTATTTATTCATAAATTTTACTTAAAACGTTGATAATAAAATTTAAATACTTTCATATAATTTTTTTAAAATAACCTTAGATTACTAGGATTATTATATAATGTTTCAAAAATCATACCATTCTGTCCCTTGTGTTAGCTATTAATGTTTAAATATTAATATTCGTAAATGAACATTTCTATTTTTCTGAAATTACCAGAGTGCCCTTTTAAATGTAATTTCACGCATTTGTGATTTAAAATTATTGAAATTCACCACCCTTATTTATCTTTTACAAGTTCTGACAGTATTTTTCTATATTTTTCCTTCTTTTTTTTCCGGTATGAAAAAGGCCAACTACCAACAATTCATCAAGAGTGAAAAAATTCTTGTTTTTTTTTTTTTGAAAAAATTGAGAAAGCTTCCATTGAAAATTTATTAGCGAGAAAGGCTAGATAAAGTTTTGTACCTCTCAGCAAATATTTGAATCCCTATTCGTCACATGGTGAGGGGACCAACCCTTTCTGCTAGAACCAATTTGAATATTAATACTCTGATTTAACTCCTTCACAGTTCACTTCAATAAATTTTTTTGAAGGGGATTTTTCGCGCAATTTCCCCTTTACTTTCACTTTACTTTTGGTTTGATTTTTCAGTGAAACAAGGAAAGTTTAAACAATCATTTAGAGCAAATGAATCTTAAACTAGATTTTTTTTTCCCATTACAACCAAAAATATAGAAAACTCTACCCGCCACATCCCATGCCAACATTATTACCAGACGTCTACAACTAGCCCCAGGCCTGTGCTTTAATCATGCTGATATCCGACTTCAGCTGCATCTTCAAGATACATTGACCCGAAAAAAGCCTTCAAAAAGAAACGAGACAAAAAAGAAAAAGAGAATCCAATGCATTTTAAGGTGTACGGTTTAATCATCATCTAATTTGACCAGTAGAAGGAAATTTGCTTTCTCACAATCCAAACAAGAGACTGCCTTTTCTAATGATACAAGTTAAATGCTTGAGCAAAAAATCTCTCAAACTACCCAATTCAAACACTAGAGAAGGATTGATAATCACCAAAATTGGAGGTTTTAGGAATATTTTATTGGGTTAAGTTCCAATTTATCCCGAAAGTTCTCATGTGAGAGCTGAGTATCTGGAAGTTAACAGTCAATATTAATTTTTTAATCGCTAGAGCAATTTTGGTCCTTTTTTAATACTTCCAATGTAAAATGGGTCCCAAAAAAAAAACTTCTAGATACTCATAGCTCGTATGTGAACTCTGGATTAAAATTGAACCTTATCCCAATTTATATATCTATATCCGTGCGTCTTAGATTGTTCATAAACTTAACTAGTAGGAGACAGCTTCTTTACAATCATCTGTTTCACTGGTTTCTTCCGCATGAAAGCTTGGAGCTTTGGGAGTGAGTCCAAGCACTTTGAACATGAGTTGATCAGCATCAAAATCATTGTTAGGTGTAGTGAGAAGCTTTTCTCCTGTGAATATAGAGTTGGCACCAGCAAGAAAACACAGTGCCTGCTCAGGCATGGAGAACCGAACTCTTCCTGCTGACAACCTCACCATTGCTTTTGGCATAATGATACGTGCCGTGGCAATCATGCGAATCATCTCCCATATCTCAACAGGCTGAAACCAAAAATAGAAATGTACATTTGTTAGCAGATTCTCAGGGGAAAGTTTGAGTTCAGATCATCCTTCGATGGTACGTAACGCCAATCCAAGCATGGCTTAAAAGAATATGGGTATTCCCTTGATCAAAAAGGCTATACTTGGACTAAAAGACAAACACAAAATTTTGAACTATTCATTCTTCCATCAAGCTGCCCCCAATAAAGGAGAAAAGTCCCCTAAACAAGGGGAATTGAAATTATCAATTTAAGCATCACTTACCTCGAATGTCTTCTATTCCATTTTCGTTGGAGTTCTTCCTTTTCCAACTCCTAAACTTGACCTTATGTTTTAGCAGTTACGAGGAGAAGGGAAGGGCCAGTATCCTGAGAAAGTGGAGGGGAAGAGATCCATGTTTCCCTTCCCCTTGATTGGAGAAGCTTTCTCCTTCAATATCCCCTAAACTAGGGAGACTCGAAATTATAAAGGAGAGTTTTGGATGTATTTGGAGGGTTACTTGAAAATCCTCCATACTCATCCTTTCATTAAACAGTTTTCAGATAATGGAGAGATTTCAATGAAACTTTCCCTTCTCCATTGTCTGCATCCAAACATAACCTTAATGATTGAGCTAACTCTGATGCTTTACCTTGGTTTTTATTGAAAGTAAAGCACATGTCAACATTTAAGTTGATTTCAAAGGCTCTGAAGCCCAGAAAAACTTACAAGGTATCTCTCTATCTAATAAAGTTTCACAACAGAAAAGTCCAAATTTGCATCTGAGCTGCTAAAAGAAAACTATTGAATATCATCACTATAGATTAAGCTCCATTGATAACATGTCTCAGTAATTGTTAAAATAGTGAGTGGTTTTTTTTTCACATTGTTGTAGTTAAATAAGTCAGTCAATAAATTATTAAATTCACCTTCTGCTCCTGAAGTGGGGTGCCCTTCACTGCAATAAGTGCATTGATAGGAACACTTTCTGGATGAGTGGGGAGAGTTGCCAATGTCTGTAACAAACCTACACGGTCCTCCTCTGCTTCTCCAAGCCCTATTATTCCTCCTGTAAAGAAACCTCAATTGTTCATCATTTTCATTCCTCAAAGGTTAAACATCTTACTACTAAATATATATATATATATATATATTGAGTCCCTATCATAAAAAGTAGAAGTTTTATTATTTTAATGACAAAAAATAAGATTAACAATTAAAAAATAAAATCTAAATAAACTTCCCATCGAGTGATGTACAAAGAGAAGACATATGCACAATTCTATCACATGCAACATTTAAAGACAAAGATATGCCATTGAAGATGAGGCCATTCCTCTGCAACCAAACCACATTAATTGTAATCGAAGTTATTAGGCATTACCTGAACAAACATTAATCCCTGCATCACGAACAAACTCAAGCGTTTTCAGGCGTTCATCATAAGTCCTTGTTGTGATGATGTTTGGATAATATTCCCTTGAAGTATCAAGATTATGATTATAGGCGGTAAGCCCTGCCTTTTTGAGTTCAACAGCTTGCTCTTTCTCCAGCATACCAAGGGTGCAGCAGACCTCCATTCCCATATCCCTGGAATAAATGTCATCATTTTGTATTTTGATTAAGATTTACTTCACTGCACGTGTGAGAAATTAGAAGTTACACAGCCAAAAGTATAGTGAAGAAGAACGGCTGTAAAATATTCCAAATTCACAAAATGAAAACTTCACAGTCCTTGCCCTCCATTATTTATACTGTTGAAAAAAAGGAGTTAAACAATGGAAACTAACTCTAAAAAATAAAATGAAAACAATATAGGATGGGATGCCCAGGTCCCAATTAAATAGTATAAAATATTTTATGGGATGCTTAAGTCGGTTGATTCTTCTACCTTAAACGGCCAGCTTTCAGGAGAGAGTTTTACACCCCACTTGAGTAAGTTGGTGAAGTTTGGTGAAGTATCACATAGTGTAGCCCTAAAGACTTCGACTCTCCATGGATAACCAATTAATGGAAACCTAATTAGTATGGGATGCCTTTGTTGCCCATTGAGTAGCATGAGCACTCTAGTCAGACCCAAAAAAATTAAAAAAATAAAATAAGTGCTCTATGGGATATTTAAGTGGATTGTTTCTCCCACTTCAATGGCTAACTTTTGACTTCTGAGGGAAGGTTTCCGCTCCACTTGGGTTCTCATCATAAAATAACCTAATTTCTAGAGGTAAACTAATGACAATAAGTTAAATAAGATCTAAACTACAAAGAAATTTTCTTGGCTAATCACTCCCTAAGCACACCAAACAAGAACTTTAGGGGCGCAAGAGAGATTTGGCATTTATGAAATTAAATTTTGGTTCTAATTTCCTCCCGATTCCATCTCATGCTGCATACCAAACTGTTCCTAAAAGGAAGTCCAGATTAGCATTCATAGCATCCCTGCAATTTAGATAGATTGCTTATAATACCAAGGATTGGAACTACAAAGTTTATCTCTTTTGATGGACATCATTTGAAGGAATTTCTCTCACCATTGTCATACTCTTGAGTTAAGTCACTATTTGGATCCTTGAAACTCAAGGTTCAAACTATTTAAACTTGCAAGGAAACGATGGTCTGCTTAAAAGTTTGACAAGTATACATTTTTCACCTAATTGGGCCATAGTTTGTGTGCTGACAATTGTTTTGTGCACTGCAACAATGCATGCTACCCGGTTAATATCAAGGGGACCTATTTTAAGGGAATTTTAACCTCTAAATGTATGACCCAGTCACTCAATTCATTCAGTGCTGTTCTGTCTCTCTCCCTCTTCTCTGACTTCAAGGCTCCACTTCCTTCTCTTGGCCTCTAAGTTCTATTATCCTTGTAATGTTTCTTTCTATTGGTTCAATGAGCTCAGATTTCATTGATATATCAAAATGATAAGATTACAGACTATATATATAGATAAACAGAGCGAGAGAGACGCAGAGATTGAAGGAGGAAATAGATAGAGATATTGATGGAGAGATAGATGAAGATGAGATTCAACAATTACAACTTAAAGTCAATTAACAAGAGAGATTGAAGGGATTTTGTCTTTGACTTTTAACACTCCCCCTAGAGTATATGTCAATCATTCCTAGCTTGCACTGAAATCCTTTAAATTTAGTTCTGCTTAATGGTTTTGTCATAACATCTGCAATTTGGTCTTCAGATTTGATGTAAGATAGATTCATGATACCTGCTTCAATCTTTTCTTTAATGAAATGTCTATCTATCTCAACATGTTTTGTCCTATCATGATAAACTAGGTTCTTGACCATTGCAATGTTGGCCTTGTTATCACACCACACTTGTATTGGTCCTTCATGTGGAATCCCCAACTCGTTCAGTAACTTGATGACCCAAATTCTTTCACATACTCCATTGTTAACAGCTCTTAGTTCAGCTTCAGCACTGCTTGTTGACACCACGGTCTGTTTCTTGCTTCTCCATGTAACCAAATTTCCCCACACATAATGAGATTGACCTCCTAGTCTCCCTGTCTTTTGCATGGTCTGAATCAGTGTAGATCTCAATATTTCTGATAGCGCCTTTTTTGAAGAAGATCCCTCTTCCAGGATTAAACTTTAGATAGCTTAGGATTCTGTACACAGCCGCCATGTGTTCTTCTTGTGGTTCGTGCATGAATTGACTTACTATTCCGACCGCATACGTGGGTTAAGTATATGAGTTTCCTAACAAGTCTTCTGTACCGTTCTGGATTGACTGGGATACCATTTGGCTTGATTTCCAAGTGACAACCTTCTTCCATTGGTGTTCCTTCAGGTTGTGCCCCCTGCATTCCTGTTTCATGCAATAAATCTAGGGTATACTTTTGTTGGGATACATCGATACCCTTCTTGGTTCTTGCTACTTCCATGCCCAAGAAATACCTCATTTGTCCAAGATCTTTGACTTGAAACTCAGCTGACAAGTCCTTTTTTAGTTGAGCAATGGATTTTTCATTGTTTCCTGTAATGACCATGTCATCAACATAGATGATCAAGATGGTGACTTTGCTATTGACACGTTTGATGAACAATGAGATGGTGACTTTGCTATTGACACGTTTGATGAACAATGTATCATCTGCTTGTCCCTGAGTATACCCAAGACTTTTCATTGTTTTGGTGAATCTACCAAACCATGCCCTAGGAGATTGCTTAAGTCTGTATAATGACTTTTTAAGTTTACACACAGAGTTGTTAGGAGCTAGAATTCCATCTGGAATCTCCATATAAACTTCTTCTTCCAAGTTTCCATTCAAGAAGGCATTCTTCACGTCTCGTTGGTGTAATGACCAATCTAAGTTGGCTGCAATTGATAGTAGCACTTGGATGGTATTAAGCTTGGCTACTGAAGCAAATGTCTCCTGATAATCAATTCCGTATGTCTGGGTATATCCTTTTGCAACAAGTCTTGCCTTGTATTTGTTGATACTGCCATCAGGATTGAATTTTGGAGCAAATATCCACCTGCATCCTACTGGTTTCTTTCCTTTGGGAAGAGTTGTAATCTCCCACGTTTTATTTTCCTTGAGTGCCCTTAACTCTTCTTCTGCAGCTTGTTTCCAATTTGGATCATTCGTAGCTTGTTGAAATGTGTATGGAATTTTTATCTGTGCACTGTTTACAACAAAGCTTTGCATTTTCGCAGACAGGTTACCATATGAGACAAAACATTGAATTGGATGCTGAGTACAAGATCTTACCCTTTTTCTCAATGCAATAGCCCAACCCAGTTCTTCAGGATTTAATCCCGGATTGGAGTCATGGTCATTCCTTTGCATGGGAGAGATACCACTACCAATGTTTGGTTCATCTTCAACTTGCATTCTGGACTCGTCCCCTTGTCGTGATTCAGTATCCATCCCTGAATTGATCTCAATATTTGTTTGCAATTCATTAGGTGTAGGTTCAGGTTGACTATGTGGTGATTCAGAATCAGGTTGGATAGGACTAGGTTGGTTTGTGGGGTTAAGTGAGTCAATGGTGGCTATAAGGTTAGGTTGTGGTGATTTGGAATTTGATTGTTCCAGGATTAGCCATTCCATGTTGGTATACTCCCCCTGAATGGGTAAGCTGGGATAATATGCTTCTTCCAAGAAGATAGTATCCCTAGAGATAATAAGTTTCTTAGAAGGACAATAGCATTTATACCCTTTTTGTGTGGAGGAGTAGCCAAGAAATATACATTTGTTGGCTCGAGCAGCAAATTTGTTGCCATCATTTTTGTGAACAAAGACAACACAACCAAATACCTTGGGTGGTAAGGAATTGATCAGCGGGCAATATGGAAAATGTTCAAGGAGTTTTTGGATAGGAGTGTTGTAATTGAAGATTTTGGATAGCATGCGGTTAATAAGATAAGCTGCAGTGAGTATAGCATCACCCCAGAATATGGTAGGAACATGTTGTTCCAACAATAAGCTTCGGTTTACTTCCAACAAGTGACGATTCTTTCGCTCAGCCACTCCATTCTGTTGAGGGGTGTAAGGGGAGGAAGTTTGGTGATGAATTCCTCGTTGATCAAGAAATTCTTTAAAGGCATTGCTCATGTATTCTTTGGCATTATCACTTCGTAGTACCTGAATGCAAGTGTTGAATTGGGTTTTCACAAAGGTATAGAAGTTCTAAAATACTTTGGCTACTTCGGATTTGTCTTTCATTAAATAAACCCATATTGTTCTAGTCTGATCGTCTATAAAAGTAACAAACCACCTAGTATTGGTGAGGGTTTTTATTTGTGCAGGACCCCAAATGTCACTATGGATTAGTGTGAATGGTGAAGGAGTATAGGACTGTTTGGGATATGAAGATTTAGTTTGCTTTGCAAGTTGGCAAGTGTCACAATGGAAAAGAATCGAATTTTTATTGAATAAAGTTGGAAATACATGCTTCATGTAATCAAAACTAGGGTGACCTGAGTGACAGTGCCACAAGTGTACATCATGATTGTCAGAGTTGGAGCTAACCAGTGCTCTTCTTGCCTTTTTACTTTGAAAGCTAGATCCTTCAAGGTAGTACAGTTCATCCCATTCTCTAGAAGTCCCAATCGTCCTCCTCGATTTTAAATCCTGAAAAATACAAAGATCATTATCGAAAATTATTTGGCATGTTTGTCCTCTAGTTAACTTGCTCACATATATTAGATTGCAAGTGAGTGCAGGCACAAATATAACATTTTTTATTTCCAAGTGCTCAGATAATGTGACCATGCCAATTCCTTCAACCCTTGTAAATACTCCATTAGCTACTTTTACTTTCAGGTTTTCATGACAGAATTTCAGGTTGTGAATCAAAGTTTTGTTACCAGTCATGTGATCTGTAGCTCCGGAATCGACAATCCACGTATCTTTACTAGTCAGCATAAAGTTGAGAGCTATAATGGAATTACCTGATTGTACTAGATTCGCACTATGAGCAGTGTTGGACTTATTCTGCTTGTCTAGCAATTGGTGAAGCATCTGTACTTTTCTACCTGGCTTGGAGAATCGGTAGTTTCTGCTCTTTGCTCAGCTGTAGTGAGGTTGACATTAGGAAGTGGGTGTTGTTTGCTTGTTGATGGCTTGTCATGTAGCTTCCAGCATTCCTCCTTGATATGGCCCTTTTTCTTGCAATAGTTGCACCATTTATTGTTTCTTCGGTTGTCTTTTGGTCCTTTTATTGCAAGAGCCGAACTTTCAATCGGATTGGAACTGCTTTGATTCAATAATTTCCTGCTTTCTTCAAATTGCACATGGTTAACTACTTCAAATAGACGTGGCATGGGTTTTAATCCCATGATTCGGCCTCTTATCTCCTCAAATGAATCATTGAGGCCTAGGAGAAAGTCATATACTCGTTTTTCTTCTACTATCTTCTTATGTAACTGAGCATCTTTGACAGTATCCCATGGATGTGATTCGAAGAGATCTTGTTATTGCCACAATTTATGTAACGCATTATAATAATTAGAAACTGTCAAGTTACCTTGTCTCAAATCTCGAAGTTGTCATTTTAGGTAGATGAGGGCAACGGTGTTATCAAGGGAAGAGTATGATTGTTTTGCTTCATCCTAGATTTCTTTTGCAGTAGTTGCTAGGAGATAGCCTTCACTAATATCGTCAGTCATGGAATTACACAACCAAGTCATAACTTGATTGTTTTTGGCAAACCATGTATCGAAATTGGAATCATTAGCGGCAGGCTGAGGTGCTGCTCCATTTATATATTTCTCCTTTCGCTTGCCTCGAATATACCTTAGCACGGTTAGAGACCATTGAAGATAATTTCGTCCATTGAACCTATGGTTAATAGCCATAATATGACTATCGGAGAGTTCTGGGGCCGTTACGGTTCTGCTAGGAGTGGAGGAATAAGATGAAGACGAGGTGTCTTGAGTTTTAAGATTTGTACCGGCCATAAGTGCCATTGGAGAGGCCCCAGTTGTAGTTGGATTTCTAGGGAGAGACCCAAAAAGAGGAGGGAGTTTTGAGGAATCCATGGTTCTAAAAAAATGGTGACCGGAAACAGCCTCAGCCGGCGGCGCATGTGGCACACGCGCTGTGTACGGACGGTGGCGCGTGGGTACACGCGCAGGAGTGCAAGGTGGTGTGTGGAGTCCACGCGCTGCTCAGATTGCCGCCGGATTTCTGGGTTCTGCCGATCGGCAGTTTCTGCCTCTGTCTAGGTGGGCGGTGTGCTGTCACTCGCCGGCGTTGGGGAGAAACAGTCACATCGTCCAATCCCCTGTTTCTCACTCACTCACGGTTCTCTCTCTCTCCTCGCCGTCTCTCACTTCCGCAGGTGTCTATCTTGGCCGCGGAACATTACTAGAGAGGCTCTGATACCATATTGGTTCAATGAGCTCAGATTTCATTGATATATCAAAATGATAAGATTACAAACTATATATATAGATAAACAGAGCGGGAAAGATGTAGAGATTGAAGGAGGAAATAGATAGAGATATTAACGGAGAGATAGATGAAGATGAGAGATTCAACAATTACAACTTAAAGTCAATTAACAAGAGAGATTGAAGGGATTTTGTCTTTGACTTTTAACACTTTCTTCTTACCTCCATGTAAGTTAGAATTGGGTCATAGGGTAAACTAGCTAGGGTGCACTCCAAATGTTTAAAGAATTTTAGAAAATAGCATGCTATGCATGAGCTCACACATCATTAGTCATTGGTCATTAGCAAGGGTTTAAAAGAACTCCAGGCCATAATAGGGACTCAAATGGAGGAATGTGACTACAACATGCACTTGCACAATAGCTTATCCGCCATGTCCTAACAATCTCAAATATTAATTCAATTTAATTCAGCTGATATGAGCGTGGATTAGTAGAAGTAACCAAGCTGATAGTTTACCAAACATAATGCTTATGCTTTTAGAAACAACAGGATTCATAAAGAAACCTTTGGATGCTTTGCAATAAACAACTCCTACCCCAGCTTAGTTTTCATATGCATGTGTATAGGCAAGTGCATAGGCACTCACACTCCTAATGTTATTTACTTGTCTCTTACATTAATTTTGAATAGCATAATAATGTGAACCACATAGTGTTAAAAGTGCCATGGCTTCAAGAGACCCTATAGCAATGTTGCATGTTGAGAGATCAACAACTATGAATTTAGACATGATCCATACACTAAGGATATGGAGTGAATCCAGTTTGGTGGATAGAAAACGATCTTATACATATTTAACATAATGATACTCCACTACAATGTACATAGCAACCACTATCTGAATAACATTGCCCTGCTGGCATCAGTAAATTTCTGTTTGTTGACAAAAGTCTTTTTTCCAGACAATGAAGCACTGAGTTAGTCCCCATATAATCCTAACTCCAAACCAATGTACCCCGCAAACAACTATACCGGTCATGTGGATGACTATATCTCCAGAAGCACACAGCCTTGTCATCATTTTTCTATCCTATTTTTTTACCATCAAAACTCCACTTTGTACTAACATACAAAGAAGGAAGAAGACTTAGCAATCAGTTTAGACACAATGTTATAGTATTCAGGTGAAAGTGAAAGAAGAGAGGATTTGAGAGAGAACAGAATTAGAGAGAAAAGAGGAAGAAGAGAGGAATTCTGAACAACTCCTTGCATTCACACTTAAGAGTCAGAACAGAACTGAATTACAATGGCAATAGTGGGGTATTTATATAGACATACCCTCAATTATATCCTTTCCCTAACGACTAACTTCTAGGCTAATTCAGTAGACACTAACCCCCTAACCAACTAACATTTGAATTCCTATTTATATTCCATAACACAATGGACCTATTTCTTATTGATTCAGAAGCTTGATAACGTAACACTCCATTACCTTATTTCTTTCACATATTCAAGGATATTATTGAAGTTGGTCTTTCTTCCTATCGTGTCCCTCCATGCAGCACCCATACAAAAGCGTGTGCTACCAGCCTCTTTTGCCTGCCAAGAAAGGAAAAATCATCTACATGTAACTCAAGAAATGGCACCAAAATACATGAGTAATCTGGAGTAATAAGTTCAGTTCAAGGACAAGGAAATGATAGTAATATTTTTGTATTATTCTCTAGTTTTGTTGTGAAGACACGAAGTCATTTATCTTCAGATGGCTTTGTAACTAATCTTTACTTCTAGTAGTGTACATTGTAGATATAGTCCATTTTCAGAATATTTTAAACACAAGTTTAGAGGGCAGAGAAGTATACCAAGAGATTGAATAAAAAGATTCTAAATATACCAAGAGATTTTCAAGACTTTCTAACTTGACTTCAACAAAAAAAATATTTTCCTGCCCAACATGACCTTTCGCGTGTCCTCAGACCCATATAAAAGTAATTCAAAATTTTCTAGCAATCTCAAATCTAGATTGATGACTTCAGTTCAGCAACTAGTAGCCACAGGAAGAAAGGATGAAGGAACCCCGACAATGACATAAATCAAAGTTAACAAACAATTTTGATTGCAAAAGGTATGGAAAAGCGAGTGATTTTAAAGCAAGAACTTAAGTTCTCCATAGGCATATAGAAAGATATAAACGAGTGCAACTGAAGAACGGGATATCGGAAATGTACTGCAATTAGTAAGGTGCAAACCAAATAACATTTTACCTTCTTTGCAGCTTCTAGAACAGCCTCCTTGTTCATTAGCCGTTGGGCTTTTAGTCCTGTGACATACCTTGATGATTGAGGACAATATGAACAGTCCTCACTGCAACCGCCTGTTTTAATAGACAGGAGAGTACACTGTTGTACTTCCCTGAAGTTATGAGCATGTCTGTGAACTTGAGCCTGATAAAGCATAGGAGTAGTAGCTTCAGTAAAATGCTAGCAATCGGTGATCAATACCAGTTAGCAGTCAAAACGGATAAGCATCAGGACAAAAGTTCAACACAGTAAGAGTTTGCCGTCAATTTGTAGTGTTTCAAAAACTCTCCTCCACATATCATTTTTCTCGAATCAGATGGAAAATTTTTAAATTTGCCTCAGTCTGAAGAGCAATTGATACAAATCAACCTCAGCTCAGACTCACCAAAAGAATAATTACCTTGTAGTGTTTTCAGTTTCACGAAACCAATAAAGCTTTATAAGGGGAAAAACCAGCACGAAAATCAAAGGTGAAGCTTACTCCATGGAAGAGAAGATCGAGTACGGGAGAGTCGTAGACGGATTTTACTTCCTCTCGCGTCCAATCGTTTCTGGAGCCTTCTCTGATAGTCCTCTCAGCTTGAATTGCAGCGGCAGAGGAAGTATAGGAAAAATGAAACAACAGAGAGGAGAAGGGTCTTTGGCGTGCCCAGAAGAGGGGCCTAACGGAGAACATGATTTACTTACTTTTCCAGTTCAATTCAATATCTCAGAACGTGAAGAAAAGCAAATGTTGTGGGACTTAGATTGCAGTGGCGTAGTAACTTAGTAGATCTGAGAATTTTTAAGCGCAGATTGAGTGGCCACACTCACCACCGCTTGAGAGAAGGTAGATGACGCTCTTCCTTTCTGGTTTCGCAGTTTGCAGTGTGGTGGCGATAGAGAAAGGAAGATGTCAACGGGCGGATTTATCGAAGTGAGATGCACTACCCACCCGCCACTTGCCACCTACTTTCGAAAGTGTTTGGTTTAGATTAATGATCGCAAAATTACTGGTAAAAAAAAAAAGATTAATGATCGCAAAACTAACTCTCTTTTTAAATAAGGGTTATCAAAGTTTAACCTCATTTTTATTTTTGTCTCACAAATTTTAAGTTATGGGTTTTGCTCTCTCAAAGCAAAATGATTTAAGATTTTATTAAATTATAAAGATCAATATTTTAAATAGAATAAAATAAGAGAGATCAAAATTTATGATTTGATATTTGAGAGACTAAGAGATAAATTTGAGGAATTATAGATTATATTAATCTTTTTAAATTTTAATTAAAAATAGTTTACTTGAGTTGGATATCTAAGTTTTATGCATGCCTTTACGTTTAAAGAACATTTATAAAAATATTTATAGATTGTCTATCAATAAAATTTTTATATTAGTAACAGAATTTGAACACACTACCAAATAGTTTGTAAATACTTGAATCGAGATTTGAAGTGCTTTTAATATTTAGAAGTGAATTTGAGATGACTCAAGACATTGATTTATCTTCATTTCTTTTAAAATATATTAGTTTATTAGTCAAACTAATAAGTTTGGAGAAAAAATAAAAATAAAAATACTCTAAAATAATTTAATTAACTTTCTTAATCTTTCAAAAAATTCAATTTTAACTTATATTTAGAATTGGAGGGAGTAATATTTATCGATGGCGAAGAAACAAAAAAAAAAAAAGTGTTGTGCAGCCACTGCGCTATGTAAAAGAGCCCGTAGTGGCGGATGAGGGCTGTTGGGGGCAAAAACGCTATGCATGCATAGTAACTTAGAAAAGGGGCCTAACGGAGAACATGATTTACTTACTTTTCCAGTTCAATTCAATATCTCAGAACGTGAAGAAAAGCAAATGTTGCGGGACTTCGATTGCAGTTGCGTAGTAACTTAGAAGATCTGAGAATTTTTAAGCGCAGATTGAGTGGCCACACTCACCACCGCTTGAGAGAAGGTAGATGCTTCCTTTCTGGTTTCGCAGTTTGCAGTGTGGTGGCGATAGAGAAAGGAAGATGTCAACGAGCGGATTTATCGAAGTTAGATGAACTACCCACCCGCCACTTGCCACCTACTTTCGAAAGTGTTTGGTTTAGATCACTGATCGCAAAACTAACTCTTTTTAAATAAGGGTTATCAAAGTTTAACCTCATTTTTTTTTTGTCTCACAAATTTTAAGTTATGGGTTTTGCTCTCTTAAAGAAAAATGATTTAAGATTTTATTAAATTATAGAGGTCAATACCTTAAATAGAATAAAATATGAGAGATCAAAATTTATGATTCGATATTTGAGGAACTAAAAAGTAAATTTAAAGGATTATAGATTGTATTAACCTTTTTAAATTTTAATTAAAAAAATCTAGTTGAGTTGGATATCTAAGCTTTAGGTATGCCTTTACGTTTAAAAAACATTTATAAAAATATTTATAGATTGTCTACCAATAAAATTTCCATATTAGTAACAGAATTTAAAAACACTACCAAATAGTTTGTAAATGCTTGAATTGAGATTTGAAGTGCTTTTAATATTTTGAAGTGAATTTAAGATGACTCATTCAAGACATTGATTTATCTTCATTTCTTTTAAAATATACAATAGAGGGTACAGAAGGGATGATGGATTATTAAGCTAAAAATATGAGAACTAATTAAATAATTTATTTTAAAATATTTGATAGAGGCAACTTTTAAGATGTCTAAAAAGCAGCCTCTGTATTAACTAAATTATGAGTGAGAACAACTCTCTCCATTAATTAGATATTTTGTAATGGGTTAAAGTGAAAATCTACTTTTAAAATATTTCCCTTATATATAGACACCTAGCATCATGAAGCTTCATTGAGTATAGAAATACATGTATATAAGTATAGATTGTCACTCGTGTGTGTTTGGCACATCCCAAATCATGGTTTGCGTAACCCAAGATAAAACTCCTCTCACACACTTACCTCGTAAGTTGTAAAAGCTATTAAAAAAAGCTAATCCAAACACACATGATTTAAGTGCTAATAGCCACTTCAACCATATTTAACTGCCTGTTTGAATTAGCGATAGAAATTATATTTTCAACATGATTTACGATGTACGAAGTAAGTATGTAAAAGGAGTTTTGGCTCAACTTATAGGAACATGTTTTTCTGACACCAACTCAAACAGACCCTAAAATAAGTAAACAAATATTAGGGTTTATAAGATTTGAAACCAAGCTCATCACCATTCCAAACTCTTTTCACACTTCCGCATCCTGGGACACTGTACTTTACCTTAACCTTATTATAAAAACACTATAATCCTTTGCTCATCTATGTGCACTTCACTAGGAAAAATAATACACTTTTTTTTTTTTTTGGCCAATAGGAAAAATAATACACTTAATTGTTGAGTTCACCATCTTTTACATGTGTAACAGATTCAATTTGCCCCACCGACCTTGCTGCGAATTCCAACATTTTTTATAACTCAGAGAGCTCTCCATGTATGTATCTTGTGATTTTTCCCCCGGACGCCTCTTTCACCATAATCTTTTTTTTTTTTTGGTTTTTTTTTTCATTGTCAGTGATTTTCTCTTGGAGTTAATGAATTGTGGATTAGGGGTATAATTACTATATATTAGCCAATGTTGGAAGTAGATGAAAAGGAGGTTAAAGACATTCTTCATTGTCATCCCGATGTTATGAAAACCAACAGGTCCAAATCTTCTGGTACTCCCTCTGATCCTAAATATAAGATAAAGTTGATTTTTTTTAGAGATATTAAGGAAGCTAAATAAGTTACTTAATCATATTATATGTTGTGTATTCTTAGATTATATATTAATTTATTAGTCAAACTAATAAGTTTGGAGAAAAATTAAAAATAAAAATACTCTAAAATAATTTAATTAGATTCCCTTAATCTTTTCAAAAAAATCAATTTTAACTTATATTTAGAATTGGAGGGAGTAATATTTATCCATGGCGAAGAAAAAAAAAAATAGTGTTGTGTAGCCACTGCGCCATGTAAAAGAGCCCGTAGTGGCGGATGAGGGCTGTTGGGAGCAAAAACGCTATGCAATGCATGTGGGATTGTTCGTTAATTAAAAAGACACCATTGGTTAACCTAACGACTAAGATATTTTTGCACTATTTTGGAATATGCTCTTTTGAACTATATTTTCTTAATTGACATACTCCCTCCGGTCCTAATTATAAGATAAAGTTGATTTTTTTGGAGAAATTAAGGAAGCCAATTAAATCACTTTAGAGTATTTATATTTTTAGTATCCTTAGATTATATATTAGTTTATTAGTTAAATTAATTAGTTTAAAGAAAAAAATAAAAATAAAAATATTCTAAAGTGATTTAATTGGCTTCCTTAATTTCTTCAAAAAAATCAGTTTTGTCTTATAATTAGGATCGGAGGGAGTATTTGTTAAGTGATAAATGACCAACGTTGATTAACTTAGCGACCACAGCTTTTTTGCATTATTTTAGAACCTTTATGTATAATTCTACACGTAAAAAAAATTTTATAATGTCACGTGCGTATTGCAAAAGTGACATCTCACTTTTGATGATTGCAAAATTTTTATAATGTCGTGCGTATTGCAAAATTATGATGATTACTAATCGACTGCAAGCTTGGCCAATGAATATATGATGGATTATTAAGTAACTTCTCAATATATAACAAAGCAATTGGTTTGTTGTAAAATATGCTTATGGGAGTAATTTTTAGATGCTTAAAAGCCTCTACCACTTTTGATCCTTAGTATAAAACTATTAAGAAAATCAGTTAAAAGTAGTTTGTATGATTAAAATAGTACAAAAAACACTATTACTACTTTCCAAGACTATTCACCATTAAAAATCAATGTATTTTGCATAATCTTTCCCTACGCTATAGTTAATATGGACATTTGTGGGAAAAAATTTCCAATAATGCTATTGACTTTTGTAAAATTATTTATATTTAGGACCGTAAAAATCTTGTAGAAGACACCTTATATTAATGACTAGAAAGGTATATTAACTAAATTATAAATATAAGTTAGTGAAGTGAAAGTTTTGATGTACATCTATTAGACAGTCTTGTAACGGGAAACTTAATTTTTTGGTCCCGATGATTTTATCCCAGTTGTAATTCAGTTCTTATATTTTGATTTGGTATAACTCAATTCCTATAATTTTGGTTCAGTTGTGACTCAGCCCCTCAACTTTAATCCACTAAAATTCAATCCCTACAGTTTTAAGTATTTTATAATTCAGTTTCTGATTTTTATTCTAAAACATAATGACTGAATTATAAAATGGTTAAACTTTAGAGATTGAGTTATAGTGTGTCAAAGTTGAGAGACTGAGTTACAAGCAAGTTAAAACTATGGGGACTAAGTTGCTCCGAGTGAAAGTGTAGAGATTGAGTTCTAATCGAGTCAAAACTATAAAAACCAAAACATTAATTTCCAAAAAAAAAAAAAAAAGCCGTTAGACATCCTTTTAATATGTTGTTTGACCTTTGAAGTTTGATATAGGCTATATTATTTATAGCTAACACATATATTGTTATATAGTTCAAATAGTTACGGTGGTGGTATGCAGGATAAAGAGTAAAATATAAGTTTAAATATTATGAGGTGCATTTGTTAAAAGAGATAAAAATTATTTATATTCGAAGTTTCAAAAGAGATTAGTCTTAAGTTCAAAATGGTTATGTGATACCGTTAATTAATTTTTTTAAAAAAACATAGTATATAAGCTGTGTTGTTTAGACATTTTAGCCACAATCCAAGCATAGAGTCTCAAGCTAGAATAACTGAAATCTTGAGAAAACTACCCTATAAAGGGTAACAATTTTCACTAAAAAAATATAATTCAAAGGGTATACAATAAATTTATTGAAAGTTTTAACTTTTCGTTGGATTGAACAGTATTATGGAAGGCCGAAAAAAAAAGGACAAGTATTCTGGATCATTATTCATATTTGCATAAAAAAAATATTATGCGCGCGCGTAGATATGTGAATATCAAACACCGTTTTTGCATGGCAAAGAGGCTTGTCACAGTGTTTTAATATTTTATATTAATTTCGATGCTCGAAATGAATTAGGACCTGTTTGAATTTATTCTCTGTTTTTTATTCTCTAAAACAGTTCTATAACATTTTTTTTGAAAATAAGTTTTGAAAAAAAAAACCTATTTAGATAATTGTTTTTGAAAACAAGTTTTTTTTTTTAAAAAAAACTTGTTTGAATGATTGTTTTTAAAAACAAGTTTAAAAAAAAAACTTACTTATATAATTGTTTTTTAAAACAAGTTTTAAAAATAAAAGACAAAAAACTCTGCTATTATTTATTTGGATATTTTATATATTAGATATTAACATTATTTTTTAAAATTACTTAATATGTTATTATATTAATAAACTAGTTTAATAAAAATCAAATAAGATCATCAATAAATAACACAAAAATGATTTACTATTAACAAAATTAACAATTTTAGAACCAAAAAAAAAAAGTTGATTGGCTGTTTGTTTCTCACAACAATTTGTTTAAGCCAATTCTTTTAACAATTTATTTCTCACAACAATTTGTTTGAACCAATTCTCAAAAATAACATCTAATTGGCAAAATTGTGATGGTGTGACTACATCCTAGCAAAAATTCGATCACGAAGTGCTGACATCTCTACTGCGCTTTGATCAGCCAGAATTATGAATCATACCTCTGGGAGGCCATGGGAAATTTGCTTTAGGATTAATAATTGCGTCTAACAAAACTTTCATATCGTGGGTACTACCTTCCCATCCTAGATAAACATAAGTGAACATCATATTGAAGTCACATATGCACATAACTTTTTGTGTGACGATTGCCTTTCTTCCTTTACATGATGCTTGCTTTTCAGAAGACACACAAGTACTTATATGTGTACCATCAATTGCACCTACACAATTTTACATTAGAAACACACAAAGTTATAAGAAAAAACTAATAATGACTAAGACTTAAATATCAATAATTAAGAATGAGACTTACTTTAAACCAAGGAAAGTACTTTGGGTTATCTCTAACATGCACAGGTGCCAACTCTGTTGTATCTTGTTTTATAAGCTCTTTTCCCAAATGACATATTGATCTTAACACTTCCTTAAAATAGCGTAAAATTGTTTCGGTAGAATGTTGAAACGATTTGCAACTACCCTCTGTCCAATATTATGACCTATAATAAATTAAAACATTGCAACCTTCTCTTCTAACTTCACTTCTCTTGAATCTTTTAAATCACCTTTAGTCTTTAACTCATTGCAAAAACTAATTAAACATGCCTTTTCCATTCGCAACAATTCGTAACAAGTAATTCCTGATCCTTGCATAAGCTTATTAACAAATTCCTGACCGGTAAGTGCAGATGTACGAACTGGAATCTTATTAAGAAAATTCTTTTCATATTCGCTTATCATATTAATCAACATTAAATCTAAGAGCTCAAAGTCATCTTCACTTGATCCTGATGAAGATATAGGTCCCTCAAGGCTGTCCATTTCACTTTTTGATGAGTTACCATCTACATCCATCGTGCATCCTAGGTTAATACAGACAAGTACATTGGAAAAAACCAATCACAAGATTCTAGAGGATAGGCATAGAAAAAGTAAATAGATTAAAACCTAAAGCACTAACTAACCATTACAGTTTTCATTTACAATGCCAAAAACTCACCCCAGAACCAGATGAGACTAAACAAATAAATTATTATACATTTTGTCATCAACCAACCTTCAATTACACAAATGAACTTGGGTGTTTTGCAGGATGAGTACCATATTCCCAAGTCATGGGCATATATGCATATACTGTCAGGAATTCATTATGTAATTTATTTTTGGTATTGTATATAGGTGTTCTGTATTTCTCTGGCTTCCCAAATTTATATAAGCTTTGTATCATATGTGACTTTTAATCTCAAATTCCTGACGTTACCCCTGCATCCACAACCCCATATCATACAACAGGGACATGGAACAGAAACAGATATATCTCCCCGCAGCTGAGGCCAAAACTTAAATATTACAATCTTATAATAAGGGAAGACAAATTACTCCTATGGAAGCAATTAGTAACAGATGAGCTTGCACCATATAATTGAAGTTTAAAATATGAGAATTAAAGGATGTATGGGTTTAGGCTAGTGAATTAGTAATATCGTCAAAAAGTCAGGGCATGCCAAGGACACATGCTGGGACTTTGTGAGTTACATGGCTAACTGGCTCACTGGAAAATAAAAAGGCCAAGCCACAGCAAAACAAATTGCTGAAAAAGTGGATGAGGGGGAAAAAAACAACTGGATAAAACTCTGGAATTATTGACAGCCATAAAAAATTCTGATCAGCACCAAGGAAGAACGTTCATACAGCCTCAATGGCATATAAGGTTATTACCCTCACGCTTTACATGTATGTGTCTCACTTTGGAATAATAATGCCAGTCGTTTGGAGTATATATAAAGGATTTATGATCATTACTTTGTTTTGATATCCTTTGTTAATGAATAGGGCGATGCATTTATTACAACTACGTACAGTGGATGCAAAAGATCCCGGCGAGCGCAGCAATAAGGTAGTCTTTGTCTATGAGGTTTAAGAATCATTAACGTATAAGAAAATGGGAGTCAATGAGAACTCATATAGGGTCTCGGGGATTATATTCGCTCTGCAGGCACATCTCTCTCAGACATTTCATCGAACATATTATATGCAGATCCCACTTCCCCAAACTCTGAATACATATAAATCAATGAATTCCCAATATGCAAATCAGAACTCAAACCCATTTTAGCAATCAACCCATGGACAAGATTAAACGGACACAACATTTGAGCACAAGGGCGAGGTAAACAATTGTATACACAAAAATCCATTGAACAGATCAAGTTTTAGTTCAAAAACCCAATCATCAGGAGAGAGCAATTGGTGAGTACTCACCGGTTAAGGGCTGAAGGCTGAGGATGGAGGAAGGAGAGATTGGAGATGGCAACCAACAAGCAGAGAAGACGACGAGCGGTGAAGCATCGGCGACGAGCGAAGCTCTCCTACGGCCGTCGACTGTCAAAGAAAGAGTCGCGATTTCAGAATAGAAGATGAGAAAAACAAAAACAAAAAATAGAAAACATGTTAAAACTGTTTTCTGATTGTAGTTTTTAAAAACAAATTCCTGTTTTTTTGTTTTTAAAAATAATTAGGTGAAAATAATTTATCAAACAATTTTTTTTTATTTTTTTTGTTTTTAAAAACAAAAAAACAGTTTTTAAAAATTGAATCAAACAGGCTATTATATTTTTTCACCTCTAAAATATAAAACCAATTTTAATTTGCAATTAAAAATATGAGTAAAATACTCAAACGTTCCTTATATTTTGGTTTTAATTACATGAACCTTCCCTTTATTTTAAAAAAATAAACTCAAATCTAAGCTGTTAATTTTGTTAAAATTATTCTAAAATACACTCTTTTTAAAAAAATTATATTAAAATAAATTTTATTTACTAACTTACTCTTCCTCATTTCTAATGATCCCTAGTTAAATAAGTTTCAATAAATATAACAAAAAATTAAAATTATAAATTTTGTAATATATTGAAAAGTTAGATAACATGTAATAGAATTATTTTTTTGGTCTATGAAACATTCTTTTTTGGCAAATATAATGTATATCCTTATGTTAAATGGGGTTTTTTTTTTGTCAAAATAAAATATTAACTGTCATATTTAATGATCAACTAACAGTTAAGGAGAAGAAAATAAAATATCAAATGTATAAGGAGAATTTATATAACATATATTTTAATTTCAAGAAATGTCTATAGATGTTTTTAAAATAAAGATGAGGTTTCTATAATTTAGATAAAACATATAGAGGATGATTAGTGTATTTTACTTTAAAAATATTAAATTTGGTAAACTAATACAAGGGTAAGAATTTTCGTTACAAAATGTAATGCCCCAAATTTTAATTAAGGGCTAATTACAATTATTGTGAATAATTATGTGGATTAATGTGGATTTGAGATCTGGATTAAGATTGTGATGTCCAACACCTTGTATTTTAGCATAATTATGTGATGAAATAATTATTGAGCTAAATATAGGGGTAAATGGCGCATGAAAGAAGAAAAAAAAAATTTGATTATATATTATGTGGCAATATTAATTAATATGCCATACTTAGTGGAAAATTGAAGGAATGACTCTAAATTAGTGATTAATGGAAGAGATTAATTACTAATTAAGAGGATATGAGATGTGAAATTAAAATGGCTAATGAAGTGGTTAGAGTAACTAATTGGTTACTTATTCTATGAAAACCAATGAGAAGTGGACACTTGTCAAGATGAGGTCAAGAGATAGGGCTTTGGAAAAGTCAAATAAGCAATATTTTATCAATTTCTCTTCCCTCTCTCCTCTCATTTTCGTCCAAAGGGCATGGGGGGCAGATTTTTCTGCCATTCTTCATCATTTCACACTCTCATCACTCTCTTCCTTCTCTCTCTTTCGTTCAGCCATGGCAGCCCAAGGTGAGAGGAAGAACTTTGTGTAAAAGGTGAGTATTTGACCCTCTAAATGGCTTCTACTGGAAAAATGCTCTTCTATAAGGTTGTTCCTTGTGTTGAGAGCTTCAATATCATGGTTTTAGATTTGTCATTTGGTGGTGTTTGAGCTCTCACGAAATTCTAGACTTGGGTGAATCAAGGAACTTCTTTGGGAAAGTTGTTAAGGTGAGTGAAAGCTTCATTTTTATATAAGTTTTGTGGCCATTGGTTGGTCCTTAAATTTCTAGAAATTTTTCCCTAATTTTCATGATTTAGGGTTATGGGGGAGTATGGTATGTTATTGTTATGAAAACGGTGCCTTGTTTAGTGTTTTGAAGTGATAGAATTGCATTGAAGCTTAAATGTGAAGTTTAGCCACCTTGTGTTGGTTTTTGTGCATTGGGCAAAACAGGGCATGTCAATGGGTTGTGATTTTGGTCATTTTGAGGTTACCATTGTGTTCCTTGTGGAAAATTGTATGGGAATAGGTTTGGTTAATGATTTTGGAGTCATTGGACACTTTGGTAGAAATTTGGAAAATGTTGTCAATGTGAATTCTGTTCTGGGAAGTTAGTTTGCACGAAAGTTTTGAATAACCAAATGGTGTTGAAAAATTCTGAAACTTTCCAGTCTTAAAGTTCACATCCCAAGCTTCAAAATGTATAATTCATGTCATTTCGTTTTGTGAACTGAGAGTTATGCTTTGCCAAAGTTTGGAATTGACACTGAACTCTGTTTTGGGGCAGTGTGGAGTTTTGTATAATTCTGGAATTTTGTGGTGATTTCCAGTAATGGTTCAAATTTTTCTTATAAAGAGGACTCACATAGCTTTCATTTGACTTTGGAATCACCTCATTTCTATTTTTCTAGAATTAGTTATGATTTTTGGAAGTTCAGTCAGGAAGCAGAATTTTCTTGGCCGCGGCCCAAGACCTTCTGTGCATCCATTGGCCGCGACCCATAGGTAGGTTGGTCGCAGCTTTTGGACTTTTAAAAGGTGACATTTGGTCAAGTGTTTTTCAAGCTTTTGGGCATGTGTTTAGGCTTTGATTAGCACCTAAAGGTCATGAATAATAACCAACTTTAAGTGTTATGAAAATGAGAATTTGGAAAAGAGAATGATCCTATGTCCTTGATTTGGTTATAGGGTTTGATATTCACCCTGATCATGGTTTGATATTTGCTTGGATCGTGAGTAGCCGATGCTGGAGCATACGTGGAAAGAAAAAAGGTAGGGAACTTACCTCTCCTGCATGTATTGATATTTCTGTTTGTATATTGATGCATGTTATTGCTTTGCTTGATTATGTGAAACATACATGAATGATTGAAGCTTTGTTTCTATTTATGCTATGGCTATGAGTATGTTGTTGAAACATTGAGCATGCGGATATGTCATTATGTGAGCACAAGTTATTGTGATGCAAGCATGTCATGCATTAAACATTTATCTTGCATGCATATTGGTATATGTTTCCTACTGGGATTTTCTAGAATCTCACCCTTCCCTACCAACATTTTAGACAGGGAAGGTAGAACAACGATGGAGCAAGCATCCAAGGGCGACGAGAACTCCTTCGGGTAGTCATTTTGGTAGTTGGTTATCATGGTAGTTGGAATTATGTATAATTGGTATTGGATGTATATGTGCTTGGATGTATATTGGGTTATTTGGTTATGTATTGGAGATGGATTTGTGTAATCCCCGTTGAGGAATTGTAATGGGTAATTGTGCCCTACGTATCTTTGGTGAAGGTTTAAACCTGGAATTAGCAGTATTATTATTGTGCACTCTGATATTTATATGAATGTGATTTATCTTTCACGAGGTAATTGTATTCGAAATGTGAATGTGAGACCAGGTTAAAGTGTTTGTGAAAGAAATTTGTGAAAACCCTATCTTAAGGATGGGGAATGTAAATGAATTTTGATTATTATTGGTCTCTATTTCATTTTAATCGTGTATTTTGGATATAATTATGGTAGGGGTTACACAAAAAGTATACTTTAAATAATATATTTTTAAAATTTTAAAATTTTATAAGAAGTTCATTAATTTTTTAAAACTTTCCGTGGGCTTAAAGAAGTATTTTGGACATACAAGTATTACATATGTATATATGAATTCTCCCTTTTAGACACCATTTTTGCATGAAGCTGCAATGCCATGCTTATTTTGTTTGAAACATTACCTGCATGATCCTGAAGTATTAAAGCAATCTTTTATGTGCTTTATTATGAAACCGAACTAATTTTGTTCATGGATATATATAGTTTCTTTTTTTTTTTCTTTAGGATATGATTAAATAATAGAGATATTAGAAGAAATTAAGATAAATGAAATTTATATAATTTATTGGTTTTCCCCCCGGATATTTTCAATCTCAAGACAAGAAAGGGGGAGAGGAATTGGCTCATCCAACCATTAATGATTCATAAAACAAGTCTGCTGGGAAGGATCATGATGCTAGGAGGCCCCCCTTTTCACTCCGGAGCAATCAAGAAGATTTTGGAGATGCTTAAAAGGGATTCTAACCCAGCTGTGAGTGTTCAAGCAGTAACCCTAGGTATGTATTCTAATCTTACTTCTGGATGGATATTAGATTCAGGGGCTAGTTGTCACATAATAAGTAATTTAGGGCGCTTAGATAATTAGAAACCATATTTGGGTCCTCCTAAATGTGTTAGAGTTCCTAGCAGAGAAGGAATTAAGATAACACATATTGCTCATGTTATGCTCACCAAACATATTGTTTTGACTAATGTGTTGTATGATAAGGAATTTTGCTATAACCTTATCTCAATTGCTAGGCTCACCTTATATAATGCATGTACTGTTTGTTTCCTCACTAATTTATGTGTATTGTAGGACATGTTCAATGGGATGATCAAAGGGAACGGTAGAATTTCTAGAGGTATATATTTGCTCAAGAAAACATGTAACATTGATCTGCTATGATTTAGCAATAAACATGAACATATACACAATGTAAATGATTCTCTTTGGTATGCGAGACTAGGACATGCTCCCATAAAAATAATGAGATGCATGCCTGATGTAAAGCTTCCTGATTCTGTCAAGAGCAATGATAAATGTGAAATATGAATACAAAGCAAGCATTCTTGGTTGACATTCTCTTCCAATAGTTCTAAATCTAAATTCTGTTTTGATTTGTTGCATGCTAATGTGTGGGGGCCATATAAGACACCTGCACATTAGGGAAATAGGTATTTTTTAACCATAGTAGATGATTTCTCTAAAGCAGTTTGGGTTTCCTCACACATGTTAAATCTGAAGTGCCTAAATATGCCAAAATCTTCATTCATTATGCTATGACTCAATTTTCTACTAAAGTAAAGACTGATAATGGGGGAGAGTTTGTCAATAGAGAAATGGGAGAATTCTTTAATGACCTAGGGATTATTCATCATAAGTCTTGTCCTTCCACTCCACAACAAAGTGGGTTTGTTGAAAGGAAACATAAACATATGTTGAATGTCGCTAGAAGCATTATGAATAATGCTAGCATGTCAATTAGATTTTTGGGGGGGGGGGAATTAGGACTGTTGCTTATTTAATAAATAGAACTCCATCAAGAAATCTATCCTATATGACACCTTTTCAAATGTTATTGGGAGATCACCATCTTTAAGCCATCTTAGAGTGTTTGGATGGCTTGCTTTTGCCATGAATTAAAGTCCAAACGACAAATTTCAAAATAGGCAAGAAGCATGCGTTTTTCTTAGCTATCCCAACACTTAAAAGGGGTATCTCATCTGTAGCATTAAAAACAAGACACTTAAAGTCTCTATACATGTGACAATTTAGTGATTGTGACAATTTAGCTCAAGGGGAATTAAGAGATACATTAGTGGAAATATGGCTTTTTAGACGGATTAAAAAAGACTTTTTAGACTAGTTTTGGATTAGGTTGTAGCTACAACAGGTCTAAAAAGTTCTATTTTTTTAAAAAAACATAGTCATCTTACAAATTAACTTTATTCAGCAAGCCATTTCAACAACATCTATCCTAGATTCCACAGAAGCAACAACGTAACACAGATTTCATAGAAGCAATGACAACAACAAGATCGACAGCAAGTACAAATAAAGGTGTAGGTGACTTTTAATCAACTTCCAACAAATGGTAAGTGTAGAACACTTAATTTTCAACTACAAATCAAATGACTTAGCTAACCATTGGTGAAATCTTACAAGATATGAAGGTTCAAGATCAAAATAAGCAATAATGAATTTCAATTGGTTAGAATCAAATTTTTGCAAATTGTAGCAATATTAATTCATAAACATGATTTGACAATTAGTTCAATGTGGAAAATTCAAGCGACAAGCTTAAAGCAAATTCCAGGAAGTTGAAAATGCACTCAACAATTGCCTAGCCCTAAAGATCAACTTATGAATCAATTTTAATGTGCAAAATGAAGGAATGGCCAAATAAAAGAATTTGCTCAGAAATAGATGTAAAACTTTGAATGACAATGGCAGCAATTAAATTCAAAGGCTGATACAAGAAACAACAAAAATTTGGCAAATATCAGTCGAAAGTATAGCAAGGCTTATAATTCCTCAGTTTTATAGAAAAACAAAGGAAAGAAAAAGTATAGAGATCAATCTCTCAAATCCTATACCTATATCAATATCAGAACTGTATCACCCATATCCTAGAAATTGTCCTACATAGAGACATAAACCTAGTTAGATATGAAAACCACAACACTTTATAATTGCACACAGCATGTAATTGCATTGAAATGGAATTGCACATAGCAACATAGTAATCCAACACAAAGCATGTAATTGCAATTATAGCAACACTTTATAATTCATATAGCAGAAGCAATATGTATGAGAACAATGTAACATCGAATTCAAAAACTCACTATTTTTGTAAAAGCTCGTAGATGAATTCAGCACAACATCTGTGGATGAAATCAATATCTTCTTCAAAAAAGGAATTAGCAAGATCAAACATCTGTAACACCAAAGTCAGACAAAACATTAACTTGGTAACTTAAAAATAATAAAAGTAATACAAAATTTCAGAAATATACATTTACCTCTTTAGTAAAATCAGTCATGCCTAGAGTGATAATATTGTAAATGTGTCTCAAAACATAAAAACCACATAAGTTGGACCCCGTTGGTTACCTACGGCTCTGAAAAAGAACATGATATCATTAAAACAAGTATAAAAGCATGGCTTATTGAATACATTCTTAAAACAAACCAATATGTGCTAGCCTTTGACAAGATCTATGTAGGGTTTTTTATGTCACGAACATGCTTACCACAAGTAGCGTGTAGGAATGTCCATATAGCCCCATCATCAAAAGCACTGCACAAGAATACATGCAACATTTTGCTGATCCCAAGAAAAAATTCTCAATTCTAAATAAGAAGTAGATGAGAATGACAAGGAGTTAAAGTTTAAATGCCCCAAAGGGTTCTAGGAACATTAATTCAAGCAGTAAGGAGTGTCACATCCTTCTCAGCTTTCTTTTAAGCCTCCAAGTCTATAGTGGAGAGGCAACCCAAGTGTTACAACTTCACAACTCCATGCACAAAGGAAAAGCATGATGCTAAGACCGGGGCAGTTCAAAGAATTCTGATATATAACATGTTCTCCTATTGGAATATCACTTTAATACTAGGATATGAATGAAACTTTTGTATTAACTCTATGGCATAATGCCCTTTTTGTAATTAGGCAATGGGAATGCTTTTTGATGCCCTTTGTTGGGCTGATTCATGTGTACATTTTGTTGTATGATTCAGATATGACTTGCATACTTCTGTTAATATTTTGAGGCCACTCATGGATTGTAATTTACATGACTTATAATATACCATTTCCCTACTTTTCATTCACTTTATTGCTTTTTTTGTGTTATTCTTGTTTTTAACTAAGATTACAGGGGAACAATTCGTTGGAAAATAATTTAATATACAAGTAAATTTTAATGCTTTATTATTCTCAGATTCAATAGGTTGGCTTAAAGGACTCCTTGTTTCAATACAAAAAACATACAGCCACTTTCAAATACCCACAACACAACTCAATTAGCTTCCCAAATACAAATAAAGGAACCACAACCATGTCATTATCAATACACCCATTGCAATATTAAACTTCATTGCCTCCCTTCTAACTTCACTTTCCCGGATCCCATGTCTTTGTTTCAACTTCATCAATTTACCATGAATTGCATCCACTTCCTTCAAGAACATTCAGCCTTTATGGACTCTTCAAAGCACCGCATTCTCATCATACAACTTGTCAATATCATCAAGTAGCTACTTTATCACCATGTTCGACCTCTCACCAAACTCATCGTCATGCCGAGCAAAGTATCCACATTCACCATCCTATCAAGTTCATTACTAGTGTTCAATCACTTACGCATCATCAATCATGCTCCCAACATTTAAATTCTTACCTAGTTATACTTTTAGCATCCATAAAACCTATGTCCTGGGTTGCATTTTGTCCACGATGTCTACCAGGGAGCAACCAACTGGCAATAGCAATACCTCTTTGGACCTTTGTAATTTCGTCGCGTCTAGGTGTCCTCATCAATACCACCTTTCTTCTTAATCCCGATGAGGTCAAGCTTGAGGACGATGCCATTTATGTTTGCGTCTAGGTGTTGATCAAACCATCTCCCCTTCTTCTCTATTGGAATCTCCTTTTATGCTTGCTCTGGTGTTGATTGAACAAGCTGGGTGGTTGCATGTGGGTGGTCGTAAGTGGGGGTTGAACTTATTGATTTCCTTTAGGGGTGGGTGTCCATTTAAATACCCTATTCACCAAACCCATTAATTTCTCAACAACCATGTAAAATGGTGAACAAGGGAAGAATATTACAGCTAGACAAAAAAATGGGTCTCACAAAAGTAAGTTAACAAATTAATGGGCGTTTGCTCTATTTGACAGAAGTTGCATTTTTGTACCCCTTTTAAGTCCTCATAGACATTTGTGCACCCATAGTTTTAATATGGTGCCAGCTGCTCTTTTGAGATATTAATATGGGTATTTTTTCCCTTTAACCCTTGAATATATAGCATAAAAAAATACAAATTTGTTAATTTAGAAAAATTAATTCAAGTTATTCAATCCAAGCCATTCACAAAATATAACATGTGCATATCATATCTCGAGGTGATTAGCCATCCCTTGTAAGAAAAGTTGAGTGGTTTAATAAAACTCCCAATGCATGTTGTTTTACTAGAACATGGTTTTTAAGAGCCTGTTGTTTTGATGACACACAATTTTCTCAACCTGAACCCTAGTTTCTTATTTATAAAATGCCCCTAACTTATATACAACATGACATAAACTTGTGTAAATGTATCCCTGTCACATTTTTTTGTCCTAGTTTTCATGAAAAAAAACCATGAAATTTGATGTAGGCGGAGAAGAAGACGAAGCTGCCGCCACTAACCCATGCTTCTTGGTTGATGATTTTAGTTTTATGTGGTGGCTGGTGATAGTTTTAGGTGATGATGTTTTGGTGATGGTTCTTTGAATTGGAGACATTGGTTTTCTTAATTGATAAGGGTTTTTGAGTCTCTATCACAATATAAATACTCCTTATATTTAAAAATTGTGTCAATTTTCCATGATCCTACCAGACAATTTTTAGAAGCTTATTTCCATTTCTATTTCCACCAATTCCATTTTCATTTTCATAAAAAAAAAATTTAGTACACAAAATTGTCCCTTAAAGATTTTAGTACCATCAAGATTTGTCCAAAGGATATGAAATAATTGCTTTTCCAACTAGATAGATTAGCAATATTATTGTTTGCAATAATATAAAGGGAGAAGGTGTAAATTTGGAAATGAACAATTTCGCCCGGAGCATATATAAGAACTATCTATTTTGGGGTGCAAACTCCTGTTAAATATGTTCCAGGTGGCAACAAATTTGCAAATTAGAGTTTCAAATGTGGTAGTTGAAGTAATAAATTGCTTCTTTATTGACAAAACCTAACAACGTCTTTTTCCTTCAATTTGTTACCTCATCTCCCGACAAAGAAGAACCAAGTTGAACTACTACAGAAGCTACGAGAAGGCAAACTGGTTACAAAGTTTGAGGCAGATGACATCATCGGCATCTTCGACGACAGGAAGAAGTAGAAGAAGGGTTGCATTGTTGAGACAACCAAGTCGGGAGGTTGACTATGAAGGCCCAAGGAGGTTTTGCCATCACAATTTGGTAGCCCCACGGTGGACGGCGTGGACCTACGAGAACCTAGGTAGGAGGTTCTACGGATGTCCATTCTATAACCAGGTATGAAGTAGAATTTGTATTAGTGCGACTGATTTGTGGGTTGTGTAGGGAAGGATGTTTGATTGTGATTTTACTTCTTATTTCGTTGTTTCAAATACTCACAGGATGGTGGTTGTGGGTATTTCTCCTGGCATGATAGTGACTTTGGGGAGAGGGCAAATACTGTGATCAAGGAGCTATTGGATGATGTTGACAGAGTATATGACAAAAATAACAGGATTAGAAGAGGAGACGATGGGCAGAGGCTAAATGAAGAGATTGAGGCTATTCATGGTGAACTAAGAACTCTTAAGCACATATATGAGCTGAATGATGGTAAACTGAGGATGTGGAAGTTGAAGTTTAAAAGAGCAATAACAATGCTAGTGATTACATGGATTTTGTTAATTGTATTTTATTTTCGAAGATAGATGGGTTTTGTTAATTGTGCTTATTTTGGAAGTTAGTTGATATTTTGAAAGATATATGGGTTTTATTAGTTGTTTATTTTGGAAGTTAGTTGATGTAAGGTAATGAAAAATGATGTTTACAAGTTAATATGCAATAGTTGGGTGCAAGTTGAACAATGATGTTATAACAAACTCATTTATCATCTCACAAAAAAAATGAATATATCGCTTCTCTACCTGCAGCAAATTGTGCCATAAGTATTACAACTTTATGCGTAGAATGACAAATTGCATGGACTACATGGACTCATTGGTCCCAAAAATGAAAGTGTGGGATCCATAGAAAAAGCTTAACAGAGTACTACCATCCATCTCTTGTATTATTTTTCTCTTTGCCCTCTTGCATTTATATAAGCTCACACATACTTTAAGCTCTCGTGCAACCTCGTTCTTCATTTCAGTACTACTATATATAAGGACTCTCTTGTATTTTCTCCTTAAAGTGTTTGGATAGACACAACACACTTGCTCTTCTGTTGTTATAAACCCTAGCACACTTATGCTCATGATTTAAAGTCTTCAACATGCACCCCACATTATCACCATTTCTAGACGCATATAACCTAAATGGGCAGCCTACTTCACAAGTAGCGATCAATAGAGTTTGGTTACTTTTAACAATTCTGACATTAACTCCATTTTTTATAGCATATTCATCAATGGCCCTCCTCAACTCATCTTTGTATAAGGTCATACCCACCATGAACAACAACCCACTTTCTTGACCTTCCAGATATGCACAAGGCCCAATATACTTTTGTAGAGGCCCATCACCATGATTCAGGCCTACTCCATCCCAATCTTCATCATAATCACTACCTTCACAAGCATCCAAATCTTCAATTTCATCTACCAAACTCTCTTCAGTATCCGAGCTTTGACAAAAAGTTCGTTGTTAAATTTGCACATTTACCCTTGTATTATTTTTCACCTCTATAGCCTCCTCAAACCTTTGACTCTCTCTCATAAAGAAAGTCTCAAGATAAATGCTTTGATCCATTTATAGGCCCTTATGTTAAGCACTTTAATGTCTTCATGTTCCATACGCCAAAACCAAATAGTGTATATGAACATCCCATTATAGAACCACCGTACGTATCTAGATTCATAGCTTGATATAAAGGCAATGTTTTAACGTTTACTAATTTCACACCATATATGTCAAGTCAAGTTGTATTTGATTTGTTCTTTTTATAGATATAAACACATTGGAGTCGATCGATTTTTTAATTAAAGCATATGGAGCATACTTCACAAACATTAGGAGACCAATATCCCGCAGTTATTGAGGGAAAAAGTTATATTCCTCTTAAATAAGTTGCTACATACGTATAAATTGAATATTGAAGGAAAAATAGGGAAGAGAGAAGAGACTTGCATACTGGGTGAATCAACATTCGAATCTGGATCAAAACTCCAATGCTCCATAACTCGAACATAATAAAGCTCATGTAATTATTAGACTACTAGAGCCTAATTAGAATTGGCACATCAAATCACAATAACAAAAAAGATAGTAGGAGAAAAAAGAGATTACCAGATAGCTCAATGGCAAATGTGAGGTTTAATTGAAGAGAAGAGAGGGTAATAAAATAAATTGAATTTGAAAATAGAAATACCCTATTTTAAAGATAAGGTAATAAAGTAAATTGAATTTGAAAAAGAAAAATGCTCAGTACAAGATGAAATTGTAGTTATTGAGATATAAATTCCTAAACAATTAAGATTATGATATTACTAATCAGGATATTAAAAATTTATACCAAAATTATGAATTATAAATCACACTCACGTAATAGACATTTTCCAAAATTAGCCAAGAATTCCATTTTCCAATTTGGTTTAATAACTTCTATTATTTTGTAATTTGGTTTATTATTGTTGAATTATATTGAGTTTAATAGTTTCTACTATTTTGTAAATGCATATAGAGATTTGTTACGCTTAACTTCAATCTCTTAACGTGATATTGACTAGGTCTATATGTTATACACGTACATATGGAGAAATCTCACATCCAGTAATACATCTCTTAATTTTGGGTAACATTATTTTTATATTTGATCGTGTTATTTCTTTTTTATGATTCTCTCTTTAGGTGGAGGTTTATAAAAGTTTCTTTTAATTTTACATTGAATTATATTCATCTCCTTAATTTTTATAGAACATAATAATTTTCTACAAATGAAAAATCAAATTATTACCAACAAGTTATTAGTTGAGTCGGTAAGTGACCTTATCTTTATAAGGAGGAGAACACAAGCTCAAATCCAAAAAAACACATATATTGAGAGAGGCGAAAACAGTTTACGCTCTAAACCTCAAAATAAGTTACACCCTTGACCAAATAAAAAAAACTATTTTCACATTAAAAAAAAATCAATTATATGAACAATAAATTGATTAGGTTTATTTTTTATTTTCCTTGAATATTACTAAGGCCATAATTATATTCTGAAAATAAAAATTTAAATTCTTTTCACACACTACCTCTCATCTATGTCAGAATTAGTAGGGGTTTCATTTGGTCCTCTATATAATACTTCAATTTTCTTGCCCTACACTGACCATATTATCGAATTTTGGTTTTGATACCTATACTTGATAGCATTAACTAAAGCTAACAACTTTAAACTTAGACTAAATCCTTATAAAACTATAAGGACAAAACTTACAATTCAAAACTACAAGGATCAAAACTAAAATTCGATCAATTATAAGGACCAACAATGATATTAAGATAGAAACAATCATCAGATAGTTGAAAATGATATTTAATGGTCCTTTGTAAACAATGGTCAATAAGTCTTATATTCTACATTGGAAACTACCCAATGAAAACCATTATAATATATGTAACCAATAGAAATTATTTGAGAAAAGAATTATAAACTTGGAGAAAATTTTGATTGAAAATTTGAAATCTTACGTTTAGAACTAGAAAAAAAAGCCCTAATTAACTCCTATATTTAGTATCCAATGGAGTAAAAGTACGAAAAAAATTAACAACTACATTTCAATTGGGAAGAAGAGATTGCAGCAAAAGCAGGTGAGCATCATGAACCATCACATTCAAGTTGAAGCATTTCACTTAAGTTTAGGTGCCTGCAAATATTTAAAATCCCCTTAAAACTCACATAAAAACACTGGATTGTTGATTACTATATACATTCCTTAAGATGTTAGCTTGGAATTGTAATTAATATAAATATATATGTTAGAACCAGCTGACACCTAAGAGAGGGGGTGAATTGGGTGTAAGATAAAAACTTAAGAACTTTGAAAATATTTTCGCATCTTAGTGAAAACTATAAGTGTGAAAGTAAATGAATCATAAATGCACAATCAAATAACTAAATCGGTTATGCTTGAAATATAAGAGATTAGGGAAGAGAATATGCAAACCGTGATTTATTCTAGTTTGGTCCTTGATGACCCACGTCTAGTTCCAAGGCTCCTCCTAAGCTTTTCAACCCACTATCTTTCTCAAATTTAAACTGGATACTTGAGAACCATTATAATCCCGCAAGTTTAGTTGGGTACTTGTGAAGTTTTTTACAATCTCTCACTGAAGCAAGTACTCCCTCCTACACATTGTAAGAATACAACCTCTCTTGATGATAATATATGACAATCAATTTTCTCTTTTAGAAGTGAATCAAATGAACATTGAAATACAATACAAATAATCTCTCTCTCTAAAGTAGATTATGTGAGCATAGAGAAACAAATAGTATATGAGATGGAGATGGATTCAAGGTTTTGGTATTTTGATCTTGTAAGCACTTGCCTCCTCCCCTTCAGTTTTGAAATATTCTTCTTTTTATAGTTGACATAGCTTGATGACCATTGGGTTTCTCTTCTTTTCATTGAGACTTGCAAGATATGACTGTTCGAGTAGCTGTTGGAAGTTCTGACAAAAATTGCTTCACAACAGTTGAGCTCTAATCTAAGTTTAATCGCCTACAATCTTCATACAGACTTTGATTAGTAATGATTAAGAATAATATAATAAATGTTTATATGAGTTTGAAAAAGTATCAAAATTTCCAAGACAATTTTATGAAGATGAGACATTATCACTCTTAGAATCACTCCAAGTGATGTGAGAGTGATGCTTGATCACTCAAATGCTCACTCGAGTGATCTTTTTAAAAAACACTAATTACTTGCAGAATCACTTGAGTGATGTGAAAGTGATGACTTATAGATTCATTACTCGAGTGCTCACTTGAGTGATCTATTCAAGAAAATACTGATCATTTCCTAAATCACTTGAGTGTTGTGAAAGTGATATTGCAGAACTTCATCACTCGAGTGCAAAATCGAGTGATTTGATCATTCATTTTAACTCCAAATATATTAAATGACCTATATTTAGAAATACCTTTAAGTCTAATTTCCAATGCAAAAAGAACCAGTTCAAAATTTGTTGTCTTCCAAAAGTTATGATCAAATCAATAGTTGCTGGTAAGGAGCAAGGTGTATATTCGAGTGTCAACTTCCAAAATTAATATCTTTTTCATCTGAACTTCTTTGAGCTTTATCTTTGTGTCGTTGAAACGCTTCAAGAGTCTAATTTTATATGAAACATGTTTAATCCAAAATTCGTTGTTATGCAAAAGTTATGATCCGAAGAGTGACTACTGGTTTGGAACAACGTATGAATTTTGAGCCTCAACTTCCAAGATCCATTTATCTTTCATCTAAGATTCTTTGAGCTTGATCTTGGCTTCTAAGAAACGAATTTTGAGTGTAGTTTCATATGCAACAAGTTTCACATCAATCGGATTTGTGGATTGGGAGATATATCCAAACTACTGATCCTCTGTTATGCGGAATGATAATAGAGTGGTCATCACTCAAATGGTCGCTCGAGTGGTTATCAAAAATTAATCTCTGGATGTGCCACTCAAGGGAAGTTCATATAACTTCCATATGAGGCATTTTAACTTCAAACTGACCTCTTCAACTTCCATTTGATAGTAGAAAACTCCAATATCATATCTAAGAACTTTTGAATCTTGATATTCCTGTTAAATCTTGCAAGTTCTTTCTTCAATCTCATTTGTCTTCTTCCATTTGATCACTCTCTAACTTAACAACTTCTTTCTTATCTTTCTTGCCTTTATATCCCCTTATGTGATAACTCCTATCTTCAATATCTTCTTATTCTTCTTCTTCATCATTCTTCATAACCCATCTTAATATCTTCTTTATTTTATTGACTTATTCTTCCCATATTTTAAAACTTCTTTCTTCAATATCTTTTTATTCTTCCTCTTGATCATCCAACTTGATATCTTCTTTCTTTGCTTGATTAACCTATAAGATATTTTATATTAAATATAGTAGTTAGTTAAAGTATAAAATAAATATATTATGCAAATTTTTTGCTCTTAATATTTGATATCATTAAAACTAATCATATATATATATATATATATATATTACCTTGGAAGTAATATAGTTAACATAAGCAGTAAATATTTATTTAGATAATTGCAAATATGGGAGTGTGAGTTGCAAATAATTGAAAATAATCTGAGATTTGAATGTCTAATTTGGAAGGGTCTAATTTTACTTTTGTAAATTATTTTTCACAAAAAAAGATTATGTGCTATTGTCTCTTTTTTTTTTCAATTTTATTTTTATTTTTTAATTTTTTACGATAATAATGTGGTTGAAATTTATATATATATATATATATATATATATATATATATATATATATATATATATATATATATATATATATATATATATATATGTCAAATACATAACGATTGTTAAATAAAACTCGACACTTATTAGAATATAATTTCAAATTCAATTCCTAACAATTATTAAGAAATAACCGTAACCATTTATAAAATATAATGATCTTCTATAGCAAAGAATGCGATTGGCTAGATAATCCATGAAACCCTCTCTATATAAATGTCCAAAAACTAAATTCCACTTCTTTACTTCCATTTCAACTTTTCATAGCCAACTTCTAACTTTTGATCTTTGTCAAAATCATGGACAAATGCCAGAGATCTTCAGGTTCATCATCTGGGAAAAAATCGAAAGATGAACTCCCTCCAGCAATAAGCATTGAAGGGCTCGTCCATATGACCTATGAACTCCATCATATAGTCCTAGTTTGCTTGCAAGAACAAGGACACATAGACCATTGCTTGAAGGAACTTACCTCTCTCGTTTGCTCTATGAACTAGAAGGTGAACAAGTTACCGAAGAAGAAAGAATATAATGATGCATCAGATCCTTAAAACATCTTTGCAACTTTTTATTTTTAGTTTGTTTATTTATATATTCTCGTTTGTTTTTTGTTTGTAATATATATGGTGGTTGCATAATCAACCACCAATATTAAAAAAATTGTCAAATACATAACGGTTATTAATTAAAACCCGTCACTTATCTTAATGCATTTTGAAAGTGTATTCTATATCTTATGTTGATATAATGGTTGTAATTATTAACCGTAATAAATTGCCTCATAAAAATGACAGTTTTTATGGGGACAAAAAACTATTATAACATAATTACAAATGATTTATTTTCTAATTGTATACATCAACAACAATTAAAATATAACGGCGTCCATTCAATAACCATCAACTAATGTTTGAAACATTTCCCCTTCCCCTCACTAACAATAATACTCTGTGGTTCTTCGTTCTCTAATGATTGGGCACGAGAACCAAGTGCCTATTCATTACCAACCACAGCGCACGATTGCTCCTCTTCAACTTCCAACATGTGCAATGATGGTTCAAACCTATTACTTTCAATATATTTAAACTCCCTATTTTCATATGTTTTTTGTACTATTTCTTCATCCTCCTCCTCCTCTGTTCTCTCAATTGTCAAGATGAAACGCCATACTAAAGACTTGTTAGGAAATCCTCGATGCCATCTTCCTCCTCCACCTCCTTCTCTTCCTCTACAACCTTGAACTCCGCCTCCTTCTCCTCCTCTTTCTACTCTTTTGCCTCCACATCCTTTTCTCCCTAATGTGGAGGCAATGATGCGTCCTTTAGAACGCATTAACCATGCTATAAGGAGGCTGGCCAAATATTTGTCTAGTATGAACTAGAAGGGCAATTTTATTCTTGATGAGTATGAGATTGGCCACAATGATTCTAACATACTCTCAGATGATTCAGGACACCCATCTGGTGACAAGTAGCATGATGATACAAGGTATGCTGTGAATTTTCATAACTTTTAATTCATTCAAATTGAAGGAAACAAAAGTTTCAAAATTAGTAGCATACCTAATTATCTATCAAGCAACTAATCATCAAAGGTTGATGTTTTTAATTTTATTTTTATAAAATATAAAAATGTAATTATCTGGGCACTAGTAACCCAAAAATGTTTAAAATAATATAACATACCTCATAATTATTAATAAAGAACAATGATAAATGTAATCAAATGAATAACATTTCTTATGATAAAATTGTTAACAATAGGCTTTTCAAAAAATAACATACCTCACGGTGATTAGGAATGACCGTGATGTAAAGTTTTAGGCACAAGAACCCAAAAAGTCCTACCATTCCACTTCTATTTAAACGTTTTAAACATAATACACTTAGCACTTAGCCTGGTCGAACCAAACCCACTACTATCAGAACCCTACTACTCCTGTTGTCTTTTCCGGCCGTCAAGAGTCATTTTCAATTGAACCACACCATCAAAAGCCTTCGTCCGACTTCTTAGCAATAGTCGCGCTAGTGAGTACACTTGACACTTGTCTCCACGACTAGTGTGCAAGTTGCATTTGCTTGCCCTAACTCGCGTTTTCATTCGGGAGCCCTAGCTATGTCGCATTGCTTTTGTTGATGTTTTCACATTATCCATTTTGCAATCTTCATTCTTCACTTCGTGTTCCCTAGTTAGATTTTGATATTAGTCGTGCCCCTTTTTTTTGAAAAACGCATTGCTCTGATCGAAGGTTCCTTTCCTGTTACTACTAGTTTTCAACTCGGCTGATTGGGTTACCTTTGTAAAGTCACTACGCGATAAAGTATTCAATGTGACATTAAATTGCTTTTGTGAAGTTATGATTTTTCAGAAAATCCAAATCCATTATTGCTCTGATCGAAGATTCCTCTCTTAATTTTTTTTTGAGCAAGTGGCACCAAGTTAAAGCTATAAAATTCTACAATGTAAGAGTAGTCCTAGACTTTTTAATGTGAGAATTTCTGAGCTACTTTTGGAAGTTTTCCTTCCTAGCATCCTCTCGCCCTTATTTTCCCTTTACTTTTCTCTTCATCCAAACATAACATTTGTGGAAATACACTTTACTATTTTTTAAAGTTTAATAAGTTTATTTACTTTTAAAACTTATCATTTAATATCTAATAAGTGATGTGTAAAGATACTGAGTGGAGCCTTATTGGAAATGCCCCCTTTGGAGCAGGGCCGCGAACAGCTTGGTTGCACAGGCAAGATCAAGGGCAAGGGGAAGACAAGGCTAATCATTAGAATCTTTTAACTTAAGCTCATTATTACCTGACTTGGTTTTTTTTTTTGGACTATACACATGTATCATTCTATTAGAAGCAATCATGTTCAATGTATTGTCAAGTATTAATGTGGGTACTTCTTTTATCGAGGATTCAAACTTTAGTTCAACATTTTATAAAAGACTAGCCCTTTTTACAATACTCAATTTTGATTGGCCTTAACTCTATTTTAATATGTTATACATAATGATGAAAACTTAAAGTGGATTAGGATTGACATGTGATAATTACACGAGAAGCCGAGAAAAATTACACTGTTCATAACTTGATATACGGCTTTTCAAATATAGATATTAATGGATAATGGATTGTTATTTCTTAATTATGAGTTCACTTTATGGTTAAATTAAAATTTAAACCCCTAATCTCTTGCTTAAGTGACAAGAACTACTACACTCACACCAACTTGCTTTAAAAATAACATCTTTATTGCTTGATCCTATACATTTTAATTTGCAAGATTCAGAAAACATCTAAAGGCTACATCACCTCAAGATTCAATATTCCTTTTTCAATTAAAAAACTCAAATGTTTTGTCCATGTATGCTGTTGATAGCCAGATGGACCTAAGCTGTCCATTATTGTATCATCAGCACATATTTTCCTCAGTCCACTGTTTTGCCAGCACAACTAATCAAAGGTTAAGACATTTTTTATCAATAAAAATCATGTACACAATCTAAACTCTAAAGTTCAAGAGAACTCTGCATGATTCAGATTTATTACTCTCTCCCGTACTTAATATAAGATCTATTTAAGGAGTTGATCTTGACTCTAAATATAAGACATATTCATTATATTTATCAATATTTTTCTAATTTTTCTATATTGATCCTTCAATAATAATCAAAGAATAGAGGGAATGAGAGAATTAATAAAGATTACTAAGGTGTTTAAGAAAATAGGTAAATAGGTCTTTTATAAAGGATTGGAGGGAGTATAATCTAGAGGAAAAGAATTATTGAACTTGTTAAAGCGTAAGCAAACATGAGTTGGTTAATTACAATCACCCATTACACTATATGTCATAAGCTCCATTAAAGTAACTAAGTAACCTGACAATGACTATGTGATAAATCCCTATTTTATTATATATTTTTCATATTTTATTTGGAGATTTTGTTATGATAATTGAGCTTAAAACGTCTCTTTTGTGATTTGAGCTTTAATTCTCTTTTCTCATCATGTGTGTGCATTCATATATTCTCTAATTAATCTCTAGAATTTGTCTAGGTTCTTTTTCAAAGTTACATTAATGCCTTGGATTTATAGTATGACAGGGGCATTCATTTCTAAACCTATTTACCTAAACACAAACAATTCATCATTTACCTTTGTTTACCCCTTGAGCCTTTTACTTTCATTTTGATTTCATTATACAAATGCTATGTTTGTATCTTCTATTAATTTCTTCCTAGCACTATGATAAAAAAAAAGGGTATTATTGTATATGTAAAAAGAAAAGTGCCATGTGAATAGTCAAAAAAAAAAAGAAGAAGAATAGAAAAGGAAAAAAAAAGAAAAGAGAAGAGAAAAAGGAAAAAAATTGAAAATTATATTAAAAAAATTCAAAAAAAATGAATGAATGAAAATAAAAGAGAAACAAATAAGGCACTACAGTAAAATATGTGAATTAAGTTTAGTTGTGTAGTGCTAAGTGATCTAGTAATTTCTTGGGTGCAAGCATAGGATATTGTTACATTTTCTATTCCATTTGACCTTTCCAGCATTACAATCCTAAAAAGTCCCCTTGACTATTGATTCATGGCAAAACTAGTGGTAGAGATAGTATAACCTCTACAAGTCTATGGTAGATGCTAGAATAGGTGAATTGAATGAAATTCCCTATGATTTTAGATATGAGAGAAACACTTATTCCCTTAAGAGCTTTTTCATATCTATCTTTCTTAGTTTTGTTATGTGTTCAATTTGATTTTTTTGTATTAAAAATTTCCATGAGCTTTAATTGATTTGGTAATTGATTTGGAATTGTGGTTATTCAATCTTTATATAACTGCATTATTGAATAGCTTGATAATTACAACATTAGGCATATGTTTGAAAACTTTGGTTTTTATTTTGCCTAGGAGTGCAAAAGGTTAATTGTGGGGGAATTGACAAATCCCTATTTTATTATATATTTTTCATATTTTATTTGGAGATTTTGTCATGATAATTGAGATTAAAATGTCTCTTTTGTGATTAAATGTGTTTATATGAAATTAGGACTAAAAAGGACAAAATTGTCAAAATAATTACCAAGGTATTAAAACTCGGACCGGTCATTGAACCGGTCGGGGTACTGGGTTAAGGGTCAGTGGGTCAAACCGGGACCAAACCGGAGCTAAACCGGGACCAAACCGGTGAAAAATTGAAAATTTTAGACTTATAGTATGAAATTCTAAAGGAAATTTTTTTTTTTTTTTTTTTTATGAAAAACTCCAACCCGGACCGGACCGGGAACCGGACCGGTTTTCCGGCCGGTTCGCCGGTTACCGGGCCGGACCGGCCGGTCCGGTCCGGTTTTCATAACCTGGATAATTACCATTACATTTAATCATTAATTTCTTAAGAGAATTTGATATTGGTTTAATTGTCTTTAATTGTAGGTGCCAGAAAAATTGGATTAAATCTGAAAATTGCAATTTGGGGATTGAATTTAGTATATGACACAGTTTGGTATTATGAATTTACAAAATGCCAGTTTGATCCATCAACAAAACACAGCATTTTGCAACCCCTTAGGTCAGATTAATAGGCAGAACAGAGCCACGTGAAATCACACAGCCGCAACACGCACACATCGAACCTTCATCTATCACCTTCCGCTCTCGCCGGCGGCACCGTCCACCACCACCACAGCCGCCGAAGAGTTTACCATTCCAAATCAAGAGCTGCTGTGAGATGAGGCGAGACACGGAAGCTGAGCTGGGGGAGGGGCGAGAGACAGAACAGAAGACGCAGAGAGCTGGGAGACGGAACAGAGAAGAGCAGAGCCTGGGTGAAGGAGAAAAGAGCTGAGAATAGGAGCTGGATATATTAAGAAGAGAGAACGCCGCATCAGCACCATACCCATCGACCTTCACCGTCTCTTCCCTTCCATGCTTCATTGTTCCCCACCGAAGCTTCCTCTGGTCTGAAATCACCACAACCCGTGCCTTCTCTATCTCTCGATTCATATTCAACACCAACATCTCTTATTTCAGTATTAATTGGTTAATTAAATTGGTGTTTTATATGTCTGGAATTTTGGTAGCTTGTGGCTGAGCTTATTTTCTCCTATTATTACTTTATTAGCTTCACTATATATTTATGATTTCTTTAGTTTTAAAAATTGTAATTTGTAGTTAAGACTAATATAATTGGTTTAATCTTTGTTTGAACCAATTTGTGATTTAAATTAGTTTATGTTGAACATTGTGCTCATCAATATATATGGTTACATATATGTTTTATTATAATTCTCTTGATTATCTCTTATCTTGCATGATATTGTTTAGATATTGAGTTGACTTTAGAATTGCATTGAACCAATTGTATTAATTAATTTAAATCACACACTAAGAGTGTTAATTCTTTAGAATAGGGGTTCCTCTGTATTATATTCATCAGTTGATGGGTTTTAGTATTTTAGAGAACTTAGTGATTTCATAAACTGCATATAAAGTGGTTTCAAATAGTGTTTTAAGAGATGATTATTTTCTAGGTCTAGGAATAATCATTGATTAATGCACTAGACTCAACGGACTCAACGGTGTTTGAGGTTTTGTATTTTGAGGGACTTTGATTGTAATTGCTAATGTTTTGTATTGAGTTTCAATTAGAGAGATTAAATCTTACCCGATATGAGAGATTTAATTCACCTAACTCAAGCTAGCTCAAAAGGTCTTTTAAACATTTTTGTTAAACTAGTACATTCCCATTATCTTTTAAAGTAAATTATAGATGAAATTCATTATCCTAAAAGGTTTTATCACACTCTTCTAATCCATTTCCATTCCTCCTTATTTGAAAATCCCAAAAAAATATCTATTTTAATTGCATTCAATCATAGTTTTGAAAATCAAATAATCATGTTTTACCCTTATTAATTTTGCATTATTATCACTTAGTTTATTAGGAATTAATTTCATAATCGATTCCTTAAAGTGAAACGATCCGAGTTGTGCGTTATATTGCATTAATTTGGTTTTATTATTGATAACTCCGAGGCAACTAAAAAAGCTTATTTCAAGTAACTATATGTCATAAGCTCCATTAAAGTAACTAAGTACCCTGACTATGCCTCTTGAAATACATAAATCATTATATGTTGATCAATGAATCTACTAATATTTAACATAAATTTTTGTAATATCCTCTCAGCTCTATCACAACTTGTCCCACCAATGAACAAACTTTAACCTGTTAATATAGATTTTGCGCTGAGACTGGGATTAGTTATGCCTTTTTTTATGTGGTGAGGAAAGGCCCTTGTCCTTAGAAGAGGTACTATCTCTTTTGCAGCTTGAAGGAGATTTTTTTCCAAAGGCTGTACGAAGGGGAAAAAATAGTCTAATGAGACCCAAAAATCTTGTAACCAAATGCCAATGCAATTCATGATACTTCATCACATTTAATACAGTATCCATATTTTTTCTGTGACGAAAGTGGCAATGAAGTATCTTGCAAAGTCAGATCCAAATTCTATGAAGTTTCATATAAGTTTGAGCATAGTTTTTTCTCTCACCATCTCAACCCTTCACTGGTATGGTATTGGCTTTGGACCTTTGGTTCAACTTTGGCAGTGGGGGGTTGAAATGGGGAGCTTATTTACACTTTGTTTGAGGATCCCAATCTCACCAGTTATAACTGCCACAACTTACCAGAATTAACGCTTTTATCACCTTAAGCATCGAATATCAAAGTGAGTCAAATATTTTCTGAATCACTCGCCTAAAATCAAGTAGTTTTACTTTCAGACAGCCAACTAGCTGACTTTAATATAAGATGTACATGTTGTGTTTTCGATAGGCGACTAAACTAAAAGGGTGATGTGACCCAAAATGATTAAAATAAGTAAGAACAGTAATTACCCCTCATTAAATGAGTTTTGCAAAACTCCACATTCTGCTATTTTTACTAGAAAAACAGCCAATGCCTTTTTTTGGGTGGAGCAGAAGGAACATCTGCAAAGTCAAATGTAAGATTAGGAGAAAAGAGCTTCTTTCCATTGAATATATTGAGCCAAATTCGTAAAACCAAGTGGTAAAAGAAATAAATGATAGGCTTAGTACCTGCAGTTGCGTACAATGAATTATAATGCACTTCACTCCAAAAGCTTAGCCAAAGTTCTGCAGCTTCCAGAGGAAAAACAAAATTATGATAATCACGAATAATCTCATTAAAGGAATCCAAATAAAAATTAAAGGAAATAAATCAAATGACTACAAAAAACATTGACCTCAACATTGAGAAAAAGAAAGGAAATCTCAGGTTCTTCAAAGATGTAGCTATGAAGCACATCCCTTCCCTCTATCCATACCCAATCACTTAAACCACAATTGAGACAATACCAAGGGTTTTGGTTCCTATAATTTCAAATCATGGTTTTTTCCCCCATAATTTCCTCCATCTAAAACTCGTTAAACCCAAAAACAAATTTGCTAGAGTGAAGATAAGATTCTTGAACCAAATTACTTGATGAAATTGTGAGTGGGAGTCCAAGTAGAGACAACTAAGTTGTTAAACCCAAAAAACACACTTACAATACTTGCCTTTAGTGGGGTTATTGTCAGTGGGACGTATCTCAATATAGCAAGTGTCTCTAAAAGAAGTGACCAAACAAATTTTGGCACCAAACTGTACAAAAGACACAAGTAGTTAGAAGTCACTTGTGAGAATATGGGAAAGATTAAATAAATAAATGCAGAAATGGAAAAAGAAAAAAAAATAAGAGCGGCAGAATACCATGTTAAGACTTATGACAACCTTTTTAACACTGATGTCAGAGCAATTGATGAAATTGTGTTTATAAGGTTAGCAAAATACTGACCCAGAAGCACACCTACTGCAGAATTTAGTCTACAAGTGTGAGTACTATCTTTTGTCGAATCATATTCAATTGATAAAAAAGGAAGCAACAAGATCTGAGTCTTTTTTCATCCGATATATGGTCTGAGTCTTTTTGCAACAAATGCAAACTCACAATTCTGTTAGTTCATATGGGAAGGAGGTAGCATGCAAGGAATCAGGCCATGAAATAGAAAGGAGAGAAAGGGCCCCTTGACTGAAGCCCGTGTTAATAGGAAGCAAAAATTACGAGCAGTGAAGAAGGCTTGAAATTCCTTTGCAATTTTAAGTAATCTTAACGGTGAAAGATAAAGGAATCCTAGGGTCCCAGAGATGTATGCAACTCCTGAACTCCTTCCAGAGTCAAAATCATTACTTTACAGAGAAAGAGAAAAAGCATCATTTGACTACAAGTCAGCATCGCTCAACACGAATTACCTCACTTCTAACATATGCATATAGAGAATCTTTGTTACAAAATACGTTTGTCATAACATGGATAACAAGCAGTACTGATGTTTAATGTCCAACTCAGGTACAGACAGCCACACAAATTGAGAAGTAATTTACCCCTCCTACTTTCTCAATAAAAGTATCATTTTTAAACGTAATCAATAAGTACGCAGATTCATATATAAGTAGTTTTTTTCTTCTAGATTTTGGTATTTACGATGAGCAGACATGTGATAACATTTATTGACCAGTATGACAAGTTTGCTCAAGAGAAGATTAACAATAGACTACTTACTTTGTCTGCAGCTGCTTGTAGAGTTACATGATCTCCCCACTCCCCAGATCTATATGCAAATAATGGTCAAATATCAAATTAGCACTCATCCTAAGTATAACATGGTCTCTAATTTAGTAGGGGGGAAAACAAAATTGATCACAACTGATTTCTAACTTTTTCATCTTCTTCAGGTAGCTTTTATACTTCATTGGTACATAACCTTCATATAACTTTCTGAAGTGCTTTAGCTGAAGAATCAAGAGAAAGAAAAATTAAAAAGGAGAATATCAATATGGAATTAGACAGAAGACGACACCTATCCACACAAACAAATTTCAATTAAGACCATCCATTTTGCTGACACAAAGGAAGATAAACAAGGGAGGAGGGCCATGGAGGGAGAAGGAAAGCTTCACCAAACTATAAGATGTACTCTCTCCGCTCCTTTCTAGGAGGACCTATTAACTACTTTACAATAATAAATCAAGATGCACAGCTATCAGAACAGCAACTGACAGAAGGAAACTATCTCCTATGGTTTATTCTCTAATTCATACATGATCATGTTTTGACTTAACACAGATTCAAATAACCACCAAAGTGAATGCACTAGAAGAGTATGCCCCATTAAAACAAAACAGCTATGCCATACCTGCTTAATAACCTGCCTCCTTACATGCTTGTGATACTCAGGATTGCGAAATAACTGATCCGCTAATGCTCGAAACTGTCCAGTAATATTTCACAGAATATATTTAATATGATTATAATTAAAGCATCCAACAGAGGGACAAACAAAAGCCAATGTATTAAAAAGCTTGTGAAGAGGTTTGAAACCTGGCAATTCCCATCACCCTCCATTCGTAGTTCTGCTAAATCATACGTGGCTAACCTGGAGAAATTGAAGGAACATAATCATTAAATAAACAAAAATACAATGTAAACAGAAATCAATTAAACATCACTGTTTTATTAAAAAACCCAGACCCCTTCACAATTTTTAACCTCATATTTTGAACCAGAGGCAGTGTTATTCAAGCAACATTAATGATAACTGTACATCAAAGAACCATATACAACCTTTCAGACAGCCTCTCATGATCTAATGTCGCATCATTCACATCAGGAATCTCTCCATTAACCCGAGGAGTGTGCTGTCAACACATTTGAATTAGTGTTCTGGCCCAAAACAGTTAACAGCGTACAATTGCAGAAAATACATTTATTTACAAGGGATAGAGCACTAAATTTATATAGGTAGATTAATTACAGTAAAAAAGTTGACAGTGACAGCCTTATATGCAGGAATACAGTATAACATTAAAAGGATTTTAGAACGTTAGCTCAATACTAATAGATCTCACATTTTAAAATTCCAATCAGGTTCTAAATTTGCATAAAACATGTTCCTGAATGGTATTCAAAACAAGCAGGTTAGGAAGAAAATCCAAACGGCATTCGAAGCATTGGTTGCAAATCCCTTCAACAGCTGACTTGCATTCAAATCCAAAACTCGCCAACAGTCCACAACCATGAGAGATGGTAATAGACGAATTTGACATGAATAATACATATATAAGCACGTAAAAAAAGTGAAACTCTAACAAATTAAGTCCAAATCCCAGCAAAATGTTTAGGAAATTATCTATTGAAGGAGCAAAACTAACAGTCAATATACAACCCATATGCAGCTTACCGAAAACTACGAGCATAATAAAATTATTCAATTTCAGATTCTTCTAGGTTTTGGTCACGCAATGGAACAGGAAAAGTCTAGCAGTTAATACTTTTAATACTATAAGACAACAGGCTTTTTTCTTTTGACTTGGACACAAGGCTGTGCTAGTATTTTTCAAGTAAACTCAGTTATTGGAAAGAAAATGCACCTACTGTTAAAAATGAAGAAGAAAAAAACGAAACAAACTACATAGCCGAATTTTAGTAAGTCAAAACCTCCTTTGAGAATTTCCTCCTTTTTTTATGAAGATGTGGTAACCATAGGTTCCTAGAATTTGGATGTCGCATGGAAATGTTGAAGTGACTGTAAAGTTGGAGATGATGACCAAATTATTAGAAATTTTCACACAGATGAGGGCTGGTTTAATCATGGAGACCCATGTTTTTTAATGTGAAGGATCCTATGGAGGAATTCTAATCATTTCATGGCCAACTGGAAAATGAAAAATAGAAGCTTCTCTGAAGACTGCTAAATTTGCAGTTATTAAATGCATTCTGTTCAAGAAGAATGCTAGAATTTTATCACATATCTTCAGGTAAGTTAATTTTGTCCCTCCCTCTATCAATCCGGAAGTCCCAAAAACTTCTACGTCCATAGCAGAGACAGTAGCATTGGCTTTCTTGATTAAAGCTCTAGAAATGCAGCCGATATCATTTTTTATTCCCATTAAGTTCTAAATAAACAGTGTTGAATATATAGACTCAGAATCCACACTCATCCTGTCCTTTTTAAAAAAAAAAATAGCGGAGGCATGACATCTTTATCACTAAATTATTATGATGACCTAAGATACAAAAGAACCCTAAATCATTCAGATTAGAAGGTGAACTTATAAGTCCTTGGGTACCAAACGTATTTACCAGGTGCTTGTAAGACAGAAGAAGCATGATTAGAGTTAAATTTCAAAACAATTGACTCCAAATGTTTTCATTATGCTTCCACATTCTGCTGGTGTCCCACCCCACCCCAAACAAGACAAAAAACACAAATAAAATAAAATAAAATAAAATAAAATAAAATTTGCCAGTGCCTTTGATTGGGTAACATTAGCCCACCCTATTCTATGCGATGATTATATTGTTTATTGATTTTTTATATACATATATAATACATAATTTGACAAGAAGTCCCATATAGTCAAACCAATATATAAATTAACATTACTCATAGGTCCCTCTCCCAGAAAATAAATTTGTTCCACTGGTAATAAAAGGAAAATCCTCCGGATCATGTTCCAGATTATCCATTTTTATGAATTTTATCCAAGGATGATAGGAACAGGTGAAAGTGCTTGCCCGATGCATCTGACCGCATAAGAAGCGCATTTATTACATAAATTTTGTTACCCATAATAACCAAGAAGATTATCATTGAGTCCCTAGTCATGAGGAATACATTAGCACAAAGAAAACCGTCTTACTACAATATTTTCTCAAAGAAAATTGTCCACTACTAGTTTTACATATAATCAGCTTTTAATTTGTAGTCAAATTGAAATTGAGTGTAACAGCATTTGCAGATATGGAACCCAATTAAGCATACTATTAAGAACCCAATACTTTGTTCCCAAGAAGCCAAGGATGCGTAAATATCATACCGGAATAGAATCCAAATGGGATAGTCGTTTCCCAAGCCTATTGACAGCTTGTGAATTTTCCTTTTGTGCTAATATGCTTGCAAGGGTGTGGTCTTCCTCCGTATCCTGAAAGCTGCTATTCGAACTAGAACTCGAGCTCGCACTTTCAGTCCTTTGGGCTTCAGCCATAGTAACTCGTAATCAACTTAAAAAACAATCTGCATATCAATATGCCAATAATTTAAGTGATGAACATCAAACTAATCGAATAAACTTGAAAACGACAAAAATAGTAACAAAACAAAAATATCCCTTCGTATATAATACAACTCGCAACAGAACAAGAAATTGATCAAATGAAAAGTCCGAAAAAGCCGCAACCGAAAGGAAAATGAAAAACGCAAACAGAAGCAACCCCTCCACGCACCGCGAAAGCTGGAAAGACCGAATTTAACAGTAAAATTGAAGGCAGAATAGGAGATCAGATTCACAATAAGCTCATTTCCTCTATACAATAGCGAAAACAACAGAGAGTTGTTCAAAAAGTGTGATCAAACACATGACTTACCTAATTCAGGGCCAAGTGAAACAGCAGAAGACGGGTACCAAACAAAGGAAGAGTCGCGATCGGACACGAGAGAGGGATAAGCAGAGAAGGAGTCTTTGAGAAGGATGCAGAAGAATGGTAAAGAACGAAAAGGTTTGAATATGTATAAGAAGAAGGAATGAAGTTACCGAGAAGCCAGGAAAAAGGATTGAAGGTTGCTGAAGATATCTATAAGAGAGAATCCGTCAAGCAAGAGCACGAGCGCGCAAGGACTTTCACTACCCTGGGTTAATTCAACTGTCAACCCCGATTGCTTTAATTATTCTTATTCCTGTTTTTCATTAAAAAAACATAGCTAATATGCAAAGATAATAAATAAATTATAAAAATATGATTTATTAAAAAAAAAACCGTTATTTTTTTAATAAGAAACATCTTTATGAATATGAGCATTATTATTGTCAAATTCTTGAATTAACTCTCAGAGTTCACTGTTTTATATATGAATTTTATTAAATTTTTTTTATTTAATATGATGAATTATGAATATTGATGGATTTAATTTTAATTACTTTAATTTAAAATATATCTAAATAAAAAAAAATTATTTTTTTTATATTTTATTATTTAATTATTCCCTATTAATACTCATTTATTGATAGAAGTAAACTATTTCGGGGTCCGAGTTTGCTTTTAAACTTTGACAACTTTAAAAATGAGTGAGTAAAAAATGAGCAATTAATATAATTATTGCAATCAAACTAACCGATCATTCATGATACATAAATAAAAAATGCTGATCTGGTCCTATATATTTATAAAGTACATAAAGAATGTATTTTTTTCATGGGAAAATCCTAATAAAAGACTATTAAATTATTCAAATCCTAATTTGAGCTATTAAACTTAACAAATTATAAATTAGGTCATATGTCTTATAATAGGATTTTAGAATTCGATAATTTTACCTTACTACCCTCATTTAAATTGAGTATTCATCTTTGTTATTTTTACACTTTTTTAATAAGATACAGACTCATTAATTACTCTCTCTTCTCTACAACATTTCCTTTTTCAGAAAGCTTTCCCCCACTCCACCTCTGTTGCACCGCTTCTTCTATCTCTCCCCCCACCTCCACACCTCTCCTTCATGGAACCTAACGTTGCTCTTCATCGACAGATTTATGAGGTTTTGGATTTTGGTTATGCTACTTCAAATTTGCTCTTCAAGTGGAATTGTAATCGTCATGATAACAACATTGCACTGAGCCCACCTCTATTTTGAAGCAATAAAAATTTCACTCCATTTTCAAACCCTTTATTATAGTTTCTTAGAGCACATAAGGATGCTTGTCGATAATATGACTTCGAGAATAATCTTAACAGAGTTTAAAGGAGTTTAATAATACCTCTATCCACAACGTTAGCTTTCCCGGAGGAGAGAAAGAGGAGTGGAGGTGGGGAGGTGGGGAGATATGGAAGAAGTGATGTAGCAAAGGTGAAGAGAGAGAGGGAAAGCTTTTGGAAAAAGGAAAATTTTTACAAGGGAGAGAGTGTAACTAATAAGTCCATATTTTTGTAAAAATATATTGAAATAATAAATATGAATATTCAACTCAAATGAGGGTAGTAAGATAAAATTATTAAATTCTAAAATTCTATTATAGGATATATGACCTGATTTATAATTTATTGAATTTAATAACTCAAATTAAAATTTGAATAATTCAACTATCTTTTATAGGAATTTTCCCTTTTTTCATTATATTTATAAAGTGCATCATTAATTTTTTTTATATGAATGTATAATTTTATTATTAATTTATTATTGTGTAAATAGTTATTTTCTTGGAAAGTGTATAGTTAAATAGAAATAAAGTTAGAAAATTAAATTTTAAGATATAGTCAGTGAAATTTAAGATTTTTCTTACTCTGTACAAAACATGCTATAAGAGCTTATAAATAAAACCAGAAGTGTAATATTAAAATTTTTTGAAAAATAATATATATATATATATATGGAACAAGGGGAATAATAACAATAATTTGTTTTTTTTTTCAAAAAATAATCATTTGTTACAATAACTGTAATGTAATTATAATATATATATATATATATATATATATATATATATATATATATATATATGAGATTTTTAGAATTTAAAAATTCAATTTTTATTAACAAAACACCACATCCGTGTTGGTGCCACACTGTTGACAGTTCCGTCAAATATCCATGTTTCCTTTTGACTTTAGATTTAGATTAAAAACAATATATATATATATATATATATATATATATATATATATATATATATATATATATATATATATATATATATATATATATATATATATATATAGGTTTAAAGTGCAAATTCTTGAAAGTTTTCGCTGAAGAGTAATGTTGCTCTAGAAGTTCTTTCAAGTTCAATATTACCCCGAAAGTTTCAAAATATAGCAATTTTGCCCATATTATTAAGAAATCACGGTTGACGTCAATTTTTTAACAGTGAATGTTAATTTTTTAACTGTATGGGGACAAAATTGCTATGTTTTGAAACTTCTAGGGTAACATTGAATCGGAAAAAACTTTTAGAACAATATTGCTTTTTAACGAAAACTTATGAGACAAATTTACACCTTGATCATATATATATATATGGACAAAAGATTTCTTTTTTTTTTTTTATAATCAAAGTGGCCAATTACAAATTGGAGTTTACAAAAGACTTAGGCCTGCAGACTAAGGTCTTGAGCCATATACATATTACAACCCGGGGGTAGTACTGATAATAACACCGAATCCACTTGCAACTGATAAGCTTCCCTGGCTAAGAAATCAGCACACCTAATGGTATCACGAGGCACATAATAGATTTCAATATCCCATTGGGAGTATAGTAAGTCCCTCACAGCATTTAGCTTTGATATCAATGGGTGACTATGACCCCCGTGTCCCATAATCAGATGATAGGCCTCAAGAGAATCCGTATAAGCAAAAACCTTACTGAAGTTTTATTGCTTACATAATTGAAGTCCTGATAGAATAGCAGCCAATTCAGGCGTGGTGGATGGAACAAAACCTAACCGTTTCTAAAATCCAAGGACCCATTGCCCCATTCGTCACATAACACGCCCGCACAAACTGCCTGTCCTTAAGATTTGACAGATCCGTCTGTGTCCAAATGAATAGCCCCTTCTGGGGGGGATGCCATGCCACATCCTCATCTCCCGTAGATTGAAAAATCTGATGCTTGAAGACGTCATACGATGTGGACTCCATTATCAAGTACATAGCCCCGTGGATGATCTCCTTAGAAAAGCTCCGAGCACCATCCATGATCTTGTGACATCTATTCTTCCATAGTAGCCAGCAAATGAGACTAAAGGCCTTGGGCCATAGCCAATTTTGAAAACAACCCATGCCTCTAGATCTGGACAAATTCTCCTTAAGCCAAACCTGCAAATAAGACTGGAAAAATCTAAAACGAGAGTTAGTCGGAAAAAAAATATAGCCACACCTCTCTAGCAATCTCACAGTCATGAAGGATATGAAGGGTGCTCTCAACTCTCTGACATTGAAATGGATACTCGTCAGTAATCGATAATCCTCTCATCGCTTTAAGTGAGTTGGTAGGCAGTTTCTCATGAATAACTTGCCATAAGAACATCTTGACTTTCTCTGGTACCGGTGCCTTCCACACCTTTTTCCACACAAACGAACAATTCCGTTCCTACCGGGCAAACACAAATTTATAGGCAGCTTGAACACTAAAATTGCTGTCAAAAGAATTTCTCCAGCAAAGCATATCCTCTCTGTTCTCACATGGTGGTTTTACCTTGCAGATGTTAGCTACCACCCACTATGGAAGGAAATGCCTCCATTTCAGAACATTCTACACCCCATTCGGAAGAACAAAGTCGCAAACTTTCGCACATGGATCAAGACTGTGAAGATTTTTATCCACTAAACGGATTAATGGTTCATCAATCAGCAACCAAAGATCCCACCATGCATTACATGTACTCCCACTTTTCAATCTTCTCCCTACACCCTTGTAAAAATTCCCCCACACAGTGGTAATGCTACGCCATACATTTGAGGAATTAGTCTTCCTGTATACCATGGGGTAATCACCTTCCCCACAGCTATACTTTCCTTTAAGGCATTTAACCCAAAATGCGTCAGGTCTGGTTAGAATACCCCAACACAATTTCATGATAAAAGTAGTGTTCTGGCTTTGCAAGTCTTTGATGCCTAATCCCCCATAATCCTTATCCTGTTTAATATAATCCCAAGTGATGAGATGCATTTTCCTACCCTTTGGTCCTTGATTCTATAAGGAGCTGTGACTCACCTTTTCCAATTCCTTCAAAATTCCCTTCGGGAGCAGTGTAGTTTGCATTTGATAACTAGGGAGGGTTGAGAGCACCGATTTGATCAGCACCATTCTGCCTGCTATGTTTAGGAATCTACCCTTCCAGCTTGCCAAACGCTTTTAGGCTTTATGAATAATGGGTTAGTACATGATTTTGGTGACTCTATGATGTAATAGAGGCACCCCCAAATACTTCCTAAAGTTTCCAGTTAGCCCAATGCCTAACCATTGGCTTAACTCTAAGGCCCTGTTAAAATTAACGTTCCTAGAGAAACAAGCCTTAGATTTTGCCAGATTTACTTTATGACCCGAAACATCACAAAACGCTTTTACAGTATCCCTTATTAGTTCAATTTGCGACATAGTAACCTCCCTGAATAACAAGAGATCATCTGCGAAGAATAGATGTGATATAGTGGGTGAGTGACGATTGAATTTTAATCCCTTCCATCTACCCCAACTAACTTCTTTATTGATCAATTGCCCGAGTCGCTCCATACAGAGAATGAAGAGATAGGGACTAAGTGGGTCACCCTGGCGGACACCATGAGTAGGTTGGAAGGTGGAAGAGCCTATCCCATTCCATCTTACTTCCATGGATGCTGTAGAAATACATGACATGATAAGATCCACTATCGCCTCTCGTATACCAACCCTGGTTAGCGTAGAGCGGATAAAACCCCAGTTTAAATGATCATAAGATTTTTCTCTATCAACTTTAATCGCCACAATACCTCTCTTCTTGTGCCTACTACGCATAGTATGAATGGCCTCCTGTGCTATAATAATATTGTCATTGCTCTTCCTCCTAGAAATGAAACTACACTGTTGCAGTCGAATCAGGTAAGTCATTGCTCCCATCATTCTCTCTGCAAATAGCTTTCGTGATAATCTTGAAAATGACATTACAAAGAGAAATTGGTCAAAAATCTTTCAGACACACAGGATGGTCGCTTTTAGGAATCAGGATGAGATGGGTATGATTTATGTCCTTAATCTTTTGTGGGTCTTGCCAGACTTCCCGAATAAGCTTACAGACTTTATTCCCAACATGATTTCATTGTGTCTGGAAAAAATGCGCCTGTAGTCCATCCGGTCCTGGGGCTTTAAGTGCCCCTATCATGAACGCAACATTCTTGATTTCAATATCATTCACCTCTTCATGAATTTTCACATCGTTCTGATTCCTCAGTGGGGGAAACTCAGCGATCCAATTTAGAGGATCTTGTACACTGCCATCGCTAGTATACAAGTTTTTAAAGAATTTGCCAGCCATTTCTCTCAGTTGCTTTGGATCCGCAATCCAATTTCCATTCTCATCTTGGAGTGCATCTATAGTCTTCTTTTTCCTCTGGATCATAGTGGAGAAATGAAAGAATCTACTGTTCTTATCCCCCCAAGTAAGCCATCTGCACCTAGCTTTTTGGTACCAGATGAGTTCCTCTTGTGCATTCAATTTACTGTATTCTTTCCAAAGTTTTTTCTCAATTTTGTAGAGCCCCTTGAATACATTGTTCTGTCGAGCTCTATCTATACCTTCTATCCTTCAGAGAAGCTGCATTCTTCTTTTGGGGATGCTTCTGATAACACCAGCATTCCAATTTACAGCATCAATGTCGAACTTCCGCTTACCTTCATGCCAATCCAGAGTATCCCAAGCATTACACACAACGTTAGAGAAACTATCTTCTAATGCCTATGCTGTATTATATCTAAAATTACGTCTCTGTCTTTCTCGAGCATTAATTGTCATGTTTGAGATAAGGATAAGTCTATGATCAGATTTGTATATGAGTTTATGGAAGACTTTATATTCAGGGTGGCTTAATTCCCAAGCCAAATTTCCAAAGACCCAATCCAACCTTTTGCTTCACCCTATTTTTCTCCCAAGTAAACCGTTCCCCCACAAAAGGAATTTCCAAAAGCTCCAAAGCGCTAATGCAATCTACAAATTGTTTCATAGGACGAATGGATGGACTATTCCCTCCTATTTTATCAGTTGGTTCCATAAAGGTATTAAAGTCTCCAAAAACCAACCACTGCTCATCCACATTTGCGCGATGTCTCATAGAGAATGCCATAAACCATCCCTTCTACTGGCCACTGGTTCACCATAAACCACAGTGACAAGAAATGTATTATTTGCTTTCTTGTTTGTGACTCTACAGTGAATAAGTTGGGTAGTAGAGAGAATATAGTCCACGTGGGAGCTTTTATCGTGTCATAAATCCAAATGCCCCCCGCAAACACCGAAGCTTCAAGTCTAATCCAATTACTAAAACCAAGTTTTCTAGACATACTATCTGCTCTAGTGCCACTAATCCTGGTTTCAAGAAGACATAAAATGTCTATGTCATTCTCTTTCACCAAAGATTTTATGGTGGTGGGAAAATTTCTTGCCCCAGCACCCCTACAATTCCATGATACAATAATCATAATAATTAGATTTGATTAGGAAAAGAGGGAAAACTTACCCGACATTGGGCCCGCCGTGCTCCTCTGCAATCATGAAGTCATCTCCTACATCATCTTCCATTGCCATAGCAACTGAAGGTAGAAGAAGTGTATTGCGGGCTAAGGTTTCACTTTGCTCACACTTTTCCTTCATAAAAGCATCAGGTTCATGCATATTCAAATCCGTTGGCCCTTCCACCAATAAAATATTTCTATTTTGGTTCTGATTAATTTGGGTCTCAAGTGGCAAGGGAGAATCAATTAGAGTGGAGCCCATTTGAGTGAGATTCCCACCCACTACTACCTTTTCCCTACGCCCAATCCGGTTTTGGAAGGCCCAACAGCATTCTCGGCCTTATCCTTACTCCCTCCTCCATTTGCATTGTTCTTCTTGATATAGTGGGCCTTATCCACTACACTCGGCCCATCACCTTTTTTGTTTCCCTTTCCCTTATTCCTCATTAAAAATTGATGATTCTTCTGGCCGAGACTGGCCACCTCCCCACCCTTAGGATTTGACTTTCCCATCCTATCACTACTTCTTCTGGATTTCTGACTCTCGGCCATGCCTCTCACAGGCTCGGTTTCCGTGCTCTCTTCCCCAGCCGTCAATTCTTCTTCTTCCTCGAGCTCCGCCAATACCGCAAACTACGACTCCCCTGGTTTTCTATTAGACGTCCGGCCATGAGAGGATGTCTGTCTCTCCTCTGCAGATGCACTTCCGCCGTAACTCCTCCTCGCCGGCCGAGATCAACCTACCTTTCCGACCACCATCCATGCCCCAAAGTTTTCCTTAGTCTTGGCGATCTGTACCTCTATCAACGGCGACTTCACAACCAATAGGGTTGCCTGAATCTTGTCTTCCTTCCCTATGTTGGATGCACTATATGTCCACTGAAAATTGTCCTTCCGGTTACCATATCGACCACATGCGAAACATATGAGTCCCAAGCCTTCATATTCTACTTTGTAAGCTGAGTTGGCAGCGATGACTCAAGATACCAGCTTCTTCTGAAGATTAAGCTCAACACAAATCCGAGCATATTTACCCCTTTCAATCCTTGCAGTTATAGTCTGCTGAGCCGATGGTGCCATCATATCTATTTTCATTTCCCCCCCGATTCTATTTCCCAGTCTGTTGATAAACTCTGTGTTGTAACATTGCATAGGGATGTTAGGGATTCTGACCCAAGTAACAATTCTGCCTAGTGGATTATTGAAAGGGTCGAAGTTTGGTGTCCATTTCTGAACCAGGATGGTATGTTGTTGCACCACCCAAGGCCCTTCATATAACACCCACTAATAGAGATGTGCCCAGCCCTCTTTTTGAAGAAATCTGACTATGAAATAATTGTTTGCTACATTCACTAAATCAAAATTTGTAGTTTTCCAGATTTGACAGAGGTAAGTCTTTAGGCTATACACATTAAATCTTTTACCAAGCACTGTGATAATCAAGGAGGCATTCCACGGTTTGCACCACTCACTATACTCCTCCGCTGTGATTGGCACCACCGGATGGTTTTGCATGAGCATTTGAACTTCCTCAGTAAGCTTTGGCATTTCCCACTCCTTGTGGAGCACATCAGAGAGCAATTCCTCATCTTCATATGACTACTTCCATTAGCTACTCCATTGAAACCTAGAAGCGAATATTTGTAAGATGGTAGGGGTGCTTCAGTTTGATTTTGTATCTGTCCTATAGAGCTTTCATATTCTATGGAACGCATTTCCTCAGATATATTCATCTGGGGAGATTCTTCCAACATTGGCATGTCCAACATTGCCTGTAGTAACTCATTTTTCTTATGTTTCTTATTGCCACTGGCTAGGAGATCAGAAGGCCAATCCTGCGGCACTTTCCGGTGGTGTTGGTCACCATATCAGAGAAGAAATAGTTGCACGTTATCCAAGAGAGAGCTTAATTCTACCAATAAAACGAAGTCAATGAAGGGCTTTAACCTTAATATCCTCAGTTTGATAGAAATTGGACAAAAGATTTCTAAATGCGAAATTTTGTTTGCTCCCCAAAAAAACACATAACTTTTTTTTCATAAAAAAAAAACACCATATCATTCTTATTCAATATATCCATATACTATATTACTCGATGAAATTAATTGACCGTTCAAATGTATTTTAGTGGATCAGCATTATGCTCTTCTCATATATAAGTAATATTCTCAGCATGTTTACCCATAATCGAGAAACCTACAAATCTCACTAATTAACTTTATCTTAAATTTAATACATTTTAGCTCTACACTTATTTAATATATACACTTTCGAAGAAATAAAAGTTCGCTCCTATTGTCGTTTTAACCAAGTTGTGTTGTTCAAAAAAATATAGTTAAAATTAGATAAAAGTAATAAATATGTATAAATTAATTTTTTTTGCCAACTACAAAATATATATTTTTTCAAATATACCCCTACTTATAAATGATAAGACATAGAGTAATAATTAGGAAATTTATGAGAGGTCATGTATTTGGGAAAGATGATATAAGAGAATAAAGAGAATGAGTCAATATTTTAATTAATGAAATTTATGAAATTAATTGAGGGTAAAATTGGTTAAAAAAACACATTTATTAGTCAAACAAACTCAAAAAGGACCTTATAAAAAGAGGCAACCCCATTAAAAAAAATAGAACCTTATAAATAGCGATGTTGCAGTACTGTCATTAGAACAAAGTTTGCAATTATAAGTAAAAGTGTACATTCATATGAAAAATTTAAAGGTAAAGGAGCAAAAATACCCTTTATCTTTTTCAAGAAGAGCTACAAGCATCATAAATAAATTTTGGGTGCAAAAATACCAATGATGATTTCAAAATGACCCTAAAATGTCACTTACGTTAGATTCATCTATGTTGACCGTTAAGTCAAATTTTTGACCATATAAAGTGAGGGTAAAGGAGCAAAAATACCATTTATCTTTTTCAAATAGAGTTACTAGGTACTAGCACCATAAACAAATTATAGGTGCAAAAATATCTATGATAATTTTAAAAAAGGCCCAAAAATGCTATTGCCGTTAAATTCATTAGACAGCCGTTCATGTTGACTTGTGGGTGCTCTCAACGTCATCACTCCTGTTAGGTGGGGTGTGGATCTTGTTGGTGGTGGTGTCAAAGGCATAGATGGTGGAAGACATTGCCATTAGATGGGGCGTAGATATTGCCAGTATAGATCTCGCCAATGTGATTCTCATACCGTAGGATCTCTTGTGCGGCAACGGCAAAGGCGAAAGACAGTGTGTGAAAATTGAAAGTGCATCTAAGTTAAAAATGGGAGAGGTCCGTGGCACACGATCAAAATAACCAAGGTGAAGTATAACTAGACAAATAGTGAGGGCCCACAAGTCAAAATAAACGGTTACAAATTTAACAGCAATACCATTTTAGGGCCATTTGCAAATCATCATAAGTATTTTTGGACCCAAAATTTGTTTATGATGCCAATAGCTCTTTTTGAAAAAGAAAAAGGGCATTTTTGCTCCTTTACCCTCACTTAATTTAGTCAAAAGTTTGAACATACAGTCAAACGTAAAAGAATTTAACAAAAGTGGCATTTTAGAGCCCTTTTAGAATCATCATATGTATTTATGCTCCCAAAATTTATATGTAGTGTTAGTAGCCATTCTTAAAAAAGATAAAGGGTATTTTTGCTCTTTTACCCAAAATTTAATTATGTTACTTATAAAAAGGATAAAGCAAACATTTTCTCTGTCTTATAAATAAGATCAGATGATCAACAAGCTATTGGTTGTTAAGGTAAGCGGTCTCACCCTATAAGAAGGAGAATACAAGTTCAAATAACAGGAAGTGCATTTGTTGGGAGGGTACGCTCTCGGCCTGACAAAGATTTAGGCTCAAGTCCAAAGTGATTTGGAATAGAATTCTCCTTCGATCCTTAATATAAAACATATTTGGAGAGTTCATCTTGATCCTAAATATAAGACATAATTTTCATATTTTTCAATATTGTCCTAATTTACTCTCATTGATACTCCCTAAACAACAATTAAAGAGGAGAGTGAACGAAAGAATTGAGGAAGATGACATGGTATTTTAGAAAATACATATCATATTAACTAACTCAACTAACTGCCTTAAATTAGATATATATGTCTTATATTAAGGAGTGGAGGAGTAGGACCATATGAGTACACAATAATAAATAAAGGACAAACAATTGTGTATTTATATTAAAAAAACTTAATGTTATGACTTATAAATAAGATTAATGAAACACTCACTTCCGCTCCTATTTGTAAATAGCTAGGATCAAAGGTATATTACTATTTTTTTTTCCTGATTCCCTTGAAGCTATTAACATTTTAATCAGGGATAGTGGTGTTGATAACCCTTTTCAAGTTGAGATTGAAGAAACACTAGCTCTCATGTATAAGAGTTGGACCATTGAACTGTTCTATTGTTGCAAAGAAGCTATGAAGTGTGCAGACTTACTAGCAAGGGAAGTTCATGAGGTCGGGAGTCAAGTGTCATCCCTAGTGCTAGAAATCATGATATGCTGCAGGAATAAATTTCTTTTGGATTGTCAATATGTAGGGGAGGTGTAATCTCCTTTCTTTTGTATTTCAAGTGTTAAGCTTGCCTTTGTTATGAAAAAAAAAGTATATTACTATTGAAGCTTGATATTTCTTTGTTATTTCAAGTATATTACTATTGAAGGTTGATATACTGCAAGGCGCTGTCAAGTTTTTTAATCTAATTTTTTTATTTTATTAAAAATATTGGGTTAAGGCACAAATTTGCCTTCAAAGTTTCCTGAAAGTTTTTTTAGATTTAATGTCATCTCGAAAGTTTCAAAACGTAGCAATGTTGCCTCATACTATTAAAAAATTAACATTGACGTTAATTTTTTAATGGAAAAGGGCAACATTGCTTCATTTTAACACTTTTGGGTAATATTGAACCTAAAAAAACTTTCAAAGTAACATTGCTCTTCAGCGAAAACTTCCGGGACAAATTTATACCTTAACCCAAAAAGATTAAATCTCATGATTATCTTTTTATACAATTAAATCCCACTATTATCATATCCTTGAAGTTGAAGAAAGAAAAGAATGATTTATGAATAAAGGTTTACCAAGTTTATTTTTCTTTCCCTTTAACCCAAGAGTTTTTTCTTTCAAGAATTCATCATCCTAACTCAAAAGCTTGAACTCTTCGTCTGCGCCCATTGTTGAGAACACCGTCAATATCTCTATCTTGAGTAGCAAGCATGTGGATCATATATGAGATAACTGTGATTGTGATTATAATGATATTTTTGTGGAAAATGAAGGTGATAAATTGTTTCTCAAGATGCCATATACGGTGAAAATAATCTCTTGGCATGTCATCGTCAGAGAAAATAGTGAAAGAAGGCAGTGACAGAAGGGTTAGGGGCATTCGTGCAACTTCTTTTTTAAAATCTTTTCAAAGAGTATTATCCTTTTTACTAACTTTGTTTTAAGAATATAAGAAATATTAAAGAGCATTAGAGGATAGGGCATTTGAGGTCCCTACACATTAAGTATGTGTTTGGGAATACTCCACTAAAAAGCCCTTTTCTCTTGTAAAACCATGGTTTGGGTTTAGGGTAACATTTGAAAAGCACTTTTTTGCACGTCTATTCCTAACTGTCCTAAGGGGTGGTTGTTAATGTTGCTGTGAATTAGAATTAATATCCTCTTCCCCTACATCATGGTGCTGTTCATTATTAGAATTTGAACTACTGTTCTGATTGCGAGCAGTTCTGGGCAAAGAAGGAGGAGAGGAAGGACAACAATGAATAATATCGAAGTAGATATATTGTCTTTTTTGTACAGCTTCTCTCTTCCTTATTTTTCCTTCAACATTCAATCTATACGTATGTAGCAACTTATTTAAGAGGAATATAACTTTTGCCTTCAATACACCACGGGATATTAGTCTCCTAATGTTTGTGAAGTATGCTCCATATACTTTAATTAAAAAATCGATGGACTCCAATGGGTTTATATCTATAAAAAGAACAAATCAAATACAAATTGACTTGACATATATGGTGTGAAATTAGTAAACGTTAAAACATTGCCTGTATATCAAGCTATGAATCCAGATACGTACAGCGGTTCTATAATGGGATATTCATATACACTATTTGGTTTTGGCGTATGGAACATGAAGACATCAAAGTGCTTAACATCAGGGCCTACAAATGGATCAAAGCATTTATCTTGAAACTTTCTTTATGAGAGAGAGTCAAAGGTTTGAGGACGCTATAGAGGTGGAAAATAATACAAGAATAAATGTGCAAATTTAACAATGAACTTTTTATAAATGTGTATATGACATTATAAATATTTACTTGGGTGTAAAACTATACGTTAACTCTTTCAAATGGTGCAAAAACAACAACTCCGTTAATTCTTCTAAATAGTATGTAGCCTTTTATTTTTTGTGCGGATCCTACTAGTGTCCAACTGTCACCTTCAACTTCATTTTTCACTGCCCAACTCAACATCAGCATCAGTCCCATCTCCCTTCCTTGGAAAAGGCTTCCCTCCCCTTGCTTCACTGTCATCATCCTCCAAGAAGCACCATCAGTGAGAAGCCGCGCCATCATCATTTCATTCTCATTCCTCGTCATTTCCTCCACAAACCCACGAATATCACCTCTCCAGTAATATTATAGAAGCATTGATTAGCCTCAATCACTTGCATCTTTTTTTATTAACTTGGAAATACCAAGGAGATAATCAAAGGCAATTTACTTACAACAAACATGTGTGGATACACAAATTGGAGATTGTATTTCATATATTAGGATTGACAAAGGAAAAGTACATGAGGATTGACATTTATATTATTGCAAACAATAATATTGCTAATCTATCTGGTTGGAAAAGCAATTATTTCATATCCTTTGGACAAATCTTGATGGTACTGAAATCTTTAAGGGAGGATTTTGTGCACTGAATTTTTTTTTATGAAAATGAAAATGGAGTTGGTGGAAATAGAAATGGAAATGAGCTTCTAAAAACTGTTTGGTAGGATCATGGAAACCTGACACAATTTTTAAATATAAGGGGTATTTCTATTGTGATAGAGACTCAGATACCCTTATCAATTAAGAAAACCAATGTCTCCAATTCAAAGAACCATCACCAAAACATCATCGCCTAAAACTATCACCATCCACCGCATAAAGTAAAAACATCAACCAACAAGAATGGGTTAGTGGCGGCAGCGTCATCTTCTTCTTCGCCTGCATCAAATTTCATGTTTTTTTTCCCATGAAAACTAGGACAAATAAAATGCGATGAGGATACATTTGCACAAGTCTATGGCATGTTGTATATGGCATTTTATAAATGAGAAACTAGGGTTCAGGTTGAGAAAACTGTGTGCCATCAAAACAATAGGCTCTTAAAAACCATGTTCTAGTAAAACAACGTGCATTGGGAGTTTTATTAAACCACTCAACTTTTCTTACAAGGGATGGCTAATCACCTCCAGATATGATATTCACATGTTATATTTTGTGAATGGCTTGGATAGAATAACTTGAATTACTTTTTCTAAAGTAACACATTTGTATTTTTTGTGCTATATATTCAAGGGTTAAAGGGCAAAAATACCCATGTTAATATCTTAAAAGAGCAGCTGGCACCATATTAAAACCTTGGGTGCACAAATGTCTATGAGGATTTAAAAGGGGTACAAAAATGCAACTTTTGTCAAATAGAGCAAACGCCCATTAATTTGTTAACTTGCTTTTGTGGGACCCTTTTTTTTTGTCTAGCTGTAATATTCTTCCCTTGTTGACCATTTTACATGGCTGTTGAGAAATTAATGGGTTTGGTGAAGAGGGTCTTTAAATGGACACCCACCCCTGAAGCAAATCAATAAGTTCAACCCCCACTTATGACCACCCACATGCAACCACCCAGCTTGTTCAATCGACACTAGAGCAAGCATAAAAGGAGCGTTCGACAAAGAGGAAGGGGAGCCGGTTTGATCGACACCTAGACGCAAGCATAGATGGCATCGTCCTCAAGCTCGACCTCATTGGGATTAAGAAGAAGGGTGGCATTGATGAGGACACCCAGACATGACGAAATTACAAAGTTTCAAAGAGATATTGCTATTGTCGGTTGGTTGCTCCTCGGTGGACATCGTGGACAGAATGCAACCTAGGACATAGCTTTTATGGATGCCGAAAGTATAACTAGGTAAGGATTTAAATGTTGGGAGCATGATTGATGATGTATAGGTGATTGAACACTGGTAATGAACTTGACAGGATGGTGGATGTGGATACTTTGCTCAGCATGATGACGAGTTTGGTGAGAGGGCGAACGTGGTGATAAAGCAACTACTTGATTGCATTGGCAAGTTGTATGATGAGAATGCGGTGCTTTGAAGAGGCAATGAAGGCTAAATGTTCTTTGAGGAGGTGGAGGCAATTCATGGTAAATTGATGAAGCTAAAACAAAGACATGAGATCCGGGAAAGTGAAGTTAGAAGGGAGGCAATGAAGTTTAAGATTGCAATGGGAGTATTAATAATGACATGGTTGTGGTTGCTTTATTTGTATTTGGGAAGCTAATTGAGTTGTGTTGTGGGTATTTGAAAGTGGTTGTATGTTTTTTGTATTGAAACAAGGTGTCCTTTAAACCAACCTATTGAATCTGAGAATAATAAAGCACTAAAATTTACATGTATATTAATTTTTTTCCCAACTAATTGTTCCCCTATAATCTTAGTTAAAAACAAGAATAACACAAAAGAAGCAATAAAGTGAATGAAAAGTAGGGAAATGGTATATTATAAGTCATGTAAATTACAATCCATGAGTGGCCTCAAAATATTAACAGAAGTATGCAAGTCATATCAAAATCATACATCAAAATGTACACATGAATAAGCCCAACAGAGGGCATCAAAAAGCATTCAAATTGCTTAATTACAAAAGGGGCATTATGCCACAGAGTTAATACAAAAGTTTCATTCATATCCTAGTATTAAAATAACATTCCAACAGGAGAACATGTTATATATCAGAATTCTTTGAACTGGCCCCGGTCTTAGCAATCATGCTTCACCTTTGTGCAAGGAGTTGTGAAGTTGTAACACTTGGGTTGCGTTTCCACTATTGAAATCATTCAAAAGATGACCAATCAAATGAAAGCATTAAGAACAATAATTAAAACTCAATCATGAAGAAAAAATTAAAACTAGAGTTAATAAGTTAATATTCAATCCATCATTAGTAAGTTACGTCATCACCCTAGGAAAATAGAAATTTAGCTCATGATGAAATTAAAAACAAAATAAAAATAAATTAACATTACATAAAACTAGAATGAAAACCTCATAAATACTGCATAAAACTTAAATATTAAATTCTAAAACATAAATATACAATTAAAAGATGTATGAAAAATGGAGAAATCTAGCATTCCTTGTAGGAGGTAAAACCTTCCATGTAGGTGGCAACCTATATCATCCATAAAGGAGGACTACCTATACCATCCATATAGGAGGTCTAACTAAACCTTATAAGATGGAGGCATACAAAAAGTAATACAATGTATGAAATTAATTCTAAAATATGAAACAAAGTATTCAGAATTCTCTGACAAAGGATGCACTTCTCCCACTCTACAATGGCACATATTTATAGGCAGCACCTGACGTTTTTCTCCACGTTTGCTATAGTACTTCATACTCTTTTTTTTTAGCGATTGCTACAGTATATGCCAGCTATAGTAGCTCATCTACAGTAACTGTCGGTAGAATGCTACAGTGAATTCGGTGAATAGTGAACAATGACCACCATGAATAGTAACATTGCTAAAACTTGCCATTGCCCTCATTCAGTTGTTATTACATGCTCCCTCACCTGTCAATTCATGCACCATCCCTTGTCAATATATATTCTTTCATTTGTCCACCAATTAAAATAAAATATTTGTTTTAATTACCTTCTCTTGATTTAGACTTGTGTGTGCTTAGAATATATAAACCAAAACAAAATTACACGGTGGGTTTATATCATATTTTGAATCATGACAAATATATAATTTTGTTTTGGTTGACAAGTAAAAGAGTATGAATTAACAAGTGAGGAACTATGTATTGACAAGTAAGGAAGCATGTATTAACAACTGAATGAAGACAAGGGTAAGGGCATATTTATACAATTGGAATCTCTTACCCTTAGGTCAATTGGAATTTGCTAGTAATTTATAGATTTCAAGAGACCTCACACTAGTAATTTGTTTTACTTGGGACTTTAGAGGAATTTTCCCTTATTCTTTTCATGCACATGGAAAGAGTTTAATCTTTTATTCATAAAAAATAATTATGGTCTATACAGATCAAGGATAATTAATTAGGTCACATCATATCAGTTTAATAATAATTTGGTCTTAAATGGTTTTAAAAATAAGTATTTAATATGAATTTACACATATGCAAATTAGACATTCAAATATTATTATAGTTACTTTCAATTAGGAATTTTTTTTTGGTTCTATAGTTTTGTCTTGATTATCACTTAGTCGCTATAATTTTGACTTAGTTGAAACTCGATCCTTATGGTTTAACTTACTACATCTTATTAGTCCCCATATTTTTAATTGGCTGAAGCATACCTTTGGTTCTGTAATTTTATAACGGAATTTAGCTGCATATTAGGGAAGGTGATTTCATATTACGGAAGGTAGTTGCATATTCAAGAAGTTTTCTACATATCATGGAAGCTAGTTACATATTACGTAAGTTTACTTTCACATTGGTTCAATATTACGGAAGGCAGTTGCATGGCGTAGAAAGTTACTTGCATGTGGAGGAAGTTAACTACATATTACAGAAGGTGACTTGCATATTGGTTAATATTGAACGTTTCTATTAAGGGTAGAGAGGTCTTTTCATGTGGTTAATTATTTCCTCTAATAAAGGACGTCATGACTTCACCTTTTCGTAGGTCCTGCTCCCAAATTTATTTCCTTTCAAATAGAAATAATTTATCAATATGTGATCAACAATGCACTGATTTTTATTGTAAAAATTGATTTAGAGGTCCTTATAGTCTATCTTAATTTTAAATCAGCTCTATAGAGTTTATTTTATTTAAATTGAGCCCCTATCAGTTGCAATTTATAGAGTTTGTACAGTTTTATTTATAAAAATTCGTGCAGGTTAAAACATTGTAAAATGAAACAAAGGAAATTTCTTAAAGTTCATGAAATTTTTTAAATTATAATTAATGGGTTTTTATTGAAAAATCAATGCATTAATTACACTACAAAAACATGAAATTACTGACATAATTTGTTTTGTCAATAATTTCCGATAGAGCTTTTGTCAATAAATTTACCAACGAAATTTTTCCGTCACTAAATTATATCAGTGATCCATCGGAAACTCTATCACTAATTTATCCATTAATTCACTATTTATTGAGACCAAGTAGGTGACAATTCATTAGCAATTTAAAATTCTTCAGTGCCTTCATACATGAATATATAACACTAATACTTAATGGTTAAATATACACACCATGATTTATTGAGAGATGAAATTTACAAAAATAAAAATATAATTGTTGTAAATGTTAACTGTCATATATTAAGTTATAAAAATGACTGTTCTTATGAAACAACCATCATGTGATGCTTTCATTCAGACGATTTGTCTGTCAACTTTATATCAATGACAACAAAAACATAATGATTATAAAAAATGACTGTAAAGTGTGAATGATAAAATTGACTTCTTAATAAGATAACGATTTTTGTTTAATAACTTTCAACTAACACTAGTGCAAAAATCACTTTTTAGACTTGGTGAAAATAGATTTTTAGACCGGTTTTAGATAAAGTCTTAATACAAACGGTCTAAAAAATCTGTTACTTTTTAAATCGGTTAAGTAACCAGTCTTAAAAAGTACTTTTTAAACCGGTTGCTTTAAGATCAAGTCTAAAAAGTTGGACTTTTTAGACCTGACTTGGCTTATATCACATTTAAAAAGTTAGACTTTTTAGACCGGTTACGTTGAAATCACGTCTAAAAAATGTTTTTTAGACTTGATCTCCCCCCTAACAGGTTTAAAAAGTGACATTTAAAAAAAAATAAATAGGCTTTTTTTTTTTTCTGGATTGGAAGGATTTTAAAATCATCCAAATCCGAAAAAAAGTGCCCTATTTGTTTTACTATCACATAATTTTAAGTAAACTATGACAACCAAAAGTAAATGATGAAAAGCAACAACTCCCAATATAAAAAATTGACAATGATCAATTAAAAATTGAAGTGTGAACAAATTTAATTAAATAACTATTCATCACATAAAGGTTCATGAACTACATATACAAACCAACATGTGCCAAAATACATGTAAATGAAAATGGAATAAATAACATCATGTATCTTAACTACACATTTGTGAGAGTTGGAAGAATTTGTTAAAGAACACCTTTCCAAAGGGGAATGAACTGCATTGCTGTAATAGATTCATAAGGTAGAAAAAATCAGTGATTAGTATAGAATTGAACCCACACCCAAAAATAAAAAGACTTGTAAATTGTAACTACAGAAAAGATCCAAGGGATAATTTACTTACAGTTAGAAGAAGCAAATTCTAGAAGAATTTGGACCAAATAGACTTGTAAAATAGAACTGCATTGCTGCATGATTTGAATCTTTATCCTCGATGTTAATTCCCCATCCACGGCATAAATGAATTATAAGAGCCAACTATTTTAACATGATGCTTATAGTCTTCACTAGGATTTTAGCTATTTCTATTCAGTAAATAGTGTTGAAAAGATCGCACTTCAACCTTGGAATTTTAATCTTAAAGGTCTTTTTTCTTTTCTTTTCTTGGGGCAGAAGTCTTAAACAATCACAAATCACAAAATACACAAACATACACAACTCATACAACTAATGTGACGTTCATTCCAAATATACTTAGAGACTAGCTACCAAGACAAAAGCAAAAATTTCCAGCCAGATGAGTGATGAAGTGGAATCTTCTATGACTTGGGCTTGGAATATCAAGTGAAGGAAATATGCATATTAAGAATAGGCTCAAAACTCTGACTTGTCATCATATGCAATGCCAGTACTGCAAGGAACATTGGCAAGAAAACCCCTTTTCTTCAGAATGTCCTTCAGGGATGTATTATCCAATAAGGTGGATCCATGAGCAAAAGGCCCTAACTATCACCTTGATTTGCACTGCAGGGCACAAATAATCACACTAAGTCACAAGGTGGATGCCACTAAGGCAGCTTATTTCCCCCAAAATATGTAAAGCAGCATACCATCCTACCAGTTGTTTGTGCTTAAAAGCAAAATGATGAGTACTTTCACAACATAATGGTATATGGCCAGCTACTAAGAGTAAAGATAAATCATAAGCTTCCACAACATAGACATGTCCACCCCAGTCACTTAAACAGTCACGATCAACAGATGAAAGTAGTGCTTGGGAGATGGTCTCAAACAATTCCTCTAGTTCCTGAGACACCAAAGAAAACATGATAAAAAACAATGAGTTGTGTCTTGCACTAGGAACTATCCATATTAAAATTTGGTAGCTGGTGCCATAGGTTTGAAGATGCTTATTAGGTATTCATTTTGTAGTAAGTAGCGAAACATGTAAATGATGCCCCAAATTATCAAAAAACATATAAAAAATCACCATGCAAAAATTAAATCAAGTTCAACTTAGGGACAAACCATATCAGGCTTAAACATCGACTCACAAGCACGATATAGAGACTCAAATGCAGTGCCTGCAACAACAAAATCTTTTGCAAGTTCCCTGTATACGAGAAAAGCACAAAGATGATATTATCACAAACATATGGCTTATGAGAAAGTACATGACATCCAAATTATTGAAAAACAACAAAATCCCAAGGCGTATTATGGTTCTGACACCTTTTGCCTTTAGTCACCTTTAACATAGAATTAAGTATAGTCCTTTGTCAAGAAATATGAACATAAGATTATAAGAAGAGCTAGTTTTCAATTATAAGTTTTAATTCATTAAGATCTCCCTTAAGAAAGAGTCAATTCACTTTGCTCCAATTGAATCCATTGTGCAAATCAAAGGTTTCTCATCATCTCCTAATCCACCAATTACAGGCTGGCAGAAGTATGGACCAAACCTGGCTAGAAAGCAAAAGATGCATTAACATTTCATTTCAAATTAAATAAATTTGCAAAATCATACAATCTTATAACTGATTTGGATGATAGCAGTCACACTTATAATATTGAGTTACAAATAATTCACCTGCAAAATATTATAAATTATCTACACCTATTAGCATTAACTTTCTTAAAAAAATGAACCTAGTTTCATATTTTAACTACAGGAAGAATTTCGTTCTGATTTTGTACTCAGTTTCCTTATACAGCCTCTGTACATTCTGGAGGAAAGAGAGCAAAGTTAGAATAGATGGGCAAGGGGAAAATAATATTTTCACAAAATGTGTGATTGAATCCCTTATAATCTTTATCAACTAATATCTGTACATGAGACGAACACATATTTAAAACAAATGAAGAAGTTAAACATTCCTTGACTAAAACATCAACAAGGCAGTTTTGACCTCTTACAATGTATTGTAGTTGCAAGTTTCAGTTATACTGAATAAGATTTTGAATCTTTTTGTTTTTAAAAAAATACTAGGCTGCAATGTGATGTTCTTGAACTAGCACTTGATTCCTCATACATATATCATGCCAGTTATATAAATATTGCAAACAATCTCTCTAAATTAGGTCTTCACTCGTGCAATTCTTTCTCTTGATATAAAAAAATAATGCAAATAAATTGTTTCCATTATATAATTTTCTCCAATAAAGCTCTAGTGTAATTCACTTCTCTAATGTAATTAGGGCTGAAAACATGAGCCATGAGATCAATCAAACTTTGGATTGAACATGCCCTGAATTGGAGGGGTTCAAGTACGACATGAAGAAAGAAAGGCAAGCACAAGTTAAACCCATGCAGATTTTGTAGTTAAGGAGGCTGAAGTTTCAGAACATGCAGCTCACCTTTCAAGCTATACAGCTTGAGTAAGATGCATGGGAAAAATCTGCTCATGAAGCCCTTCTCGGATTGAGCAATATGAAGTTCACAATGAGTAGTACAAGTGTACAACTAACACATCAAGAGTACTCAGCCTTAACATTAGCAGCTGAAGAAAGGCTTTCATAGGCTAATCATAAGGTTTCTGTTTATAGGGAAAAGAAGGTTGCAGCCGAGGCTAGGCGGGATTCAGCATTATCAAGATTGAATAAGTTGCACCCTAGCATATCAACAAAAATGGACAAAATAGAGCAGGGCAAGGGAAGGCAGTAGAGCCGGGAAAACGAGCCGAGCCCGTCGGGTCGGCCCTTTTAGGCCCTAGCTCTTTAAGGGCTGGGCTTGTAAATTGTAGCCTCAAAAGGAAGTCAGGCCTAAAAGGGCCGGCCCTTTAGGCCCGTTTATTTTTTATTATTTTTACTTGAAAAGGAACCATGTTACATTTTTGAATTACCTTATTGAATCTATATGTCACTCTGTCCTCATATTGTATAGAGTATGATTTTTGAGTATATTGTTTTGTATAATTGAATCATATTATGATTTTTGAGTATATTGTTCTGCCTATTTAGACTAAAATCATATTATATACTATTCTGCCTGATAGAGTATGATTTTTTATGGAGGTTGTGATTATTTGACTACTTGAATCTATTATTCAAAGTGAAACACAATCAAATGTCCTTGAAATTGATGATAGTGGCGAAGAAGATGAAAATGATAGTCGTCATACTCATGTTGTTTAGAGGTTAGAGTATTTAGCTTCTTGTCTTCTTATACTTTAGCCTTTGTGTGAGTTATTTATGGACATGATTTTACCTTTGATTATACATTAGTAATTGTGTTTGTTTGTTACAAGAGATGTGTTATTTAAACCTTAATGTTGACAATATTTATATATTAAATTAGAACTTTAATCGTTGTTATTTACTAATTATATCTCTCTTGGGAAAATACGCAGGAAAAATAGTTAAATATTATGAAAAGGATTTCCTGGCTTCCCAGCTCTAGAAGGCAGAAACGGAAGTCAAGAAATATGATTTATAGGGGTGGAAATAGGTTAGGCTAGATTTTGCTTAAATAGACCTAGATCTACAATAGAGATTCAAAACGTGAGCCTGTATATACTATATAGGCTTTTTTTTAGGCCTTAGCCGGGCCTTCAGAATGCCCGATAAGGCCTGAAGCCTGTTTAAAGGCTTACTTAAAATGTAGGACTTTAAATAACATTTAAAGTCTATGCCACTAAATTCATATATAACCCTTCATGCTTCTATACAATCCTATATTATGTCTTAAAAGCCTAACATATATTCTTATCTTAATATTAAGGCTTAATAAGGAAAAGAAAATAAAGTCTACTGACAACACTTGTCTGAGTAAATAGGAATAAGAAAAACTAATCGTCTGTTGACTAATGAAATATATTTTTTAAAATCAACTAAGCAAAACAAATAACATATAAAACTAGATTTTTACCTCTTTTACTCTTCCCACATAAATTGAGACAAACTCTTCTTATTAAGATTCTAATATTTCATTTGATACTAAAGTAAGCTCAACAATTATTATGCTTCAGTGAAGGGTACAAATTAAGGGAGAGAAATGAATTAGTGTTGCTAGCTCGTGTGATCGAAGAGAAGAGAGTTGAAGGTGTGATCGAAGAGAAGAGAGATGAAGGTGAATGATTTATACAAAAATAAGGGTTGAGTATAATAAAGATGAAATATAAAACTTAGAATTAGGATTAAATTGATATATTTATAAATAATTTATAAAATTATTTAAATGATGTTATATATAATAATATAATAGTATAATATTTTTAAAAAATAAAGTTAAATAGGTCATAACTGTAGGTTTGTAAACGAGATCTTATAAAAATAAATATGACTTGTTTATTTAAATAAGCCTATCAATATGCTTTGAGATTAATTTATTTACTAAATAGGTTAGGTTTTATTAGATTAGACTGTAGGCCCTTAAACAACAACAATCTAAGAATCAGAGTGCAAAAACCATCCTCACAAATTCCCATCACCAAAAGCATAGGTCACCAGATTTCACGATATATACTTACTTTCCCTTGATCTTGAACCAAGCCTCAGCACATTATTTGTGAGCAGCAACCAAATCGTCCTTGCAAGAACATCTGATGGTAAACATACTCAGATCAACGGCAAACACAAGACTTTGCGTCTTCGCGCAGCGGCGAGAGCAAGTTAGAATGACAGAGCACCGGCGAGTTTCGTACTTCCGTCAGCATAGCAACAGGAAGCTTATGATTTCTGTCTGAGAGATACAGAAAGCAGAGACGACAGACCGAGCTTCAGTGTCACAGCGTGAGCAATAGGCTTTATGATTTTTGAACCGGTTGTTCTAAACAGGTGTATGGTTGGGATAACGGTGGCCAAATGGTTTATTTATAATCTGAATTATATAAAAGTAAAGTTAGATAAAAATCAAATTATGTAATATGATTATATTTGGATTGATGATTGTATAAGTGTTTTACTGAAATCAAAATTTATTTGAATTAGCTATAACATAAGTGCTTATGTGATAATAATAAAAGAGAAATTACATTAAAAATTATAAAAAAGTTTAAGAAAGGCAAGTTGGAAAATTTGACAATTAAAAAATACATAATTTGATTAATCCCCAAAACAATAGCATAAGCCAAAAGTCAAAAGTGATAGATAAGATACAAAATGTTGTTTTACAAAATAAGTAGCTTTTCCTCTATAAGCCAAATGGAGAAAAAGCTAATATTTATGAAAAGTTCCCAATCCTGCTTTTACCCTCCCAATTTTGTTTTTTTGGTAATAGTTAAACTATCCCAAACATACTATAATATCCTGTTTAAAAGATATTTTTATATAATTTTTTAATTATCCTATTTATTTTTAGATTGGTTGTCTAAAAATTAGGTTTAGAAAACATTTTTCAGACCTTACCTAAAAGGAACCAGTCTAAAAAGTTTACGATATTTACAAAAATTCCACTGGTAACATTTTTTAGACCTTATCCTCTATATCAGGTCCAAATTATCACTAATGCAAAAATCACTTTTTAGACCGGTTTTAAAACATGTCTAAATACAGCCGGCCTAAAAAGTCTGACACTTTTTAGACAAGTTCCCAAAGGTGAGGTTTAAAAAGTCATATGACTTTATATTAGGTCTAAAAAATGGTTCCCAAAGATGAGGTCTAAAAAGTGACTTTTTAGACTGGTTGCAATTAGAACCGGTCTAAAAAATAGCATGGTTTTTTGAAAAATATAAATAGGGCCTTTTTGGGATTAGAGATTATTTTTAAAAATAATCTCCAATACAAAAAAGAATGCTTTATAATTTTTATTATTATATAAATTCTGGGTGAGCTTTGAGAACCACATTATTCCAAAAAAAAAAAAACAAATAAAACAACAAAAAACGAGAAAGTAAGAATTTCTCTTGCTTTGTGAGAAATATACAACCATGTGTACAATTATACACATAAAGACATAATGCATGCCATCCAGAGTCTTGCTCCTAGAAAAGAAAAACTAAATTTAGGAAAAACTTCATAATATCATTGTGACTAATGTTCCAATAACCAGTAGGACTTTGAAATTTCAACTGGATACATACTTCAAATAGTTGTTCTTTTCTTCCTCCTTAAAAACTAGCTGACCAAAATTTCAGTAGCTCCAGGTCTTTGTTATTGAATGGCCAATAATTCCTGCCAACTATCATGATGCAATTTAAGATATTGGGCAACTAAACTTAATTTACAAGGTCATAATGAGTTAATGACATGGACATAAACCTGAAATTTGGTTTAAATTAAAATAATACTTACTAATGTATAAAAATAATTTCTAAACACATAATAAATAGCACAAAAAATCAAACCTTGCTGGAAATAAATGAGTGATTGAATGTAGTTTTATCTGAGTTGCAAGAGCATATAATGAAAGAGTAATGTAGCTGCATAAACGTAGCACTGCAATCCTGCAAAACTCATGAAACTTTATTAGATCGATTTATAGTACTCTCAGAGGTTTCATTTGGATAAGACCGATGTTCATATCCAAAGCATGAAATCTAAATTCAGACAGGCCCATCCTCTGTCCAAAAACAAGAAATTCTATATGGATAATAGATGTCAAGGTTGCATGGTAGAGTTTCCTGCTTTGGGTTCTAGATACTGTCACTTCTTTCCACTTGTTGGTGTGAGATCTGTCATTTCAATGTTAAAACAAATTTCTTTTTCGTTTGACTCCTTCAATTCTCCAAAATAGTTGTATTTGTTAGTCAATTCAAATTTATAGGTGTAGCCTAGGATAGAAACTTGGGTCCTCTCTATTGAGACATTTGAACGGTGCAAGTATGAAGTTTGCAATTAAAAGACTTTTAATTTTATGCTTTGGTTCATTAAAACATTATATTGTATCATAATATATGAGGAAAGAAACTAGCAATATAGATTATCCAGATTAAATTAAAATTCAGTTGAGCAATTTCAAAAAATCCATCAATTGAGAGAGTTGCACAGCAGCATTATATTAAGAATTGGAGGGAGTAACTAAAAAATTTACAGAACATACTGTAGAGATAAACAAATAGACCTTCAGAATAAAAACTAAAATCTTCACAAGCCATCAATCCATACAAGGCAGGAGCAAGAAAGGCTACCTCTAAATCATGGAGCCTTGCCTCAAGTTTAAGTTGAGATTCAAGTTTCTTCCGCCTGATCCTATCTTCAGTGATCATACAGATTTGGTGAGCTCCAATATCAGCCTGAATCTTGCTCCATTTATGAATATGACTTACAGCTCTATTGGCTTGGTCTTTAACAGAATGACCATGTATTTGGACCTTAAGTTTTGCACAACCTTTCAATCGCCGTAGAGATTTTCTATCCTGACAAGTGAAAAATCAGCATTAGGAAGATAACAACAACGTCAACAATTAAAAAATTAATGCCATGTGTGATCGATGCAGCATCTGTCAAATATAAGCACAAATGGTATGCATATTAAGGGCTATAATCAACATAACACCTACTGAATGAAGTTGTTGTATTACATGTTGTACATTAACTTCAAAACAGCAAGTTTTTACAATCCTATCAGTAGATATCATACCCCTCAGCAGTGAAAAATGAGTCTTAATTAAAATGTTGAATTTAGTGTTTTTCAAAGAATTTACAAACCAAGCTAATCCTTAAAGATCATACTGTACATCCAAAACTGTTTATAAATGGAGCAAAGATGTCAACAAAGAATTCATAAATGAGCTCCGAACATATATAATTCTTCAACTTCAATGCAGTTTGTTTCTTGGATCCCTGTCTCATATGGAGATACAAACTTTCATGTTATTGCAGCCCTTATAAACACAACGAACTCCAGGTTCATTGTAATAAAAGGCATTGCAGCTAGTTAAATAATTATCCAGGTACCTCGTCTTTTTTAACATAAACTATCAACCATATGTATCAGGCCAAACTCAGACAAAAATTTACCATATGTATCAGGATCCACAAAAATCATAGTGCTTGCGGTTGGTTGCCACAGGATCCACAAAAAGGCTTCCAACAAAAAAAGTAGGCAAACTATAGCGAATCATCATCATCTTCATCTGCCATCTCAATCCCCTCCTTATCCAGACCAAAGACTAATTTCATCCTCCTTGCTTTTCCTACTTCCTCCCATTCCTTCTCCAGCTGCCACCCGGATTTATAAACAACATCATAACCGGTAGGGAAATTAAATACATGAAGAAGGGAATACCTTCAGTGAGGGCCTTAACAGAGCACAAAAATCCCTCAAAACTGGTCCCACCTTATCACGAACACCGAACGAAGTCAACGCACCGAATCCGTCCATTTAGGGCAAAAATCGTTGTCTATAAACGGAGTAAAAAGTATTTGATCGGAAACAATTAAATCAAATGGGTTGAATTAGAAATTCATTACCTCCAAAGCAGTAGCCGTTCATGCCTAATAAGCCGTATGTGTCTCAGTCTCCAAAACGAACTAGAACAAGGAAGGACGATGCAGCGAAGATCAAAACAAGCGAGGACACGGAGCAAGAAAGGTGCAATGACGACCAAGGAGCGATATGGGACGGAGATTGAGAAGAGAGGTGTGACAGAGGAGGAGAGAAGAGGCTCAACGCAAATCGTGCAAGAATGAAGAGAGGGATTCAAAACTATTGATTGAGGGTTTCATTTATTTTTAGATCGGTTATCTTGAGTATTAAGTCTAAAAAAATTTTCTTTTAGACTGATTACATTGTATATCATCTAAAAAATTTATCTTTTAGACGGATTATATTATATATCAGGTCTAAAAAAAATTTATTTTTTAATTATTTTTAATACAGAAGTTATGTTTAGACCTATTATATAGATAACTGATCTAAAACATATATTATATATATGATTTTTTTAATTATTATTATCTTTTTTAGACCGGATGTTTGGAAATTAGGTATAAATAATATCTTTTAGACTTTATCTAAAAATAACGGATCTTAGAAGTTCATGATAATTATGAAATTGGCACTGGTCATATTTTTTAGATCTTATCCCCTATAACCAATTTAAATATGGTGGTTTAAAAGGTTTATTTTGTACTAGTGAAAAAGGGTAGTCAAAAAAGCTAATTTTGCACTAGTGTAAAGGTTTGAAACCTTGCCTTTGGCCCTCACTGATAGTACTATGTGCTTCTTCGTTCTCTGATGATGGGCACGAGAACCAAGTAACCATTTCATTACCTACCACTGTGTGCTTCTCCTCTTTAACTTTCCATGTGTGCAATGATGGTTCGAAACCTGTCATTTTCAATATATTTAAACTCATTCCTATATTTTTTTCGCACTATTTTTTCATCACCCTCCTCTGTTCTCTCAATCGCCAATGTGAAATGCTGCACTAAAGACTTGCTAGGAAATCGTCGATGTCATCCTCCATCTCCATCTCCTTCTCCGTCTCTACCTCTACCTCCTCTTCCTCCTCTTGATTCTCCTCCCCAACCTTCGTCTCCACCCCCACCTCTACCTCTACCTCCACATCTTATGCTTTCTCAAGTAGAAGTAATGATGTGGCATGCGGAATGCATTGACCATGCTGTGAGGATGTTGGCCGGATATTTTTCGAATATGAACATGAAGGCCAATCTCATTTTTGAGTATGAGATTGGCCATGATCTTGACATACTCTCAAATAATTCAAGCCACTCCTCTGACAATGAGTAGCCTAATGATATGAGGTATATTGCTAATTTTTGTAACTTTAGTTTCCTTCAAATTGAAGGAATCAAAGTTTCAAAAATCAGCAGTAGATCTCATATCATCTGGCTACTTATCACTAAAGACTGGTATTTATTTGTTTTATTTTTAAAATTATCTAGGCACTAATAGCCTAAAAAAAATAAACAAAAAATATAACCTACCTCACTATTGTTAACAAAGAACTGTGATAAATGTAATAAAAAAGATAATATTTCTTACAATAAAATTATTAACTATAGGCTTTTCAAAACCCAAAAAAAACAAACATACCTCATGGTTATTAGAAACAAATCGTGATGTAGACACCAAGGTGTTTATATCTATAAATATCAACAAATCAAATAGAGATGTACTTGACATTTATAGTTTGCAATTAGTAAATATGTTACAACATTACATGTACTTCAATCTATGATCGACCTGGATAGGTACGGTGGTTCTATAATGGGATATTCATATACAATTTTTTCTTTTTTATGGAACATAATGACAATAAGGTTCTTAACATTAGGGCCTATTAATAAGATGAATAATGGTTTATATATGCTTACTACCAATTTTTCTGAACCCATTTAGCTTCAACTAGTAATGAATTTGCCTTTTGGTTTGATCGATATTCATAGTAGCCGAATGGTGTGGTCCATATGGAAATACCATTACTTGCTAGTTTGCCGGTGGTGCTGCCACACTCTACCTTCAGCCGCTTCAAATAAATGTCACTCATCAGGTGGTTGCCAGAGGGACTGGTGAGTTTTATCCTCATGTCAACTCTATCTGATGGTAAATGGAGCAGACTTGATTGCGAATCATGTTCTTCCTTCTCAGCATTACGGCTTCTTCTATTCCTTTTTGTGGAAACTTATTTAGTGTCAACTCTCTTTCTTCTACCATTGCTAGTTGGCTCTAGCAATGGTCCCTCCAAGTTCTCTTGACTGTGTTTCTTGGGCATCAAATTCCCCAACTAATGTTTCCTTATCTTCATCCCCATCAGAAGGTGTGACATCACAATCATCGAATTTCCATTTTCTTCAGCTTTAGCCTTTGGTGATTCAATTATAGCCTTCAACTCTGTATTAACCTATCATACAGGCATGCCACAAGAGGAACTTGTCGTTAACAAGAGTGATTAGAGAAATATTATGGAGAAAAATGAAGAATCATGTATTATTCAGGGAAGATATGCTCATACAGCCATTGGAACTCGAATGGGGTTGACTGCTAATTATCCATCTCTTGAGGGTGATGAATCAACAACCTTAAACTCTAGGGATTATGAGGGAGTTCCAAGTTGCCTTCCCTCTAGAAAGAGACTCCTTTCTCTGTACTTGGTAGGGATCAATATCCCTTTACACTAATCACAATGCTAAGACACTATATTTATACAGTTCTGGTGACCTACTATTATTTCTTAATACTTCTAACACTTAACAACCGTTTGTAAGGAATTTTATGATCAGACAACCATAAAAAATATCAACCAGATGTTAAGTGCAAATTATTGCCTTAACCACCTGAAGTTTCTGAAGAAAATCAGCGACGTCAGTGGGGCGAGAAGGACATTTCATCACATTTTTTGGGATAGAAGCGATCTTCCACCCCAGCTTCTGTCGCTCGCAAAACACGGACCTGCAAATGCCCCTGATGGTTCCAAACATGACTTGCAGTAATTGTGGGCACATGGTGTCATAACTGGAGAAACAAACATAGTATTACAAACAATAATATTGCTAATTTATTTGGTTTGAAAGGCAACTATTTCATATTCTTTACACAAATCTTGATAGCACTAAAATGTTTAAGGGACTTCAGGTAAAAAATATTTTTAAGGGACGACATGGTGTACTGAAATTTTTTGTTTTTTTTATGAAAATGAAAATGGATGTGGTGGAAATATGTGTGTGTGTGCGCGCGCGCGGGTGCGGAAATTAGCTTCTAAAATTTGTCTGGAATGATCAAGGAGACCTAACACAATTTTTAATCATATGGTGTATTTATATTGCGAAAACACTGAGATATACCCTTATCAATTAAGAAAACCAATGTCTCCATTCCAAAGAACCACCATCGCTAAAACATTATCGCCTAAAACTATCACTAGCCACCATGCAAATTGACTCATAACTCATCACCGGCCACCGCATAAAAGAAAGATCATCAATCAAGAAGCAACTTTCATGTGAAAGAAGAAGAAGAATAATAAAACTTAGAAATTATGAGCTCCATGTTCAGATAAACCCATAAGTAATGAATCAATTGATTAGAAATGAAAGGAATATAAATCATATAAAACAACTAATAACAAAAGACTAAAATGTAATACCTTTTTTGGTATTTCATTGATCTGATTTCTTTTTAGTGGCAAAGCCTTGGGTTACTGGCGGGGGCGTCATCGTCTTCTTCTTCGTTGGCATCAAATTTCATGGGTGATTTTTTCAAGAGAACCATGGCAAATAAAATGTGACAAGGATGCATTTACACAAGTCTATGTCATGTTGTGCATACAAGTTAGGGGCATTTTATAGATGAGAAACTAGTTTGCCCATTGACAAAACCATGTGCCGTCAAAACATGGGCTTTGAAAACCATGTTCTAGAAAAACAATGTGCACCGAGAGTTTTATTAAACCATTCAATTTTTCTTACATTAGACGGCTGACCACCTCGAGATATGATAAGCACATGTGAATTATATTTTGTGAACGATTAGGATTGAATAACTTGATTTTTTCTAAAGTCACACATTTGTATTTGTAGGCTACATATTCAAGGAAAATCAAATAATCTATTCAATTTACTGTCTATTTAATTACTTATTCTTTTCTTGCATGTGAAAAGAGTTTAATTTCCTATTTATAGAAAATAATTTTGGTGTATATAGATTAACGAGAATTAATTAGGTGACATCAGATCAATTTAATAATAATTTGGTCTTAAAATGGTTTTTTTTAAATACGTATTTCATTAGAATTTACGCCATTGAAAATTAAACATTAAAATCTTATAGTTATTTTCAATTAGAAAAAATAATAATTTTTTATCCCTATAGTTTTGACTCGATTATAACTCTATCCTTGTAATTTTGAGTTAGTTGAAACTTGGTCCCTATGGTTTAACGTCTGATCCTCTAATTATGGAAGGTAGTTGCATGTTTTGGAATGTCAGTTGCATATTATGGAAGCTAATTGCATTTACGGAAGGTGACTTAATTACATGTTGATTCATGTTGAATATTTGCATATAGAGTAGAAATGTCATTTCATGTGGTTACTTATTTCTCCTAATCAAAGGACCTTATGCTTCACCATTTCGTAGGTTCTGTTTCCCAATTAATTTCTCAAATTGGAATTTATCCCCAAATTTCCCTTCAAATAAAAAGCATTTATATCCATATGTGATCAACAATGCACTAATTTTTAATTTAAAAATTGATTTAGAGGTCCTTATAGTTGATCTTAATTTTAAATCAGCTTCATATAGTTTATTTATTTATTTTTTTAAATTGACCCCCTATTAATTGTAATTTATAGAGTTTTTAAATTTTTAGTTTTAAAAATTTATGAATGTTAAAACATTGTTAAATGAAACAAAGGAAATTCGTAAAGTTCATGAAATTTTGTCAATTATAAATAATAGGCTTTATACTGAAAAATGAATGCATTGATCAAATTATCAGACACAATTTAAACAAAATAAACTATAGAGATTTTATTCAAAAAAATGTAAACTATAAGAATTTACATCTTAATTTACCCATTATTAAGTATATATATAATTGCTAGAGTATATGTGGCATTTGAGGAATACTAGTATTCTATTACAATTTGATTGAATTCTAAATTGATCAAACTTTTAATTTTGGTATACAATATCAAGGGGATAAACATGATCAATATATTTATAAAAACAAAAAGAAGTCGCCCTATTCACAAGTTACAAATAGTGTACTTCATCTTGAGTTCTCATGTGATTATTGGGTATAAACTCTAATCCACTTTAGGATTCCATCAATAGATTGAAATTGAATCAAGTGAGAATGAGTTTGAGCCTGGACCTCTGCATTCTAAGTTTCTGACAATAAAAACTACCTTCCCCCTTGCCCCTATTCTTGACTCCACCTTTGTGTTCCTTCTACCAATCCTTTCAACTCAAGAGTTGATAGCGTTTTTTTGCCTTCTCCGATTTTGCTCAAACTAAAGTGAGTTGAGCTCCTCATATGTTTGCACTTGTAAATCACAGTAAAACTTGATAAGAATATTCATAACAATTTCAGCAGGAATTGATAACATCTTTTGATGGAATTCACTATATTTTCAGTCAGCTCTTCTGGGATGGCCTCTAGCTTCACTTTATTGTCCTCTACCTTTTTAGATGATGATGACTCAGTTGCAGCAGTTTAGTCAACCTACAAATTTACATAGTTTATGAATTTTTCATTTATATCCCATAAATCTACTGAATATATTGGTTCAAGAAATGCAATTCTCATTTATGATAAGAATTGTAATTTATAAATGAGAAATTAGGTGTCAAGGTGAGAAAACAATAAGATGTCAAAACAATGGATTACCAAAACCATGTTTTAGTAAAACAATGTGCACTAGCAGTTTCATTAAACTGCTCAAGTTTTCTTAAAACGGACGGGTCACCTCGAGATATGATATGTAGATGTGGGTTATATTTTTGTGAATGACTAGGATTGAATAACTTGGATACGTTTTTCTATGGTAATGTCGGCGTGTGTTTTTTAGGCTACATATTCAAGAAAAATCAAACACAAATTTAATCATTGTTCATGTAATTTATTATTCTTTTGTTGTATGTTAAAAGAGTTTAATATTTTATCTCCAAGAAATAATTGTTGTGTAGAGAATTAATTAATTAGATCACAAAAGATCAATTTAATAATAATTTAGTCCTACAATATTTTTTTTTGTTTGGAAAATAATGAGTTAAGGAGCAATTTTTCTTGGAAGTAACCACTTAGGAGCGATTGGTATTTGAATGTTTTTGTGGACCAATTTTGCCATAGAAGTAACCAAAATATGGTAATTTCACACTGGCCATTAGTTAAGGCTAAGTTTGATCGTTAACTGTCATATAGCACTCTACATGGCACTCAATAAGCCACCTCATCCCCATGTGGAGTGTGTGCTTTTTTTCTCTTGAAGAGCTATAATATTAAGTGATATGGTGATGAGGTGGCTTATTGAGTGACATGTGGAGTGCTACGTGTCATTTAACATTCAAACTCAACCTTGATTAACGGCCAAGGTGAAATTGCTAGTTTTTGGTTACTTTCATAGCAAAATTACTCCAGAAAAACTTCTAGATACTCCCTCCGGTCCTAAATATAGGACATAGTTTGTAGTGCAAATTGCACTACAAACTATGTCCTATATTTAGGACCGGAGGTAGTACTTAGTACTCTTGAGTGGTTATTTTCAAGGCAAAATTACGTCTTAAACCAAACATATATAATTTACAAATATGAATTTAGTCCACTGCAAATTTGACTTTCAAAACTTATAGATTATTTTCAATTATTTGCAACTCACACTCCCATTTTTGCAATTATCTAAATAAATATCTACTAGTTAAATAAAACAATAGGCTGTCAAAATAAATGATTATCGAAACCATGTTCTAGTAAAATAATGTATGCCAGTAGATTCATTAAACCACTCAAGTTTTCTTATAATGAACGACTTACCCAAGATATGATATGCAAATGTTGGTTATAGTTTTGTGAATGGCCGTCAAATATTAGTTTCAACTATATGATTATTGTTTTTAGATTAATATAATTGTTAGTCCTTACATTTGATTGATTTTTAGTTTTGAACCATATAGTTTTGAGTTGTAATTTGTAGTCCCTATGGTTTTATAAGGATTTGGTTTAAGTTTAATGGTGTTAACTTTATTTGATGCTATTAAGTATAAGTACCAAATCCAACACTAGTTAACATGGAGAGTTCAGGGCAAAGAAAAAAAAATTGAAGTCTTGTATACATGACCAAATGAATTCCTCTACTAATTCTGACATTGATAAGAGTTAGTATGTGAAAAGGGTTTAATTTTTTAATTTTGGAATGTAATCAGGGCCTTAATAATATTCAAGGAAAAAAAAATAAATCTAATCAATTTATTGTCCATATGTAATTGATCATTATTTTTTTAATGTGAATATATTTTTTTTGGTCAAGGGTATAACCCCTTTCCAAGCTTAGATTACAAAAGGTTTTGCCTCTCCCAATAAATATGTTTTAGGAGATTCGAACTTATGTTCGCCTCCTTACTAGGACAAGGCCGCTTAAAACATCAACTAAACGGTGGTTAACTTTCTTTATGAGAGAGAGAGTAGAAGGTTTAAGGATCTTACAGAAGCGGACAAATATACATAAACTCTTTTAATTGGAGCAGAAAAACTCCGTTAATTCTTCTAAACGGTGGTTAACTTTTTTTGTGTGGATCCCAATAATGTCCAACTGTCACCTTCAACTTCATTTTTCATTGCTCGACATTCTCTCTCTTAAACAAAACCGTCAGCCCCATCTCGGAACCCGTTTTGGTACCTATCTTTTGGATAGGCATCCGGCGCTCGTCCCATCTAAACTATCCAGATCTCATCTGAACAGTTTAGATTTAATTTTTTTAGACTGGTTATTTTAAAATAAAAAAATCATTGTTTGAAAAAAAATTATTAATTAAAATATTATCTTTATTTTAGATTTTGTACCAATTAAAATAAATTTTCTAAAAAACAAAAAGTAAAAAAAAAAAAAAATGGACCATCCAAATCCTATCTGGACGGCCCAAATGAGAGGAGCTCTCCTTGCTCCTCCTTTAGACAAGCAGGGAAGCTCGTTCCGCCCCATCTCCCCTCCTCAGAAAAGGCTTTCCTCTCCTTGCCTCACTGTCGGCATCATCCAAGAAGCACCATTAGTAGGAAGCCGCCATCATCATTTCATTCTCGGTCTTCATCATTTCCTCCACAAACCCATGAATATCACCAGCACCTTCTTTTTCATTATTATTTCCTTGGCTCCTCAACAATTCCTCACAAAATCCTCCTCGTCCACCACCATTATTAACTCCTTCAAGCCGTTCTTGTTCTTCGAGTTCACCCTCAGCATTCAGAAAAGAAACTAATTAACATAGCCATAATGCTAACAAAGTCGTTACGATATTGAGTCGACATCATGATCGGCCGAGTCAGTAGTGGCATTTGTTCGTTTGTTGGATTAACTTCATTGGAGTGATCAGCTTGATCCATGTAAAATTACTCATAACTCATCACCAACCACCACATAAAACTAAGATCATCAACCAAGAAGCAACTTTCATGTGAAAAAAGATGAAGAATCATAAAATCTAAAAATCATGAGCTCCAAGTTCAGATAGACACCCATAAAGAGGGAACTAATTGATTTGAAATGAAAAGAATATAAATCATGTAAAACAATTGATATAACAAAAGAGTAAAATTTTTATACCTTTTTGGTATTTCATTGATATGATATCTTTTTAGTAACAACTTTGGGTTAGTGGCGGCATGCAGTGGCATCATCTTCTTCGCTTGCATCAAATTTCATGGGTGATTTTTTTCATGAAAACTAGGGCAAAAAATAAAAAAAAATAAAAATGATGATGATACATTAACACAAGTCTATATCATGTTGCATATAAGTTAGGGGGATTTTATAGATGAGAAATTAAGGTGCATGTTGAGGAAACCGTGTGTCATCAATTACACAATGAGCTCTTAAAACCATATTCGAGTAAAATAATGTATGCCGGAAGTTTTATTCAATGTTGTGAAAACTATACCGAACCAGATGGTCGGATTGGTTGGACCAGTACCCAGGAGGGTTTTTGGCTCTTTTAGCATGGTTCAACCGTTTTACCATTTGGATTGTTTCAGGCTGCTTTAGATCGGCTATTGGCCGGGAACCGGAGTGGTTGAACCGGAAACCGTTTATTGGTATTATTGACATGTTATTGTATTATTTTTAATGATTTCAATGTATTAGAACTTAGGATTTAGGAAAGATGATACATATAAGTTTTTGTATTTGTTTATTTTTAATTAATGTTAAAATTTCATATTTTTTTAATATTTATATAATTATATATATGTATAATATTTTTTATTTAATTATTATGTTATCAGTCCAACCATGCGACCTATGACCCGATAGCCTTTCTGGTTTGACGTCCGGTCCAGCTTTTAAAACATTTTTTTTATTAAACCACTCAACTTTTCTTACAATAGACGGTTGATCACCTCAAGATGCGATATGTACATGTTAGTTATATTTTGTGAACGGCAAGAAGAAGAAGAATCATAAAACCTAGAAATTATGAGCTCCATATTCAGATAATGTTTTAAAAGCCGGACCGGAAGTCGAGCTGGAAAGGTCAACGGGTCATGGTTCAACCGGTTGGAACGGTCGAGCCGTTCGGTCGGACCGGTGACGTAATAATTAAATTTAAAAATAATATATATTATATATTACAATTAATCTTGAGTCTAATTTCATATAAAGTTAATAAAGTAACAAAATATCATTTAAGGAAGACCATTAAATCAATCATCAACCTAACAAAATGTATTAATAATAATAATTTGATGACTTGCCAAATATTGGTGGTTCTTGATTGATCAAAGCATGAGTTTCTTGAAAGAGATTAGACCATATCACTTAGCTTGAGGATAAACATCATTGCCTTTTTCTTCAGAAGCATTTTTATAAAATAGTTTATAACAAACCAAATTATTAAAATTAGTAACATATAATATACTTGGCAAAAAAAAAAAAATAGTAACATATAATATTAATAAAATAAAATAACATGTCTAAAATTTATATGCCATTTTTAAAATTTTTTTTCAGCATCAAACAAAAAAAAATTGCAGAAAAAAAAATTTCCTGCTTTTTTATTGGACCGGACGGTTTTTGAAAAACCGGTCCGGTTTCCGGCTCAATAACGGTTGACGGCTCAAAACCGGCTAAACGACGGTTCAAAACGGCTCCTTAAGAAAAAAGGCTCAATGCATAAATCTGGCCCGCTTCAATGACCGGCCGACGGTTCAATCGGTCCGACCGCCCGGTCCGGTCCGGTTCTCTAAACAGTGAGATAGACCCATAAATAATGAATCAATTGATTTGAAATGAGAGGAATATGAATAATTTAAAACGATTGATAACAAAAGAGAAAAAATTTTATAACTTTTTTGGTATTTCATTAATCTAATTTCTTTTTAATAGAAAAGCCTTGGGTTATTGGCGGGGGCGTCATCATCTTCTTCTTGGTCGGCAACAAATTTCATGGGTGATTTTTTCAAGAGAACCATGGCAAATAAAATATGACGAGGATTCATTTACACAAGTCTATGTCACATTGTGCATATAAGTTAGGGGCATTTTATAGATGAGAAATTAGGTTGCCGGTTGATAAAACCATGTGCTGTCAAAATAGTGGGCTTTGCAAACCATGTTCTAGGTCGGGAGTTTTATTGAACCACTCAATTTTTCTTACATTAGATGGCTGATCACCTTGAGATATGATAAGCGCATGTGAATTACATTTGGACAATGACTACGACTGAATAACTTAACTTTTTCTAAAGTCACTCATTTGTATTTTTAGGCTACATATTCATGGAAAATCAAATAATATATTCAATTTATTGTCCATTTAATTACTTATTATTTTCTTGCACGTGAAAAGAGTTTAATTTTTTTATTTATAGAAAATAATTTTGGTGTATATAGATTAAGGAGAATTAATTAGGTCACATCAGATCACTTTAATAATAAATTGGTCTAAAAACGGTTTTTTTCTTAAAAATAAGTATTTAATATGTATTTACGCCATTGAAAATTAGACACTAAAATCTCATAGTTATTTACAATTAGAAAAAAAAATAATTTTTTTGTCTCTATAGTTTAGATTCGATTGTAACTTCCTCTTTATGATTTTGAGTCAGTTGAAACTTTGTCCCTGTAGTTTAACATACTTCATCTTATTCCCTATGTTTTTAATTGGCTAAAACAACGTCTGGTCCTCTAATTTTATAAAGGAGTTTAGTTGCATATAATGGAAGGTTACTTGTATATTGGTTTATATTGAATATTATGGAAGTTAGTTACATGTTTTGGAATGTAAGTTGCATATTATGGAAGCTAATTGCAATTACAGAAAGTGACTTACATGTTAATTCATGTTGAATATTTTCATTTAGGGTAGAGATGTCATTTCATGTGGTTACTTATTTATTTCATGTGGTTACTTATTTCTCCTAATTAAAGTACCTTTCCTAAGTTCTGTTTCCCAATTAATTTCTCAAATAGGAATTTATCCTCAAATTTCCCTTCAAATAAAAAGCATTTGTCCATATGTTATCAACAATGCACTAATTTTTAATGTAAAAATTGATTTAGGGGTCCTTATAGTTGATCTTAATTTTAAATCAGCTCCATATAGTTTTTTTTTTTAAAAAATTGAGCCCCTATTAATTGTAATTTATAGAGTCTGTAAAATTTTATTTTAAAAAATTTATGAATGTTAAAACATAGTTAAACGAGACTAAGGAAATTTTATAAAGTTCATAAAATTTTGTAAATTATAAATAATGGGTTTTATACTGAAAAATGAATGAATTGATGAAATTATCAGGACACAATTTAAACAAAATAAATTACAGAGATTCTACCAAAAAAATGTAAACTATAAGAATTTACATATTAATTTACCCATTTTTAAGTATATATATATAATTGTCAGAGTACATATGGCATTTGAGGAATACAAGTATTTTATTACAAATTGATTGAATTCTAAATTGATCAAACATTTAAATTTGGTAGACAATATCAAGGGGATAGGCATGATCAATATATTTATAAAAATAAAAAGAAGTCGCCCTATTCACAAGTTACAAATAGTGCACTTTATCTTGAGTTCTCATGTAATTATCGGGTATAAACTCTAATCCAGTTTAGGATTTCATCCATGTATTGCAATTGAATCAAGTGAGATTGAGTCTGATGAGCCTGACCCTCTGCATTCATTCCGACAATAAACACTACCTTCCCCCTTGCCCCTATTCTTGAATCCATCTTTGTCTTCCCTCTACCTATCCTTTCTACTTGAGTTGTTGGCATTTTTTTTGCCTTCTCCGATTTTGCTCAAACTAAAGTGAGTTGAGCTCCTCATATGTTTGCACAATTTAGTCACAGTAAAACTTGAAAAGAATTCGTAACAATTTCGGCAGGAATTGATAATATCTTTGGATGGAATTCACTATACTTTCTGTCAGCTCTTCTGGGATGGCCTCTAGCTTCACTTTAGCGTTCTCTATCCTTGTAGAAGATGATGACTCAGTTCTCACACTTTAATCAACCTACAAATTTGCATAGTTACTAATTTTTCATTTATTTTCCATAAATCTACTGAATATATTGGTTCAAGAAATGCAATTCCCATTTTTGATAAGAATTGTAATTTATAAATGAGAAATTAGGTTTAACGGCAAGAAACAATAAGCCATCAAAACAATGGATTACCAAAACCATGTTTTAGTAAAACATGTGTCGGCGGTTTCATTAAACTGCTCAAGTTTTCTTACAATGGAAGGCTCTCTTCGATATATGATAAGCAGATATGGGTTATATTGTTGTCAATGGCTAGGATTGAATAATTTATATACATTTTTCTACAGTAATGTCAGAGTGTGTTTTTTAGGCTACATATTCAAGAAAAATCAAACACAAATTTAATCAGTTAATTGTTCATGTAATTAATTATTCTTTTGTTGTATGTTAAAAGAGTTTAATTTTTTATTTCCAAAAAATAATTGTTGTATATAGAATTAATTAATTAGATCACAAAAGGTCAATTTAATAGTAATTTAGTCATAAAATCTTTTTTTTTTGTTTAGAAAATAATGGGTTAAGGCACAATTTTTCTCAAAGTAACCACTCAAGAGCAATTGGTACTTGGAAGGTTTTATGGATCAATTTTGCCATAGAAGTAACCAAAACATAGTAATTTCGCATTGGCTATTAGTCAAGGCTAAGTTTGACCGTTAGTTGGCATGTGACACTCCATATGGTACTCAATAAGCCACCTCATCCCCATGTGGAATATGTGCTTTTTCTTTTCATTGATGAAGTGTAATATTAAGTGCTATGTGGTGATGAGGTGGCTTATTGAGTGTCATGTGGAGTGCTATGTCTCAGTTAACATTCAAACTTATCCTTGACTATGGCCCAGGTAAAATTGCTAGGTTTTGGTTACTTTCAAGGCAAAATAGCTCCAAAAAAACTCTTAGATATCTAGTGCTCTTGAGTGGTTACTTTCAGGGTAAAATTACACCTTAACCCCAAAATTGTTCACAATATGAATTTAGTCCACTGCAAATTAGACATTCCAAACTTATAGATTATTTTCAATTATTTGCAATTCACACTCCCATTTTTGTAACTATCTAAATAAATATTTACTAGTTAAATTAAACAATAGGGTGCACTACTACAAAAAGGGGCTTTAGTGGCGTAGCTCCTGTGGCATTTCTTTAAAGAAGCGCCAAAAATAGTTATTTATTTATTTAAAATAAAAAATATTTGAAAGCTTTGGCGCTTACAATTATAAACGTCATAATTGACGTTAACCTTGCATGACGTTTCTCCAAACAAGCGCCAAACAAGGCCTTCAGTTTTTTTTTTAAAAAAAACAATAGGAAGCTTTGGCGTTTTATGTGGAAACGCCAAAGCTTCCTATATTTTGTTTTTTAAGAAAAATAAAATATAATAGGAAGCTTTGGCGCTTCCTTACGAAGCGCCAAAGCATCTTATATTTTTTTAAAAGTATATATATAATAGGAAGTTTATGATTCCAGATTTCACGGTCATGTGGGCTGTAGAGGTAGATTGATCTTTATAGAAAACCGAAGCTTTGTCTCTGTCCAAACCAATCATGCACATCTTAAGGGTGTAAAAAGGGTCACATGCATTCACTGAGTCAGCACAAGCAGAGTCTAACTTATATATATATATATATATATATATATATATATATATATATATATATATATATATATATATATATATATTAAAAGTATACATATAGTGTTGACAAAAAAACAGTATACATATAGTAATATATAATAATTACATTTTTGGTGTGTATATGTCTATAAAGTACTAAAGAACGGAGAGAGCCAAGGGTCACTACATGCATGATGTTTTACCGATATGATATATATATAATGCAATGTATATATGATTTAGTGGTTTCCAAGATAGGAAGATTTGGCGTTTTATAATAAAACGCCAAAGCTTCCTATATATATAAAAAAAAGGATCAAAGATGGGTGTAGATAAAAGCTTCCACATATATTAAAAAAAAACGAAGATTTGGGAAGCTTTGGCGTTTTATAATTAAACGCCAAAGCTTCCACATATATAATAAAAAAAATGAAGGATGGATCAAGATGGATGGGAAGCTTTGTTTTGGAAAAAAAAAAAGATGGGAAGCTTTGGCGTTTTAAAATAAAACACCAAAGCTTCCATTGCAAAAAAAAAAAAAAAAAGGGGAAGCTTTGGCGTTTTGTTACAAAACGCCAAAGCTTCCACAATTATCTAAAAAGGGATCAGACAAGCTTTGGCATTCACCGAAGGGAGAAGAATTGAATCACGCGTGATATAATACCTTTGAAGACTCAACAGTAATATTTTACTTATGCTTCATCATATATGTCACCTTATATAAATAACATCAATAAAGAAGCATCAATGGCTATTCAATTGGATAAAAGACAAAAACTAACATTTTAACATCAAATCAATACAAAACTTGCTGAGTTTACTCCAGTTAATGGCAATTAAGGGTACAAAGATGAATACTCCCTATCCCATAAACAAACCAATGAAATTAAGATAATCTTAAGTTTGGAGAAAACTTACTTCTCAAGTTTTATATAAACAAAGCTTCCACAATTATCGTTACCATAGGCATCAGACAAGCTTTGGCATTTGAATTAATAAAATAAAAAAACTGAATTGGAGGGGAAGCTTTGGCGTTTTGTAAAAAAACGCCGAAGCTTCCACAATTATCTAAAAAGGGATCAGACAAGCTTTGGCATTCACCGAAGGGAGAAGAATTGAATCACTTGAAAAGCTTTGGCATTTACTGAAAAGGTAAGTCAAAAAAGAATGGAGAAGAATCACGTGAAAGCTTCCACCTGCATATTTGTTTTTTTCATTGACAAGGCAAGTCATATCTATATATCCTGAATAGTAGTCTATACATTGATAAATCACTTTCCAAACTTTATAGCTGGCCATCCGACAGCTCCTTGAAGAGGTTGGACATAAATCACTTTTTGTATTTGCGCATTGAAGAAGTAGTCATATTTGCATCTGCGCATTGAAGAAGATACTCACGCTCTTAATCTTCCTTGCCCTCACGCTCTTCCTCAGCTCCCTCGACCGTTGAAAGCCATCGTCAGAGCTCGCTGTTGGGAAAGAATCACAGGTTGGCCATTTACTTGATGAGAATCATGACTTCTTTTACAATATGCCTTTATACTTGGTGGATCACGCAATGGTTTTTTTTTTAATTACAACTATATTATGATGGTTGGCAATTGGCATTTCTGAAGTATTCAAAGCTGCTTGCTTTGATTCCCTGTACACAGCCCCACCATTAATTAGTTCCCTCTGATTCCCACTTTGATCCATGTTAGTGATATGAACTATATTCGTATTAATTGAAGTGACCAACAGGAAGCCATATGTGGCAGCAGGGCTCCTTATAAATGCACATGTACAAAACACATAGGACATGTTGTTAAAAAAATTATAATAGAAAAAAAAAATTCAGTCAGCTTTAATTTAGTTTTTTTAAATATTTTTTAAAGGAATTTTTGGCGCTTTCTAAGGAAGCGCCAAAGGTTTTAGTTTTGTTTTATAACATTAATGGCGCTTATATAAGAAGTGCCATAGATACTTACACCTTTTTTGGCACTTTTTATATAAGCGCCATAAAAGGTAATATAAATGTTAAAAAATTTTAACACCCGCCATTGTTGCGTCCCGCTACTATCGCTTTCCTGCTTTTCTTTTCTATTGTGCCCACCCCCTTTCCTCTGTTTGACCAGCGACAAGTAGAAGCTTCTTTGGTCCCCCACTTGCTATTTTTTTTTGTCTCCTCCTCGTGCAAATATTTGTAAACATTTGTTTGCCACTTTCATTACAGCATAGAGCTTCGTTGCAGTACAAAGCTTCCTCCCACACATGTTCTTTTTCTTTTTGGCTGGTTGCAGTACAAAGCTTCCTCCCTCGTGGTCTTTTTCTTTTTGGCTGGTTGCAGTACAAAGCTTCCTACAGAAGCTCCTGTAAGTTTGTTTGTTTTTTAACATTTTATTCACATTTTTTTAATTAAAATATGTATGACTATTATATATTTGCTTATACTTTTCTATAGAAGTACATGTTGTCAATAGTTAAAGAGTTGGGAATGGCACTGTTGAAATGGTCAAATTGGGTAGAAGTGTTATAAATGCCGCTGGTAGTTTAATCAATGATTATTTTAGAACCAATTAATTTAATAAACGCATGGTTGTATTTTTGTTGGCTTGTTATGGACCCAATTATTTCAATTACGACATGTAGTAGTGTTGGCCAATATGATTTATTTGGTGGTGAGTTGTGAACATTATTTAGATGTTGTGGGATTAATTGGTTGATTATTTGTGATTTAAGAAGAGTGTTTAATATTTTGTAAAACTTTAAATTTTGGAATGTTATGCTGCTGAATTTACTTTTTTTAAAAAATAAATAACAAATAAAGAGAACTTTAAGAGGCAAGCAACTGACCACTTATAAAAATATATATGTTTAAGGTATAGATGGATCGAAAATGGATGTCATCTAATCGGTGCTCAAGAGAATATATTGATGGGGTGAAAGAGTTTATTAGATTTGCAAGCGAGCATGCTAATGATCCTAACAAAATTCTATGTCCTTGCTTATCTTGTTGTTATGGAAAGTAGATTAGTCCACTTGATTTGCTAGATTAGTTAGTGTGTCATGGAATTGATCAATCATATACACGATGGACAAGGCACGGTGAGACGGATGATGCAGATCGTGGCCAAATACATACCATGATCGGTGCTTCAAATGAGTTTGACTCAAGCATGTGTGATGAAGATGATGGTCTTCAAGAAATGCTAAATGCAGTTGAAGAGGTGCTTCATAACCGTCCTCAAGAATATGAGAAGTTGAAAGGTGATGCATCGAAGCCATTATATGCTGGTAGTACTAAATACACAAGATTGCTAGCAGTGTTGAAATTGTACAACTTTAAAGCACGCTATGGATTGAGTGATTCTGGTTTCACCGCACTACTTGAACTTGTGCAAGATATGCTCCCAGAAGAAAATGTACTTCCTACCAAGACATATGAGGCAAAGCGAATCCTTTGCTCTACAACTGTCATGGGTTTGAGAAGATTCATGCATGACCTAACGATTACATATTATTTTGAAATCAATTTGCAACATTAGAGAAGTGCCCTAAATGTAATGCATCTCGATATGGGAAAAAGAAAGGAAAGAGTCCGTCGAAGGTCGTATGGTATTTTCCAATTATTCCAAGATTCAAGCGATTATACAGTAATGAGGAGATTGCTAAGTTGTTGACGTGGCATGCAGATGAAAGGATTGAAGACACGAACCTTAGGCACCCTGCGGATGCCCCTCAATGGAAAAAAATTGATCATGACCATCCTGACTTCGCGAATGAAGAAAGGAACCTACGCCTTGCACTTTCAACTGATGGAATCAATCCCCATGGGGTTCAGAGTAGTACACACAGTACATGGCCAGTGATATTGATGATTTATAACCTTTCTCCACACTTGATCATGAAACGCAAGTATATGATGTTGTCTATGTTAATTTCTGGGCCAAGGCAACCTGGAAATGATATAGATGTATTTTTGGCTCCTTTAATTGATGACTTGAAGCTACTTTGGGAAGAAGGCGTCAATGTATATGATGGGTACAGGGAAGAAAGTTTCAATTTGAAAGCCATGTTGTTTGGCATAATTAATGATTTCCCTGCTTATGGTAATTTGTCCAGATATAGCGTCAAAGGATATTGTGCGTGCCCTATATGTGAAGATTACACTGATTCAATGCGACTAGATCATTGTAAGAAAAATGTATACATGGGACATCGAAGATTCTTACCATCAACACATCATTGGAGGAAGTGGAAAAAGGCTTTCAATGGTGAGTCAGAAGAAGGTAGCCCACCGAAGATGTTGACCGGTGCTCAGGTTTTTGAGAAGGTTAAGCACATGGATAACGATTTTGGCAAGCCTTTTGCAAAACAATTCGGGACAACCGGTTGGAAAAAGAATTCTATTTTCTTTGAACTTCCATATTGGAAGTCCTTGTATGTGAGACATTTTCTTGATGTGATGCACATAGAAAAAAATATATGTGATAGTCTCATTGGCACATTGCTCAGTATACGAGGAAAAAGTAAGGACAGTGTAAATGCGAGATTGGATTTGGTTAATTTGGGAATAAGAGAAGAGTTGGCACTAGTTGAGCAAGGGCACCGTACTTATCTACCTCCAGCGGCTTACACTCTATCGAGGAAAGAGAAAAAATTATTTTGTGAATTTCTAGAAGGAATTAAAGTTCCAGAGGGGTATTCTTCAAGTATAAAGAACCTTGTATCAGTGAAAGAGTTGAAGCTAAAGAACCTTAAATCTCATGATTGTCACGTGCTCATGCAAAATTTCATACCGATTGGTATACGGTCAATCTTACCCAAAAAAGTAAGGAACACCATTACTAAACTTTGCATGTTCTTCAAGTTGATTTGCAGTAAAGTGGTTGATTCAACAAAGTTACTAGATTTGTAAAGGCTGATTGTTTGTACTCTGTGTGAACTTGAAATGTATTTTCCACCTTCATTTTTTGACATTATGGTCCATTTAACCGTACACTTGGTGAAAGAGGTTCAATTATGCAGTCCAGTGTACTTGAGATGGATGTACCCGAATGAGCGATTTATGAAAATTTTAAAGGGGTATGTGAAAAATAGATATCGACTAGAGGGTTGTATAGCTGAGCGGTATATGGTTGAAGAAGCAAGTGACTTTTTTGCTGACTTCCTATCAAATGTTGACCCCGTAGGTATCCCCAAGTCTCGTCATGATGGGAGAAGATCAGGGAAAGGAACAAGTGGGAAGGATGTAATAAGGATATCGGTGACTGAATGGGAACAAGCTCACTTATATGTGCTTCATAACACTGATGAGGTTGAACCATTTGTTGACGAACACAAGGCCGCACTTCGATTGGCACATGGTGACAGGAATGAAAATTTTATAACAAAGGAACACAACAAACATTTTCCAAGTTGGTTAAAAAGGCGCATTAAAGATGAGGTGGAGAGGAATCCTGATCTAATTTTTGAAAACTTGAGATGGCTATCGAATGGACCGAGCTTAAGTGTATTATCTTATAATGGTTATGCAATCAACGGTTACACCTTCTACACACAAGAACATGATACAAGGAGCACGATGCAAAATAGTGGGGTAACACTTGTTGCTGATTCTTGGCATAGATCCAGTGTCAAAGACATGCACCCTATCTACGCACCAATGTCATACTTTGGTGTAATTGAACAAATATGGGAGTTAGATTATACTGTGTTGAGGGTCCCTGTCTTCAGGTGTAAGTGGGTTAACAACAACAGTGGATTGCGGACAGATGGGTTAGGGTTTGTTTAAGTAGACCTTTCTAAAGTTTGGTATAAAGATGATCCTTTCATTTTAGCCTCACAAGCAGAACAAGTGTTTTTCGTTCCCGATCCTGCTAAGAAGAATTGGTCCATTGTAGTTCCATCAAACAAGAATCATCAAGAACAAGTTGGTACTACAAGTAATGAATATTTGAATATTCCTGAGGATACTCTTTCCTTTGAGATGTTGTGGTCAAGATATATTGATAAAAATGAAGAAGAAGATGAAGACGAACATTTATATATGAGACATGATCATACAGAGGGGACATGGTTTTTAAATCAAACAAGAAAGAGAAAAAGATGATAATGAGTGTCTTGATTTTTTAGTATGTATGTTTTATTACATGTATTCATATATTCCAACTTAATTTACTTTTATTACTATGATTGTCAATATGCACTGATATTTTTGTCTTGTTTATTTAACTTGTAGGAAAATGGATCCCCATAATGATCAAGCAGCCTTTGAAGCCCATAATGAAGATGCAGTTGATCCTCACATTGAGCAAGTAGCCTTTGAAGCCGCTGTAGTCTGAGGTAGGACTGTGATGCATAAACTGATCAAACTAAGGAGCAAGGTCATTATGTTAGAGCTTGAGTGGAATGACAAGGGAAACTCAATTGGTGAAAATGCTAGCAACTTTATTAATTATATTGGGACTATTGTCAAAGAAACAGTCCCCATTACAATTTCAGATTGGAGACGGGCAAAGAAGGACTATTCTGATATGCTTCTGAGTTCAGTTAAGGTAAACATTATTTACTTTATTTTTCTGGTTGTTTTGTTGCATGAATTACAATCTAACAAAGCATGTATGGTTTTTTTGTTACAGTCTATCTTCATTATCGATGACGACAAAGACAAATTCGTGCTCGCAAAATGTGGCAAACTTTTGAGATGTTTTTGTTCCAATCTTATCAAATTCTACTCGCGGGACACAGATGGCAATATCGTTCATACGCCACCACAGTTGTACGATGGAATAATAACACAAGAGCAGTGGGATGAGTTTTTGAGCACACATACTACCGCGGAGTTTCTGGTAATACAATATTAGCCCTTACAGACTACTTGCAATGTAATTGAAATTAATATTTATTGAAATTATTTGCATTTAAAAAGGAACGAAGTGATAGAAATTGTGAAAGCACAAGCAACATGGCATACCGGTACTTAAAAGGACCACTATTGTATGCAAAGTTGGAGCAACAATTGGTAAGAACTTATAATCATTTCATATGAATATAATTTAGATGACTAATTTTTAACTACAACTAACTTTGTTATAAAGGTCAAACAATCACATTCTGATGTCACACACATGCCACGTCATAATTTGTGGCTGGCAAGTATCACTAATAAAAAAGGAGAAATTCCTAGCGAACAAGCCAAAGAAGTTGCAGAATATTGTGTAAGTGGTGGATTATTTATAAATATTTTGCTTTGATTAAATGATTCTATTTTATAATAACTAATATTATTGTAATTGTTGTTGTGATAGCAAAAAATGACGCAGGACCAACCAGAGTTGATGAATTATGTTGGTCGTGATGATTTACTCAGCAGAGCTCTTGGAGCTCCTGAGTATCATGGTCGTCTTTGTGGTATTGGTTTTGCAGTCACCCAAACATCATACTTCGGACGCCAAAAGCGACCCAACAAAAATGACTTTATGCAACTACAGGAGCAGATTGGTGACTACAAGCAGCAACTGGAACAACAGATGAGTGTCTACAAGCATCAAGTAGATGAGCAGATGAGTGTCCACCAACACCAAATAGAACAATTTAACGATCATATGCAATTGATGCAAGAGCAAAATACATTATTGAAGGCTCAAATTGACACTTTACTGCTTTCTCAGCCAGCACCAAGCCCAATGTGTGACAGCACAAGTGTGAAGAATGATAGTTGCCCCTCCACACCTAAAGTCCCAATTCCTTTAGTAATTAATTTCTTCTCTAGTTAACTTTTTGTTATGTTTTAAATTAGTGTACCTTAATATTGACTCTATCTTTCATAGGGCGAATCGGCGTGCAAGCTACACGTTGATGAATCTTTCAAGCATGTAGTTGCTGTAGGAGTTGTCTACAACATTGATACTGATATCCTTCATGGTTCACCATTGCCTGAGAACACACTTAGAGTCAAGGTTGACGTATGCACAGATGTAGATGCCCTCCTACCAATCCCCTATCTAGATGAACAGACAATGGTAAAAGATGTTGTTGGTGGTTATGTTGCATGGCCAATAGGTCTGATTGAGCCATATCAAAAGGTGATTTAATTTACAATTCCTTCTACTTATTCTATATGCACTTCTATCTAAAAAACTACATGATTAAATTTTTAATGATTTTTGTAGGTTGCTACTAGTCATAAAGGAAAAAGAATTGAAGGCCATAGGAAGAACTCACATTGTTCAGCAACCCAACAGAAGTCCCAACCTTCTACTAGCTAACGAAACAACAAACCAATGGTCTCGTATCGCCAACAGTTGGCATCAATGGTACAATAATTGATTCTCCAACGAGGTCAGGAAATACGTTTTCATCCGGACATCTATAATGCAGAAGGTGTAATTGATCATGTCGATGGTGCTATGCTGACTGATGTGCTTACTCGTAGACGGATAGGTGGAACAGCTATCACCTTATGGATCAGGTATTCGTCTATCATTGTTATTATTTTTCATCATTCAATTTTTTTTGTGTGGAAATGACATTATTTGTTTGATATAAAGGCATTTGTACCACGATGAGATAGTAGGCACGGATAAGATGCAGAGATTCATCTTTGTTAGCCCACACCTCTTTGGCCAGCATAGGGGAAGAGATTTGGAAGCACAGTCTAACGAACTTAGAGACTGCTTTATGCTTAGAGCAACCCCTAACAAGCTCTTTCTTGTGCATGCCATACAATGTAGGGTAAGTGATTTGTGACAATATTTGAATGTATGTTTTTTATTTTTTCACTTTTACCATTAAATGATTGTCCAAATAAAATTTTCAAAATGTGTTTTTAGGGAACATTGGATATTAATTGTTGTCCATCCACCAGCAGCAGAAAACCCTCGCATTTACTATCTAGATCCTATAGAAACTGCTTATCCAGATAATTACCCTGATATGCTGATTATCTTCAATAAGTAAGTGTATGGGTGTATGTGTAAATCTTTTCGTGTGTGATTATTGAATAACCAACATTGATCAGGAACTTCTTTGTTTTATTAGTGCATTAACCGCATATAGAGGAAAAGTTGGATTGACCTACTCTAGACGCAATGACCCAGCCAATAGCTATGCGTAGAGGAAGATTATGGTACTTATATATGAATTTACTCCATTCTTGTTATTAGTAAAAAAAATTTATTCAAAAATTGACATAACTATTTCATTGTATTGTTGCAGTGTCCATTCTAGCCGAATGATAATGATTGTGGTTATTATGTTATGAAATTTATGAAAGATATAGTTACTCATCGCCACCTTGTAATTCCTGTGAAAGTAAGTTCCCTTTAGTTGCAATTGATATTGTGTTTTAATTTTAATTGACAAAGTGTCTAAATTTAATGATTTTCATTCTTTGTATATATGATTGTTTATGTAGTATTATGAAGATGCACGTTGTGCTGAGCTGTCTGACCATCAAATGGATGAAATTATTGAAGAATGGTGTGAATATATGGTCAAGCAATTAGTTAATTTAGACATGTAGCTTCTTTCTTGCCTATTCTTATTTTGTTTAATCATTTATAAAATTAGTTGTACACTATATAATCATTGTTAATACAATATATTTTGTAGTTGTTAAACATTATAATTATTCATTGTAGTTATTTGAACATCATCGTTTTGTATTGTAATATTTGCCTATTAGACGAAATATATGGTCATTTGCTTACTACTATATATGGTCATCAGGTATTACACTGTACAGGGAAAAAATATTTTAAAAAATTACTAAAAAAAATTAAATATCCTAAAACGTTTGAAGGAAAAACACCAAAGGAGGGGTACCCTCCTTTAGCGTTTAAAGAAAAAACGCCAAAGGAGGGGGTGTCCTCTTTTGGCGTTTAAAGATTAAACGCCAAAGGAGGGGACATCCCTCCTTTGGCATTTTTCCTTTAAACGCCAAAGGAGGGGTGTCCCCTCCTTTGGCACTTCCTTCCCGAAACGTTATATATAATTAATATATTTATTTAATTTAATGAAGTAACGTATGTCGTTTCTGTAAATTAAAAAGCGCCACAGGAATTTTTAATGGCATCAAAAGCTTTGGTGTTTCTTAAACGCCAAAGTATTTTATAAAATAAGCGCCATTACACTACTTTTTTGTAGTAGTGGTGTCAAAATATATGATTATCGAAACCATGTTCTAGTAGAGCAATGTGCGCCAATCGTTTCATTAAACCACTCCAAGTTTCTTACAATGGATGACTTACCTCAAGATATGATATGCAAATGTTGGTTATAGTTTTGTGAATGGCCGTCAAATATCAGTTTCAACTATATGATTTTAGGTTAATAGAATTGTTAGTCCTTACAGTTGATTAAATTTTAGTTTTGATTCATGTAGTTTTAAATTGTAAGTTTTATTCTCTATAATTTTATAAGGATTTGGTCTAATTTTAATAGTGGTAACTTTATTTAATGTTATTAAGTACTGAAACCAACACTCGTTAGCATGGATTGTGTAGGGCCAAAAAAAAAAAGAAAGAAATTGAAGTATTGTATACATGACCAAATGAATTCCTCTACTAGCTAATTTTGACATTGATAAGAGGTAGTATGTGAAAAGAGTTTAATTTTTTTTTTTGGAATATAATTATGTGGCCTTAATAATATTCAAGGAAAATTAAAAAAAAATCTAATAAATTTATTGTTTATATGTAATTGATCATTCTTTTTTTTTTTTTAAATGTGAAAATAGTTTTTTTTTTTAAATTTTGGTCAAGGGTATAATCCCGTTTCAAGGGTTACAAAGGATTTTGCCTCTCCCAATAAGTGTGCTTCCGCGGATTCGAACTTATGTTCTCCTCCTTACTGAGGCAAATCCGCTTAACACATCAACCAACAACTTAGTGGTCATAGTTTAATTTGTTGTTTATAGAAAATAATTATGTTCTATAAAAATTAAGAAGAACTATTAAGTGGCAGAAGAATCAATTTAATAATAATTTGTTGTTGAAATATTTTTTTTCAAAATAATAACTTGTAAATACGAAGAACCAAGGCCGCTGGATATTAGACTCTTGCTGTTTGTGAAGTATACTCCGATGCCCTATTAAAAGAACCAGTCAACCCTAAATCAAATACAAATTGACTTGACATATATGTTACAACATTGCCTGTAGATCACGCAATGAACCTTGATACGTGGTATTCTATAATGGGATATTCATTATAACACTATTTGCTTTTGGCATATGGAACATAAAGACATTAAGATGCTTATCATCAGGCCCTACAAATGGATCAAAGCATTTGTCTCAAGACTTTCTTTATGAGAGAGAGAGTCGGAGGTTTGAGGAGCTTGCAGAGGCAGACAAATATACATTAATTCTTTTAATTGGAGCAAAAAAACTGTGTTAATTCTTCTAAAGTTTATGTCGATCCCACTAGTGTCCAGCTGTCGCCTTCAACTTCATTTTTCACTGCCCAACTCTCTTCAACATCAGCATCATCCAGGAAGCACCATTAGTGGGAAGCCGCCATCATCATTTCATTCTCAGTCATCTTCATTTCCTCCACCACCTTTATTAACTCCTTCAAGGCGGTCTTGTTCTTCGAGTTCATCCTCAGCATTCGCAAAAGAAACTAAATAACATATCCATAATGCTAACCAAGTCATTACGACTTTGAGTCGACATCATGATCGGCCGAGTTAGTAGTGGCATTTGTCGTTTGTTGGATTATCTTCATTGGAGTGATCAGCTGGATCCATGTAAAATTACTCATAACTCATCAGCAGCCACCGCATAAAACTAAGATCATCAACCAGGAAGCAACTTTCATGTGAAAAAGGATGAAGAATCCTAAAATTTAGAAATCATGAGCTCCAAATTCAGATAGACACCCATAAATAGGGAACCAATTGATTTGAAATGAAAAGGATATAAATCATGTAAAACAATTGATATAACAAAACAGTAAAAGTTTTATACCTCAAGATGCGATATGCACAGGTTAGTTATATTTTGTGAACGGTTAAGATTGAATGACTTGAATAACTTTTTCTAAAGTAGCACATTGTATTTTTTAGGCTATATTTTCAAGGAAAATCAAATAAATCTATTCAATTTATTTCCATGTAATTAATTATTCTTTTCTTGTATGTGAAAAGAGTTCAATTTTTTCCTTTATAGAAGAAATTGTGGTCTACATAAAATAAGGAGAATTAATAGGTCACAAAAGATCAATTTAATATTATTTTGGTCTTGTTTTTATAAAAAAAATGAACTGTTAATATGAATTTACACCTTTGCAAATTAGAAATTCGAATCCTATACTTATTTCCAAATAGAAAAGAAATTAATTTTTTGTTCCTTATAATTCTGACCCGATTGTAACTCCATCTTTAAACTTTTAACTTAATACAATTTAGTCCCAAAAATTTTGATTATGTTGAAGCTTGGTCCCATAGTTTTGACTTACTGCATACGTTGGTCCTCTAATTTTATGGGGTTTGAGTTTCGTTCTCATTTTTATAAATTATACTTTCAGTACCTTATTGCTCACACTGTTAATATCTCATTAATGGAAAAGGCTTACTCGCCAAATTTAATGGCGACTATGCAATTGCACATTTTGCATGGATGAGCTGTTTTGTCTTCCTTTTCAGGGATGAGATGTTCACAGGCGTAGGAGAATGGCATTTTCACATTGACGGTTAGGTTTTTTTAAAAATAATATTTTTAGTTTACACATTTTAAATTAAAAATTAATATGTCATTGTTTAATGGCATGGTCACCATTAAATTTGCCGAGTCTAAATTTTTTGTTAATGGAGGATTAACTATTGGAATAATTTTTAAAATGAAGATATGTGTTTTTTGAAAAGTTAGGTACATATGAATTAAAGAATTATGTGAACAGTTTTGTAAGGAGTTATAACATTAATGGTCACTAAGATCATGTCTCGTTGGACCCTAAAAGAGTGTCATATGAAAGTAAGAAAATTTCATAAAGTCCTCAAAATTTTATAAAATATATGTAATGGGTTTTACACTCAAAGATAAATGCATTGATCAAATTAAGGAAACAGTTCAAACATAATAAACTATAGAGGCTCTAATCAATATAAGTATAAGCTATAAGGATCTATGGATTAATTTTCCCATTTTTTTAAATATATATATATATATATAATTCTCAGAGTATATATGGCATTTGAGTAATTGAAATATTTTATTACAATTTGATTGGACTCTAATTTGATCAAACTTTTAATTTTGATGTACAATATCAAGGAATAAACATGATCTATATATTTATAAAAATCAAAATAAGTCACACTATTCACAAGTTAAGAATTGTGTACATAATCCACTTTTGGATTTCATCAATATATTGAAACCGAATATAGTGAGAATAAGCTTGAGCAACATGAAGATTCTGATTAGAGCTGGGAATCAGGGCCGGAACGGCCCTTGATAGGCCAGAGCCTAAAAGGGCCAGCCCTTTTAAGCCCGGGGTAAGAAAATTACAGTTTTTCAAAGCTCGGCCCGAGAGCATATGGGCCTGGGCCGGCCTGCAGGGCTTGGAGTCCTTTTCACAAGATTTACTTTTCTTTTTCCAGTTTTTTTAAAAAGTACAATAATGAAATTTCTAATTTAATACATAAATATTATCAAAATTAGAGTGTGCATCATGCAACAAATAAACATAGTCATTAAGTCATAATCAAATGTAAACTATTATCTACATACCACAATTACAAATAATTAATGAGAAGACTTAACAAAATTAAAAATACTTGTTAAAAATATGTCTTAAAAAGTATAAGTAGTCAACAAAATAAACAACACAAGATATAAATAAAAAAAATCATCAAAAAATAAGTCAAAAAATACAAAATTGGTAAGAATACTTATGAAATAAGAAATATCTTTATAAGTTTTTAATTTTTAGGATTCTTAATACAAGATATTCTTATGAAACTTAATTCTAAAAAAGATAATAACAACTAAATATTTGTAACATCATTAACAAAATATAAAAAATCAATAATATTATTATCATATAAATACTTTTAAAAAATAAAAATATATATAAGGGCCTAAAAGGGCAAGCTCTTTTAGGCACTCGGCTCTACAGAGCTAGCCCTTTTAGGCCCGCTTTCACTTTTGAGGCAAAACTCTTAAGCCTAGCTCTTGTAAATTTAGGGCCTAAAAGGGCTGGCCGGATGGGCTCGGCCCGTTTTACTGACTCTAATTCTGATAATAAACTAACACTTCCTTCCCCATGCCCTTATCCTTGGCTCCACCTTTGTCTTCCTTCTACCCATCCTTTCAGCTCATGAGTTTTTGCTGTTCTTCACCTTTTAAGATCCTGTTAGACAAGAATGGGCCTCGATTGCGCCGCATATGTTTGTACATGTAAATTGCAGTAAAGTATCATAAAAATTTTGGTATGTAGGACTAGAATTACAACTTTTGCATTATTAATGGAATTCACTGTGTTTTCAGCTAGCTCTTCTCTTCAGGGATGCCATCTAGCTTGAGACCCTTCACCTTTTGAAGGCATCTTAGACACCATATTTTTAACCTACAAATTAATGGAATTCATGAATATAATTTTCATTTATTTTCGATAAATATACTGAGTATTGTGTTAAAAAAAACCAATATTTCCAGTTATTGTAGCATCTCCAACTTCATGTCTCACCTATTTTCTCTTAGGTTCACCATAGGAACAAACTCAGAGATTATTATGAAGTCAGCAGCCTATTTGCTTGATCTAAAGGTTAATGATGAACTTAAATAGTACTGAAAAATTATATATATAACGGATGTTAATCATAAATGCAAGGCACCATATTGTCAATATTCGTCATAAAAAAGTTCTGCACAAAAGATATGAGCGAGAGTTAACAAAAAAGCATTGGCAGCATGTAATATCCCGAATTTTGGGACTGGAGGCTTGGGAAAAAGCCTAAACTAAGTGGACTACTAAGCCCAGGTTTAGCAGGTGCCCCAAATTTATTTCCTAATGTTTGTTATATCTTTGTGGTATTAAGAAACTAAAATGGTGAATTTTGGAGAATGTGATTATGCTTCCAGTGAAATTTCCTATGAGGTTGTGAGCTTGTCATGAGGTTTTGGAAGAATAAATGATGAGAAAAAATTATGAAATTTTGGGTAAAAATAGACATCCTAAGCTTTAATTTGATAGGTCATATGAATCAATTAAAGCTATATACAAAGAGTTATGAATTTTTGAAGTTTGCCCAGCAAAATTGATTATTTTCTAGAACAGCATGCAAAGATTGAAAATCTGGAAATTTTGTGCTTCCAGATAGCAAACTTATTTATTTTTCCTTGAAACTAGACTCAATAAGGGTTCTATGGGCTTTGGAATTGCTCCAAAATGATGTCTACAAATTTAGTTATGATTTTTCATAGTTTGGACATAAAATATGTCTAGAAGGCCCACTATTCCAAAAATTGGAAAATAAAATGTGTTGGGAATTGCGTAAATTGTGGAATAAGGAAATAAGAGGGAAAAATAATTATTTGGCTCATAAACATGCCAAGTGTCACTATCCTAAGGTAAAGGATTAGTTTATAATTGTTAAATTAGGGCAACAATTAAGATTAAAATAATGTTTCTTGTATATGTAATTGGATCAATGGAATTAGAGCCCAATTGTGTGCATGTAGAGGTTCTTATGCGTTTTATGGGCTAACCAAATGGGTGAGGATTAGTTCAATCCTAAATGGGGTTTATGACACAAGTTGTATGAGGATAAGGTCAACTACAAATAGGTGTCATAAATTCTAATTTTTGAATTAAGATAATTAGGGGAAAAGGTGGGATATTTTATGAAGCCATACTTCATTTTTCTTGCCTCATATTTCCATCCAAAGAGAAGAAGAGAGAGAGAGAGAGAGAGAGAGAGAAAGTGTGTGTGTGTGTGTGAGCTTAAGAAAGTTTAGAGAGAAGGAGAAGCCAAGAGGAAGAAGGAAGCTAAGGTAAGATTTGTGGTTTCTCAAGATTGGCTTCCAAACTTGTATAAGCTTCCTCTCTAAACTCTTTTTCTTCATGGAACTTATTGTTTAGCAAGCTAATCTTAAGCTTAAGGAGAGAGGAAGGAGACGCCTAGGGGGAGAGAGAGAGAGAGAGGAAAATAACTCAAGAGGCAATTTCAAAAATCTTAAATCCTTGATAGTATGTTTTTGTTGTGATTGTTGATGTTTTTGGATGGATTTGGTGTTTATTGGTTGAATTTGTAGTTTGGAAACTGATAATCCTAAGGGGTTATGCTACCCAAATTTCCTCAAATCATGATTATTATGTGTTTAAATGATTTAATAAGAGATTATGTGTGGAAAGGAGTAAGTTTTAGGAGTGGAAACACAAAATTGCATTTTTCCTTTTCCCTTAACATGTTTCGGCCAAGAAGAGTTCAGGGGGAAGGAGCTGGATTTTTATAAATCTGATGATTCCATGGTGTTCAGGAGGAAAAATTAGGTAGGGTTACAGTTTATCACTTTTTTTGTAAAAGTTTGAAAAAGCATAATTACGAAACACCCATGAAACTCTTAAAGTGGGGCTGCCAAGGGCAGTTTCATCTTTTGGCAGTGAATTTGATAATTTTGAGTCTGAAAATGGATTCCTTGGGTGAAAATATGTCATAATAGCCCATGTCAAGATTTCGGGAAAAGTACGATCGGACCGGGTATAGCGGGCCTGGGTCGGGCTAGGGTCCTGGGGGTATTTTGGTCATTTTTTAATATAGACTTCTATAACCACAAGAAACACTATGGGAATGTCTAAATTATACATTTGACATTTTAGGACAGAGTTGAGAACTCGAGTTGTGGGCACGTAATTCGAGGCACATTATTCGAGGATCAGGGGAGGCGATTAAGGTAGGGAACTTACCTCTCCTACATGTATTTGATATTTGTGTTGGTACATTGATGCATGTTATTGCTTTGCTTGATTTTGTGGAACATATATGAATTATTGAGGCTCTGTTTCTTTTTATGCTTTGGCCATAAGTATGTTGTTAGAAACATTGAGCACGCAGATATGTCATTGTGTGAGTATGAGTTATGTAATGCCAGCATGTCATGCATTAAGCACTTATCTTACATGCATATTGGTATTGTTTTCCTGCTGAGATTCTCTCTAATCTCACCCTGCTCTACCAACAATTTAGATAGGTGAATACAAAATGTTTGGAGAGATCAGAGTAGAGAACTACACGAGAGGTTTGAAATAGTGGAATGAAGATGAGAAGATGCCTCTGTTTCATTGGGACGGGTTTAAACACCCTAGTAGCCCTGTGCGGCTACATTGATTATAATTGTCATGTATGAACCCCTATGGGAAATTTTTGTAATCATGCACTTATTATCAATATATTTATGTTATTCCTGTGTTGTCCATCGAACTATGTATCGTTTTCCGCAAATACTCTGAAATAGCTGAAAATAAGATAAGGGTGTGACACAGCACCTAGTCCAAATCAACTAGGAGGCTTCGATTGTGCTAGTGGTTTTCCAATAGATATGTGATAGATCATAGATAAAACCATAATAGCAAAATGACAGCAAATCATTTATGAAGGGATCAAAAGGAAAACTATAAAAAATTATTACACTAGAAAGTCGTATGGGCAATGAGTTAAATAGCAATCAACTAAAATATAGGAATTTTTCACATCTACACAAAAATTAATAAAAAGATATTCTAGCCACATGGATAGTTTGGCAGACTAGAAAATAAGCATCCGCTTTAAACAAATATTATTCAAACCTCACCCAGATACCAAATGATAAAAAGGCTCAGACTGTAACTTTTGTAAGGTTCTTCAAACAAATCCCCCTCTTTTTAGCAGCTAAAATATCAAGTAATTATCTTCCAAGAAGTTTAAATATAAACAGGCAACAACCCAAAATATCATAATTTCTTAATCATTACCAAGCTGAAAAGCCCAACAACAATCACACAAACTAAATAAGGCAATATTCAAGTATTTGTTAAAGCTCATAAGGTCTTTGAAAAAGTAGAGGCATATTAAAAGCCATGAAATTAAAATTTTGATTCCATTTTGTTGGTATTCCGTTGATTTGATTTCTCTTCAACATCCAAGACTTTTGTTAGTGGCATCATGGTGTTTGAAGGAGCATGTTGGCTTTATGCCTTAGTAACTTCTTCAAAAAATAATCAAGGATTGTAATATAAGGTGCAATCCCACATCGTCTCTTGAGGAGTCTTTTATTAATTACCTAACAACTAATTGTGATGATTGATATAAAAATTATTTGAGCTTTTTAACTATCAACTAGCTAGCAATTAAACTAAAATATTTTTTTTAGAAAATTATAATGAAAACCACTTAGATTAATGGATTTCATCTATCCTTTGCTTCAAATTATTTTTAGAAGTGTGCTAGTTTAACAAATTTGTGCAAAAGAGCCTTTGAACTAGCTTGAGTTAGGTGAATTAAATCTTCCACACCGGGTAAGACTTAGTTTCTCTAACAAAAACCAATGAATTAAAAACTAGACCATACTGGCTAGTCTGTCCGGTGACTAAACACTCTCCAATTCGCTTTGCCCAGTTCTACCGTTTCCAGCCGTTTTAAGCCGCATTTTGGACCAGGAGCCGATGTTAATCTAGGAATCGAGACGGCTTTGCAAGAATTGGATGGCCTGAATATGTGTACTCACATAGTTAAAATAAAACTAGATCTGAGTTTGAGACAACAGCCAGCAAAGATGAAGTAAGGAGATCATTAAGAATATGGAAGAAGATAGCTTAGCATATAAGGAGAAAAAGCCACCAACTTTGCAAGCCACGACAACCATGAACAAGAAAAATGAAAGCTCTGACGCCTTGAAGGTTAGAGTGTAGACTTTTCTTCGGATCTGAAAACTGAAAATGAAGATGTTGGTCTGATGGTTTAAAATGGTTTAGAGGATAAAGTTGTTTTGGATGTTGTAAAAGTAATAGCTTTCACTGAATGCCTATCATGTCACCATCACACACACATTGACCGACGGTTCATTTTTTCTTTAAAAAAACAAAAGGAGAGATCTTTACCAAGGTAATTAAACCCAGACCGATCAGTGAACTAGTCGGGGTAATGGGTCAAGGGTCAGTGGATCAGACCGGAGTTAAACCGGAGCTAAACCGGGACCAAACCGGTGAGAAATGAAATATTTTAGACTTATAGTATGAAATTCTAAAGGAAAAATGTTTACAAATTTTTTTTAAAAAAAATAAAAAATAAAAAATCTGACCCGGACCGGACCAGTTTAGAGGCCGGGTCGCCGGTTTCTGGTCCGATTCGGCCAGACCGGTCCGGGTTAGATAACCCTGATCTTTACGCTATCTTGTTTGTTTACAACGTACCATTCAATTTGTTTAGACTTATTCTTTATTTTATTTTTGTGTGTAAAATGATTAATATAAAGTTATATTTATTTAGTATATTATCTTCAATGATTTGGTAAGTTGAAAGTTATATTAATATATGTGATTAACTCATTATAAAATTGAAATATTTAAGTTTTTCTTAAATATTTTTAAGAATTTGATATTTTATTTCTTATACATATATTATCATATAATTATATAATATTTTTTTATCTAATAATTTTCTTGCCTGGCCGACCGAACGATCCAACCAACTGGATCGTTTGAACTATGATCCGTTAATTTTTTCGGCTCAACGTCTGGTCCGGCTTTTAAAACATTGATGAAAACCCAATTCAAAACTTAATCCAATGGAATTAACAATATGCAAGACTCAAGTAATCAATAACCTTTGAATTAGAAACATAAATTTTTCATAGCAACTTCAAGCATAAGCTTAACCAAGATAATATACAAGAAATTACTAATAATAAAGTTCAAAGTGTGAAATGCACAAAATTAAAATGAAAATTACACACTAATCTCATCAAGTGTATGGAACTCCAAAACACAATTTCAATCTAATATATAAATCAAACTTTAAGCCTATAATTTAATAAATACAAAGAAAAGAACAAGAAATTAGGTGCTAAACACTAGGATATTAATTAAATTTTTATTTTGATTTTTTCAAAAATAATTTTTAAGTATTATATTAGTATACACACACATATGTATACATATATATTTGTTACATATATTAATATATTATAAATAATATATAGATATAATATTTAACAATATAAGTAATATTTCATAATATATATTAATTTATTTTTCTGTTGTTTAATATATATATATATATATGTATGTATACATACATATATATATATATATATATATATATATATATATATATATATATATATATATTATTTTGCAATAATAATAAACAAGTTCTTTATACACAAAGAGGTGGTCTTGGGTTCAAATCTTGGAGGGACCATAAATGAGTTGAGTTTCACAAAATTGTGGTGCAACGAGGTGGCGACATGTGGCACAGGGTGAGGTGGTGAGGGACAAGTTGACATGTAGGCCTTTGTGATGACATGGACGGCAGCTAGCCTGTGATGACGTGGACGGCCAGTGACGGGTGGCTGTTGACCACCAGAGTAATTTTTTTAAAAAAAATTGACACTTTGTCGCTGCTGAAAGTATTGAGTCACCACTAAAAGTCACATTTAACGGCCACAAAAAGTCATCGCTTAAAGTATAGTTTTAGTGATGACACAACAATCACCATTAAAAGTTACCTTCTGTGGCGATAAAAGTCATTGCTAAAAATATACTTTTAACGGTGATACAAAAGTCGCCACTGAAAGTCACCTTTAGTGGTGATAAAAGTCGCCGCTAAAACTATACTTTTAGCGGCGACACAAAAGTCGCCAATGAAAGTCACCTTCAACGGCGAATTTAAAATAGTTTCAGCAGCTACAATTTAACTTTCAGTGACGGTTACAACAGTAATGACTTTTAGACTTTTAGCAGTGACTTTTGTCGCCGTCGAAAGTCATTTTTTTGTAGTGACTCCCCTACGAAGCTCCAAGCAACAAGTGTAACCCCCTCAGTAATTATATCCGAAATACACGATTAAAATGAAATAGAGACCAATAATAATCAAATAACATTTACTAACCCATCACATGATGGGGTTTTCAAAAATACCTTTCAAAATCATTTATAAACTTGGTCTCATATTCATATTTCGAATACAATTACTACGCGAAGATAAATCACATTCATCTAAATATCAGAGTGCACAACATAATCATCCCGGAAATCTCGGGTACATACCTTCGCTAAAGATATATAGGGCACAATTGCCCATTACAATTCTTCAAATGGGGATTACACAATCTCATCTCGAATGAGTCCTGCCGCTCCCTCCACGAGCCACTTGCCCTGTCTAAATTGTTGGTAAGGGAGGGTGAGATTCGAGAGAATCTCAGTAGGGAAACATTATCAATATGCAGGCAAGATAAGTGTTTAATGCATGACATGCTTGCATCACATAACTCATGCACACATACAATGACAAATCTATAAGCTCAATGCTTCGAACGATACACATATGGCCATAGCATATATTGAAACATAGCTTCAAATCATTCATACATGTTCCACATAATCAAGCAAAGCAATAACATGCATCAACACATTAATACAGTTATCAGAGCATGCAGGAGAGATAAGTTCCCTACCTCCAGTCCTTTCTCCTCGATTTGCGTGCCAGCAACTCGGGGCTTCACATTCGATCCTACAATGTCAAATGTACTATTTAGACACTTCCATAGTGTTTCTGAGGGTCATATGAAGCTATATTGAAAATTTGCTAAAATGCCCCCGGGGACCCGGTCTGGCCCCACCGTACCCAGTCTGGCTGTACTTTTCCCGAAATTTTGACATGGGCTATTCTAACATATTTTCGCCCAAGGAATCCATTTTTGGACTCGGAATTATCAAATTCAATTTCAATTTACAAATTTACCCTTGGCAGCCCCACTTTAAGGGTTTCAAGGGCGTTTTCGTAATTATGCTTTTTCGGCCTTTTCCGAAAAAGTGCCCAACTGTAACCCCACCTATTTTCGCCCACTGAATCCAATGGAATCATCAAATCATTGAAAATCCAACTCTAAGACCCATTTACAATGCTGGCCGAAATATATAGGTTTTAAGGGGAAAATTGGGGTTTTTCGGTTTCGGCTCCGTAAATGCGTTCCTTTCTACTCCTAACCGCTTTATTGACTATTCCATTAGGTTACAACTACCATTTAGTATCAATTTGGGCAGCATAACCCCTAGGGAAACCCATTTTCCATTTTTACAACCAACGGCAATCCGGCGAAATTTCACCGATTAAATTGCCCACAGCAGCCAGAATAGTCAATATACAAGAGTTTGGAAGTTACCTCAAGCTCCCAATAGCTTTTCCTTGACTTGAATGAAAACCCTAGGTGTTTTAACACCAAAAGAGGAGCTTCCAAACCTTAAAGAACATAAAGGAGTAGCTTAGGATCGGAGTTATACACGTTAGGAGCTAGATCGTCGGAGAAATCGGCTTACCTAGCGAGTTCTCTTCTCCTTTTCTCCCAAAACCCTCTCAACTCCTTTTCTTTACTTTGGTTGCAGAATGGCGTCGGAATGCTGAAGGAGAAAGATGAATAAAGTGTTTTAACATTAGGATGATGTCATGTTTTATTATGCTGATGTCATAAATCCCATTTTCGGATTTTATGACAGTTTTTCTGCCCAAACTTTGAAAAATCATAACTAATTCTAGAAACTTCGAAATGAGGTGATTCCAAATCCAAATGAAAGCTATTTAAGTCCTATTTATAGGAAAAATATTTACCAATACTAGAAATCACCACACAATTCCAGAATTACACAAATTTCATCACTGCCCCAAAACAGAGTCCATTTTCGACCTCAAACTTTGGACAGTCATATATCTCAGTTCCCAACATGAAATGGCACAAATTATATGTCCATTTTGAAGCTTGAGATATGAACTATAAGACTGGAAAGTTTCATAATTTTTCGACACCATTTGGTCATTCAAAACGTTCACACAAACTGACAGCCCAGAATAGAGTTTCACTGGACAGCATTTCCAGTTTTGCAACCAATGTGTCCAATCCAATTTAAAACAATTCCAATGATTAAATACCACAACATGACACCATTTCCATCACAATACACCATTCAATTCTTCCCTCTATTCTAAGTCAATTTGGATGTTAATCCACAATTGAACTCAAATACAGGGTTTTGGCGTTGCTCATAACACAAGCGACTACAATCCTCTTTATATTCTCTAAAAGGGTTCATTAATCACTAACCACGTCCACTTTTGTAGTCATTAACCCCTAATCACAATTTGGGATCTTGCTAAACCAGGGCTTAGCAATCCACTAATCTCAGGCTTATTCTCTATCCTTGAGTCTCAAAATTCGGGGTATTACAACAAGATTCAATCCCATTGCACTAAGAGCAAAGAAGCTTAGCCACTCATAAATCTAAGAACTACTACAACTCACAGCCACCAGTGAACAACCGTAGAGGTAAGTAAGATGAATATTCTGGTGAGAGGGAAAAGGAAGAAGGAGTCGATGATGGTGAAGAAGAAAATGAAAATGTGATGGTGTGAACAGGGGCATGTCAATGAAGGTGGTAAAGTGAGAGAGAGAATTGACAGAAGAGGCCGTGGACGATGGTGATTTCGGCAGAATCGGCACTATGGTGTTGGGGAGATGGAGAGATGAACTCCATCAAGTTTGAAATTGAGCACTCCTACCTCCCTCTGGTCTTTTTTCATGGATCTATTTGTGGTGTTGAAAACTAGAATTGTTGATGACGGGAGTAGAGAAAAATGGTGAAGGTGACAATAATGGAAGAAGGATAGTCTCAGTTCTTCTTTTGTGGTATTATTTTGTGTTTTTTTCGATCTGTCACACGCTGAAACTGCCCTAATATGATATATGATAAAAAATGTATTTTTTTTAATAGGAACTAAACTGAAAATTTCAAAAGCTCATGGTAATAAATTTTAATTTTTGCAATTTGAGCCCCAAACTTCCTGTTTCAGATTTGATCCAATTTTTGAAATACCTACAATTTAAAACAATCAAACCGACATCAAATCTTCTCAAGAATCAATGATTAGGAGTAATTACAATAATTATTACAATTTTTCCTTTTTTAGGTCTAATTTAATGTATTTACTCTTAATCTCAATTTATCATGAGAAAGGCATTTTAAGCTCAATAACTATAACAAAATCCCTAACTAAAGTATGAAAATATGTAATAAATATAAGGATTTGTTAGTGTTCATCTTCATCAGCATCATATTTCATGGGTGATTTCTTCAGGAAAACTTGGACAAATGATGTATGATGAAGATACATTTACACAAGCAGCTACGAAACTATTGGGCATTTTATAGATGAGAAATTATGTTTCAAGTTGGGAAAAAAATAGGCCATCAAAATAATATATTATCAAAACCATGTTCTAGTAAAACAACGTACACCTGTAGTTTCATTAAACCATTCAAATTTTTTGACATTGGACAGCTCACTTCGGGATAAGATATGCATATGCCTTTTTTTTTTTTTTGTGAACGGTTAGGATCAAATAACCAAAATGTATACCTTTTTCTAAGGTAACACCTATGTATTTTTTATGCTACATATTCATGGAAAATCAAACATAAATCTAAGCAATTTATTGTCAATGTAATTAATTATTATTTTCTTATATTCTAACTATATAAAACAGCTTATTACCGATTAGAAAGCCTTTACCGGTTGAGCTGAAAGGAACCACAATATAATCTTTAAGAGCAAAATTATATGTGTGTTTAAAAAAATTTAAAATACTTTATATAAATTATTTCTATTTTTTATTTATATGTAATATTAATATTATAAAAAATTCGCATATATTATATTATAATTTTGTTACTTGGTAAACGAAAGTTGGTAACACCTAATGAAATGTCAATGGTTAGCAATGCTTTTGGCCATGCAAGTGCGAGTGAGATTAAATCCCACCTCCACCATGTGCAAATTGATCCCACCACTAGCAATGTTTGTGAAGTATACTACCTATGCCTTACTGAACAATCGATTGACAACAATGTGTTTATATCTATAAATATCAACAAATCAAATATATATTGACTTGATTTGTATAGTGTGCAATTAGTAAATATGTAACAATATTGCATGTAGTTCAGGCTATGATCAATCCAGATATACACGTACTGTGGTTCTATAATGGGATATTTATATATAGTTTTACTTTTATATGGAACATAAAGACATTAAGGTGCTTAAGATGAGTACCTATTAAGATGAATAATGGTTTATATATGCTTGGCATCAATATATCTAAACCCGTTGAGATTCAACTAGTAATGAGTTTGCCTTCTAGTTTGATAGATATTCGTAGCAGTTGAATTATGTGGTCCATATGGGAATCCCATTACACGCTATCTTTCCGATGGTGTTAGTAGTGCAGCCATACTACCTTCAGCCACTTCATATAAATGTCACTCATCTGGTCGTTGCTAGAGGGACTTGTGCATTTCATCCTCATTTCAACAATGCTTATTAACCTTGTGATGGTAAATTGTAATATCCCGAATTTTGGGCCTAGAAACTTAAGGATAAACCTGTATCAGGAAGACTATTAAACCCAGTTTGGGAAGAATCCTAAGAATACCAAGAGATAGAAAGACTCTAGGGGACTATGTGATTTGGCCCTACCAGACAGAGGCCCCAATATTCGTAGGTAGTAGGATCAAGGTGTTGGTGCAGATATGTATAGGACACATATACGACACCATTGGGTTAGTAGAAAGACGCCATCCAGCTATGTCATGTGGTATGGGACCAATTGGTTTGTTGTTTGGATGAGATTTCATGAGGGTGGGGTATTGTTCATTTTTCATCTAGGGGGTATTTTTGAGGTTTAATCATGGTTTAATCATGTGTTTATGGTTATATGATGATTTATGATGATTTTAGAAGTTTATCTTTAAAGTTGCCTTAATTTGTTTTCTGAAGGCAGTGAACTTGCAATGTATTTTTGATCAGCCAATCTTAGACCAAATACTATGAAATTTTATAGGATTAAAGTGGACATACTGGGCTTTAATTTGATAGGTAATATAAGACATTTGGACTAGTAGATTGAAGTTATGAGTTTTTAAAGGTTGACCTTGATTATGGAATGAAATTTGTGGTAGTTTGTGTTTGACAAATTTTTGGAAAATGTGCCGATGTAACCAATGCTTTGTGTATTAGAATCCAAGTTTTGATGATAACAAAATGTGATTATGTGTTTGGTTAAGAAACTCATGTTTTGAAAGTTTAAACAATGGTTGAAAATGTTACCAAATGCATCTAACAAAGTTCAGAGGTTATTGCTGTGATTTTAATTCATGCACTCGAGTGATGGAAGCTTGCACTCAAGTGAGAAGCAGTTCTGCACTTGAGCACAGCAAGTGTTAGACTCAAAATGTTTCACAGAAGCAGTCTTCCAGTGGAAAATGACAATATAACTCAAGTTATGGACTCAGCACTAGAGTAATGATCTGATTTGCACTCGAGCATAAAGGCACATTCGTGGAAGTGTTTGGCAGAGAGACAAGTCAAAGACAGGAATTAGTTCTTGCACTCGAGCACCAGGTTGAAACCTGAGTGATAATCAAAAGTGCACCCGAGTCTAGTGAGTGAAGCATAGAAAGTGCTTGCCTGAGAGTTAGACAGAGCATGAAAGAGCAAGTGCACCTGAGTGAAAAACATTTACACTCGCGTGATAGCTCAGCACCCATGAGTGAGAAAACTCATTTCTTCCAGAGATGATGCAAGTGTTGAAGTAAAAGTGTAACTGATACAAGAATATACTGATGAACTCGAGTGAGGATCAGTGCACTTGGGTAAGGGCTCATATCTCCTACGAGTGCAAAATCACACTCTTGACATTTTTTGATGTAAGTGATGTCCAGAAGTAAAGTCTGGAGCATGAAAAACACTTGTGCACTCGTGGTATGCATTTGTCACCCGAGTGATGACCTCCACACCTGCAAGTGAAGATTCACACTTTTGAAGAAATGATGCCAGTGTTATCTGAGGTGTTAGTCCAATGTACAAAATGGATATGCACCTGAGTGATATATAAGCACTCAAGCAAAGGATGAATTTTTGCAAATGCTAGCTGGAAAATATGCAGTGCACTCAAGTGAGATTTCTTGTCACTTGAGTGATGCTTTGAAAAAAGACTAAATGCATTACATACTGACTTCATCAAAATAACTAAAGAAATTGTTGGTTATAAGAAGAGAGTAAAAGAGCTAGAAAATAATGTTATAGCCTGTACATTCAGTGAAGAAAAAGATAGGAAAATATCTAGTTTAATGAATACCTTGGAAAAATTTACTAAGGGTAGTGAAACACTCAAAGTTATCTTAAAGTCACAAAGAGTCATGCATGATAAATTTGGAACTGGATATAATTCTATTCAAGATAAAAACAGAAAGAATAAGAAGAAAAGTAACAAGGTGTATATGAAATATTTTAAAAATTATGCTCATGCATCAAATCCATTCATATCATGTAGCTACTGTAATAAAAAAGGACATTATACTTCATCTTGTCATTTTAGAAAAGGAAAAACTATTGGCACATACAGATGGGTTCCGAAAGGAACATATATATTGCATTAGGACTCGAGAAAGTGTGGGTACTTAAAACTTAATGATATTACTCTAGGTATGTCTCAAAGCTTCGAGAGCAAACAAGTGGTACATTGACAGTGGATGCTTGAGATATATGACTGGTGATAGAGATTAGTTCACCATATTAGAAGCTAAAAAAGGAGGAAGAGTAACTTTTAGAGGAAATCAATCTGAACGCATTGTTGGAATTAGTGAAGTTGGAAAATCCAATGGTGTTCAAATCAACAACGTATACTATGTTGAAGGATTATGTCACAACCTCCTAAGCGTGAGTCAAAGCACTGACAAAGATAACTGGGTAATCTTTAACTCAAAAGAATGTTTGATAGTAAACAAGAAGGATCTACAGCTTAACAAAGAATCCATCAAAGCAAAGATCCAATCTCAAATGGATGGTAATTGCTAAACTATTGATTTAAATTCAAATGATCTAGAAAACTATTTTCTTAGCAAATCAGAAGAAAGTTGGTTATGGCATAAGCGATTGGCTCAAGTCAGTATGAACCAACTTGACAAACTGATTAGAAAAGATTTAGTTATCGATCTTCCTAAACTTAAATTCAAAGATGGCATGATTTGTAGTACTTGTCAAAAAGGAAAATAGACTAAATCTTCTTTCAAAATAAAGAATGAAATTTTTATATCTAAACCTTTACAATTACTTCATATGGATTTAGTTGGTTCTTCAAGGGTAAAAAGTTTTGGAGAAAATTTGTATACTCTTGTAATTGTTGATGATTATTCAAGGTTTGCATGGACTATATTTCTTACTTCAAAAGATGAAACCTTTGTTGAATTCATTTCGTTTGCTAAAAAGGTTCAAAATGAGAAAGGTATTTCTATTGTTTCTATTATGACCGATCATGGAGGAGAATTTGATAATCAACTCTTTGAAAACTTTTGCAACAATCATAGAATAGATCACAATTTCTCTGCACCAAGAATGCCTCAGCAGAATGGAGTAGTTGAAAGAAAGAACAGAGTCCTCATAGAAATGGCAAGGGCAATGCTTAATGAAAAAGAAATCTCACAAGTGTTCTAGGCGGATGCTATGAGTATTGCATGCTACATCTCAAATCTAGCATATATCCACAAAACACTTGGAAAAACACCATATGAACTCTACAAAGGAAGAAAACCAAACATTGCTTATCTACACATATTTGGATACAAGTGCTACATTCACAAAAATGGTAAAGAAAACTTAGGTAAATTTGATTCAAATTCTGATGAAGGTTTGTTTTTAGGCTATTCTAATAGAAGTAAGGCAGATAGAGTTTTTAACAAAAGAACATATACTATAGAGGAAACCATTCATGTTGTATTTGATGAACTTAATTCCCAGATAAAACCTTTTGATGAAGAATATATGGATTTGATAAAGAAAAGTAAAAACTTGAGTATTTTAAATCAAAATGATTTTGAAAATAAAGAAATTGTCGATGATCAACCAAAATCATAGAGGCACATGAAAGATCATCTAATTGATCAAGTAATAGGAGATGTCTAAGAAGGCGTCAAAACCATAAATAAAATCCGAAATGAGGTAACATTTTCTACATTTATTTCTAAGATTGTACCTTATAATATAGAAGAAGCACTTTCTGATAATAATTAGGTGATTGCTATACAAGAAGAGTTGAATTAATTTCAAAGAAATCAAGTTTAGGATTTGGTACATCGACTGAAAGATCACTCAGTTATAGGAACCAAATGAGTTTTCAAAAACAAACTTGATGGATCAGTAATCATTATAAGAAACAAGCCAAGGCTAGTTGCCAAAGGCTATAATCAAGAAGAAGGTATTGATTATGAGGAAACATATGCTCTAGTGGCAAGATTGGAAGCTATACGAGTACTCTTAGCCTATACATGCATTAAATGTTTTAAACTCTATCAAATGGTTGTCAAAAGTGCATTTCTAAATGGTTATATCATGGAGAAAGTGTATGTAAAGCAACCTTCTGGTTTTGAAGATGACACAAAACTTGATCATATTTTCAGACTAAAGAAAGTGTTATATGGTTTGAAACAAGCACCCAGAGCTTGGTATGAAAGATTAAGCAAATTTCTTCTTGATCAAAACTTTGTTTGAGGAAAAGTAGATACAACTCTCTTTATCAAGCACAACAAAACTGATATTTTAATAGTTCAAATATATGTTGATGATATCATATTTGGTGCTACTAACGAATCTCTTTGTCAAGAATTTTCTAAGCTTATGCAGGGAGAATTTGAAATGTCCATGATGGGAGAGTTAAACTTCTTTCTTGGACTTCAAATCAAGCAATGGAAGAAAGGGTTATTTATATCTCAAACCAAATATTTAAGAGAGTTATTGAAGAAATACGGGATGGACAATGCTAATGGCGCTAATACTTCAATGAGCTCTACCACACTATTGGATGCCGATATGAAAGGCCCTAATTTCAACATTACTAAATATAGAGGAATCAAAGGTTCATTACTCAATCTAATAGCTTGCAAGCTGAATATACAATTCAGTATTTGAATGTGTGCAATATATCAATCCGCTCTAAGGTATCACATGTAGAAACTGTGAAAAGAATTTTCAAGTACCTAGGAGACACTGCAAAACTTGGTCTATGGTATACAAAAGGTGGAAATGAGTATTTAATGGCATATTTAGATTCAGACCATAGAGGATACAAAACTAACAGAAAAAGTACCATGGACAATGTCAATTCCTTGGAGGTTCTCTGGTATCTAGGTTCAGCAAGAAGTAAAATACAGTATCATTATCTTCAACTGAAGCATTATACATAGTTGCAGCAAGTTGTTGTTCACAAGTACTTTGGTTGAAGCAACAACTTCAGGACTTGGGGATATACTTAAGGGAGATACCTCTTTACTATGACAACACAAGTATCATTAGTTTGGCTAAAAATCCTGTACAACATTCAAGAACCAAGCATATAGACATCCGACATCACTTTATTCAAGATCATGTTCAAAAAAAGGATATCAAAGTAGAATTCATTATGACACATCTTCAACTCACTGACATATTCACAAAGGCAATAGGTAAAGATCAATTCTTATTTATACGAAGAGAATTGGGAATGGCTAATCCCAATTAGTTGTAAGTTCTTCTTGTTAATTATCATGTTTAATGAAAGTTTTGATAATAACCATACTAACTTAGGCATCGGAGTATATAGAGATTTGTTTTGTAGGGTGTCACTCGAGTGCTGGATGGACCACTCGAGTGCAGGGCACTTTGGCACTTGAGTCAGGGATAAACTCTCGAGTATGGAACTATATCATATACTCTATTCTTTAGCTTGCAAAATAGGGGTTAACAGAGGAGAAAAAAGTACTAAGAGATTACTCAAATCCAACGGGTAGAAGGGTTCTCACTCAAGTGAGGGAATTTGTCACTCGAGTGAAAGAAGAACACACCTGAGAGTGAGAGAAGAACTCTTGAGTGCAACAAGCACAAATTCATAAATGATTCCTAAAGCATAGTTACTCAAGTGATCTTGGAGGACTTGAGTACAAAGGTGAAAAATATAACATGATATACATAAACCAGGTACGTATTTACATGTTTTATTTGATTTTTTTTGGTTTTACACTCAAGCACAACATTGTATAACTCGAGTGTAGTATGAATAACACTCGAGCATTAGGGGTGCTCACTCTAGTGACAGACCTTTTATCAATCACACGACAGCTCAAACTGTCACACTTCCTCATTTCACTCATACTTGTCTCCTCACTCGAAAGTTATAACTCTTCAACTCTGACTGTTATCCATCGATTCAACACCTCTAATCTCTTCAATTAATCGTTACAACTCTTGAATCCACTCCCAGAATGCCTATTCTCTTCCTATAAACTTCTTACTTTTGCCCTAACCTAGGTGCCTCATCCAAAAATCTCTCCAAGTTTTCATGGAAGTGTTTGGTAGAGAGACAAGTCAGAGACAAGAATTAGTTCTTGTACTCGAGCACTAGGTTGACACCTGAGTGATAATCATAAGTATACTCGAGTCCAGTGAGTGAAAGCTTCAATTGAAGAAGCTTAGACACAGCATAGACGAGCAAGGTCTATCAAAATAGAATTGAACTAGAATATCTCAAGAATTTGAGGTATCCTTTAGAATTTGAGGTATAATAGAATGTATAAAGATAGAAATGAAACCCTCACTATAGTGGTCCTTTTGAAGTATTATTAAGAATCGAACTTGTAGCAAATTTTGAGGACGAAATTTATTGAACGGGGGGAGAATTTTAATATGGGAATAGGGGAGTTTGGTGAATTTCTGTGAAAAGTGTGATGACACTAGTACAAAAAAGCAAAGATGTGGCACTTATAATTAATTAGCTGTGGCACTAGAAAAATGCTATATATCTGGATGCCACTAAAAGAAGCCAAGCCCCACAGCATTTTAATTTTTTTTTTAAAAATACCCTCCTGTGGGGCTTGTTGGAGGAAGGGCCGCAGGAGGGGGTTCTCCTATAACGGTTGCGTGAGCAGGGGCCATAGAAGGGGGTCTCCTGTGGCGCTTACGTCAGGAGATTAGTCCTCTTTTTTTTCCTTTTCTTTTTCTTTTCTCTTTTTTTTGGGTACTTCTTGTGGCCCTTGTTTAAAGAAGCGCCACAGGAACTCTTTTTTTTTTATATTTTTTGTTCATATCTCCCATAATTACAGTATTGCACACTGCATGGTCTAATAAACATTTTGTATCTATATCCATAGTACAATAGAAATGAAGAAAAGCGAACAACAATGATAGATAACTTTAAAATGATACAAACAGATGATTAATTAGTTAAAGTAGTACATAAAATAATTAAATAATATATTGTACATGAATGAATTATACAATAAGTTCAACTTGGATACATGCATGCATGACACAATAATTGTCAAGAAACAACACAACAAAGGCCAGCAGCTAGTGATGAATTAAATAGTATAGCTACCTAGAGATTTACCTAAACACATATTCACACCATTCCTCGATCACTTCATTAAGCTGATGGTCAGTCAAAGTGTCACAATGTTGATCTTCATAATAATACACATATATACAATCAGCCACAAATTAAAATGAATTAAAATCAATAAAATGTAATTATCAGGCACTAATTAAATTTAATTAAAACATAATATGAAGTGCAACTAAATGACTTACTTTTTGAGGAATAAATGCTTGATCATGCGTAATTACATCCTTCATAAATTTCATGATGTAATACTCATAATCATTGTCATTGGTTTGGAAAGGGCATTGCAAAAATATAACGCACTATTAACTCTGTTTATGAATAAAAATTTTTTACTAACAAAGTTTGAGTAAATTCATATATCAGTACTAGTATCTTGTTCTAAGGATAGCTAAGGTGACGGTCAGCAGCTTTAGAATAGCTTAAGGATACAGAGGACCGATACGTAGTCAATGTGCTAACAAAACAAATAAAAACTTATTACTTTTGGTTATTCAATCATATATACAAATATTTATACATACGTACGTACGCTTACCTATTGAACAATAGTAGCATATCAGAACGGTTTTATGGAAGACAATTTTTTAGAGGATCCACATAGTAAATGTGAGGGCCTGAAGGTTCCACCAGATTGATAACTATCAATATCCAATTGACCCTAAAATATTTTAAAAAATTTGTTTCAATAATCATGGTATGATAAAAGTTAAACAATAAAAACAAAAATTGTACCACTAACTTACCCCGCAATGTATGTCACTAAAAATAGCGTAGTTGGTGTCACTTTCTTTCTAAAGTAATCTTTTAGATTATTAGACTACACATTTATATCTACTTTACCCCCATGGTAGCCAACAAGATAAGGGTTGACAAATACAAATTGAACCACGTTTGTATCCATTAAGATCTCATTGTACAAATGCCTGGTATAACACAAAAAGTGTCATGAAAAACAAAAGAAAAGGAATGAGAAATATTAATAACAGTGATAAACGATAATGGTCAAGTACCTTATCCGGATGTTGATAGTTGAAGCACTAACCCAATCACGAGTACATATGTCGCGCATGACCTTGGTAGTAACATAATCAACTAGACCACCAACATTGTAGATATGTCTTTCAAGACATATTTCCAGTCCTCCTGCATCGATCAATTGTGGTGTAATCGATACTAATTGATCGCGATATAAGGTTGGTCTTCTTTTGCTCTGTTGGCTAGTCGATGCTTTTGACTTGGGTTGTGTTGTCGAACACTTTGAGATCTTACCATAAGGTTGGATTTGTTTCTTTCTAGACTGTCCACCCTGCTAAAATCAGAAAATTAAATCACAATTTTAGATGGAAGTACGAATGACAAGTGCAGGGAATTGTAAATGAACGACCTTTTCATATGGCTCGATAAGACCTATTGGCCAAACAACATAGCCACCTACAACATCTTTCACCATTATTTGCTCATCCCGAGACGAGATCGGTAAGAGGGCATCTTCATTGGTGCAGACGTCAACCCTCACTCAGAGTATGTTGTCTGGCAACGGTGAATTGTGCAGTATGTCCTTATTAGTATTGTAGGCAGCACCTACTGCAACCTTGTGCTTGGAAGCTTGATCGACATATAACTTGCATTGAAATTCGCCTTATAGAAAATAAAGTTAAGATGTTATAGTTAACTAAATTAAAATGTAACATAAAGTTAAGAAGAGAAGAAATTAATTACCAAAGGAAAAAGGACTTTAGGTATAGAAGTGCAACTATCTTTGACACTTGGGCTATCATAGAAGGGAACATTTTGTGTTGGCTTACACTACACTAACTATTGTATTTGCGTTGTTAACAGCGCATTCTGTTCTTGCATCAAACACATTTGTTCTAAGAATTGTTCTTCTCGTTGTTCCTTGTACCGCATTTGTTCTTGGAGTTCTTGTATTTGATGCTTGAAACTACTCATCTCATCATGCAGCTGGGAAATGTCACTTTTATTGGAGCGCTTCTGAAATATGAAGTATGACGATGGGGTGATAGCAAAACCAGTACCCCGAACATGACCATCATACTTGGGTACTCCAAGCGCTCTGCTCAACAAATCGTCCCGACCAACATAGCTCGCCAACACAGAATCCTCCTGTGTCATTTGTTGCTATCACAAAAAGAATTACAACAATATTAGTTATTATAAATCAAGTTCATTTAAGTAAAGATAATTATTTATTGTACGCATAATCCAATACTTACACAATATTCGACTACTTTTCTTGCTTCCTCACTACGAATTTCACCTTTCTTATTTGTGACACCGACTACCCACAGATCATGTCGCGGAACCTATGTAATATCTGAACTTGATTCTTCTATCTGCATAGCAAATTTAGTTGAAGTTAAATGATATTCATTCAATTTATCTACAAATGAAATAATCATTAGTTTGTACCAGTTTTCTTTCTAACTGTGTGTATGTAACAGGTCCTTGTGTGTACCAGTATGCCATGTTTGTCACATTAGCTCGACTTTTCTTGCTCAACTCCTGTTTAGATCAAAATGATTTATATTAATATATAAATGTTAATTACAAATATGTACATTACAAGTAATATGGAAAGTCAAACATATTATATTACGAGGAATTCTTGAGTTGTATGTGTTATGATAAACTCATCACATATTTCTTGAGTGATGATTCCTTTGTACAATGTTGGTGGTGTAGTAATGATAATCTCATTATCATCCCTCAAGAAGTATTTGACAAGAACAGAATGAAACTTTCTCATAATTTTTTCGGCTTTTCTTAGCATGAAAGTCTTCCGATCATCATCAATAATAAAAATGCTCCGTAACAATAAAAAAATATATAATATGTAAGGTCGAAATTAAGTAAAACAAAGCAAACCAAACAATAATATAATTAATGTGTTACCTGTACTTTATCCCAGATGTCATCCTCATAATTTTTTCTTGCCATTTTCCAGTTTTGAACTGTGATAGGGACTCTGTCTCGAGCTGTAGTCCCAATCAAGTTATTTAATGAGGTACCGTTCTCACCGACTGGGTTTCCCTTTTTATTCCACTCCAGTTATAACTTCATTCCCTTACTTCTCAATTTGATGAACCTCACCATAACTATCCTGCCACGTCTTATGTTCTCCTCAAATCTTTGTCTACTAATGTTGTTGGGAACATAATCAGTTCATCGTGTGGTGGGTCCATACTCCTGGAAGTGAAATAAACCCAAACAAAACATCAGTGTACAATGTCAACCATATCAACAAAAGCAAATTATTTTGAAATTTATAAAAATATACGTATAACTAAAACAAGTCAAGGCACTCATTATCTTTTCCTTTTTCTCGTTTGATTCAATATTTTATTCTTCAAAATTCGTGTTGGATTGTGAATTGTGTTTCTCTTGACCCAAGTTCCCTCTTCATGATCATGTCTCACATATACGGGTCCATCTCCATCTCCATCTTCATCTTTATTTTCATTTGCATCTCCATCTATACCAATCTCTACTGACCACAAATTCTTAAACGAAGGATCATCATCATTGATGTTCAAATTTTCATTACTTTCAAAATCAACTTGTTCTTGACGATTCTTGTTGGATGAGAGTACAATAGACCAATTCTTTTTAGCAGGATTCGGAATGAAAACGCTTGTTCTGCTTGTGCTGCTAAAATAACAGGGTATCTTTATACCAAACCTTAGAAAGGTCCACTTGAACAAAGCCTAGTCATCTATCCATAATCCACTGTTGTTGTTAACCTACTTACATTTGAAGACAGGGGCACTGAACATAGAGTAATCTAACTCCCATATACGTTCAATGACACCAAAGTATGACATTGATGGATAGATAGGGTGTATGTCATTAGCACTGTTTCTATGCCAAGAATCAACAACAAGTGTTACCCCACTATTCTGCATAGTGCTCTGTGTATCGTGGTCTTATGTATAGAATGTGTAACCGTTGATTACATAACCATTGTAACATAATACATTTAAGCTCGGTCTCTTTGACAGCCACTTCAATTTTTCAGAAATTGAATCAGATTCCGCTCCATCTCATCATTAATGCAATTTTTAAACCAGCCTGAAAATTGTTTATTGTATTCTTTTGTTAACAAATTTTCATTCTTATCACCATGTACCAATTAAAGAGCATCCTTGTGTTCTTCTACATACAGTTCGACCTCATCAGTGTTATATAGCACATACCAGTGGGCTTGCTCTCGTTCAGTCACTGATATTGTTCTTACATCCCTCCTAGTTATTCCTTTCCTTGATCTTCTTCCATCATGATGGGACTTGGGGATCCCTACAGGGTCAACATTTGATAGAAAATCGGTACAGAAGTTACTTGATTCTTTAACCATGTACCTTTCAGCAATACAACCCTCTAGGCAATATCTATTTTTCACATACCCTTTTAATATTTTCATGAATTGCTTATTCGGGTACATCCATCTCAAGTACACTGCACCGCACAATTGAATCTCTTTGACCAAGTGAATGGTTAGATGTACCATAATGTCAAAAAACGAAGGTGGAAAATACATTTCAAGTTCACATAGAGTATATAAAATTAGCCTTTGCAAATCTTGTAACTTAATTGAATCTACCACTTTACTGTAGATCAACTTGAAAAACGCGCAAAATTTGATGATGTTGTTTCTTAAATTTTTGGGTAAAATAGATCGTATACCAATCAGTAGGAAATTTTATATGAGCACATGACAATCATGAGACTTGAGGTTCTTTCACTTCAACTCTTTCACTGATACAAGGTTCTTTATATTTGAAGAGTAGCCCTCAGAAACTTTAATTCCTTGCAGAAACTTACAAAACAATTTCTTCTCTTTCCTCGATAGAGTGTATGCTGCTGGCGGTAGATAAGTACGATGTCCTTGCTCAATCGGTGCCAACTCTTCTCTAATTCCCAAGTTCACCAAATCCAACCTTGACTTGACACTATCCTTGCTTTTTCCTTAGATATTAAGCAACGTGCCAATCAGACTATCACAGATATTTTTTTCTATGTGTATCACATCAAGAAAATGTCTCACATATAAAGACTTTCAATATAGAAGTTCAAAGAAAATAGACTTTTTCTTCCAACCACTTGTCTCGATTTGTTTTGCAAAAGGCTTGTCAAAATTGTTATCCAAGTCTTTTACCTTGGAATACACCTGGGCACCAGTCAACATCTTCGGTAGGCTACCTTCTTCTGAGTTACCATTGAAAGGCTTTTTCCACTTCCTCCAATGATGTTGTGATCGTAAGAATCTTTGATGCCCCTTGTAAACATTTTTCTTACAATAATGAAGTCGCACTGAATGAGTGTCATCTTCACATATAAGGCATGAACTATATCCTTTGACGCTGTATCCTGACAAATTACCATAAACAAGGAAATCATTAATTGTGCCAAACAATATGGCTTTCAAAGTAAAACTTTCTTCCATGTACCCATCATACACATTGATGCCTTCCTACTAAAGTACTTCAAGTCATCAATTAAAGGAGCCAAGTATACATCTATATCATTCCTAAGTTGCCTTGGCCCAGAAATTAACATGGACAATATCATAAACTTACGTTTCATGATTAAGTATGGAGGAAGGTTATAAATAATCAATACTACCAGCCACATGCTATATGTACCACTCTGAACACTGTGCGGATTAATTCCATCAGTTGACAGTGCAAGGCGAAGGTTCCTTACTTCATCCATAAAGTCAGGGTACTCATGATCAATTTTTTTCCATTGAGGAGCATCTGCAGGGTGCCTAAGCTTCGTGTCTTTATTCCTTTCATCTGAATGCCATGCCAACTATTTAGTAATCTTTATATTACTGTACAGCCGCTTAAATCTCATAATAATGGGAAAATACCATAGGACCTTCAAAGGACTTTTCCCTTTCTTCTTCATATATTGATATGTGTTGCATTTAGGGCACTTGTCCAACGTTGCATACTGATTTTGAAATAATACGCAATCATTAGGATGTGCATATCTTCTCATATCCCATACCGGTTGTAGATAAAAGAATTCGCTTTGCCTCATATGTCTTGGTAGGAAGTACATTTTCTTCTAGAAGCATATCTTGCAACAGTTCAAGCAGTGTGGTGAAACCCGAATCACTCAATCCGTAGCGAGCTTTAAAGTTGTACAACTTCAATACTGCTAGCAATCTTCTGTATTTAGTACTACCGATATATAATGGTTTCTGTGCATCACCTTTCAACTTCTCAAATTCGTTAGGGCAATTATGAAGCACCCCTTCAATCACATTTAGCATTTCTTCAAGACCATCATCTTCATCAAACATGCTTTGATCAAATTCATCTGAATCACCACTCGTGGTATGCACCTGATCACTACATGCATTGTTCGTCTCACTATGCCTTGTACATCGTATATAGGTTTGATTAATACCGTAACACACTAAATGATCTATCAAATCAAGTGGACTAATCCGCTTTCCAAAACAATAAGATAAGCAAGGACACAAGATTTTGTCAGGATCTTGTGTGTGCTCGATTGCAAATGTAATAAACTCTTTCACCCCATCTATATATTCCCTTGAACACCGATTAGATGACATCTATTTACGATCCATCTATGCTTTCAATCTATTTTTAAAAAAGTACGTGGTTAGTTGTATGACTATTTTACTAATTAATTTTACCTTTTCTTACTAATTTTAAAATAAAATTGAAGCTTTTTAAGTCTTAAATTAAACCCTATGTTTTAATTGACAAATAATACAGCTCATAAGGAAAGAAATCATGATACTATGAATCATAGAAAAGCAAAATAAAATTAAAGGAAAGCAAGCTTTGGCAATATGGAACACAAAAATTAATTTTTTGTATGTGTTGTTTCATGATACTATGAATCATAGAAAAGCAAACTAAATATTTTAATATGTTTTGATGTGGTTTTTATATATACAAACAAGCAAGAATATATATGTTTCGAAATGTCACATATACACATATATTTATTTTCCAATTAAATTATAAAATGATATAATTTTGACATTCTTATATTAATATATTATAATTATATTTTATTAAGAAAATTACTTGTATTTTTTATTTTCCAAATGTTAATTCTTTTCACGTAAAAAGTACTTTAATTTTTCTAAATGTAGTAAAAAGTCAGGGGGTTATTTACAACTGACACAATTAAAGTTCAGGGGTTTTATATAATTTCACAAAAAAAATAAACTTCAAATACACATTCATTTAGGATATTTAACAATAATAAAATTTTTTAAAAATAGAATTAGAGGATTTACAATTAAAATCTTTATTATTGAAATGCTAAAACTTGTTTAAAATAATTTTCCTTTCACTTGTGTCATTTCGGTCTAAAATGTTTTATATATATATTTATATAACATTTATTTTTTTCACATTTAACATTCAATTTTAATAGTATTTTTTTAAAGTATATAAAAATCAATTAATTTATGTTATTTTACTATAAATATGTTAATCAACACTTTATAATTTATTTTCATTTTTAAGAATAACAAATCATGATAAAACTTTTAAAATTCAACAATCAATAATCTTTGTGAACTTATAAGTATACCACTATACCTTATCCCCATGTATATCATAGAGTACATTATATTCTCTAGCACACAATGCCAAGTCATAATAGTCAAGTATAACCTTATCTCCACCTTTAAATTAAAACATGAATTATTCAAATTTAATATATTATAAAACTACTATGTAGTAGTAACTTATCAAGTGATTCAGATTTAATATTGTGCTCACTCTCCTACTTTAGCATATGAAGACAAAAATTACAAGGCTAAAAGATATTACATAAAATATCGAAAACCTTGGAAGAAACCAAAAACAAACAAACCCAGAAATTTGAAAAATGAATTCAAATCAAAACCTCAAATGGATCTTCCTAAAGGAAAATTGTTTGTTTTCGATGTGGAAAAGAAAATCACATGGCAAAATATTGTAGGCTTAATAAAAGAATTAAGTAATTGTTTGATTGAAGAAACCTCTTCTGAAGAAGAATATTAGGTATCATCCTCTGAAGAAGTTAATGAACTTCAACATGATGATATTTCATCTTCATCCGATGAAGATGATTTTCAAATAAATTGTTTTGACAAGTTTGCTGAGAGTCCAGGAAATCCTATACTTGATGACCCAATCAAGGATTCGATCTTAACTGATTCTGGGAAGGGCAATTTACAAATAAATGTCATTGAAGAAGATTTGGTTTTTGAAATAATTAACTATCTTCGAACCAATGAAGAAAAGGTTAAATTTTTCAACAAACTAAGAGAAAGTATAGCTTCTTCAAAACCAAATCTTCCCATGTTCCCTCTAGCTCCTTTATTTCCCAGAACTCCATTGCAGTACTAAAGCTTCCTCTCCCATGTGTTTTTTTCACTACTACAAAAAGGATAAAAGGTGGCGCACATTTTGTGGCACTTCTTTAAACAAGTGCCACAGCTTCTTTTTTTTTTTTTTACCTCTATAATTTTTTTTTTAAATTTTGGGTACCAGCTATGGCGCCTAATAGATTAAGTGTCACAATTGAGGAGGCCTAGTGTGGCGCCTACCTACGCAGGCGCCACACTTGGGGTTAGGAAAGCAGCTGTGGCGCCTAACCCACCAAGTGCCACAGCTGCAACATTACTTTTTTTTTTTTTTTAAACTAGGCATGTGTGGCGCCTAAATAAATAGGCGCCACACATCCTAATTCCTAATTCAGCTGTGGCGCCTAATTGGGGCAATTTGTGGCGCCTAATTATTTAGGCGCCACACTTGCCCCTTTTTTAAAAAAAAAAAAAATTTTAAATGGACAGTGTATCTCTTAATTATTTCATTTCCCGCGTAGTGGTCCTGTGTCCGCCCCCCATTCCTTTTCTTTTTGACTACTACTCCACTTTAATTATTTAACTACTCTATCTTCTATTAACTACTTTCCCTTTCTCATCTTCTTAGTGGATCCGTCGACCCCCTCCCTCCATTTCCTATCATCTTCATACTAAAAAACACACCCACACGCTCACTCGTCACTCAAGCTAGCATCACCAACGTGGTCTCCCACTCCTTGCGCTGGTCAATTAATAGATTTGTAAGAAGAAGACTATTTCATTCTAGCCTGCTTTGTTTAAATTTTTTTGCCAACAAGCTTGCGTTTTTTAGTAATCTTTTAATTTACTTAATTAGTTGTTGATGTACTGTGTTCACATATCAAGTTCTTGTATTGTGATATTTTTTATGTTAGTTTTGGAGAGTATTAATGTAAGAACATTATTGTTGGGGAACTTGAATTTTAAATGTGAAAATTATATATATATATATATATAATAGGTTAAAATATAAAATAGAAAGATTGACAATTTGTGGAAATGATAAACACGAAAGCCACTCATTTTATATAAAGCTTCACAATCAGGAAGCATAAAAAAGAGCCACAGGAAAAAAAAAGAAGAAGAAGAAGAAAAAAGAAAAAAAAAAAGCGACCCTACTGTGGCGCTTGCTTGAGAAAGCGCCACAGGAGGGGGGCCTCCTGTGGCGCTTGCTCCAGCAAGCGCCACAGTAGGCCCCCCTGCTGTGGCGCTTGCTCCAGCAAGCGCCACAGGAGGCCCCCCCTCCTGTGGCACTTCCTCAAACAAGCGCCACAGGAGGGTATTTCTTTTAAAAAAAAAATTTAAAATGTTGTGGCGCTTCCAAGCGCCACAGCTTTTTTTAGTGACGTCTAGATATGTGGCACTTCTCTAGCGCCACAGTTAATGCAATTATAAGCGTCACAGCTTTACTTTTTTGTAGTAGTGTTTCCTTATCTCGACCTCCTTCAAAAACTCCATAGCATGTAAGTGGTTTTTTTCAACATTTGGTTCAAGTTTTCTTTTTTAGTTAAATATGTCATGAATCTTATATGTGTACTCATAATTTTTTTTCCAGGTATTTATTTGAAGTGTCAACTCTATTTTCTTGAACTTCCTATATATTTTAAGTTTTTAAATTTTTTAGCTTACAAATATAATAATACTTAGTTTAATCCTTTGTAGAAGTAACATGCATATCTCAAGTTTAAGCAACTTAAATGCTAGAGTTCTTGTATGCTTGATACATGAAAACGTAATATTGCAAAAGGTATGTGCTATGTTATTTCATTTTGCTATGGATTTTATTATAAATTGCTGTGGATTTTGAATAGTAAATGGAGGTTTCTATCAGGAAAATAAAACAATAAGGAAAAATTATTGACAAAAAACAGACTTCCTACGGCGCTTCTCCAGGGAAGTTCCAATAGCACTTCCCTGCAAGAGCGTCATAGGAAGTGCCACCTTCCTATAGCACTTTCCCGTGAAAGCGCCATAGCTTTATATTTAAAATAAATAAATAAATAATCAAGCTATGGCAGTTTTATATATTCAAGAAGCGTTGTAACTTGTTTTAATGGTGCTGGAAGCTATGGTGCTTCTCAAGTGCCATATTTTTCTTTAAATTAAGTGCCACAACTTGTGTTTTATAGTAGTAGTAAAAATAATTTTAAAAAATTGCATTTAAAATATTTCTATTTTTTATTTATATGTATTATATTATAAAAACTTTGCATGTATTATATTATAATTTTATTACTTGGTAAATGAAAGTTGGTAACACCTAATGAAATGTGAATAGGTAGTAATGCTTTTGGCATGCAAGTGCGAGTGGGATTAAATCCCACCTCCACCATTTGCCAAAATGATCCCACCACCAACAATGTTTGTGAAGTATACTCCTTATGCCTTACTAAAAAATTGATTGACAATAATGTGTTTATATCTATAAATATCAACAAATCAATTACAGATTGACTTGATATGTATAGCGTGCAATTAGTAAATATCTTACAACATTGTATATAGTTCAAGCTATGATCAATCTGGATATATACATATTGTGGTTCTATAATGGGATATTTATATACAGTTTTTACTTTTATATGGAACATAAAGACATTAAGGTGCTTAACATCAGTGCCTATTAAGATGAATAATGGTTTATATATGCATAGCATCAATTTTTTAGAACCCATTTAGCTTCAACTAGTAATGAATTTGCCTTATAGTTTGATCGATATTCATAGCAGCTGGATGATGTGGTCCATATGGGAATCCCATTACTCGCTAGCTTTCTGATAGTGTCAGTAATGCAACCACACTACCTTCAGCTGCTTCAGATAAATGTCACTTATCAAGTGGTTGCCAAATGTAACATCCCAAATTTCATTCACCAAAGTTCCTTGAATGTTTATGACACTAAATGGAAGAAAATGGTGAATTTTGATGCACTTAGAATGACCAAAATATTGCAATTAGTGGTCACAAACAACATGATTAAGTTTGTACACAAAGGAGAAATTTTTGTTCGCTTAAAGGCTTAATTTTGAAGCCTAAAATGAAGAAGGAAAGAGCACAAATATTGGCCCAATAATTATTGAGATTTTCGGCCAAAAATAGAAGGAAAGAAGAAAGACACAATTTAATACAACAATTGGCAAAAATGTAAGAGCAAATTGGTCTTTTGGCCATAAAGCAAGAAGCTATTAATGTTTCCCAATAATCAAGGCCAATTTTGGCCAACAAGGAGGAGGATAGGGAAAAATAAATACTTGGCTCAAAATTAAGCAAAGAAGAAGAAATTATGACCAAGTAAAAAGGAAGAAGAATAGTCAAATTAACATATGTTAATTAGCAATTAAATATGATTATGTAAGGAAGTGTAAGAGGATTTTTTTTAAGATCATTATCCCTTCCCAAAGGCCATTAATTTCAGCCAAGGGAAGAAGCATAGAGAGAGAGAGAGAGAGAGAGAGTGTGTGTGTGTGTGTCTTGAGAAAACAAGAACAAGAGAAAGAGCTAGAGTTCAAGAAGCAAATCAAGGTAGTTTTCCAAGCAATTTCAATTGTTTATGTCCTTCAAATTCATGGAAACGCTCTCTAATCTCCTTGCCTTGTTGAATCACTCATGTAGCAAGCACAAATTCAAGGGAAAGAAGGAGAGAGAGGGATGGTTTTCTTGAGCTAGAGAGAGAAACCAATAGGTAATTCAATTAACCATACTTTCTTGTTGATTCAAGGTTGCTTGATGTTGTTAGCATTGAATTTGTGGCTTGTATTAGTTGATTTTGTGATTTGGGATGCTCGCCCCCTAAGGGGAGGTATTGCCCAATTTTTTATTAAACATGTCCAATGTGTTACATGGTTAAACAAGTTATTAGAAGTGAAAGGAAGGAGTTTGGTTAAATGGAATCATGAAACACCAATTTTTCCAAATATTTCTAGAGTTTTGTCCAGACCTGTTTTGGACTTGTTTGGGTTGGAATTTCATAGATTTGATAATTACATTTTTTTCTACATGAAAAACTATGTAGGAATAGCCTCTAGCTATAAATTTTGAATAACTGGAATTAAACACTTATTAGAACTGGCTGACTCCCAAGAAGACGTCAATTGTGTGTAAGATTAAAAACTTAAGAACTTTGAAAAAATTTTCGTATCTTAATAAAAAAAAAGTAAGTATGAAACTAATAAATCATAAATCAATATTTAGATAAATGATATATGTTGGAAATATAAGAGCTTAGGGAAGAGAATATGCAAACTGTGATTTATCTTGGTTCGGTCCAACGTGTGATGGCCTATATCCAGTCCCTAGGCTCCTCCTGAGATTTTCAAATCCACTATCTTCTTGTTTAATCCGGGCACAAGAAAAGCCTTTACAAATCTACAAGTGTTAGTCGGGCACTTGTGAAGCCTTTAACAAATCTCTCATAAGTTACTCCTCCTTATGGCAAATCTTACGAGCATAGCAATCCTGAAATCCTTTTTCTCCTGCTTACCCGTGCAAGTCTAACGAGCAGCAACGTTCTCTTCTGCTTACACCATTGTAAGTCTTAAGAGCAACAACGTTCTCTACTGCTTACACCTTGTAAGTTTTTGCGAGCAGAAAGTCTTACCTGCAATTCTTTCTACAGCTTCCCAGTAAGAAAATCAACCAACTCAAGGTCCCTCTACCTTGAGATCAATTCAGAAATATAGTTGAAAGTATTTACAAACTCTCTCACAGAGTGGATATAATGCTCACTGAAGTACAATACAAATACTCACTCTCTCAATGATAAGTAATATATAAACTGTAGAATAGAGAGTGTTTGGGTCAAAGTGGATGACTCATGATATTCGCATCTTGGCATCATTATGTTATTTTTATTATTTCTCTTCATTGAATGTTCCCATATTTATAGATGAGTTGAGTTAGATGTTGGAAGCATTTCAACCTGTTCGTTAGAGTGGCGTAGCTTCATTTGACCATTCTTCGATTTTCAAAAACTAGCCCTTATGGTTAGTGAACGCTTTGCTTCCGTAAAGTCAACTCTTGTCTCTTCACATCATCTCTTCATTGTATTCCTAGATAAATGCATTAAACACTAATATAATGAATTGTTAGAATGATTGAAAACAAGAGTGAGTTTCATAATCATTCTCATAATTTTTGAAAGCTTCGGTACGTTGTTCTGTTCTCCCAGAAAACATTACTTAAGTGGTCACTCGAGTAAGCCTGGGTCATTACTTGGGTGATCCCTTGAGTAATCCTTTCTTTTCATTTCATATTACTCGAGTGATCCCTCAAGTAATATCACTCATTTCTTGGCCGAGAGTTACTGTATCATTGCTACTTTGATTACTTGAGTGATCCCTCTAGTAATGTTTCAAATAACTTTGCAGATTATTCAAGTAATCCGTTCAAGTAATGTTTTCATTTTAACTATAAACATGGCATATAACATATTATTGGAAAGCTCTCATCATCTACATTCCAATGCAATAAGAATCACCTCCAAACTCATTGTATACAGAAAGTTATGATCCAAAGAGTATCTACTATTCTTAGACAATCTCTAAAATCACGAGCAGCAACTTCCAGAAGGTATAAATCTTAGTATATAGCTTCAAATGTGACAAATTATATATCCATGGAAATCTCTTTAAGTCTACTTTCATATGGAACTAATTTCATTACAATCCGATGTGTGGTTTAGGAGTTATGTTCAAAATACCAAAGCTACCTTGTACAACAATGGTGATTTTAGTACCCACTTTCAAAGATGATATCTCTCTCATCTGAACTCTTTTGAATGTGATATTTGGTCAAAATGATGCATTAGGGGTATAGTTTTAAATGCTACTAGTTTCAGCTCAATCTGAAGTGTGGTTAAAGAGATATACCAAAATATCGAACCTTTATCCTGCCACTTGAAAAATAAAGCACATCAAAATTCTTATTACTCTAGTAGTCACTATAGTAATTCTAGGTCATTACTCAAGTGAGCCCTCGAGTAATCACCTCCAAAATAAGGCAGTGGTATATTACTCGAGTGATTACTCGAGTAATCACCTCTGGAGGTAGCATAACTCCATATAAGTCATTTTAGCTTCGTATTGACCCATTCCAACCTCTATTTGACCATAAAAACGTCCGTTATCACTTCTAAAGGGTTGAATCTTTAGATTCTAATTAGATCTTACAAGTTCTTCTATCCTCAATCTCTTTCTTCTTATTTTTCATCTTAATGATCATTCTTCATGGCCTAACTAGATATCTTCTTGAGTTGATGATCATTCTTCATAACCCAACTAGATATCTTCTTGAATATCTGCAAACTTCTTTCTTTACTTGACTAATCTTTCTTCTTGAAATTCCCATCAGTTCTTGTAAATTCTTCTTTCTTCAATATCATTCTTCTTGACTCCATAACCCAATTAGATATCTCTTTGAATATCTTCAATCTTCTTCTTTCTTGGCTTGACTAATCTACAATATATCCAACATTAAATATAGAAGTTAGTCAATGAAGAGGATAAGTATATTATGCAAAATTTTTGCTGTAAATACTAGGTATCTATATTTGACATTATCAAGACTAATCATATCTAACATTCTCCCCCTTTTTAATGATCGCAAATCCTTTAAGAAAAATATGTATGAGTTATAAAAGCATTTTAAGAGCAACATATTTTTCTTGCCTTTCTCTCCTCCTATTTGACATATGTAATATCCCCATTTTTTATTAAGGGCTAATGACAATTATTATGGATAATTGTGAATTAAAGTGTGAATTATTATGTGTTTTGTGGCTATTTTAATTAATATGTCATAATTGGTGGAATATTGGAAGAATGGAATTATTAGCCATAAGTTAGTGATTAATAGAGAAATTAATTACTAGCTAAGAGAAAAAAATGAGAAGTGTGATTAAATGGCTAATGGAGGGATTAAAGTGGCTAATGGGTAATTTAATTTGAGGAGAACCAATAAAGAGGTGACATGTGTCAAGGTAGGAGTATGAGAGAGTTTGGAAAAAGTCAAAAAGAAATGGTTAAAATATTATTTTCTCTTTCTTCCTCTTCCTCTATTTTGGCTGCAGCATGGGGGATAGAGTAAGATCATCATTTCATCTCTCTCCATACTCCATCTCTTTCTCACTTTCTCTCTCCCATTCATCGTTCATGGCTGCCAAGTGAGAAGAAGAAAAGCTTGTGATTTGGGTGAGTAAATGGCCTCCTTTGCTCAAATTCTTTTCTTTAATATTGCTCCATGAGTTATGGGCTTCATTTTGATGTTTATAGTGTGCCTATTGGTGTTAGTGTGAGCTCCCATGAAATTTTGGAGATTAGAGAATAAAAGAACCTCTTTGGCAAAGTGAAAGAGGTAAGTGAGACTAATCTATCTATATAAGTTTTATGCCAAATGGTCTAGTTTGAAATTTCTGGAAATTGTGACCTTTAATCTGAAAATGAGAGTCATTGGGCTTTTGGCATGTTTTGGTATAGTAAGGGTATGTTGGTATGAGTTTTGGATAGATAGATTGATTTGGGATTTGAAATGGTATGTTTATATGATTTTGGAAATTTGGATGATTATATTGCCCAAGATCAAAGCATAATAATGGAGTAGGATTTGGATAATTCTGATGATTCCATTGAATTCCTTGGATATTTTTGTGTGGGAGTAGCTTTGGTAGAAGTTTTGGGTCAATTGGGATCATTTGGGCAAATGTTAGGAAATGTGGTTAGTTTTGCTGCGTTTTCTGGTTTCTAATAGGATCACTTGAGTGATTGGGATTCACTCGAGTGCAGGATGAATAACACTCGAGTGGTGATGAGTTCCACTCGAGTGCGGTAGTGCAAACTTCCTTTCTGCTCTCTGTGTTCTTGCTGCACTTCCGTGGTCAAAGGAAAGTGTTGCCTCACTTGCGAGTTTGGTGGAACATCGCTTGAGTGAGCTTCCTATCACTAGAGTGAGGGTGTATTTGACACCAAGGACTTGCCTCTCGAGTTGTTACTTGCAGTTATGATGCAAGAGTGTGCCTGTTCACTCGCGGGTATGTGGTATTCACTTGAGTGCAAAGGGTTGTGCTCGAGTGATCCTGATCTTTGAGAACTTTTGTGCTCTCGGGTCTTCACTTTCTAGACTTCACTCTCTAGTGCTCGAATAAAGCATTTGGTTATCACTCGAGTAAGGTCCAGTGCGCTCGAGTGTTGTAGTTTCTGAAAAGTTCCTTGTGCTCTCGTGTGTTCACTCGCTGTTGTTTACTCTCTAGTACCCGAGTGTAGACCATACCATCACTCGAGTGAGGCCTTCTCTACTCAAGTATCCGTACAATATCACTAGGGTAAGGCTATCTTTACTCGAGTGTCACAGTGTAAAATGTCAGTTTTGAGCTTTCAAAAGGGGGATCTTTTGGGATAGTCTTCCAACCCTTTAGATCTATTGATAGAGTTATGGGTACTAAAAGAGCAATAATGGTAACCAAATTAAGTGTTAAGAAGTCCATGAGAATTGAAATAGAGAATTGACACTTCGTCACTTATTATGAATATAGGATTTGACATTTGCCCTACTCGGGAGAGACCGGCGCTAGGACACGCACTGAAGGATCAAAGTAGTGACTCTTCTCTCATGTTGTGTATGATGTTTTGGTATGCATGACTTGTCATTGGGTTTTGTGAACTGTGTGTACCATGGTCTATTGCAACGCGAGCAATGCAGTGTGAGCCGTTTAGGGATTGACGCTAGTCATCTCTAGCTCGGCCGTTGTAGTGCCATTGTAATTGACATTGATCTTTGAGAATCTGACCTATGGGGCGGTGTTTGTGAATCCAGTCATGGGCTGTGTGTTTGTATCTTGCCTGTATGGCTTTTATTATGAAATGACTTATATGAATCCTAGTTGTGGTGAAATATATTATGTTGATAGTTGTGATGTAATGCAACGTGAGCAATTCAGCGTAAGAAAACGTATGGGTGACATGAGTCATACCTGCCCTTGCCGCTGTAACTGCCATTGTAGTTGCCATGTGTGTGTAATTATTTGCTTTCATGCCTTATTGTTGTGCATACTATGATTGATTTGACACTACAGGGATTCCTTAGAATCCCACTCTCCCAAATATAAACTTTTAGACAGGGTAGAAGGATCGAAGGGAAAGCAGGTGAGGAAGAACGGCTAGAGCTCTATTGCAGGAGTTCATTTTGACTATGTGGTTATTGGTTATCATGTAAAATTCATTGGATATCTCTTTTTGGATCAATTGTATATATATTGGGATATGTTGTATAGTTTTGTGTAATCCCCAAGTAAAGGGAAAGAAGTTATGGGCATTATGCCTTGTAAGAACTCTTTTATGAATTAATGGATCCCGAGTGTGTCAGGAATTTATGTTGTACTCTAATATGTATGAATGAAATCAACCTGTATAGGCCATTTATGTATTGAAATGTGGATATGAGACCTTTGAGAACAGGTTTTGTAAAAGTTTTTGAAAACCCCGATTTTGGGAAATTTACTTTCTTAAGTCCCAAATCATCTATGGTCTCTAATTCTGCCCTAATTAAGTTTTTATGAACTAAATCTCAGCCTTAATAATGAATGGGGTTACAACATCAGTAAAAAGTTTGAAGCATAAATAGGAAAGGCTCCTAGAGAAGCAAATATGAAACCGAATTTAGAAAGCCTTTCTTTCAATCAAAATAAATATGTCATGAAAACAATTTTCTTTCCCCACAATTTGACAATAATTTGATGGTAAAAAGTTTGAAACAATTTGGAGAGGTTTTCAAGAAAATTTTCATAGTCAAGGTAAATAGAAATTAAAGATATGAAAAGTATTCCCGAAATATAAAGAGAAAATGTTTAGAAATGCTCATGTAGATGATGAAGTCCTCCATGAAGTCCATTGCTTCTTTGGCAATGCTAGTTCATGATGTTGTGTTTTGTACAACTTTGATGTATATTCATGTTGTTGCCAAGTGTAACCCCCTCCGTAATTATATCCGAAATACGTGATTAAAATGAAATAGAGACCAATAATAATCAAATAACATTTACTAACCCATCACATGATGGGGTTTTCAAAAATATCTTTCGAAATCATTTATAAACTTGGTCTCATATTCACATTTCGAATACAATTACTACACGAAGATAAATCACATTCATATAAATATCAGAGTGTACAACATAATCATCCCGGCAATCCCGGGTACATACCTTCGCTAAAGATACACAGGGCACAATTGTCCATTACAATTCTTCAAATGGGGATTACATATTCGCATCTCGAATGAGTCCTAGCCGCTCCCTCCACGAGCCACTTGCCCTGTCTAAATTGTTGGTAGGGGAGGGTGAGATTCGAGAGAATCTCAATAGGGAAACATTATCAATATGCAGGCAAGATAAGTGTTTAATGCATGACATGCTTGCATCACATAACTCATGCACACATACAATGACAAATCTATAAGCTCAATGCTTCGAACGATACACATATGGCCATAGCATATATTGAAACATAGCTTCAAATCATTCATACATATTCCACATAATCAAGCAAAGCAATAACATGCATCAACACATTAACACAGTTATCAGAGCATGCAGGAGAGATAAGTTCCCTACCTCCAGTCCTTTCTCCTCGATTTGCGTGCCAGCAACTCGGGGCTTCACATTCGATCCTACAATGTCAAATATACTATTTAGACACTCCCAAAGTGTTTATGGGGGTTATATGAGGCTATATTGAAAATTTACTAAAATACCCCCGGGGCCCGGCCCGGCCTCGCCGTACCCGGTCCGGCTGTACTTTTCTTGAAATTTTGACATGGGCTATTCTGACATATTTTCGCCCAAGGAATCCATTTTCGGACTCGGAATTATCAAATTCAATGTCAATTACAAAATTACCCTTGACAGCCCCACTTTAAGGGTTTCAGGGGCATTTTCGTAATTATGCTTTTTCGGCCTTTTCTGAAAAAGTGCCCAACTGTAACCCCACGTAATTTTTGCTCCTGAACTCAATGGAATCATCAAATCATTGAAAATCCAACTCTAAGACCCATTTGTAGCCTTGGCCGAAATATACATGTACTCCGGGAAAAATTGGGGTTTTTCGGTTTCGGATCCATAAACACGTTCCTTTCTACTCCTAACCACTTTATTGACTATTCCATTAGGTTACAACTACCATTTAGTACCAATTTGGGCAGCATAACAGCCCCACACACCCATTTTCCATTTTTGAAACCAATGACAATCCGGCGAAATTTCACCGATTAAATTGTCTACAGCAGCCAGAATAGTCAATACACAAGAGTTTGGAAGTTACCTCAAGCTCCCACTAGCTTTTCCTTGTCTTGGCTGAAACCCTAGCTGTTTTAACACCAAAGGAAGATCTTCCAAACCTTAAAGAACATAAAGAAGTAGCTTAGGATCGGAGTTATATGCGTTAGGAGCTAGATCGTCGGAGAAATCGGCTTACCTTACGAGATTTCTTCCTCTTTCTCTCTCTAAAGATCCCATATGCTCTCTCTCTATTTCAGCTGAAACTCACGACAGAAAATGAGAGCTGAAGAAGATGAGAAGATATTTAATTCTATGATGATGTCATCTTTTATTGAGATGATGTCATAATTCCCATTTTCGGATTTTCTGGCAGATTTTCTGCCCAAACTTTGAAATATCATAACTAATTCTAGAAAACTTAAAATGAGGTGATTCCAAAGCCAAATGAAAGATATTTAAGTCCTCTTCATAGGAAAAATATTGGACATTACTAAAAATCACCACACAATTCCAGAATTACATAAAACTCATCACTGCCCCAAAACAGAGTTCAGTTTCTATCCCAAACTTTAGACAGTCATATCTCCCAGTTCCCAAAACGAAATGGCACAAATTATATGTCCATTTTGAAGCTTGAGATATGAACTATAAGAGTAGAAAGTTTCAGAAGTTTTAGACACCATTTGGTCATTCAAAACGTTCACACAAACGGACAGCCCAGAATAGAGTTTCACTGGACAGCATTTCCAGTTTTGCAACCAATGTGTCCAATCCAATTTAAATCAATTCCAATGATTAAATACCACAACATGACACCATTTCCATCACAATACCCCATTCAATTATTCCCTCTATTCTAAGTCAATTGGGATGTTAATCCACAATTGAACTCAAATACAGGGTTTTGGCGTTGCTCATAACACAAGCGACTACAATCCTCTTTATATTCTCTAAAAGGGTTCATTAATCACTAACCACGTCCACTTTTGTAGTCATTAACCCCTAATCACAATTTGGGATCTTGCTAAACCGGGGCTTAGCAATCCACTAATCTCAGGCTTATTCTCTATCCTCGAGTCTAAAAATTCGAGGTATTACACCAAGATTCTCCAATTGAGTTGAGCTTTTGTTCAGCATGCTCAATGCTCATTTATATTAGCATATGTATTTGTTGCTTTGAATGTTGCAGCCAACATATTTTCCTTGATTGATGTTGAAGCATCTTTCTTCAAGATTGATAGTTTCTTCTTGTAGTATGTTGAGGAATGTTATTATGCAAAACAAATTCTCCTGTCATAAATTTAAATTGTTCTTTGCAAAGAGAATTGTTAGTTCACTCAAGTAACAAACGGTTCTGTTCCGTATCATATGTTAAAATTAAGATCATGAAAAGAATAATATAAGAGTAACTCATCATCAAAACTACTCAAGATATGGTGAATACATATAAGTATGTTAAAAGGATTTTCTTCCAACAAAGGAGATAGCTTTCAAGATATAAAACACAAGTGAATGTGAAGCTCCCCCTTAATTGATGCATGGTTTTAAAAATCATTATGACAAATATAGTTAATAACTTTCTAGGATTTGAAAAACCATTGGAAACTTTATAAAGAAAATGATGGTGAAAGTATGAATATTTGTTGAGAAATAAAAAAAATTGATGATGTTATTTAAGGGTTTTAACCAAATGTCATCTGAGTGGTCACTTGAATGATCCTATTCGACCATTACTCCATTGTTTACTCAAGTGATGCAACTCAGAGAATTTTAATTAAGAATACAATACCTCACTTGAATAATATTGTAATTACTCGAGTCATAATCCTCTGTAGTGTTGGACCGTTAAGCGCAGCGGAAGAATTTGAAAAATTTTCACCGATTCTAATCGAGGATCTATCAATGGCGTTTAAACCAAGTTGGAAGGATTTATACCTTTTTTTTGATTCAGAGTTTTCACGATCTCTAGGAGCCAACACGTCAGGTCCGCTCCCTCTACCAGTATCTACACAAATGCTCTCCAACTGAGACTGCGTGCTAGCGCCTCTAATGTCTCCAAGGGTTTAATTTGCGGCTCTCAATTCTGATGTACCCTGAGTCTATCAGCTCTATCAAGTTTATAACCCATGAGGGTTATTTTCAAATTTCAAAATTAATCATCATTAATTTTGAAATTAATTAACAATTAATTATCTTGATGAGCTAATTAAATAAATTCAGTTTAAATTAAATCTGTCCAACAGTTTTAATTTAACCTATTTATTTAATCTAAATAAAGAGCCATTAGATTTAATTTATCTTCATAAATTAAATCTGAGATACTATATCTCTATCATGTTAGTTATTAAATTTAATATATCTTAATAAATTAAATTTAAAACCAACACAATATAATAATATCATATAATATATATACATATATAATATATAATATATTTCGAAAAAATATATATCTATATAATATTATTAAATATAATAATATAATATATATATATATTTCAAAAAAAAATATATATATATCTATATAATATTATTAATGAATTTTATATTATATATATATAAATATAAAATTCATCCACCCTAAATCAAACATTATCTCGTGTTGGGCCATTCTTGTGTGCGACCCTGTAGGCCCATATGAAGTTGGCAGTGGGTCAATAACTACACCAACCTAAAAGTCGCAAGCAGCCTCTAGCAAGACATTACGACTACCCAATTCATATGAGGATCGTTATCACGATGCAACCTGTCATACAACCATGTCACGTCCCTTTTGTCACATGATATATCGATCAAGGATAAGGCATGGAAAATGTCATCCTCTTGTTCCTAACCATTACTTTCTCGATTCCTGAGTAGCCTGATAACAGAGATAGAAACTCCTTTCATCATAGTATGGCCATACATTTCTCAGACTTACTCATCGAGGGGCCCAGTAATATCTCTCTACTAATGTGAGGGACAAATTCCATCTTGATCATTCATATTCCTCTACATGAAAAACCATCAAGCCCGATCGTAGCCTTTATCATCACCCGGTCAAAAGTGACTTTTGACTAGTTCAAAGCTTAGCAACTCTCATGTAGGAATCCATGATGACCTCAGGTCTAAGGGCATTGTGACGTGGTTATACATGAGAAAAGCTTATGACTTGATCCATGTAGCTTTCTCATAGTGGGTCAGTCCAGCACCTTGTACTCTTAAAAGTGCCTAAGACTTTGATTCGTATCTCCATATCTTATCAAAGTCATACTAGTCTTGTTTCATCTCTGCTCCCATATAGATGACCGACCAGGGACATTTTAGGACAATCTTTTTGAATTATCAAAGGATACAATTATCATAGTTAACATGCAAATAATATGATAACAGAATGGAGAAATTTCATTAAAATAATAATGTTTAAAGTACAATGATTGGCCCTTAGGGCACAATTTCCAACATCCTCCCACTTGCCCTAGGTGCAATCATTAATTTGCCTAATTCCCATTGCCCTAACATGACGCTCATGCTTTGCCTGTGCAAGTGGCTTAGTAAGAGGATTAGCAACATTATCTTCTCCTGCTACTTTGCATATCTTTATATCACCTCTATCATTGATTTCTCTAATAAGATGAAATCGCCTGAGTATGTGTTTGGTCCTTTGATGTGACCTAGGCTCCTTGGCCTGTGCAACAGCACCGTTATTGTCATAGAACAAATCTATTAGATTTGAGATGGTAGGCACCACCCCTAGTTTAGTAATGAACTTTCTGATCCAAACGGCTTCTTTAGCTGCATCTGATGCCGCTATATACTCAGCTTCTGTTGCAGAATCTGCTATAGTGCTTTGCTTGGAGCTCTTCCAGCTTACTGCTCCACCATTCAGGAGGAATACATATCCAGATTGCGATTTAAGGTCGTCTTGGTCAGTTTGGAAACTTGCATCTGTGTAACCGGTTACACAGAGCTCATCATCCAATCCACCATAGACCAAAAATAAGTCCTTAGTCCTTCTTAAGTACTTTAGGATATTCTTAACGGCAGTCCAATGACCCTCACCAGGATCTTGTTGGTATCTGCTGGTCATACTTAAGGCAAACGAGACATCCGGTCGAGTACATAACATGGCATACATGATGGATCCAATGGTGGAGGCATATGGAACCTTACTCATGCGATCTCGCTGATCAGGTGTACTAGGACACAGATCCTTGCTAAGATGGATGCCATGAGACATAGGCATGTAACCCCTTTTTGAATCATGCATATTGAACCTATGCAGTATCTTATCTATATATGTGCTCTGACTTAGGCCTATTAGTCTTTTGGATCTATCCCTATAGATCCTAATCCCTAGGATATAGGTGGCTTCACCTAAGTCTTTCATTGAAAAGGACTTTCCTAATCAAGACTTAACACTCTGCAAGGTAGGAATATCATTCCCAATGAGTAGGATGTCATCTACATAAAGCATTAGAAATACAACTATGCTCCCACTAACCTTCTGGTAAACACATGGTTCATCGATGTTTTGAATGAATCCAAACTCTTTGACTACTTCATCAAAATGATGATTCCAGCTCCGAGATGCTTGCTTCAATCCATAAATGGATCTTTGAAGCTTGCAAATTTTACCAGAGTCCTCTGGACGCATAAAACCTTCAGGTTGTGTCATGTACACATCCTCAAGCAGCTTTCCATTAAGGAAGGCTGTTTTGACATCCATCTGCCATATTTCATAGTCATAATATGCTGCAATGGCAAGAAGGATTCTGATTGATTTGGCGATTGCAATTGGTGAAAAGGTTTCATCATAGTCTACACCATGAGTTTGAGTAAATCCTTTTGCAACTAGTCGTGCCTTGAAGACATTTACATTGCCATCCATGTTAGTTTTCTCCTTGAAAACCCATTTGCACTCAATGGTTTTTATACCTTCAGGTGGATTGACTAAGGTCCATACCTGATTGTCGTACATGGATTGCATTTCAGACTTCATGGCATTTAGCCATTTCTCAGAGTTTGGTCCCACTGTGGCTTCTTGATAGGTGGTAGGCTCATTCTGCTCAATGAGCAACACATCACGGCCTTCAGTAATCAGAAATCCATATCTCTGAGGCTGATGCCGTGTCCTATCAGATCTTCGTGGACCTTGTATTACTTGAGGAGGCTCAGCAACTTGTTGTGAGTCTTCTCTAATTTCCATCTGTGGTTCTGTATCATCTTGTGGATCTCGAATTTCTTCGAGATGTACGTCGCTCCCACTGGTTGTTTTAGAGACAAACTCTCTTTCTAGAAACTTGACATTTCGAATAACAAACACTTTGTTATCGGTGGGATTGTAAACATAGTATCCTTTCGTTTCTTTAGGATACCCTACGAAAAGGCACTTTATGGATCTGGACACTAATTTATCAGAGGCTTGTTGCTTAACATATACCTCACATCCCCAGATCTTAAGAAAAGATAAACTTGGTTTCTTTCCAGTCCATATATCATATGGTGTCTTTTTAATTGCCTTAGATGGAACACGATTTAGTGTGAACGCAACTGTCTCTAGGGCATGTCCCCAAAAGGATGGTGGAAGATCTGTTTGACTCATCATAGATTGAACCATATCTAATAGTGTTTGATTCCTCCGTTCAGAAACGCCATTCCATTGTGGTATTCCTGGAGGAGTCAATTGTGAGATTATCCCACAACTCCTAAGATGGTCAGTGAATTCTTGGCTCAAATATTCACCACCTCGATCAGATCTAAGTGCTTTAATTATTTTACCAAGTTGGTTTTGTACTTCATTTTGGAATATTTTGAACATTTCAAAAGATTCAGATTTATGTTTCATTAGATAGATATAGCCATATCTACTAAAGTCATCTATAAATGTAATGAAGTAGACATAACCTCCTCTGGCAGCTATATTTAATGGTCCACATACATCTGTATGTATGAGGCCCAATAATTTAGTAGCCCTCTCACTGTGCCCAGTGAAAGGTGCCTTAGTCATCTTTCCTAATAAGCAAGATTTGCATGTATCATATGATTCAAAATCAAATGAGTTTAGAAATCCATCTTGATGGAGTTTAGAAATGCGTTTCTCATTTATGTGGCCTAGACGACAATGCCATAGGTAGGTTGGATTCAAATCGTTTGATTTTATCCTCTTAGTAGTTACATTATAGATCTTCCCATTATTAGGATGTTCCAAATTTAATATATAACGACCAACATGCAAATCACCATCAGCATAGAAAATGTCATTACGATAAATAGAACATTTACCATTCCTAGTAATGGAAGTATAACCTTCCTTATCTAAATAAGAAAGAGAAACAATGTTACTACTCAAAGCAGGAACATAATAGCAATTGTTCAAAACTAACAAAAGCCCACTGGGCAGAACTAATTCATAAGTGCCTACAGCTAAAGCAGCAACTCTTGCTCTGTTTCCAACTCGTAGGTCCACCTCACCCTTCTTCAGCTTTCTACTGTCCTTTAGACCCTGCACATTTGTACAAATGTGAGAACCACATGCAGTATCTAATACCCATGTAGAGGAAGTAGAAAAATGAATGTCTAGAACATAAATACCTGAAGCGATAGCCCCGCTATTCTTCTTGTCCTTTTTCAGATCTTCCAGGTAGAGTTTGCAATTCCTCTTCCAATGACCGGGTTCATTGCAGAAGTAGCAGACTCCTTCCTTTGGAGGCTTTGCCTTCCTGGGTGTAGGCTTGGTTTCGGGCTTGTTTGACTCTTTGGTCTTACCACCTGAGCCATTACCCTTCCATTTGCCCTTCCCTTTCTTTTTCATACCCTTTCCTTTCTGAACCATTAAAACTGTGCTAGGCTTTTTCTTAATGCTTTGCTCAGCAGTTTTGAGCATCCCATGCAGCTCAGAAATTGATTTCTCCATGTTGTTCATGTTGTAGTTCATAACAAACTGGTCATAACTCTCCGGGAGTGAGTTGAGGATCAAGTCCGTAGCTAACTCCTGGCTCATAGGAAATCCAAGCCTCTCAAGGTGATCAATATAGCCTTTCTTCTTTAACACATGAGTACTAACTGATGCACCTTCAGCCATTTTGCAGGAATGTAAGGCCTTTGTGGTCTCATACCTTTCTTGCCTTGCCTGTTGCTGGAACATTTCCTTGATATGCACTATCATCTCATGAGCCTCCATGAGTTCCAGATCTTTTTGGAGCTCTGGAACCATAGTGGCAAGCATCAGGCAACCTACATCTACGGAGTCATCCTTATGCTTTGTGTAAGTATCTCTCTAAGCTCTTGGAGCATTAGCTGTAGGCTCCTCAGGAATGGGTTGATCTAGGACATAAGCCTTTCTTTCCTGCTTGAGAACAATTCTCAAGTTCCTAAACCAGTCAAGAAAGTTTATCCCATTGAGTTTGTCTGTCCTTCTCAAGGACCGATCACAATGATAGTGTAGCAGTATTACTAGTCGACATGATTCTACAATTAAAATTTGCAAAGTTAGTTAGTAATCTCCCACTAAATTAATAACCCTCAATATAATAATTAGTGGGCTAAGATCCATATTTGGCTTAAACTTAAGTCCGCTTTGGCAAGACGCTTAAATTCAAGTTATTTAGGTAGGTAACCTATTTACCAATTACATCACATGTAACTCTTAGATCTTTATGGGATTTAATCATCATATGATCCGGCATGTTTAACCCCATCTAATACCTTGAGATTCAAAACCATTTTGTTAATCTCAATTAAGTCAAAACAATAATGAATATTATGAGCAGCACCATTACTCAAGCTTGTCTCATCAAGATAACTCAAGTGCATCCACTTTGGTGGTTTCCACAATTGAGCAATCTAGGTTTTGACAAGTATTCATTAATTGATGGCATTATGACTTAAGATTTAATTTAGAGGCCTTAATTAATTAGTTTTGTTTATATGGATGCAATCGTGGTCGTATCTTATACAGATAAATACATATAAACGTAAAAGTAATCATGCAATGATCTTATCAAAAGCATAATTTAAACGTGACACAACATGGCTTACCTAACCTAAAATCCTCCCAAGCCAATGAGAGGACTTCTCTAAAAAAAGAGAAATACATTGAGAGAAACCTCGTTTAAACATTCGAGGGGAGTGAGATGAGAAGAGAATGTACATCGAGAGTATTTAGAGAAAGGCACGGCACGCAGGCCGTATTTAAATATTACAACCTTTGTAAAATTCTAAAGCCATGTTGTTCACCATACCCAAACAAGGATAAATAATAAACCACAACAAGAATTCATACAATATGAAAAGCAATAAATGCCATGATCAGATTATATTGTGCTACACAGAGGTGGTCACGGCGGTCCCGCTAGCCGGTTAGCGGGCGGGGTCAAGGGGGCCGCCCTTGCGGGGTTGCAAGGGGCAGCGCCCCTGAAGCTTTTGAAAAAGACACATTCCTTTTAAAAGAAATATTTGAAAATTTTAAATTTAAAAATTTCGGACCCAATTTTTCAAAACAAAAAATCAACAATGGCCCAGAACGCTTCTGATCCAATTTGTCTTCCCCATAGTTCGGATCCCTATTATCCAAATAGAAAGATATCCGAACCTAGACCAAATTTGATTGCCGCCAACTACGATCTCAGGTACCCTACCCAATTTCATGCTTGTTCAAAACAAAAATCACATACATGTTTCAAGATATACATGTTCGGAATCGATTTCACGCTTGTTCCAAAATGAGAATCACATACATATTCGAGTGTTTCTTATAAACATACGTACACATCCCATATATATCACATGTATAAGAATCATAAACTCAATTTAAACGCATAATTGATCTGGCTCTGATGCCACTGTTGGATCGGTAAGCGCAGCGGAAAAATTTGAAAAATTTTCACCGATCCTAATCGAGGATCTATCAACGGCGTTTAAACCAAGTTGGAAGGATTTATACCTTTTTTTTGATTCAGAGTTTTCACGATCTCTAGGAGCCAACACGTCAGGTCCGCTCCCTCTACCGGTATCCACACGAATGCTCTCCAACCGAGATTGCGTGCTAGCGCCTCTAATGTCTCCAAGGGTTTAATTTGCGGCTCTCAATTCTGATGTACCCTGAGTCTATCAGCTCTATCAAGTTTATAACCCATGAGGGTTATTTTCAAATTTCAAAATTAATCATCATTAATTTTAAAATTAATTAACAATTAATTATCTTGATGAGCTAATTAAATAAATTCAGTTTAAATTAAATCTGTCCAACAGTTTTAATTTAACCTATTTATTTAATCTAAATAAAGAGCCATTAGATTTAATTTATCTTCATAAATTAAATCTGAGATACTATATCTCTATCATGTTAGTTATTAAATTTAATATATCTTAATAAATTAAATTTAAAACCAACACAATAAAATAATATCATATAATATATATACATATATATATATAACATATAATATATTTCAAAAATATATATATCTATATAATATTATTAAATATAAGAATATAATATAATATATATATATATTTCGAAAAAATATATATATCTATATAATATTATTAATGAATTTTATATTATATATATATATAAATATAAAATTCATCCACCCTAAATCAAACATTATCTCGTGTTGGGCCATTCTTGTGTGCGACCCTGTAGGCCCATATGAAGTTGGCAGTGGGCTAATAACTACACCAACCCAAAAGTCGCAAGCGCCCTCTAGCAAGACATTACGACTACCCAATTCATATGAGGATCGTTATCACGATGCAACCTGTCATACAACCATGTCACGTCCTTTTTGTCACACGATATATCGATCAAGGATAAGGCATGGAAAATGTCATCCTCTTGTTTCTGACCATTACTTTCTCGATTCCTGAGTAGCTTGATAACAGAGATAGAAACTCCTTTCATCATAGTATGGCCATACATTTCTCAGACTCACTCATCGAGGGGCCCAGTAACATCTCTCTACTAATGTGAGGGACAAATTCTATCTTGATTATTCATATTCCTCTACATGAAAAACCACCAAGCCCGATCGTAGCCTTTATCATCACCCGGTCAAAAGTGACTTTTGACTAGTTCAAAGCTTAGCAACTCTCATGTAGAAATCCATGATGACCTCAGGTCTAAGGGCATTGTGACGTGGTTATACATGAGAAAAGCTTATGACTTGATCCATGTAGCTTTCTCATAGTGGGTCAGTCCAGCAACTTGTACTCTTACAAGTGCCTAAGACTTTGATTCGTATCTCCATATCTTATCAAAGTCATACTGGTCTTGTTTTATCTCTGCTCCCATATAGATGACCGACCAGGGACATTTTAGGACAATCTTTTTGAATTATCAAAGGATACAATTATCATAGTTAACATGCAAATAATATGATAACAGAATGGAGAAATTTCATTAAAATAATAATGTTTAAAGTACAATGATTGGCCCTTAGGGCACAATTTCCAACATGTAGTCGATTGATGCATCGTTGGCTACTCATTGTCTGATGATGGTACTGAGGGATTCTGAAGTGTAGTCTTTGTGAGCGCTTTAGGATGCTAAGATGAGCTTGGAATAAAGCCTTGAAGTTCTAGTTGATCAAGTTACATAGTTGCCTAATCTTGCCATTTACAGAAGTGATGAACTCAGCTTGTTTGTTGCAAGATCTGTGTGATTGTTAAAGTTACTTTCTCACATAGCCTTAGACTGATGGACCAAAGAATGAAGGACCAAGGAGACCACTCTAATAAATTATTGTATCTCATCTATCCTTGAAGTATCAGCTCCCATCCTCTATGCCTCTTGTGATAACTTGGAGTGAGGTTCAGTAATTTAAACAAAGTGGTTGTGAATCCCTTAGAGTGATTGAAGATCACTTGGAGTGATCTTAGATCACTTGGAGTAATCCTCAGATTACTTGAAGTGATCACAGATTTCTTGGCGTGATCCTCAGATTACTTGAAGTGATCGCACTTGAAATAATTGCGAATTACTTGAAATAATTGAGATTACTTGAAGTAATTGCGAATTACTTGAAGTCATTACAGATTACTTAAAGTCATCCTCAGAATTACTTGGAGAAATTTCAAATTACTTAAAGTAATTACACATTACTTGAAGGTCAAATATTTAGTAAACAATATTTGGAAGTTTTGATTCACCATAGTATATAACTACCTAACTCTTTCATCCACAACCTTAATGAGCTTCTCATCGGTATTGGTAACATCAAGTGAAGCTTAGTTTGTTTGAATGGTGGATCCAATGAAGAAGGCATTAGCTGAGGATTTTACTTTATTATCTTTGATTGCCTTAGGTTCTACTGTCTGTCTCTAGCTAGTACTGCCTACTAGTGATAAGTGTATATTCACATTTTGGATATGCAGCTTCTCAACAATAGAGGTCCTCACAAGGGGCTCATTTGGCTCTAGGTATCAAATTTTGTTAGTCTTGAGAAATAGAAATACCAAATGAGGGTATGTAGTTGGAGTATGCCTGTAGAATTATATATGTATATCTTATTCTCTGAAAGACATGATCTCTCCAATGTTTCTTTCCTCCTTGCTGATAATATAGGCCATTAAGTGATAACTCTTTTTGACAAAGTGAGTGAAATTATTGGCCTTGTTCACCATAGCTCTAGTGTAGGTATAGCAGATAATCCAGTGAAAAATAGACATAGAGCAAGGATTGTAGTTGAGAATCCCTATAGACTTACTGAACTTGATGATTTTGAATATCTCAGATTTATCATATACTTTGAAATGTCTAGTGGGGGGCTTCTTGATCCCGATCCATTCATTGATCCTTCTAGTTAAGATGATCACCTTTTGATCTATGGTAGTTGACCTAATAGAATTGTTTGACTTCCTTTGAACAATAAGGAAGATGGATATATATCTTCGTCCTCTTTCTCTTTCTCTGAGTGCATCACCAGCTAGTTACTTGGTAGTGATAGGGTATAACTCGAGTCATCACTTGAGTGATACCATAGATTCAGCTTATATTCACACGGCAATACTGCCAGCCAGATTTAAGCTTTTAGCTTCTGTTCTTTGTACCCCAGAAAGCATATCATATTAGTTAACTCATGCAAAATAGATCTCTAGATACATTGGTACCTAACTTCTCTTAGGTCCTCACAATATTAGACATAATGACCTTCTTGCTCTTATACAATTAAATCTATGATTATTGAACAAAGAGTGCATTAAATCACCAAGGACTAGAATTATAATGATATCCAATTAATTATAGTTACTGAAAACAAATGATACCAAGAATGATGTCTTTCAAAGATCAATGACAATTTGTAAATACATTTTATATTGAAAATATGTCATTGATGAGATTTCCATACAATCTGTGTAAGTTGGATCAAAGAAAGTAGAAGATCTATCCATCATGACCAACTTTTGTGAAATGATAAATCATAAATGACACCAAATTTTCAAGAATAAAATATGCAAATTTAAACCTCAAATGTTATTTCAAACCATAACAATGCATTGTGAAATTGAGATTTGAATACATGCAAAACTCATTTTTGAAACATGCTTATAATCAATGCTCATGCTAAAAATGGTGGAAGTCAATAGTTATAAAAAATATATATATATATATATATATATCAGAAGGCTTCACTTTGAAGTTCAACTAAGATAACATGTTAATTATCAGAGTTAACATGTTGGAGAATTTTCTAAAGAGAAAAAGTCATATGGATAAAGAATTTAGCCAAAAAAACTTAGCTTGAATACATATACATAATGACTTCGCTATTAACCAAGAGATAATATTAACTCTTGTGTCTTGAAGAATAAGAACATTCAACTTAAACATTCAAATTCAAGTCTCAAGTTATGTAACCCCCTCACCGTAATTACATCCGGATTATGAAATTTACGGGAAATAGAGACCGATCAAACAAAATCACAATTTATAATCCGACCTCCAAGAGATGGGGTATTTCAAAATCAGTTCTAAAGCATACTTAATCCTGGTCTCATATTCACGTGCGGATATAATTACCAGAGCGATCAAATCACATAAACAATATCAGAGTACGGAAACCAAAATCCCGGCAAACCCCGGGTTACTTACATAAATAACTTGGGTTTAAGATTTCCCAACTATGGGGATTACATAACCAAAATAATCATTTACATTCTTATGTACACTTGTCAATCCCACATCCAAAACTATGATAACCAACTACCACGTAGATTTCGGAGTAAGCCTAACTACTCCTGGTTGTCCGCTTCCCTTTCGAGCCACTCGCCCTGTCTGAAAAGGTTAGTCATATGGAAGGGGTGAGACTCTAAAGAATCCCAGTAGTAACAACAATTTCATACCACATGCAATCACATAATATGCACACCAATCATCTCATACAGCAACACAAGTTACTCCACCCTCATCCCCTTTTACCGCCGGGAAGGCATACGACCTTTACCCGAATCGTTGTTAGCGACTCAGGGACTATTGGCGTGGCAGTGCATACAAATAGCCACACGGCTCAAATATAGCCTTTCGGCTTCCACAAATGGCCTTTCGATTCACAATTAGCCTTTCAGCCCATATATACACATATATCACACCCTAACCTCATCCCCTTTTACCGCCGGGAAGGCATACGACCTTCACCCGAACCGTTAGTAGCGACTCAGAGACTATTGGTATAGTGGCGGTTCCACAATTTCACATAGGCACATATATGACACCCTAACCTCATCCCCTTTTACCGCCGGGAAGGCATACGACCTTCACCCGAACCGTTATTAGCGACTCAGGGACTATTGGTAAAGCGGTGCTTCCATAGTTTTCACAAACTTACAGCATACGATATCCATTTCAAACAATGACATAATATACATACAATGTATCACACAAGGTATAAAGAAAGAGTCACTACTTGTATCCTTCCTGATTGGCTCTGGCACCTTAGCCTCACGAGGACGACAGATGTCAAATCCTATATCAATTAGGGACAACCAATCAATCTCTTATCCATATGTATATTTCAATAATACTCTAAGTTGGTTATCATTTAGGACTCTTTAGGTGACTATTAGAGGCCTAAACATATGCCTAAAGGGTTGGAAGACACTACCCAAAAGACCCCTTACTCGAAGGCAAAACACAGATTTTTGGTCATCTCACTCGAGCACAGATGCTCTCACTCGAGCACAGTACGGACATCATTCGAGCACAAGAGAGAATGAGACTGCGAGTGAGGACCTGAGAGCACTAGGACACTTTCAGGAACTGCCTCACTCGAGCACGCTGAACCTCACTCAAGCACAAGGCCAAATGCCTCACTCGAGCACCTGCGAGTGAAGTTCGGGAAGTGAGGACCCGAGAGCACACAAAGCTCTCCAAGACCCAGATCACTCGAGCACAACCACATGCACTCGAGCACACACCTCACACCCGCGAGTGAGAAGGCACACTCGAGCACCTTACTCGCGAGTGAGAACCCGAAAGCACAACTCCCACCTGAAGCACAATCTCACTCGAGCATGATCCCCAGTGCTCGGGTGAGAAGGCTATGCTCGCGAGTGTCAGAGCACACTCGTGGCATCCACCAGCAAGTGAAGACCCGAAAGCAACCCTTCACTCTGGACTTACACCATCACTCGAGAAGGCCCAAGCTCACTCGAGCATGTTCTTCCCTCACTCGAGCACAAAACGATGCACTCGAGCATTACTCATAAGAACCCAGAATAACTCGAAGCACAAAGGGAAAAACTTGCATATCACTCGAGCATGTTCATCCTGTGCTCGAGTGATGTGTATCTGAGACCCAAAAATGCAGAAAACCAGAAAACGCCAGATGGTCAAATCCTCACCCAAAGGTTCCCAAACTCTCCACAATGCTCATACACTCTAAGCACTAACTAGGGAACACCTTGGCAACTCTAGGAACACCCCAAAACCACCTTGACCACAATCATTCACTAAGGTCTCTATGATACACATTCTCCAAATTTCCTTTAACACATTTCCATCATTCCAAATTATTTCCAATAATCAAATAACTCAACATTAGCTCCTTTCTAACATCAATCACAATGAAACTCCTAAAATCCACCTTTGGTGCAAATTAGGGCAAATTTCCAGATTTTACTCTAATTAACCAAACATCACAAATAATATACCAAAATGCTCTAAATGCCTACCTCTTCTCTTTGCTCAATTCAGAACCTTGATTCCTCAACTTTCAATTTCGGCCAAAATCCCAATCAACACCATTCAAGGCTCTACAATCATCACAATGTAGCTCTCATTGAGATGAACAATATTAGAGAAGAGGATTGGAGTAAAGGAGAATCACAACTTACCAAGATTCAAGCTTTTCTTCCCCTCTTTCTTGCTTGTCCAGCGCCAGAAAAGGAGGAAGGAGAGGGGAGAGAGAAAATGAGAAAGATGGAGCAATGATGATGAAGAAGCTTCTCCCCTTGCCTACACACACACTCCACCGAACCAAGAGAGAGAAGGGAGGAAAAAGTGATTTTTGTCCTCTAGTGCTTAATCCAATGGTGCACCTTAAGCCACATGTCCAAATCTACACACTCTCTCAAAGAGCTCACCAAATCACAACACATAGGATTCCGACCCACGGTCAAGGAATCACAACCCTTGATCTTAAATACCACATGTATTTATTCCCAAAATTCACATTACATTAACTCCAAAAGTGTTTAATCAAGATAATTACAATAATTATCAGAGTCATTAGCCCTAATCACAAATCGGGATATTACAAGTTACTCAGAGATATATGATGTCAATGGTTAATGTATTCGAGTAACAAAATGAGTGCAAATGAATTATGGTTAAGCACATACTCATTAGCCCAAACGAATAGAGTTCTAGAATATTCTCCTAGTAAATTATTCCACAATAATGGTTAATGCAATAAGATTCAATGCATTAATGAACATTCATAATACTTGGAATAACTGGACCAATAAGTATTTGTGCATTAGGCATAAGGCTTTCACAAATTGAATTCTTTTCTAGAAAATAGGCTTGAAACTCATAGATGATTGTTAACTTGTTAGATATAAGGTCCAACTAGTTAGAAAGTAAAGACTAAGGAGTTCAAGTACAAGGTAACCAATGATCAAGATGTCAATAATGGGAAAAACTCTAACGGATGAATATAAAGCATTTTAATGCCAAAATGGGTGTTTGGTTCAGCGATGAGATTTGAGGTAAAAAAAGTCAAAAGTTGGAAAAAGTAATAAGCCTCAAAATGGAGGTTATGTGCGCGCGCGTGTGTGTGTATAAAATAATATTGATAGGAATATTTTCATATCTTTAGGGATCAATGAGGTACTCAAAATCACTTCTAATCACAAAACTTCTTTTATGAAAAATATTCTAAATAATTTTCTCTTTCTTTAGATAGTAATTTTCTGCTAATTAAAGAATACTTTGGGATAAGAGTTTAGGCAAATTTTGAATTTTGTCAATATATGACTGTAGAAATATAGAGAATAATTAATAATTAATTTTAATCAGTTTAGATTTATTTTTAGTTGTTTTATGATTTTATAATCTATTTCTTTTATAAACATGTCATAAATTAGTTTCTATATGGTGTTTTTACCAATTAAATTTAGTGTAAATAATTTATTTGGATTATAGGAGGTATTATTGAGGTTTTAATTAGTCTATTTTATTAGATTTTGAGCTATGTGAAAATATGAGTTAGGATTTAATATTTAAATTAGAGTTTGATATAATTTATGAAATTTAAACTTGAGGTACACAATAGAAAAGACTTTTGTAGTGTACCAATTAAATTAAAGTTTGATATAATTTTATTAAAATTGTACCATTGCCAAATTTTCAAAGTTAATTTTTGAGAAAATTTTGAAAAAATCCCTCCGTGTGTAGATATCTTCCCAGGTCCCATTTAGCAATTAAGTTGCCAATGAGGACTTTTTTCACAATTATCCCTTCATTTTTTCATTTTTCATAATTTTTACAATTTTTTTCCCTTAAATAATACAAAAGTCACTTATGCAAGCCAAACATCATTCACTTTTACATAAGTTACTTATCCAATCGCCAATCCAAACACTCATCATTTTACCCAATTTAACCTTTTTCCAATTTTAAGATTCCTTAAGTTTAAGTAAAAATAAGTCACTTATTCAATTGCAAATCCAAACACACCCTATATGCATAAAGAATTAACCTGTTGAGCTTTGCAATCCCTTTATAAATAAATCTATTAAGTGGCTTTTTAAGGGATGCGAAAACATAATTTTAAAATCGTTTGCAATGCTTATTCTTAAGGTTCCAAAATATAAAACCTCAATAAATATTACATGATATTCGCATGTTGGTGTCGTTGTGTTCTTGTTATTATTTCTTTTTGTTGAATGTTCCCATATTTATAGATGAGTTGAGATAACCGTTGGAAGCATTTCAACCTATTCATTAGAGTGGTGTAGCTTCATTTGATCGTTCTTCTATTTTCAAAAACTAGTTGTTACGGTTGGTGAACACTCCACTTCTGTAAAGTTAACTCTTATTTCTTCGCATCATCTTTTCATTGTATTCCTGGAGAAATGCATTAAACACTAATATAATGAAGTGTTAGAGTGATTGGAAACAAGAAGAGCGATTTTCATAATTATTCCCATAATTTTCAAAAGCTTCAGTACATTGTTCTGTTCTCCTGGGAAGCATTACTTGAGTAGTCACTCGAGTAAGCCTGGGTCATTACTCATTTCGTCGCCAAGAGTTACTGCATCACTGCTGCTTTGCTTACTCGAGTGATCCCTCGAGTAATATTTCAAATAACTTTACAGAATACTAGAGTGATCTCTTCAAGTAATGTTTTCACTTTAACTCTAAACATGGAAAGTAACATATCATCGGAAAGCTCTCATCGTCAACATTCCAATGCAATAAGAATCACCTCCAAACTCATTGTATATAGAAAGTTATGATCCAAAGAGTATCTACTATTCTTAGACAATCTCTAAAATCACGAGCAGCAACTTCCAAAAGGTATAAATGTTAGTATATAGCTTCAAATGTGACAAATTATATATCCATGGAAGCTCTTTAAGTCTACCTTCATATGGAACTAATTTTATTACAATCCGATGTGTAGTTTGGGAGTTATGTTCAAAATGCCAAAGCTGCCTTGTACAGTGATGGTGATTTCAGTATCCACTTTTGAAGATGATATATCTCTCATCTGAACTCTTTTAAATATGATATTTGGTTGAAATGACGTATTAGGAGTATAGTTTCATATGCCACTAGTTTCAGCTCAATCCAAAGTGTGGTTAGAGAGATATAGCCAAAATACCAAACCTCTATCCTACCATATGAGCACATCAAAATTCTCATTACTCTAGTGGTCACTAGAGTAATTCTGGGTAATTACTCGAGCGAGCCCTCAAGTAATTACCTCCAAAATAAGGCAGTGGCATATTACTCGAGTGATTACTCGAGTAATCACCTTTGGAGGTAGCATAACTTCTGTATAAGTCATTTTAGCTTCGTATTGACCCATTCCAACCTCCATTTGACCATAGAAACCTTCGGTATCACTTCTAAGAGCTTGAATCTTGATATTCTTAATAGATCTTGCAAGTTCTTCTTTCTTCAATCTCTTTCTTCTTATTTTTCCTCTTGATGATCGTTCTTCATAGCCCAACTAGATATCTTCTTGAGTTGATGATCATTCTTCATAACCCAACTAGATATCTTCTTGAATATTTTCAAACTTCTTCTTTCTTTACTTGACTAATCTTTCTTCTTGAAATTCCCATTAGTTCTTGTAAATTCTTCTTTCTTCAATATAATTCTTCTTGACTCCAGAATCCAAATAGATATCTCTTTGAATATCTTCAATCTTCTTCTTTCTTTACTTGACTAATCTATAAGATATCTAACATTAAATATAGGAGTAATGAAGAGGATAAGTATATTATGCAAAATTTTTGCTCTTAATACTTGGCATCTATATTTGACATCATCAAAACTAATCATATCTAACAACACTAAAATTTGGAATGTAAACTGTGTTGCCAATATGATTTCCTACGTGGTAATCTGGCTATGTGATGTTTTTGAATAGGCAAATAACATTCAATGATTGCGAAACTTTTTATAATGAAAGTAAGCTAATCAAACTTTAATTTGATAGGCCATATACATCATTTGGAACTGTATATTAAGAGTTATGTAAATTTGAAGTTAGCCAAGTAAAACTGGCAAGTTTCTGTGACAGTGTCCAATAATTGGTAATTTTGGAAGGGTATATGTCTAGTTGTCTAAGGACAATATTTTTTTTTCTTAAAAATAGACTTAATAAGGGTCATATAGCCTTTGGAATCACTATAATTGGACATTTGTAAATAAAGATATGAATTTTCAAAGTTTGATGACAATTTTAGCAGCTTTTAGTCAATGTGCGAAATTAAAAAAGGTAATGGCAAAATGTAATTACCTTAAACTCTAAGGGTAAAGATAACCAACTATATGAGTTTAGAATAGGAACATGAATAAGTAATTACTCATTTATTATAAATTGGGAATTTTAGGGTTTGTCAGTTGCTTAAGCTGGACAGTAAGTAGTAGACCGATAGCTACGCAGTGAAACGGATTTCAAGTAGTAACTCTATTATTCATACACTATGTGATTGCTTATATGCTTTGTGTTACCATGTTTTGTAATATGAATGGCAGTTACAAAACTTAGCTATGGTGTGGGAAAAGCACAAGTACTACCCATTGGGAAAAGCACAAAACCATCTGACCTAGTGGAACCTAACTAAGGCAATAAAACAAGTATAAAACCTAGTAGTGGTATGGGAAAAGCTACCATAAGCCTAATTTAAGACCTAGCTGAGGTAGCAAGACAAGTAGGGGTCAAACAGTCAGTTGATCTTAAACAATGTGCATAGTTAAGTTTATGGCATGATTGTTCTGTTACACTATATAGTGCATTGCATGTTTATTTTTCACATTTTATATATTGATTGTGTGTTACTATTGAGATTCATATGAATCTCACCCCTTTCCACAAATTTAGATTTATTCAGCTAGTGGAAGTGAATCTAAGGTCAAGGATGCAGATACCGGCAACTGAGAGTTTAGATTAGTGCATACTACAATATCGGATAACGGGTGGTACAAGAGTGCTATGAATGCCAAGGAAGTGAGTCTAAGTCAGGCCCGTGTTTTGCCATACCTTAGACCGGTACAGTCAGAGAGCTTATCAGTAGGGGATACTGATTAGCCACTGACTAATGAGACAATACTAGATCTGGGTATTGTTACCATCTCCAAGGCTAGAATTGTATATGTGCAGCATGACCTACAACTGAATCTGGAGTTATGGGATTATGTTAAGAGCATATATCTGCAGGCCTTCTTTGTGAACGACACCCTAATGGCCCAGTATGTAGCAAATCAAGATAACGTGGACACATTCTACTAGGAACAGGGTCTTCACTACCAGGAGTTTTCGGATGATGTCTGGATCAACACAATGATGTACTTTTTTTCCAGATTTTGCATTTTGGGTCTGAAAGAAGAACGAGATTATAGAGTGGGCTCCAAACGACAACTTTTTTGAGTTCATGGAGCATATCATGAGTTACATGTTGAAGTACATGTACCGATGCAGATAGATAGTTCATACTTAGGATTTAGTGGCTTGAAGTCAGGTGGCACGACTTTTTGGATCGAGGGCAGTCATGGGGTACAGTGCACGAAACCGGTTAGAGCTAATATCAACATTTTTACACAAGTGCACTAAGGTTAAGCTTGCTTAACCCAGGGAAATCTCGGGATGGGTGACCCCCTGGGATATCACTTGTATATGTTAAGATATGTGATTTAAAAGAGTAGAAACATGTTGTACAGTACTTTATAGTCTATATGTTATTAAAGGCTTTCCTTAACTACTATAAATATTTGCTATATTCTATTTATGCAGTACCTGGGTACCTAAAATTTTGTGAAATGACAAATATGCTTTTGTGAGTATGTGTAATTTACCTCCTTCTTATTTCAATATAGTGAAACATAAAGATGGTCAGACCAAAAGGTAGAGGTACTGGGCAAAGTTGAGGAGCGAGACCTGAGCCAATGCAGCAATTATTGGGCATGATGACTAAACAACGGACCATGATAAATAATCTTAGGGATGAGCTACGAGAAGTGCAATATGCTAACACAACTATTAGACCCCACATGGGTTTACTACTAATCATCCCTCACTTGAGCGTGATGAACCAATAGCCTTAAACTCTAGGGATTATGAGGGACACCATATTACCCCCCTTTAGAGAGAAACTTCTCTCTCTTTACTAGCGGGGATCAATATTTCTTCACACTCATCATAATGCTAAGATCCTATATTTATAGAATTAAGGGTCACTACCTACCAGCTAATACTTCCTCTTTTTTATGGGAAAAAAGATAATACTTCTAACATAGTAATCGTTTCTAAGGAATTTTATGATTAGACAGTCATAAAAAATATCGACCTGATATTAAGTACAAATTATTTCCATAACCACTTGAAGATTCTCAAAAAAAAAAATTGACCTGTTAGTGTGGCAAGAAGGACATTTCATCCCTTTTTTTGAGACCGAGCGATCTTCCATCCACGCTTCTATCCCTCACAAAAGATTGACCGCAAATGCCCTTCGAAACATGACTTGCAAAAATTATGAGCATATGGCATGTTAACTATAAAAACCATAACTTGGTTGCAAATAAGGCCATTGGCTCTCTCGTATTGTTTTGATGTCCGATATGTACCACCAATAAATATGGGTACAATTAAAAATTCTAGTAGTTATTAACTTTCTAAATGAATTTTTTTACCAAAGTTTTCTTCCAAAAGGCACCCTATATTGTTGGACCAGAGGGAATATAGTATTGCATTAATTGAGCATATACATTATTTAATTGGATTTTGAAAATTAATGACATACAACATTTACTTTAACTTGTAGGGTGACAACATGGTGTTATATAAGACAAGTTCAAAAAAACAAAGGAAGGATAAAGAGAATCGAGTACCTCACAAGAGTTGTCGTGGTCGCCTTCTTCTGAAAATGCAATACTTTTGAATTTGGAGCTTAGCATAGTTCCTTGGGCTCCTGTATTTACAAAAATGACACTGATAATAGTTTTAAAACTATTTTCACCTAGAGAGGTCTAAATTTGGTGGTCTTGTAGGCATTTTTTCTAGTAGTGTCCTCTTGATTCAAAGATGAATATGGTAAATATTATTACTAAAACACAAATTCACTTGAATCCACAAACCTCTGAGCATTCTCCCATATGAGCCTCAACCAAGTGTTTTTCAAGACAAAAACTACATTAACTGAAAAGCTTACACATGGAGCATATAAAAGCCAATCATATATCATATAGCATATAAATTAAAGGCAATTAATTTAGAAAAAACATGGACTAATTATCAAATTGAAGATTGTTTTTCAACATATGTGGGAAAAGTAGATAGGGATGGACACACATATTATTACAAACAATAATATTGCTAATCTATCTGGTTTGAAAAGCAGCTATTTCAAATTCTTCTGATAAATCTAGATAGTACTAATTAAAATTGTTATGGGGCTATTTGGAATACTGTTTTATTTTTTTGATCAAAATGAAAATGGAAGTAGTGAAAAAAATTGGAAATTAGCTTTTAAAATATGTTAGGTATGATCATAGAAACCTAACACAATTTTTAATTATAAGAAGTATTTCATATTGTGAAAATATTTAAATGCCCTAATCAATTAAGGAAACCAATGCCTCCAATCCAAAGAATCATCGCCTAAAACTATCACCAACCACTATGGAAAAATACTCAAAACTCATCACCCACTACTGTATAAAACTAAGATCATCTCAACCATGAAGAAACTTTCACATATATGAAAGAAGAAGAATAAGAATCATAAAACATATAAATCATAAGCATCAAATTTAGATAAACCTATAAAAAGTGACCCAATTGATTTGAAATGAAGGGAATATATAAATAATATAAAACAATTGATAACCAAAGAGTTGGCGGCGTTATCCACGTTGTCTTCTTCTTCATCAGCTTCAAATTTCAGGGGTGATTTTTTCATGAGAACCAGGACCAATAAAATATGATAAGGACACATTTGTATAAGTCTATGTCATGTACTTAAGGGCATTTTATAGATGAGAAACTAGGTTTTTGGTTGAGAAAACCACATGCCATCTCTACTACAAAAAAGCAATAAATGACGCTTATATTTATGAGTACTATGGAGCATACCAAACACCATAGCTTTCAATGTCGTAAAAGCAAGCTACGACGCTTCATGAATTTTTGAAAGCGCGGTAGCTGGCAATTTTTTTTATTTGAATTGAACCTCCTCAAGCACCAGAGGACGTCACCTTCAGCCGTAGGAGGCTCCTATAGTGCTTCACCTTGAAGCTTCTATGAGGCCTCTCTTAAAGTGCTGGAGGAGCCACCATACCTCCTCCAGCATTTCAAGATAAAGTGCCATAGGAGAATATATTCTCCTACGGCCTTCTCTAGAAAAGCGACGTAGAAGGTGGAATTTTTTTAAATATTATTTTACGTAATTTTTTTCTTTTCCTGAATGTAATTCATCAATTTCATAGCAATTCAAATTGAGAGGAAAAAAAAGTTAAACAGAATGAAATAAACGAAGCAAAACAAAATGAAACAACACATAACTAATTCATAAAATGAGTATTAATTGTATGTATGGAACTATAACGTAATAACAAATTGTAATGTACAACTAATTTATAGAATAAACATCACATACAAGAATAGGCAAGAAACAACCTAATTGCCTGACCATATATTCACATCATTCCTCAATGATTTCATCCACTTGTTGGTTAGTCAATTGGTCATAACATTGATCTTCATAATACTACATAAAATTCATGCCTAGAATGAATTAAAATCATTAAAAATCAATTAACTTAAACACTTGTCAATTAAATTTAATACACAGTATGAACTGCAAGTAAAAGAATTGAACTTACTTTCGCAAGGATATAATTTAGATGATTATGAGTAACTAAATCTTTCATAAATTTCATAATGTAATAACCACAATCATTGTCATTTGGTTGGAATGGTCACTACAACAATATAAAGAAATAGTAAAGTCAATTTTTGAAGAAAAAATTTTGAATGACAAATTTGAGTAAATTCATTTATAAGCACCACAATCTTCCCCCATATATAGGCTTTAACTAGGTCTTTATGTGTAGAATAGTTCAATCCAACGTTGCTTCGGTAAGTAGTCAATGCACTTACAAAACAAGTAGTGACTGATTAATTTTGGTTATTAAATACACTCAAATATTTACACACACACACACACCCATACACTTACTTATTGATATAACACTAGTACAAAAAGGGTGTTTCAGACCGGCACGTTTAGACCGGTTGTAGCGGATGAGGTCTAAAAGAAATGAGCGGTGGCATTTTTGTAATTATAAACAAATTGGGAGACCGGTTATTCTATTAACTGGTCTAAAAAATATTATTTAGACCGGTTCTACATTAAACGGTATAAAATATTAAACCTTTTAGACCTGCTTGGATTTTAAATCGGTCTAAAAGGATCAGAGGAAAAAAATTTTAAAAATTTAAAAATGTTTTTAGATCGGTTATAGATATAACTGGTCTGAAAAGTATTTTATTTTAGACCGGTTAATATAATAACCGATATAAAATAAAGGTTTTTAAGATCGGTTGTTCTAACAACTGGTCTAAAATATATATTTTAGACCAGTTGTTAGAACAACCGATCTTAAAAATGTTTTAAGACCAGTTATTTTTATAACCGGTCTTAAATCTCTTTCCCCAAATCCCATTCGCGGTTCACGCTCCACGCCATTCTTCTTTCTTCATTCTTCCAGGCTAAACAGCAACAGTCAAGAACGAACAGCAACTCCAAATTCGTCAAATCAAGAGCGGAATTAGTGTCTCACCTTGGATTGGTATTGCATTTGCGCCATGAAAATGGGATCTTAGAGCTAGCATCCCTGTTGCTCAATGTTAGGGCGTACTGGTGCTCTGTCTTTTCGTTGAGTGTCGACGTTTGACGGTGCTGAACACACCCTGTTCTCATTTTTATTCACCCTCAATCTATGAAAGTTGGATAATAAACTTGGTGAAGCCTAATTCTCTTCCAGGTAGTTTTTTACTTCGTCTATTAATATTTTTTTGTGTGATTGCCGACGAAGAAGGTTGTGGCCTAGGTATGATTTAGGATATTAGAAATGTAGGGGCGTTATGGTTCTGATTTCTGAAACATTACTGGTCTTTCTTTTATATGAGACATTGGTTTGCATTATGATAGCTTCTATGTTCCTTATTATGTTCCTACGTTATGATAGCTTCTCTGTTCCTTATTCTGTTCTTGTGTTATGATAGCTTCTGTGTTCCTTATTCTTATGCATTTTTATTTATTTGTTCCTCTGTCTCTCTCAACCAAACTCATCATAACGGTTCCCCTATTTCCTAGTATATTTTTCTAAAGGCTCCCGATATTGCTTTCTTCGTCAGCACAGGAGGTTACATGAATCACTTCCTTTGTTTCCCTGTAAACATCATCACAAGCTTATGCTGCTTTAGCAAAAATATATTCACCTGCATAATTTTGCTCATAATTCATCAGTGATTTAGAAATTGGGGTCGATCGCCTTTAATGATAAAGGTTTAGTTTCTTTTACTAAAAAGTTATAAAGGCACCCCATAAATATTTAAACCTCAGATTATCCTTTGGACTCCTCTATCACACACACAAAGAAAAAGTTTCATACATGCACTACAAGTATAGATGGTTAATTGAAGTCATGTGCTGATAGATAGGGTGGATTCTAAATGAGAGAATACCAAATAAATTGAGTGCTGCTGGGACTATCTATACTTAAATGATTCATTGTTTCTGGTTGGAGTCACATGAGAATGTGAAGGACGTACTCCTTCCTAAATAGTAAATGCATATATATATACACAAGACACACAGAAAATTGTAAGAGAATGAAGCCACAAATCTGATGCCTCCATCGCTAAAGCCGAGTAGGTCAAGGCCAAAATGTTAAACCACCTTTCCTACTTTCTTCCAGCGTGCAATCTACCCCATCATACCAAGCTCATCTTTCCCGTGTAGTTTCCGGCCTTCAAAGACTTTGTTCGAGTGATTGACGGGTAAGTCAATTAGTAATTACTGAACCCCTAATCCCTATGGTACTATTCTATTTCTACTGTTCGTAATGGTAATATATATGGCAGTCAACCCATTGTATTGGATAGATTTGCATTGTTAATGAGACTTGAACTATTCAGATTACTCTTCTTCTATCTCTATCTCTCTACTCTCTTCTACTTGTTCATTATGTAGTAGTTAAGCTAGGTACTTGGGTGTAATGATTGCCTACTCTCATTATACTCCTTCCTTTTCCAAGGGAAAAAGTAGAAAACAAAAAATAAAAGGTGTCGGAATATATGAATCGTAGTTGGATAAAAGCTAAACGGACGAGTGTTGAATATGATGTTAGGGTTAGGGGTTTTTTAGACTTTGCAAAAAGAAATGCCGATGATGATAGTGGGATGTTTTATTGCCCTTGTGTAAAATGTTTCAATGAGAAGCGATTAAGTGCTGTAGATATATATACACATTTAATTTGTGAAGGGTTTTATAAGGCGTATGTAGTATGGGTATGGCATGGTGAACAATTAGAAATGCCAGATGCATCTCAACAGGGGGAAGTGACTTGTGATGATAATGACATGGATATGGATGATCGAATAGAGGATATTATTCGTGATGTAGGAGAAGAGGCTTTTGAACAATCACATGCATATGGTAATATGTGCAGTGATGCTGAGATGCCGTTATACCCAGGGTATAAAAAATACCAATTGCTGAAAGCTGTATTGAAATTTGTAGGCTTGAAAGCATGGCATGGATGGAGCAAAAAGAGTTTTTCAGAAATGCTTGAGGTCTATAAAGACATGCTTCCTGATGATAATGTGTTGCCTTGTCGATACATGATGCTAAGAAAATACTGTGTCCACTAGGGATGAAGTATAAAAAGATCCATGCTTACCCTAATGATTGCATATTGTATAGAAAAGATCATGAAGAGAAGGAGCAATGTCCGATATGGGAAACTCTGAAGTATAAATCAAATAAGGGCCCTGCAAAAGTGTTGTGGTATCTTCCAATCATTCCAAGGTTCAAGCGCCTGTTTGCTAATGAAATTGATGCCAAAAATTTGAGATGGCATGCAGTTGAGAGGATTTCTAATGGAAAGCTTCGACATCCAGCTGATTCTTCTCAATGGCAGAAAATCGAGCAATTATTTCCTAGCTTCGGTGAAGAACCTAGGAATCTCAGGCTTGGGCTTAGCACAGATGGTATGAATCCTTATGGTAGCTTAAGCAGTATACATAGTTCATGGCCTGTTCTGTTGGTAATTTACAACTTATCTTCTTTGTTATGTATGAAATAAAAGTACATTATGTTGTCTATGTTGATTTCAGGACTAAAGCAACCCAGAAATGACATAGATGTTTACCTAGAACCCTTAATCGAAGACTTGAAAGAGTTGTAGGATAAAGGTGTCAATGTTTTTTATGCGAACAAGAAGGAGACTTTTAATATACGAGCAATGATCTGTTGTACTATAAATGACTTTCTTGCATATGGGAACTTGTCAGGATATAGCATTAAAGGCCACAAAGCTTGTTCGATATGTGAAGAAGGCACATGCTACCATCAACTTCAACATGGAAGAAAGACAGTTTACCTTGGCCATAGGTGATTTCTTATACGAAGCCACCCTTATCGTAGACTAAAAAAAGCTTTTTTCGATGGCCAAGAGTTTGAAGATGCTCTAGAGGCATTGACTGGGGAGAAAATTTATGAAAAGGTGAAAAATATCAATACCATATTTGGTAAGTCATTAAAGAGTAGAAATGAGAAAAATATATGGAAAAAAAGGTCCGTCTTCTTCGATCTTCCATACTGGCGCAATCTTGACGTCAGACACTATATTGATTTCATGAATGTGGAGAAAAACATATATGATAGTATTGTTGGGACACTGCTCAACATACAAGGAAGTTCTAAGGATGGCGTGAAGGAAAGATTAGACTTGCAAGAAATTGGAATATGAGAAGATTTACATATAAGGCCATATGGTAATAGAACTTTTTATCCTCCAGCTGCTCATACTTTGTCTAAGGTTGAGAAAAGAAGCTTTTGTGAGTGTTTAGATGGCGCTAAAGTTCCCTCAGGGTATTGTTTAAATTTTAAAAAGCTTATATCGTTGAAAGACTTGAAATTAATAGGGCTAAAGTCTCATGATTGTCATGTCTTAATGCAACAACTACTCCCAGTAGCTATTCGAGGCATTGCCGAATATGATCTTCAACACATATTGACTAGACTTTGTTTCTTCTTCAATGCCATTTGTTGTAAAGTCATTGACACAAAAAGATTGAAGGAATTGAAAAATAAAGGATATATGATCTTGTGCCAGCTTGAGAAGCTTTTTCTTCCTTCGTTTTTTGACATCATGGTACACTTGATTATTCATCTATTGAGGGAGATAAAGTTGTGTGGCCCTATCTATTTCTGATGGATGTACCCAATCGAAAGAACTATGAAAATACTAAAAGGGTATGTGAAGAACCCCAACCGGCCTGGAGCATCTATTGTTCAAAAATATGTTTATGAAGAAGCTATGGAATTTTGTCAACATTATTTGTCAAATGTACAACATATTGGCCTTCTTAAACGTTATGATCAAGAAGGGGGTAGACGCGGGGTGACAGTAAAGAGTATAGATGCTGATGAATTGCAACAAGTCCACTTGTACATCTTGAACAATGTTGATGAAGTTCAATATTACATGAATGCCCATAAAAAAATTGTATAGAAACAAAATAGTCGAATAACTGAACAAAGGTTAATTAGGGAGCATAACAGAACTTTCGCTCATTGGTTCAAACAAAAGGTTGACGAAGAAGAATGTGTTTCTGATACAATAAATTGGTTAGCATATGGTCCTGAAGTTGATGTCATAAGTTGGACTTCATTTGTGATCAACGGTTATACGTTTTACACGAAGTCCCTAGATGATAAGAGCACCGTCCAGAACAGTGGTGTTGTATTAGTGGATGAATCTATGCACTTCTCTAGTTTGAAAGATAAGAACCCTACATTGGCTGCCGAAGATGATGAAGTGAGATCAGTTTTTTCCCCTTTTTCTCATGTGTTAGCCGACTATGAAAGAGAGAGGGAAGAGTTTGAAATGTTGACCAAGATCCAAGGGCTCACATCTTGCCACTTGTCAACATCTCACCACATCTCTTATGAGCTCACATGCACACAAGCACATGGGATTCTGCCCCTTTGATCTATCACACAAATCAATCCTAACCATTGATCTTGAAGTTACCAATGAGTTTCCTCTTCGGTAACTGACCAATCGGTCGGTAACTTTACCGTTTTGCCCCTGATTATGGCAATCCACTTGGAATCACCATCAAATCATTTTCTCATTCATTCACACCATATATACGCCCTTCCCCTTATTTTCATTCAATTTAGATGTTAATCCATAATTGAACTCAAATACAGGGTTTCGGCGCTGCTCAGAACACATACGAATCACATCGGGTGCCAAATCACACCATGATCTCCAAAAGGGTTCATTTATCACTAATGATATCCACTTTTAGAGTCATTAACCTTTGATCACAATTTGGGATCTTGCTAAACCGGGGCTTAGCAATCCACTAATCCCAGGCTTATTCTCTAGCCTCGAATCTCAAAATTCGGGATATTACATTTCTCCCCCCGTTCAATAAATTTCGTCCTCGAAATTTGTCGAACCACTTAATCCACAAACTACGGATGCTTCTTCACGATAGCTTCCGTTTCACAATTCATTTCACATTGGATGGTCCCTTCTAGACCACCCATACAAACGGTACTCCACAAATTCGATTCTTGCAAGAATCTCAAACAATGAATGCAACTCAGTTGCCACAAATTGCAATCGGCCCATTTCACGATTGCCGCACAAACACAATCACCACACTATTTCCAAACAACTGCAATCACCTCCACACACGATTGCCACAGAACTCTATGATCACCATCCAGAATACCTGGAGGCTCTAAATCATGAGCCATATCATAAAATCTCAGCAGTTGGGCAGCATAGGTCACCACACTGCTCAACTCAATCTGGTTACCCCTTCCGGGAGTAACCATCACAACCTCAATACATCAAATGATAGCCTCAGCTGTATACACAAACATTCAGCTTCTGCCATATCCACTTTCACAGCTTTACCCTCACCCGTACACCCACCAGTAACTCCACTAGTGGTAACCAGGACTTTTGGGAATTCACAACAATATCACATCTGTATCAACTTTCATGGTGTCGCCCTCACCCGTACACCCACCAGTAACTTCGTTAGTGGTAACCGGGACTTTTGGGTATCAACCACAGTCGCATCAAGTCACTCCGGAATCTCAATCGCTTCTATCCGAAGCACCCTACCATAATGGCCCACCTAGAGTCTCAGTCTCTTCTATCCAGGCGCCTTTTATTGTCACACCCACCCCGGTTTTACCCCCTCTAGGGATGCCCCGTGCCGGTGGTGCCCACCCTGGTTTTACCCCCCGCTGGGGATGCCCCACGACAGTGGCTGGGTTACTCAATTATTGTCACACCTACCCCGGTTTTACCCCCTCTAGGGATGCCCCGTGCCGGTGGTGCCCACCCCGGTTTTACCCCTCGCTGGGGATGCCCCGCGACGGTGGCTGGGTTACTCACCTTTCACCCAGGACTCACAAGAAAATCCACTTCCTTATCAAACGTATATTGCAGATTCTAATTTTACGCACCGCCTTTCGCCCTTGGGTCAACACCAGTGCAACCAACGTGGTGGCTAGCCAGGCTGGCCATGCCAGGGTAATTGCCCTCACTAACGAGAACCCCCGATCATGTAGTCGAATTAGCTATCAGCTGAATTAGCTCTGCTCTACTAGACAACCATACCCATTCCCAGCTTGTCCACAATTGTCACAGATTCACAATCACACTCCACTCTCATCCCCTTTCTCCGCCGGGAAGACACACAGTCTTTACCCGAACCGTTGTTAGCTACTCAGGGACTATTGACGTGGCAGTGCACACACATAGCCACTCAGGCTCACAATAGCAGATCCATAATCACACCCTACCCTCATCCCCTTTCTCCGTCGGGAAAACACACAGTCTTGACCCGAACCGTTATTAGCTACTCAGGGACTATTGGGGTAGCGGTGCTCACACATAGCCTTTCGGCTTCCACATCACACTCCACCCTCATCCCCTTTCTCCGCCGAGAAGACACACAGTCTTAACCCGAACCGTTGTTAGCTACTCAGGGACTATTGGCGTGGCAGTGCATACACATAGCCCTATAGCTCATACAGCTATCTGGCTTTCACAAATGGCCCGTCGGCCTCACAAATAGCCTGTCCCCCGTAAACTACCGCCCCGAAGGCACGGTCCTCCGCCATAGGAATCACCCCATGTGGCCGTAGGTAAGAGACTCACAAATAACCGTCACACCCCACCGCCGTCTCACCCCACCGGGCCACAACGGTTGGTGCCCTCTCCCACCAATCGGGTGCGGAGAGGCTGGGTACACTACGTCGACCCAGGACTCACAGTGCACAATTGTAACAAGCTGGAACCAGGCATTTCAACCACTTCACTTCAACATCTCGAATTCTTTTCACATACTGAGATCCTTCAAGACCTCTCTTTACACAATACAACTTGACCCCGAAGCTTTACCTCCCGAAGCCATAGCTATCATATCATTCTCACAGCTACTCGAGCTTCCGCTCAACACAATTCTCAAACATAATACATTCATCACGATTCCACTGCGCACTCTGAGGTCTTTCTCCTCATCTGTGCCTTCACAATGTCAGGGTGACTCAATAGGAGTCCCATAGGAATCTCCTACCACAACTGACAACGTTCACAATCTATACCAAATCTTGGCCTGATTCAACTTGAATCATTGAAAGCCATAATCAACACATCGTTAAGAGTCCATACTCCTAACGTCCTCATAGTTCTACTCTACGATTCAACTTCACGGCAACTGCTCTCCACGGTTCATTATCAAGGCGGCTGCACTCTAGGGTTCATCGTCACAGTGGCTCCACTCTAGGGTTCATCGTCATGGTGGCTCCACTCTACGCTACTGCACTCGGTGCTTCACTCAGTCCACTGACTGGTCAGCCCCTCCGGTCAGAGTTTTCCGTAGGTAGCCCTTTCCAATCAGATCTCACCGTAGGTAGCCCTTTCCGATCGGATCTCACCGTAGGTAGCCCTTTCCGATCAAAAGTCCCCGTAGATAGCGTTCTCCGATCCGAATCCTCCGTAGATAGCTTTCTCCCTGTGTTGGATTAATAACCAACACTCTCAGAATAACTGATACACATCTCAATTCACTTCCTGTACCATACCTTGGTACCACAGACCACTGAGGTCAAATCCAATTCCTAAGAATCAACCCAGCTATTGAGTCTAATCCTTAAATCACATCTCATCTATCCAAACCTCAACCTTAGTTGAACTGGGAAATTACTTCCCTCATTTCCAAGGAGTATTATCCACTTTAGCATAAACTCAAATATCTCTGCCAGCCTAAGGCACCTCAGCCCCTAGGTCTTAAGGCCTTTACACCCACAAGCTCTGTATGACGTCACTACATGTAACATCATACCACCTAGGGTTTCTCACCCAACATCTAGGTTAGACATAACACCTAGAAGCTCAATATCACACATCTAGGAAATCATTTTACTTAGTTCTCTAATCAGACGATGGGTCTGATTACCTCCACCTCTAGGTCTACACCTCAAATCCTCGGGTGAATCATACTGACTCACCATATCCATAACACAAATAATGTATACACAGTCCCTTAAGCTCATATATCCACAAACAACAGGGACCATAATGTATATACCACAACAAACAAAGCCATTCTCCTATGACTTAAGGCAGAAACTACTGCCATTATCCTAGCAAATCCTTTACTTGCCAGGAACTGCAGCTCTGATACCAAAATGTAACCCCCCTGCCGTAATTATATCCGAAATACGCAATTAAAATGAAATAGAGACCATAAGAAACAAAACTTATTTAAAATTCCCATCTTCACGATAGGGTTTTCACAAATCACTTTCGAAATCTACTTAGCCTGGTCTCATATTCAATTTTCGAATACAATTACTATGCGGAATATCACATTCATAACAAATCAGAGTACACAACAATAATCCCGGCAATCCCGGGTTCCATACATTAACTTAAAGCCTTATAGGGCATATTCGCCCCTACAAGCCCTCATTCGGGGATTACACAAATCTAAACTCCATACATACATACTCAATACTCATCCAATATGCAAATACAATATCCAAATATACATCCCAACTGTGATAACCAACTACCAACTCAAATATCCTGAAGGAAGCCTCGTCGCCCCTGGTTGCTTGCCTCCATCCTCAATCCACCTACCCTGTCTAAAATGTTGGTAGGGGAGGGTGAGATTCGAGAGAATCTCAGTAGGTAAACAATATCAATATGCATGTATGATAGATGTTTAATGCATGACATGCTTGCATCACACAACTCATGATAACACAATGTCAATTTGCAAGCTCAATGCTTCGAACAATATACCTATGGCCATAGCATAAATTGAAACATAGCTTCAAATTACACATAATTATGCAAAACTAAGACATGCACCAACACACTAACACATATATCAAATACAAGCAGAAGAGATATGTTCCCTACCCTCTTTCCACGTAAGCTCCAGCACAGCTGCTCACGAACAAAACGAACATCGAACCATAACCAGGGCGAACATCAACCCTATAACCAAAGCAAGGACATAGGGTTATTCTCTATTCCAAACTCTTACTTTCATATCACTTAAAGTTGGTTACCATTCACACCCTTTAGGTGGCTAAAATAAGCTCAACGAAAGCTTAAAGGATTGGGACGTACTAGGTTGGAAATCACCTTTCAAAATCACAAAATCCTGAAAAATGGGGGTTGGCTGCAGCCAAGACCCTCTGGCTGCAGCCAAAACACGCACAGAAGGTTTCTGGCTGCAGCCAAGAATTTCTGGCTGCGGCCAAAACGCTCACAGAAACTTTTGCGCTGCAGCCAGGATTTTCTGCTGCAGCCAAGGCAACTTCAAAAATTCATAACTAATTCCAAAAAAATCGAAATGAGGTGATCCCAAAGCCAAATTAAATATTTTTAAGTCCTCTTCATAGGAAAAATATGGGTCATTACCAGAAATCACCACACAAATCCAGATTTACACAAAATCCAACATTGTACCAAAACAGGGTCCAGTTTCGTCCCCAAACTTTGGACAGTTCAAACTCCCAGTTCACAAAACGAAATGACACATATTATATGTCCATTTTGAAGCTTAAGATGTGAAATTCAAGACTGGAAAGTTTCAGAATTTTCTAACATCATTTGCCCATTCAAAACGGAAACACAAACAGAACTGCCCAAACAGACTTTCCACTGGACAGAATTCCAAATTTGTACAATTGGCTTCCAATGGTCCAATTTTCATATCAAACACCATTCCCATACAAATTTGCACAAGGAATCCATTGGAAACACCAAATCAACCAAATTCAAATCATATTGACATGTTACCACAACATGTCACACAAATCACAATTCAAACCACAACATACTCATACATTGTCATTCTTTTCATTCCAAATTCTCAAACCAATTCCAATGGCTCTATAACACATCAAGACACCAATTGCCACTCAAACACAAGGCAATTCATGCATTTCAAAAATCACACAAATTCAGGGCAAAATTCGAAATTCACAATACTCAACCATAAATCACAAAACTTAGATCAAAAGGCTTCAAATACTCACCTCTTCCTCTTTCCCAAACCACTTCTTTGATTCTTCATCTTTCCAAATTTCCTCAAGCCATCAAACACCTTCAATCAAGAATCTAAAACCATAGAGATGAAGCTCTCATCACTATGAACAACTTTATAGAAGGTGATTAGAGCATTAGAGGACAAGAAACAAGCTAAATCTCACCTTGATTCTTTCTCTTTCCTCCTTCACTTTGGGTGAAAATGGAGAACAAGAGGGAGAGAGATATGAAGATGAAGATGATGAAGTGAGATCAGTTTTTTCCCCTTTTTCTCATGTGTTAGCCGACTATGAAAGAGAGAGGGAAGAGTTTGAAATGTTGACCAAGATCCAAGGGCTCACATCTTGCCACTTGTCAACATCTCACCACATCTCCTATGAGCTCACATGCACACAAGCACATGGGATTCCGCCCCTTTGATCTATCACACAAATCAATCCTAACCATTGATCTTGAAGTTACCAATGAGTTTCCTCTTCGGTAACTGACCAATCGGTCGGTAACTTTACCGTTTTGCCCCTGATTATGGCAATCCACTTGGAATCACCATCAAATCATTTTCTCATTCATTCACACCATATATACGCCCTTCCCCTTATTTTCATTCAATTTAGATGTTAATCCATAATTGAACTCAAATACAGGGTTTCGGCGCTGCTCAGAACACATACGAATCACATCGGGTGCCAAATCACACCATGATCTCCAAAAGGGTCCATTTATCACTAATGATATCCACTTTTAGAGTCATTAACCTTTGATCACAATTTGGGATCTTGCTAAACCGGGGCTTAGCAATCCACTAATCCCAGGCTTATTCTCTAGCCTCGAATCTCAAAATTCGGGATATTACACCCAGCGTCCTAGTGCAGAGAATCAGGCACCCAGTACTCAGGAGAGTCAGCCACCTAGTGCTCAGGAGAGTCAGCCAGCTAGTGTTAATCAGGGCGAGCCTAGCAATGCTCGAAGCCAGGGTCATAGTGAGCGAAGTGGCCAGTCTGTACGGAGGGGTAGACGTGGCACACGGTTGACAGACATCTCCCTCAGTCGGAGTGCAAGCCAAAAGATACCGATTGAGTTTGATAGATATTGGAAACCAATCAAACCTAATGCACAACGATATAGGAGTTTTGTCGGCCTCCTTGCACGCAACAAGCCGAGCATCTTGATAGAGGAGTGGAGAAATGTCGATGTAAAGGTGAAGCAACATATTTGGGATACTATCCAGGCATACAATTATCTTCTGTATGTAATTAATTATTATCAAATGTCATAAATTTGTTACTCACTCCTTCAATGCATGCATTCTAGCTCACCTACGATGTTCCTCAGAGTGAGATCTTATACAACAAGACAATAACGTATTGTTATGAGCGCTGGAGCAAGTTTAAGACAAATGTGACAAACAATTACATTCATATCGAGGTGAAAGATGGTCAGCCTCATCCTAATCCGTGCGACCAGTATACATTTCTTGATCAAGCGACTTGGCAAGCATTTGTTAGGCTTCAGACTACTCCAGAATCTTTGGATAGTTGACTTATTTTTCATTTTATTTACTTAGCAATTATCTTAATTGATTATAACACTTTCCTTTTGTATCATTTCTTATTCACAGGAAAAAAGGTAAAAAGCACAAGAGAGTTGTAGAAAGAATGATTGCCCTCATACAATGTCTCGTGGGGGTTATGCAAAGGCTGAAAAAGACTTTTTGGCAGCCAAACAGAAGAGATTGGAAGAAGTATCTCAATCTGATCCTTCTGTTCTTTTTTCTCCACCATCTCTGATTCGTCGAGAAGAAAAATGGCAATTTGCCCACCAAAAGAGGAGTGGGTCTTATACGAGTGAACAATCTCGTATAGTAGGTGAAAGAATTGTAAGTATATATCGTTAATGTTATTAATTACATAAGAAATGTACATCATTACTTATGTTTGTTATTTTGTATTATCTTACAGGAGGAACTTAGAAAAAAACAAGTTAAGGGCTCTTTTAAGTCGGAGGGCAGGAATGATATTCTAACAATTACTACTGGCAAACATGAGCATCCAGGCCGTGTCAGGGGAGTTGGAGGAGGGGTAGGGATACGGGATTACTTTAGAGGCCCCGTATGCCATTACTCAAACATCGTGACTAGGGAGGAATTGGAGACTATGTTGGCCACTGTAAGAGCAGAAGTAAAGGCCGAGGCTGAAGCATCATTTGATGCACTATTAGAGACCCGGTTGAGCAAGATGAAAGAGGAAATGATAGTATTTATGAGCTCAAGACAAGATACCAATGCTCCCCAATCACAATCGATTGATCCTAATAAGCAGAGCACTAAAGGTAGTTGTTGCAACATTGGGCAATCATTAGAGGGTCCTAACCCGGAAATTACTGAGCTTTGTGATCTTTTTGTCGAGGATCCTCTGAGACGGTTAGTTGCACGGGGTAGTGTTCATAACCTGGGATCAACTGTCCACCACCGATAAATAGAAGGTGGTCAAGTCCGAGTGTCAATTGATGAGGTGATTATTGCAGATGCACATATCCCTATCCCTTCTGATGAATTCAAGATCATTAGCGATGTCTTGGGTACGTTCATCTTGTGGCCAACGAACCTTGTTTTTGTTCGAGCCGAGGAAAGTCCGATCAAAGCCCCACCAAGTCCAGCTCCCTTTACTCAACAAGAAGTTTCATAGCCTCCATTGAATATCATGCAACAAGTGATTCTAATGGCATATGATACATCATTTAAAACAAGAGTGTGGCCTACGGATTCAGTTGTTGGACAGTCAGGGGTGACATGTTATCTTGAGAGGGATGATTTGATGTCCCTGGTAGCTCCTAGACAAAATCTTATGATTGGGATTGTCCAACTGTTCTTAATATAAGTAGCTTCTGCAATTCAAAGTAAATATTTTAAAAGTTTCACCGTTTACCTTTTATTTATGTGCTTGCATTATTGTAGGTACATGCATCGTAGGTTGGTCTCCTCTGGCAAAAGCGAAAAATTTGGATTCTTATGTCCCTATCACATCCAAGAGAAAGGGACCACTGCTGCTAGCAGACATAGATACATATCAGAGAGGCTTAGTGAAACTGGAACTGAGTGTTTCTTGGCTCCATATGTGCATGGGTAAGAAACAAACTGATATTTTATAATTTATATAATGTTTTATGTTTGCTTAATATTCTTCTTTTTTTTCAGTGATCATTGGTAGTTGCTTCTTCTATGCAAGAGTAGTTACACTATCATCCTTTTATGTTCCCTCCACTTCAAACCAGGGAATGATTTGAAAAAGACCATGAATTCGTTAGTTTTCTTGCATTATTACCTTTTGTATGCAAATTTTATGGAATTTGTGTAAAACCAATAACCTTTGTCATTGTGATGATCATAGGGCTAGGCGGACATTCCTACACACTGCTTGTGGTAAGCATGTTCATGACTTAAAGGACCCTACATGGATCATGCCAAATGTTAGTACATATTGATTTGTTTAAAGAATGTAATAAGCCATGCCTTTATATTTGTTTTAATGATATCATGTTTTTTCTCAGAGCCATAGGCAACCACAGGGGTCCAACTTATGTGATTTTTATGTTTTGAGACACATTTACAATATTATCACTCTAGGCACGACTGATTTTACTCAAGAGGTAAATTTATATTTCAGAACTTTTGTATTACTTTATTGTTTTTAAGTTACTAAGTCAATGTTTCATCTGGTTTTGGTGCTACAGATGTTTGATCTTGCTGATCCCTTTCCTGAAGAAGATATTGATTTCATTCACACATGTTGTGCTGAATTCATCTATGAGCTATTACAAAAATAGTGAGTTTTGGAATCCAACGTTACATTGTACATTATTGTTCTCATATGTATTGCTAATAAGGTTTATGTATCTGTGTAGGATAATTTCTATGATATGGGTGATACAGGAGGCATGGTATTTGAGGGATTGACCTTTGTAATTTTTCTTCCCTTTGTATTCTGTAAAGTTGAGGAATTTCTGCTGTCACTTGTATCAAACATGAATTTTATTGCTGCCGTTGTCATTTCACAGTTTTGCATCCATTTCTGATCAAATTCTTCTGTTTGGACATTCCTTCATGTTTTTAGTTTTAGACAACTTCATGTTGCACATTGAAATTGCAAGAAATAAAGTGAATTAAGAGTTCTCTTCTTTGAACTATATGTCTCAAGATTGAAGGAACGAGTTGGCATTTAATATTTAACTCGGAAGTAATGAGAATGATCATATGAATTTTGCACTAAAGACTGTGCTTGGGTAAGTTTGAGGTGATATGAACCCAAGTACCCAACAATATCTCTCTCTAACATCACTGAGATGGGTATATATATAGATAGACAAATACATGCACTCCATTTCATCCGTTGCATTTTGCATTGTTCTCTATTGCTTCAAGATTCATTACTACTGTCATTTAGTCCTCCTTACTGTCTAATTGCAAATGAATCATCAATGTATGACTATACTAGCTTGTATGAACATTTGTTGCTGCTATAGACTGCTGCTTTTGAATTTTGAAATTGAAATAAGTGATTGTTCTGTATTGCTATTAAAATTGGAGCATTCACTGCGTGTAAATATAAAAGGGACATTTTTAAAAAAATTGAAGCTTTAAGGCCGGTTGTAGTCAAAACCGGTCTTAAAAGTACTTTAAGACCGGTTGTGGGCAGAACCGGTCTTAAAAATCCACATTTAAGACCGGTTGTGGGTACAACCGGTCTTAAAGGTCAGACATTTAAGACTGGTTGTGCCCACAACCGGTCTTAAATGTGGATTTTTAAGACCGGTTTTAAGAACAACCGGTCTTAAAAGTATGACTTTTAAAACTGGTTTTAACAACCGGTCTAAAAAATAATAGACTTTTTAGACCTGCTGTATCAAGACCTAATACAAAACCGGTCTAAAAAGTCATTTTTCTACTAGTGTAAACATCATATTAGGCCAATTCTCTAGATAACCAACCACTAGAGAATCCACATAGAAAATACTAGGGCCTCCGGTTAATGCTGGATGGATGACAGGAAAAATCCAATGTCCCCTAAAATATTTTGAAATTTTACTTTGACAATAATGTTATGGTAAAAGTGAAAGAATAAAAAAAAATACTTTATTAAAATATTGTCACAAATAACTTACCCCAGATTGTATGGCAAAATAAAGAACATGTTGGGGGTTTCTCTCCGTATGAAGATGTCATTAAGATTATTAGATTGTCCTTCCAAATCACTCCCCCTTTGCTGGCTAAGGAGGTGTGGGTTGACAAATACAAATCTATACACGACTGATGTTCCCACTAATAGATTGTGGTACAAGTGCCTTTATAGAAAACAAACAATGTCATTAAAACCAAAAATAAAATTAAATGATGAATAATAACAAGAGTGATAGAGAATTATGATAAAGTACCTAATCCACATGTTGATGGCCATCGCACTAACCCATCCATGAGTAATCACTTCTTTTAGTACACTACCATTAACATGATCCTTTATCTCTATGTGATAGATTTTGCCATCGAAAGGTATTTCTTGACCTCCTTGGCTGCTTAAATGTGGTGCCAATGATACCAATTGTTGGCGATATAAGCTCATTTGTTTGTTGCTTATGTTGATGGTTGAGGGTTGAGACTTCTGTTGGGTTGCTGAACAATTTGAGTTTTCCCATGCCCTTCAATTCTTTTTCCTTTATACTGACCAACAACCTATAAAAATCATGAAATTAAATCATGTAGTTGTAGATGGAAGTTCATAAAAAAGAATAAAGAATTTTAATTAACTACCTTTTGCTATGGCTCAATCAGACCTATTGGTCATGCAATATAACCATCAACAACTTCTTTGACCATTGTCTGTTTATCCTGAGAAGGGATTAGTAAGAGGGCGTCATCATTTGTGCATACATCAACCCTTACTTGGAGTGTGTTTGAGGGCAACAGTGAATTATGAAGTATATCGTTTTTGGTGTTGTAGGCCATGCCTATAGTAACTGCGTGCCTGAAAGAGTTATCAGCATGTAATCTACACTCCGATTCGCCGAATTAAACATATAATTAATATATTCAGGTACACTAATGTATAACGTAAGAAAAAGTTAACAATAAAGGAAATTTACTAAAGGAATAAGGACTTTAGGTGTGGATGGGCAACTATCCCTCGTACTTGTGCTATCACACGCTAGACTAGGTGCTGGCCTAGACTACAATAAGGTATCAAGTTGAGCATTTAATAATGCTTTTTGCTCTTCTAGCAAACACGTGTGTGCACTCAACTGCTGCTTGTAGCCAACAATCTCCTCCTTTAGTTGTAATAAGTCATTTTTGTTAGGTCGCTTTTGGAATCCAAAGTAAGATGTTTGGTTTACTGCAAAATCAATACCCCGAACATGACTATCATACTCAGAAGCCCTAAAAGCTTTGCTGAGCAAATCGTCACAACCAACGTAATCCACCAACTCTGGCTACTTTTGCATCTTTGTACGCTATCACAAAAACAATTGCAACAATATTAGTTAGTATAAAAAAGAATAATTTAATTAAAGACAAATCTTTATTATATGTATAATCCATTACTTACACAATATTCCGCTACTTTTCTAGCTTGTTCGCTTGGAATGTCACCCTTTTTATTTATGTAGTCGGCCAGCCACAAATCATGACGTGGTATATGTGTGACATCAGAATGTGAGTATTCTATTTTCAAATCAAAGTTAGTTATAGTTCAAAATTAGTCAAAAAAATTATATTCATATGATAATGATTAGTTCTTACTAATTGTTGCTCCAACATTGCATACGATACCGGTCCTTTCATATACCGGTATTGCATGTTGGACGTGTTTGCACAATTTTTCTCACTTCTTTCCTGTTGACATCCAAATGATTTACATTAGCAAATATTAATTACAAATACATTACATGAACTCCATAAAGGCTAATAATATATTACATGAACTCTGTAAAGGCTAATAATATATTACCTCAAATTCCTCAGTAGTATGTGTACTCACAAATGCATCCCACTCCTCTTGAGTTATTATTCCATCATACAACTGCAGCGGTGGGTGATTGACATTATTATTGTTGTCATGTAAGTAGAATTTGACAAGAATGGAACAAAATTCTCTTAAAAGTTTGCCATATTTTCACAGCACAAATTTGTCTTTATCTTCATCGATCAAGAAACACGACTGTAAGAAAAAAGCACACATATTAGATTGTAATTTCATGAAACAAAAAAGACAGAATAATAAAGTAAATAATGTTTAACCTTAGCGGAACCCAAGATGATATCAAGATAATATTTCTTTCCTCGTCTCCAATCTAAAACTGTAATGGGGACTCTTTCTTTAACAACAGTCCCAAGGTAAGTAATGAATGTGCTAGCATTCAGTTAGACTGAATTTCCCTTTTCATTCCATTGTAAATCTAACCGAATTCCTTTACTCCTCATTTTGATCAATTTGGACATTACGGTCCTACCTCGATTCACATGGGCCTCAAATGATGGCTGCCCATCATTTTCAAGCTAGGGAACTTCATCTCCATTGTGTGGATCCATTTTCGTAGAAGTTAAAAAAACCAAACAAAACATCAGCGCGCAGTGGCTAACATGGAAATAAAAATAAATTAAGTTAAAATATATGAATACATGTACTAAAACATACAAGGCAAAAAATTAAGGTACTCATTATCATCTTTTCCTCTTTCTTCTTTTATTTAAAAACAAAGTCCCCTCTCCATAATCATGTCTCATGTATAAGGGTTCATCTTCATTTTCATCTTCATCTATATCAATATATTTTGACCACAATATGTCAAAAGAATGATCATCCTCGGGAAAATTCAAACACTCATTACGTTCAGCATCAACTTGTTCTTGATGATTCTTATTTGATGGAAGTACAATGGACCAGTTCTTCTTAGCAGGATCCAGAATGAAAAACGCTTGCTTTGCTTATGATGCTAAAATGAAAGGATCGTCTTTATACCAAACTTTAGAAAGATCCACTTGAACAAACCTTAACTTATCTGCCCGCAATCCACTATTATTGTTAACCCACTTACATTTGAAGACACGGACCCTTAACATAGTGTAATCTAACACCCATACTCGTTCAATGACACCAAAGTATGACATTATTGTGTAGATAGGGTGTACGTCTTTGGCATTGGATCTGTGCCAAGAATCAGCAACAAGTGTTACCCCACTATTCTGCATCGTGCTCCTTATATCATGTTCTTGTGTGTAGAATGGTTTCTCTACATCACCTTTCAACTCCTCAAATTCTTGAGGACAGTCATGAAGCACCCTTTCGGCTGCATTTAGCATTTCTTGAAAACCATCATCCTCATCATCATATATGCTTCGATCAAACTCATTTAAAGGATCGATCATGGTATTCACCTGATCACTATGTGCATTATCCATCTCACCACATCTTGTCCATCATGTATATGATGGATCAATTCCATGACACACTAAATGATCTAGCAAGTCAAGTAGACTAATCCACTTTCCATAACAACATGATAAGCAATGACACAAGATTTTGATAGGATCATTTGTATGCTCGCTTGCAAATCTAATACACTCTTTCACCCCATCTATATATTCCCTTAAGCATCGATCAGGTGACATCCATTTTTGATCCATGTATACCTTGAACATTATTTTTAAAACTGGTTAGTTGCTTACCTCTTGTAGCTACTAATAAATTTATGTTTTGCCATTTATTTTTAAAAAAATCAATAGCATAACATCCTCAAATTTTAAGTTTTCCAAGTATTAAATCAATCAATTAATCAACCAATCTATCAAGTCCAATCAAATACTCAAAATCTAAGAGAATAGAATAATGGTAAAGCAACATATGAAACTGTGGATAAATTGTACAATTTTGGCAATATTTTTTACAATAATTTCCACATCAACAACAGAAAAAAAAACATAAAGATAATAGCTGCTATTTACTTAACAATAAAAAAATTGCTTGCCTCTTGCAATTTTGACAATACAGACTATAAAAAAACATAATTTTTGCATCAACAATTTTGACAATAGTTGCTTGCCTCTTGCAGTTACTAATTACTTTTATGTCTTGCCATTTATTTTTAAAAAAATCGGTAGCATAACGTCCTCAAATTTTACATTTTCAAAGTATTAAACCAACCAATCTATCGAGTCCAATCAAATACACAAAATCTAAGAGAATAGAATAATGGCAAAGTAGCATGTGAAATTGTGGATAAATTGCACAATTTTAGCAATAATTTCCATATCAACAATAAAAAAACATAAAGACTTACAAGCTAAAAACTTCTGTAAGATGAGACAAGGAACAAACATAGACGGGAGACCAAGCTTTAAGAAGATGGTTGAAAATTCAAATAAAAACCTGAAAAAAAAATCATGAGCACACATAAGATTCATGACAGATTTTAACAAAAAAAAACGTATGTTCTTAAACTTATATATAAAAAAACTTATGAGATGGGCGCAACTTCTTGCAGGAGGTTCAAACAAAGCAAAGAACATGTGGCTGACCAAGCTTTGTATCATAACGAAAGTGCGGTGACCAAAAAATAATATGAAGAAATGCGTACAAGGAGACAAAAAAATCAAATAGTGGGCACCAACGAAGCTTCTAATTCCTACCGTCGAAGAGAGGAGTAAGTGGGGTAAATGGATAATGAAAGGTAGAGTGGGAACCGAACGAAGATAATGTGGTGGACCAATTAGTTCTGGGATTGGAGGACGCGCGAGAAAGACAATAATGCGGGATTTAATATCCCAAAAAGTGATTAAGGGCTAATGACTTCAAAAGTGGATGTAATTATTGTTGAATAAACACTTTTGGAGAATGTGTGATGGGAATTTGGTGGTTTGAGTGATTCCAATGGTTTCCTTGTGAAAAATTGTGTGGGAATAGGTTTGATTGTTGATTTTGGAGCCATTGGACACATTGGTTGAAAATTTGAAAAACTGTTAAGTGTAATTCTTTGCAGGATAGTCGGTTTGTATGGACATTTTGAATGGGCAAATGGTGTCTAACAATTCTGAAACTTTCCAATCTTAAATTTCACATGTCAACCTTCAAAATGGACATATAATCTGTGTTATTTCAATTTGTGAGCTAAGAGTTATGAATTCTCGAAGTTTGCCCAGTGAAATTAATTATTTTCTGGAACAGCAGGCAAAGATTAAAATTCTGGGAATTTTGTAGTTCCATCTAGCAAAGTCTATATTTTTCCATAAAATTAGACTCAATAATGGTTATATAGGCTTTGGAATCACTCCAATTCGATTTTTCTAGAATTAGTTATGATTTATCAAAGTTCGGTCAGAAAATCTGCCAACAAATTCGAAAATGGAAAATTTGTGATGGTAACTTTGTAATTATGGGATAATTTGTGATCAGCCCATTTTGGCACAAAATTGGGCCCTTAGACATGAATTTGACTGACCAAGAAGAGGAACGAGTGGTTGGAATTTAATTGGGCTTGTGAACCATTTATATGTACAAAAAGGATTTGTGTACATAAAGTGGATTTTTAGAAATTTCTAAATATGACATAAGCAAGCAATACGATGACATGAGCCTAATGTTATAAAACATTTATATCACCTTTTCCCTTCCATTTCCCATCGTCTTTTCCAGCAAAACAAAATGTGAGAGAGAGCTTGGAGAAAAATAGAGAGAATGAAGGAGAAATCTCACAAGGTAGGTCGGTTTCTTCAGTGAATTCGTACCTAACGTGTATAATCCTTCTCCTAAGCTATTCCTCTATGTGAATTAAGGTTTTGAAGCAAAGAATTTCATGGTTCAAAGAGGCTATGGTTCAGCCAAATTTTGGAAAAGCTAGTGGGAGCTTGAGGGAACTTCCAAACTTTCGTATATTGCTTATTCTGGTTGCTGTGGGCAATTTAATCAGTGAAATTTTACCGGATTGCCATTGGTTTTAAAGTTTGGAAATGATATGGCCCAGGGGTTATTGTAACATCCCAATTTCTGATTAAGGGCTAATGATAATTATTGAGAATAATTATGTGGGTTATGGCAATAATAACTAATAAGCCATAATTATTGGAAATTGAAAGAGTGAAATTGTTGGGAATTAGTTAGTGATTAATAGAGAAATTAATTACTAGCTAAGAGAAAATGAGATGTGTGATTAAAATGATCAATGGCTAGGATTGATTGTGTAGTGGATCAAGGGGCATAATCATGTGTATGTGTGTGCATGTGAGCCCATGAGAGTTGGAATGAGATGGTGACAAGTGGCATGTGGTGAGCCCTTGGATGAGACAAGAGACACATCACCATCATCTCCATCTCCTCTATTCTCTCTCTCTCTCGGTTTCTCTCTCTTCTCTTCCTTCCTCCATTTTCGCTGAATATGCTTGGGAGAGAGAAAGGAGAATTTGGTTTTTGAGGTAAGCAAATGGCCCCTTTAGCTCAAACTCTCTTCTCTAATGTTAATCCTTGAGTTGAGAGCTTCATTGTGGTGGTTGTAGCTTCTCCATTGGTGGTGATTTGAGGATCACGAAAATATGAAGCTTGGAGAATCAAAGAGTGTCTTTGAGAAAGTGGATAAGGTATGTGAAACCAATCCTTCTATCTATGTTTCATGCCAAATGATTATGTTATGAATTTCTGGAATTATTGCCCTAATTTCGATAATATGGGTAATGGGTAGTTTGGCATGATATGGCATTGGAAATGGTATATTGGTATGAGTTTTGAATAGATAGAATGGGTTTGGGATTGAAATGTGTGAGGTTGTTGATTTAGAGAATTGATGATTATATTGCCCTAGACCAAAGCTTGTTAATGGAATGGAATTTTGGTAATTCTGTTGATTCCATTGGATTCAGTGAGTGATTTTGTGTGGGAGTAGTTTTGGTAGAGGTTTTGGGTCCATTGGGATCAATTGGGCAAGAGTTAGGGGAATGTGGTATATTTGCTGCGTTTTCCTGGAATCTGATAGATTCACTCGAGCAGACAGGGGTGTGCTCGAGTGAGGGATGAATGTTGCTCGAGTGAGGAAGATCCTGCTCGAGTGATGTGAGTTTTCCTTTGTTTTGCTGCGAGTGCGCCTGGGTTTTCATTAACGCTGCTCGAGCACATCGCTTTGTGCTCGAGTGAGCGAAGAACATGCTCGAGTGAGCATAGTCTGCTCGAGTGATAGTGGGAGTCCAGAGTGAAGGGTTGCTTTCTGGTCTTCACTCGCGGGCAAGGTGCAAGAAGTGTGCCTTCTCACTCGCGGGTGGGAGGTGTGTGCTCGAGTGAGGATCTGTGCTCGAGTGAGCCAGTTCCTGAAAGTGAGAGTTGTGCTCTCGGGTGTTCACTCGCGGTCTCACTTTCTCTTGTGCTCGCGGGTATGGGCAGCGTGCTCGAGTGAGCCCCTTGTGCTTCGAGTGAGCTTGTGCTTCTGGAGTGGGTTTGTGCTCTCGGGCATGTGCTTTCTGTCTCACTCTCTCTTGTGCTCGGGTGTTGTCCGTACCAATGCTCGAGTGAGAGCATTTGTGCTCGAGTGATGTCCGTATTTGTGCTCGAGTGAGAGCTTCTGTGCTCGAGTGAGACAGTGAAAAATATCAAGTTTGAGTGTTCAAAAGGGGATCTTTGGGGATAGTCTTCCAACCCTTTAGAGCTATGGATTAAGGTGTTTGAGGGCACTTAAAGGGCAATAATGATAACCAACCTGAATGTCTAAAAGTTAAGGAATTGGAAAAGGGATTAATCCTATGTCCTTGATCTTGGTTATAGGATTTGATGATTTCCTGAGCGTGAGCAGCCGGATCTGGAGCTTACGTGGAAAGAGGGTAGGGAACTTACCTCTCCTGCATGTATTGATAATTGTATTTGTGTATTGATGCATGTTATTGCTTTGCGTGATTATGTGAGACATATGAGAATGATTGTAGCTCTGTTCTATTTATACTATGGCCATGAGTATGTTGTGTGAACATTGAGCATGCGGATATATCATTATGTGAACATGTGTTATTGTGATGCAAGCATGTCATGCATTAAATACTTATCTTGCATGCATATTGGTATCTGTTTCCTACTGAGATTCCCCAGAATCTCACCCTCCCCTATCAACATTTTAGACAGGGAAGGAAGATTGAGGATGAAGCAAGCATCCAAGGACGAAGAAGACTCGTTCTGGGTGAGAGCTTAGTAGTTGGTTATCAATACGTAGTTGGGATTATGTATGTGTATGTTTGGACCAGTATTTGGAGTATGTATTCGAAAGAGATTTGTGTAATCCCTATTGAATGAGTTGTATGGGCTATTATGCCTTATGAGAATTGAGCGAAGATATGACCCCGGAATTGTCGGGAATTTATATTGCGTACTCTGATAATTGTATAAATGTAATTTATCTTCGCATAGTAATTATATTCGGAGTGTAAATATGAGACCGGGTTTAAAATGATTTTGAAATGTAATTGTGAAAACCCCGTCTGGTTGATGGGTTTATAAATGATGTTTTATCTTATTGGTCTCTATTTCACCTTAATCGCGTAATCCGGATATTAATTATGGCAGGGGGTTACAGTTATGCTACCCAAATTGGGTCTTAATGTTATTTGTAACCTAATGTAATGCTTAATAAAGTGGGTAGGAGTAGAAAGGAACGCGTTTATGGAGCTGAAATCGTAAAACCCCAATTTTCTCTGGAGAGCTCAAAAATTTCGGCCAGCTCTAGAAATGGGTCTTAGAGTTGGATTTTCAATGATTTGATGGTTCCATTGAGTTCAAGAGTGAAAATAAGGTGGAGTTACAGTTGGCCACTTTTTCAGAAAAGGCCGAAAAAGCATAATTACGAAAACGCCCCTAAAACCCTAGAAGTAGGGCTGCCAAGGGTAAATTTGTAATTTTACATTGAATTTGATAATTCTAGAAATGGATTCCTTGGGTAGAAATATGTTAGGATAGCCTATATTAGAATTTCGGGAAAGTGCATTTTTGTAAATTTTCATTATAGAATCATATAACCCCAAGAAACACTATGGAAGCGTCTAAATGGTGCATTTGGAATTGTAGGATTCGATATTTTCCTTGTTTGTGAATGACCCATGCCAGAGCACGTTCGGAAAGAACCAGGTAGTGACTCTTTCTCTTATACTATGTGTGAAACATTGTATGTATGTTTGTCATGCATTGAGAATACTTTGTGAATACATTGTGATGCTTTGAGTTCACAGCGCAAGCTAACGCATAGTGATACTTTGTGATACATAGAGATCGCAGTGAAAGCTGACGCATAGAGATTACAGCCATAAGTGCTGTCGTTTGTGGCGAAAGCTATGATACATTGTGATGCTGCTTAACATGATCATATATGCTATGTGTTTATACATTGTATGAGTGATTTGTTACTACAGAGATTCTTTTGAATCTCATTCTTTCCATTGACTAACATTTCAGACAGGGCAAGTGGCTCCAAGGAGAAACAAACCACCAGGAGCGGCTAGGATCTTGTAGAGATGTGTTGTTAGGTTGTTGGTTATCTATTTTAGACTTCGGATTACTGTTTATTTTTGAAATGTAGATATTACGTTGATGTTGGTCATGTAATCCCCTAATTGGAACTTACAACGCTTAGTTTATACATGTATGAAACCTGGGAGTTGCCGGGAATTTGGCTATGCACTCTGATATGTATGAATGTGATTGAACTGCGCAGAGTAATTAGATTCGGAAGATAAATATGAGACCATGTTGAACAAATTTTAGAAAAGAGATTTGAAAAAAACGTATCCGTCGGTCTCTAATTCCTTTAAATTACGCATTTTTGAATCTTAATTATGGTTATCAAGGTAGGGGATTACACGAGAAAAATGGCGGGATGTGAAAATTTATATCATCTTGTACTGCGCTTTCTTTTTAAGTGTTGTTCAAAGTTTTACTTTCACCCTTTTAGAAGTTGATGACTCAGATCTCACTTTTATCAACCTACAAATTAGCAAAGTTTATGAATTTTCATTTATTTTCCATAAATCTACTGACTATATTTGTTCAAGAAATCCAATTCCCATTTATGGTAACAATTGTAATTTCATGTCTCACCTGTTTTATCTTTAGATTCACCATAGGAAACAGAAAGTCAGTAACATCTTTACTTGATCTGAATGTTACTGATGATGAACCTAAACCGCGATAGTACACACAAATTTAACAAACTCTCACCAAGTTACTCCCTTTACGGCAAGTCTTACGAGCAGAGCAATCCCAAAACCTTTTCTCTCCTGCTTTCCCATGCAAGTTTGACAAGTATCAACGTTCTCTCCTACTTATACCACTGTCAGTCTTACGAACAGCAACGTTCTCTACCACTTGCACCTTATAAGTCTTTACGAGCAGAAAGTCTTACCAGCAATTCTCTCTACAGCTTCCCCGTAAGAAAATCAACCACTCAAGGTCCCTCTACCTTGAGATCAATTCAGAAATACAATTGAAAGTGTTTGTAAACTCTCTCACATAGTGAATATAATGCTCACTGAAGTGCAATACAAATACTCGCTCTCTCAATGATAAGTAATATAGAAACTAGAGAACAGAGAGTGTTTGGGTCGAAGTAGATGACTCATGATATTTGCATGTTGGCGTCGTTGTGTTCTTGTTATTATTTCTTGACCTCCTTGGCTGCTCAAATGTGGTGCCAATGATACCAATTGTTGGCGATATAAGCTCATTTGTTTGTTGCTTCTGTTACTGGTTGAGGGTTGAGACTCCTGTTGGTTTGCTGAATAGGTTGAGTTTTTCCCATGCCTTTCAATTCTTTTTCCTTTATACTAACCAACAACCTATAAAAATCATGAAATTAAATTATGTAGTTGTAGATGGAAGTGCATAAAAAAGTATGAAGAGTTGTAATTAACTACCTTTTGTTATGGCCCAATCAGACCTATTGGTCATGCAACATAACCATTGACAACTTCTTTGACCATTGTCTGTTCATCCTGAGAAGGGATTGGTAGGAGGCCATCATCGTTTGTGCATACATCAACCCTTACTTGGAGTGTGTTTGAGGGCAACAGTGAATTATGAAGAATATCGTTGTTGGTGTTGTAGGCCACGCCTACAGCAACTGCATGCCTGAAAAACTTATCAGTATGCAATCTGCACTCCGATTCACCGTATAAAACATATAATTAATATATTTAGGTACACTAATATATAACATAAGAAAAAGTTAACAATAAAGGAAATTATTTACTAAAGGAATAGGGACTTTTGGTGTGGACGGGCAACTATCCCTCGCACTTGTGCTGTCACATGCTGAATAGGTGCTGGCCTAGACTACAATAAGGCATCAAGTTAAGCATTTAGTAATGCATTTTTCTCTTCTAGCAAACACGTGTGTGCACTCAGCTGCTGCTTATAGCCAGCAATCTCCTCCTTTAGTTGCAACAAGTCATTTGTATTAGGTCGCTTTTGGAATCCAAAGTAAGATGTTTGGCTTATTGCAAAACCAATACCCCAAACATGACTATCATACTCAATAGCTCCAAAAGCTTTGCTGAGCAAATCGTCACGACCAACGTAATCCACCAACTTTGGCTACTCTTGCATCATTGTATGCTATCACAAAAACAATTGCAACAATATTAGTTAGTATAAAAAAGAATAATTTAATTAAAGGCAAATCTTTATTATATGTATAATCCATTACTTACACAATATTCCGCTACTTTTTTGGCTTGTTCGCTTGGAATGTCACCCTTTTTATTTATGCAATCGGCCAGCCACAAATCATGACGTGGTATATGTATGACATCAGAATGTGAGTCTTCTATTTGCAAATCAAAGTTATTTATAGTTAAAAATTAGTCATAGAACATATATTCATATGATACCAGTCCTTTCATATACCGGTATTGCATGTTGGATGTGTTTGCACAATTTTTCTCAGTTCTTTCCTGTTGACATCCAAATGATTTACATTAGTAAATATTAATTACAAATACATTACATGAACTCCATAAAGGCTAATAATATATTACATGAACTCTGTAAAGGCTAATAATATATTACCTCAAATTCCGCAGTAGCATGTGTGCTCACAAATGCATCCCACTCCTCTTGAGTTATTATTCCATCATACAACTGCGGCGGTGAATGATTGACATTATTATTGTTGTCATGTAAGTAGAATTTGACAAGAATGGAACAAAATTCTCTCAAAATTTTGCCATATTTTCGGAGCACAAATTTGTCTTTATCTTCATCGATCAAGAAACAAGACTGTAAGAAAAAAGCACACATGTTAAATTGTAATTTCATGAAAGAAAACAGCCAGAATAGTAAAGTAAATAATGTTTAACCTTAACAGAACCCAAGATGATATCAGGATAACATTTCTTTCCCGTCTCCAATCTAAAACTATAATGGGGACTTTTTCTCTAATAACAGTCCTAAGGTAATTAATGAATGTGCTAGCATTCAGTCAGACTGGATTTCCCTTTTCATTCCATTGCAAATCTAACCTAACTCCTTTACTCCTCATTTTGATCAATTTGGACATTACGGTCCTACCTCGAGCCACATAGGCCTTAAATGCTGGCTGCCCATCATTTTTAAGCTGGGGAACTTTATCTCCATTGTGTTGATCCATTTTCCTAGAAGTTAAAAAAACCAAACAAAACATCAGCACACAGTGGCAAACATGGAAATAAAAATAAATTAAGTTAAAATATATGAATACATGTAATAAAACATACAAGGCAAAAAATCAAGGTACTCATTATCATCTTTTCCTCTTTTTTGTTTGATTTAAAAACCAAGTCCCCTCTCCATAATCATGTCTCATGTATAAGGGTTCATCTTCATTTTTATCTTCATCTATATCAATATATTTTGACCACAACATGTCAAAAGAAAGATCATCATCAGGAATATTCAAACACTCATTATGTTCAACATCAACTTGTTCGTGATGATTCTTATTTGATGGAAGTACAATGGACCAATTCTTCTTAGCAAGATCCGGAATGAAAAACACTTGCTTTACTTGTGATGCCAAAATAAAAGGATCTTCTTTATACCAAACTTTAGAAAGACCCACTTGAACAAACCCTAACTCATCTGTCCGCAATCCACTATTGTTGTTAACCCACTTACATCTGAAGACAAGGACCCTCAACATAGTGTAATCTAACTCCCATATTCGTTCAATGACACCAAAGTATGACATTGTTGTGTAGATAAGGTGTACGTCTTTGGCATTGGATCTATGCCAAGAATCAGCAACAAGTGTTACCCCACTATTCTGCATCGTGCTCCTTATATCATGTTCTTGTGTGTAAAATGGTTTCTCTACATCACCTTTCAACTCCTCAAATTCTTTAGGACAGTCATGAAGCACCCTTTCGGCCGCATTTAGCATTTCTTGAAAACCATCATCCTCATCATCATACATGCTTCGATCAAACTCATTTAAAGGACTGATCATGGTATTCACCTGATCAATATGTGCATCATCCATCTCACCATGCCTTGTCCATCATGTATATGATTGATCAATTCCATGACACACTAAATGACCTAGCAAGTCAAGTAGACTAATCCGCTTTCCATAACAACATGATAAGTAAGGACACAAGATTTTGATAGGATCATTTGTATGCTCCCTTGCAAATCTAATACACTCTTTCACCCCATATATATATTCCCTTGAGCATTGATCATATGACATCCATTTTCGATCCATCTATACCGTGAACATTATTTTTAAAACTGGTTAGTTGCTTGCCTCTTGCAACTGCTAATTACTTTATGTTCTACCATTTATTTTAAAAAAATCAGTAGCATAACATCCTCAAATTAAGTTTTCCAAGTATTAAATCAACCAATTAATCAACCAATCTATCAAGTTCAATCGAATACTCAAAATCTAAGAGAATAGAATAATGGCAAAGCAACATATGAAACTGTGGATAAATTGTACAATTTTAGCAATATTTTTTACAATGATTTCCAAATCAACATTAGAAAAAAAAACATAAAGACAATAGCTGCTAATTACTTAACAATAAAAAAAATTGCTTGCCTCTTGCAATTTTGACAATATAGATTATTAAAAAAACATAATTTCCACATCAATAATTTTGACAATAGTTTCTTGCCTCTTATAGTTACTAATTACTTTTATGTCCTGCCATTTATTTTTTAAAAAATCAGTGGCATAACATCCTCAAATTTTACGTTTTCAAAGTATTAAACCAACCAATTAATCAACCAATCTATCGAGTCCAATCAAATACACAAAATCTAAGAGAATAGAATAATGGCAAAGTAGAATGTGAAATTGTGGATAAATTGCACAATTTTAGCAATAATTTCCGCATCAACAATAAAAAAACATAAAGACTTACAAGCTAAAAACTTCTGTAAGCTGAGACAGGGAACAAACATAGACGGGAGACCAAACTTTAAGAAGACGGTTGAAACTTTAAATAAAAACCTGAAAAAAAAAATCATTAGCACACATAAGATTCACGACAGATTTTAACAAAATAAAGAAAATGTATGTTCTTAAACTTATATAAAAAAAACTTACGAGATGAGCGAAACATCTTGTAGGAGGTTCAAACAAAGCAAAGAACATGTGGGTGACCAAGCTTTGTATCATAACGAAAGTGCGGTGACCAAAAAATAATCTAAAGAAATGCGCACGAGGAGACAAAAAAATCAAATAGGGGGAACCAACAAAGCTTCTAATTCCTACTGTCAAAGAAAGGAGTAAGTGGGGACAATGGATAATGAAAGGCAGAGTAGGAACCGAACGGAAATAATGTGGTAGACCAATTAGTTCTGGGAAATGGAGAGTTGGAGGACGCACGAGAAAGACAATAATGCTGTAAAAATGGCAGGATGTGAAAATTTATATCACCTTGTACTGCGCTTTCTTTTTAAGTGTTGTTCAAAGTGTTACCTTGTATGGCGCTTAAAGTAAAAGCGCTGGCTAAGGTATACAAAACCTACGGCACTTCGTTTCAAAGCATCGTAGAATCCATTTATTATATAAAAAAATATGGACCTATGGAGCGCACATGAAGCGCCGTTGCATCCTTATAAAAAAAATTTATCCAAAACTTTTCCAAATGTGTAATATAAAGTAAGTTTGACCATAAAATATTGATATAAAATAAGACAAATGAATAATGATATGACATTATTATTATTATTATTATTATTATTATTATTATTACGATAACGTAAGACAAATATAATGAATAGAGATAAAGTAAGATTATTCACGTGAAAGTGAAGAAATGAAGCGTGATACATATATATATATAACTGAATAGTGAAATTAATTACCAAGTTCTTAATTGACTTCTTGTTATTAAACAAAAAAAAAGAAAATAAGTTAAAATACAAAAAAAATAATCTAAAAACCCCCCATAATGATATATTTCTAAGGGAAAGCATTGGTAAATTAAATGGAAGAAAATATACCAAGACAATGCCAAAACCATATAAATTAAATAAGGAAGGAAGGTGATGAAGCTTGCCTTAATTAACTTCAAACTTTTGGTGGAGCTTATAGAGTGCCTTAACTAATCAACTTGGGTGTATGTCCTTAGCATATAAAAGAGGAATGAAGGTGATGAAGCTCGACTTCTTCGGTCTCTCAATTAACTCAGTATGATCTCTCACTCTATTCTTGCTTAGCTCGATCTGCACTCTCTATATATATAATATCCGAGGAAAGAGAATGTGGCCTTGCATGCATTGCGAATGGCAGCCAATATTGGCCTTGTAGCCTTAGCAGGCTGTAAGGCCACAATGACTTGTCATGTCGTGGGGCCAACTAGTGGGGAACTTGGCCTTAAGCCAGCAATGCCTTGGCCGGCACTTGCCTTGGAAGCGCTGGCCAAGCCGACCAACCCTTGGCCTGCACCTTCCAAGAAAGCGCCAACTAAGGGCTGTTGCTGATAGTCCTTGGCCAAGGTGTATATTTTTTATTTTTTATTAATTTTTTATGAACTCAAGAACAAAGCACGCAGGTGTTTTTTGTTTCAACTCAGATATTATGAGCTATTAATTCATGTAATTTATCATTTTGTCTTTTAGTTTTGATTACCGGATCTTTTGGTTTAATATTACATTAATAACCACATCAGTAACTAAAATATTACACTCTAATAAGGTTCAAATTAAGATTAATTAATTGGCTATAGTATTTGATCTAGAAATCCTACCTTCTCTTTTTATCTTTTTGTCATCTTTTGAGTTCAATATAATAATGTCTTGAAACTTGATCTCTTTTGACTTACAACAACATGAGATTCTGAACAATAGTTACTCCCACCCTTATCCGACACTTTCTTTTTAAGTGCCGAATAAGGTTTTTTTTTTCCAATACAAAAAATGCTAAAAAATGATTCCAGCTACGGTGCTTTCTTGAGAAGCACCGTAGCTTTGGCTTTCATTTATTTTTTTTAAAATAAATGTTTTATATGGTTCTTGTTTAGGAAAGTGCTGAACAAGCCTAATACTAAGCTTTGGCTCTTATATTAGGAAGCACCGTAGCTTTTGAACTTTTTTTTTTTTAAAAAAAAAACTATTAGCTATAGTGCATCTTCAAAGAAGCGTCAAAAAAGGGGGCACCATTAAATTCCTCTTTTGCAGTAGTGCGTCAAAACAGTGAGCCTTCAAAACCATGTTCTAGTAAAACAATGTGCACTGAGAGTTTTATTGAACCACCTAACTTTCCTTACAATGGATGGCTGATCACCTCAAGATATGATATGCACATGTCAGTTATATTTTTTGACCTACTAGGATTGAATAACAGTTATATTTGTATTTTTTAGGCAACATATTCAAGGAAAATCAAATAAATCTATTCAATTTAGTGTCCATGTAGTTAATTATTATTTGGAAAATTGCACACAGGTCCCAAGTAAGACAAATTAATACTATAAGGTCCCTTACAATTTCTAAATTGCTACAAGTCCCAAGGGGCCTAAGGGTAAGAGATTTTAATTGTAAAAAGATATCCTTGCCATTGGTCTCATTCAGTTGTCATTACATACTTCCTCACCTGTCAATTCATGCTCCATCCAATGTCAATATATACTATGTCACTTGTCAACCAATTAAAATACAATATATTTTTAATTACGTTCTCTTGATTTAGACTCATGCCTAATTAGAATATATAAACCATGTTGAGACTAGAAAGTTTACAATTAAGACATTAATTAAGTAATATTATTAGAGTTGATTCTTTAGTATTTATTAGGATTAGATATGAATATTTTATCATTATAATTTGATTTTATTTAATTATATTAGATTAAATTATAGGTTTATGGTTAGTATTCTTTTTAACTTTCAAGGATCAATAATGCGATCTTTCAATATCAACATGGTATTAGAGCCCTAGGTTCTTTTTGCTATCTTGTAGGGGGTTTCAGTGTTCTTCTTTTGGTTTTTGGTACATTTATTTGGTGTTCATCCATGGTAAGATGTTTGGAGCATTGCTTGGTCCCTTATGAGATCGTTGGTTGTTGCCTTGGTCCCTTGTGGGACCGTTTGTTTTTGTTTTGGTCCTTGCTGAGACCATTGTTTAGCTCCTATTGAAACTATTATATTATTATCGTTTGAATGTCCTTAGTGTGACATTTGGTTAAGTTTTCTTGGATATGCTTGAACTTGTTCCTCAATTCAGGATCTTACTCTGAAGAAGCATGGTAGAGTTCATTATTTCCTTGATGATCTCTACCTGCTCACATTCAAGCTCTTTCTAGCTTGAGGGGGGAGTGTTGAGAATAGAAAGTTTAGAATTAAGATATTAATTAAGTAATATTATTAGGGTTGATTATTGAGTATTTATTAGGATTAGATATGAATAGTTTATCATTTTGATTTGATTTAGTTAGATTAGATTCTAGGTTTAGGGCTAGTTTTTTAGTCTGTCTATATAAAGGCCTCTTTGTATTCTCTTTTACTTCCCAGAATCAATAATGTGATCCTTCAAAACAAAATTATGTGGTAGGTTTATATCATATTTTGAATCATGACTATCAAATAATTTCATTTTGGTTTACAAGTGAAAGGGTATGAATTAACAGGTACGGAAGAATGTTTTGACAAGTAAGGGAGCATGTGCTGACAACGAAATGAAGGCAAGGGTAAGGGCGTATTTTTGCAATTGGATCTCTTACCCTTAGGTCCATTGGGACTTGCTAGTAATTTATAGATTTCAAAAAACTTAACAGTAGTAATTTGTCATACTTGGGATTTTAGTGGAATTTTCCCTTATTCTTTTCATGCATGTGAAAAGAGTTTAATTTTTTATTCATAAAACATAATTATTGTCTATACAAATTAAGGATAATTAATTAGGGTACATAATAACAGTTTAATAATAATTTGGTCTTAAAATGGTTTTTTAAAATAAGTATTTAATATGAGTGTACATAGTTGCAAATTAGGCATTCAAATATTATAGTTATTTCCAATTAAAAAAATAATTTTTTGGCCCTATAGTTTGCCTCAATTGTAACTTAGTCCCTATAATTTTGCTTGGTCCTTATGGTTTAACTTACTGCATCTAAGTCCCCATATTTATTTTTGGTTGAAGCATACGTTTGGTTCTACAATTTTATAATGGAATTTAGTTGCATATTATGGAAGGTGATTTGCATATTAGTTCATAGTTAGTTGCATCTTCAAGAAGGTTACTCGTATATTATGGAAGCATATTACGGAAGGTTACTTGCAAATTTGTTCAAATTGAATAGTACGGAAGGTATGTAGTTGCATGGTTTGGAAAGTTACTTGCATATTATGGAAGTTAACTACATATTACAGAATGTGACTTACATATTGGTTCATATTGAACGCCTTCGTTGAGAGTAGAGAGGTCATTTCATATGGTTAATTATATTCCTTAAAGGACATCATGGCTTCACCTTTTCATAGGTCCTACTCCCCAATTTATGTCCCTTCAAATAAAAATAATTTATCAATATGTGATCAACAATGCACTAATTTTTAGTGTGAATTGAAAATTGATTTACAGGTCCTTATAGTTTATCTTAATTGTACCCCTATCAGTTGCAATTTATAGAGTTTGTAAAATTTTATTTATAGAAATTCGTGGAGGTTAAAACATTTTAAAATGTGAAACATAGGAAATTACTCAAAGTTCATGAAATTTTGTAAATTATATTTAATGGGTTTTATATTGAAAAATCAATGTATTAATTATTAATCACCAAAGGTGTAACATCCCGAATTTCAGTCACTAAAATGTCTTATATTTAAGAGAATAAAATGATGAATATTGATTACTTTGAATAGCCTTTGGCTATAAATTCTTGATTATAGGAATTAATATACTGAAAATTGGAATGTGAACAGTGCCGCCAGTGAAATTTTCTGTGAGGTAATGAGATTATCATGTGGTTTTGGATGACCAAATGATGTCCAAAAATTGTGAAATTTTACATGATGAAAGTAGACATCCTAAGCTTTAATTTGATTGGTATGGGAATTATTTGGAGCTATAAACAAGGAATTATGAATTTTTGAAGTTTATCCAGTGAAATTGGAAAGTTTCTATGACAGCGTCCGAAGATGGAGTTTCTGGAAATTTTGAGGCTCTAGTTGGCTAAAGGTTATATTTTCTCTTAAAATTAGACTCAATACGGGTAACATAACCTTTGGAATCACTCCAATTGAAGTTTTACAAATAAAGTTATGATTTTTCAAACTTTAGTCAGAAATCTGCCAAAATTGCCAACTATTGCGAAATTGGGAAAAAAAAGTAGTTGCAATTGTGTAAATTGTGGAATAAAGAAATAGAGGGGAAAAATAATTATTTAGCTCATAAACATGCCAAGTGTCATCAATCCAATCCAAGGAATTAAATAATGTTGATCAAAGTTGGGCACATGCTTAATTAAAATACTATTTCTTGTGCATGTAGTTAAGACGAATGGATTGATGAAGGACCTTGGAGACGTTATTATGGGCCAAGGAAAGAGGGAAGGATTTGGTTCAAATGGAATAGGATTATGACACAAATTAATGAAGGGATAAGTATGAAGAAAAGTTGCATAAAATTTAATTAAAATTATATATGTAAAAGAGAGAGGAATGGGATATATTTTCTAAAAGCTTTATCATCTCATCTTCCCTTCTCATATTTACGATGGGCAGCAAGAAAAAAAGAGAGAGAGAAGGTGTCATGAGATAAGCTCAAAGTACCAAGTAATGTCATAATTTATTTAGCTAATAATTGTAAATTAAGAGAGATATTGAAGATATTTTAAAATCCTTGCTCATCTTTTGGCTTCTCATTTTCAAGCCAACAAGAGAGAGAGAGAGGAAAATCCAAAGGTAAGCGTTGATGTTCCATGTGATTTTGCCTCCCAAATTGTAAAATAGTTTCTCTAACCTATTGATCTTCATGGAAAACATTGTGTTTCACGAAAAATCTCAAGGTTGAGAGAGAGAGGGAGGACGGTTTTAGAGAGAGAAAGTAAAGAAATCCAAGGTAACCTCAAAACCATCAAATCTCTTGGTTTATTGTTGTTGTTCTTGTCTTGGTTGGTGGTTTGTTGTTGATTTTGTAGATTTAGGAAAGGGGAAACCCTAAAGGGTTATAATGCCCAAATTTCCTCAACTCTTGTACATTAAGTGTTTAAATGATTTAAGAAGTGGTTAGGAGTAAAAAGAAGTAAGCTTTAGGTGTTGAATTTCAAAAACACATTTTACCTTTTTCAAGAGCATGTTTCGGCCAAGGCTGGAATCAGCTGTAGGAGCTGGAATTTCATAAATATGATGATTCGATTGTGTTCAGGAGGGAAAATTGTATAGGGTTGATGTTGATCACTTTGTGAGAAAAGCCCTAGAAAGTGAAAATATCCCTAAAACACTAAATAGGGGTTGTCAAGGGCAAAACTGTCATTTGATAGTGATTTTGCGAAAACCAAGGTCAAAGATGGATTCTACACCCAAAACTATGTAGGAATAACGCGGGTGAAAATTTCAGGAAAAGTACGACCAGACCGGGTAATAAGGGGGCTGGGCTGGGCTGGGTTGGGTTCCCAGGGGCATTTTGGTAATTTACAGTTTTAGGCTAATATAACCAACAAAAATACTTTGGAAGAGTCTAAAGTAGTACATGGATGGGTTTTAACCTAATTCTTGTACATTTGGAATTTTAAGACCGAATTGATAGCCCGAGCCGTCGAAACAAAATCCAAGGAACGGTCTACAAACAAAAAGGGGTTTAAGGTAATAACTTTATCCTTCATATATTATACTAATATTCATATATTTATGTACACTACTACAAAATAAGAATTTAACGACGCCCCTTTTTTGACGTTTTTTTTGAAGAAGCGTCGTAGATAATAGTGTTTTTTTAGAAAAAAAAAAGTTTAAAAGCTATGGCGTTTCCTAATATAAACACTAAAACTTAGTATTAAGCTTGTGTAGTACTTTCCTAAACAAATGCCATACAAAACATTTATTTTAAAAAAAATATGAAAACCCAAGCTACGGCACTTTCTTAGAAAGTGTCGTAGCTGGGATAATTTTTTAACATTTTTTTAATTGAAAAAACCCTTACCCGACGCTTAAAAATAAATTGTCGGATAAAAGTGAGAGTAAGTCAAAAAGATTAAATGAAGTTTGACATTTATTATAATGCCTTATTGTTCAGAATCTCGTGTTGTAGTAAGTCAAAAGTATATTGCTAGAATTGAGAAAATAAGCCTTCAATTAACATTTAAATAGAGAGTACTCTTTCTTAATAATTCCTTTATTATTAAGCATTGATTTTCCTTTATATTCATCCTATTTCAAAAAAAAAATATTCAGCTTATTTCAAAAAAAAATTTGACCTTAGCCGGCACTTTATTATAAAGTGCTAGCCAAACATGTTTGTAAGAACCTTTGGCCAACGCTTGCTTGACAAGTACCAGCCAAGGATAATAAAGCACCAGGTGCCTTGAATATTCAAGGCACTAAGGGCCTTGTAAGGCACCAAGTGGGTGCCTTGACTTATATTCAAGGCACCAACGTGGTGCCTTGTTTATTGGTGCTTTATTACCCTTGGCCAGTGCTTGTAAAGTAAGTGCCGGTCAAGGGGCTTCTTTTGGCTGGCACTTCACACATAAGCACCGGCCAAAGTCAGAGATTTTTTGTTTTTTACAAAGCTACACGTGGTGTATCTGATGTGGGTTTGTTTTTAAAATTTTTTTTTACAAAGCTACATGTGGTGTATCTGATGTGAGGTTTTTTTCTTAAAAAAAATTAGGAAGCTATGGCACTTTGACAAAAAGCGATGTAGCTTCTATACCAAGTGCTATTTAATTTTCACTACTCGCCCATTTTCATTTTCATTTTCATCTTCCCGCTTTCTCTCTAGCTTCCCGATTTCCCAGAACTCCTTTGCTATAGAAAACTTCTTCTCTCGTGTATTTTTTTTCTTGTCTCAACCTCCTTCAGAAGCTCCTTAGCCTGTAAGTGTTTTTATTTTTTTAACATTTGGTTCACGTTTTCTTTCAGTTAAAATCTGTCATGAATCTTATATGTGTGTTCATAATTTTTTGTTAGGTATTTATTTGAAGTATCAACTCTATCTTCTTGAATTTCTTATACATTGTAAGTTTTTTAATTTTTGGGCTTACAAATATAATAATACTTAGTTTAATCCTCCGTAGAAGTAACGTGTATGGCTCAAGTTTAACCAACTTAAATGCTAGTGTTCTTTTATGCTTTATACATAAATATGCAATATTACAAAATATACGTGCTATGTTATTTCATTTTAGTGTGGATTGTATTGTAAATTGCTGTGGATTGTGGATTTTGGATTATAAATGGAGGCTTTCATCAGGAAAATAAAATAATTATGAATTTTTTTTAATAAAAGACTTCCTACGACGCTTCTCCAAGGAAGTGCCGTAGGGTGTCATAATTTTTTTTTTAAATAAAAGACTTCCTATGGCGCTTCTCCAAGGAAGGGCCGTAGGAAGTCATTTGACTTCCTACGGCCCTTCCCTGAATAAGCGCCGTAGGAAGTTATATTTTTTTTAAAAAAATAATAATCAATTTATGGTGCTTCCATATATTTAAGAAGCGCTGTAGCTTGTTTTAATGGCGCTGGAAGCTATGGCGCTTCCCAAGCGCCATATTAAGCGCCGCCACTTGTGTTTTTTGTAGTAGTGGTATGCCATCTTTTGTGATTTAATTAATTAACATGGGTTTGGCGAGGACGGCAATTAGTGTGGGGAGGCACAATTATTTGGTTGTTGAGTAAGAACCCAACTGAGGTTTACGGATAGTGGGGGATTGAGCCCCTAACTCATATATACATGCCATGATGTGATATTGTTGTTAATTGTTGCATAACATTGAGCATGACATATTTACTTTTTGCATTTTATATGAACAATTATATGTTACTACTGAGATTCTTTTGAATCTCACCCTTTTTCAAAAATTAAAATATTCCAGCAAAAGGAAGCGGCTCGAGGGGCAAAACGACAAATACCGGCAATTGAGGTGTTCGGGTCAAGAAGACAGAGTTGTTGGTTATTATTAATTTATTTTGGATAGTTTTGGACCAAGTTTGTTTATATATTATCAAACTCTGTGGGGAAAATTGGTAAGGTAATCAAGTACCTTGTATCAATATATCAGTATATTTATACTATTCCTGTGTTACCCATCAAATTGTGTATCGTGTTCCGCAAATACTCTAAAAAAGGTGAAAATAAGATAAGGGTCCAACAAAAGGCTCCTTTTTTTTGTTTTATTTTTTAAAAAAATATAAAAATGTAATTATCTTGGAAGTGCCCAAAAAAGGTAAAAAAATAATTATAACATACCCCACTGTTGTTAACAAAGAACCATGATATATATAATAAAAAATAATAGCTCTTGTAATAAAATCATTAACTATAGGCTTTTCAAAATATAGCATACCTCACAATTATTTGGAACAAACCGTGGTGTAAAGTCTTAGGCACATCACCGCCAATGTGTTTATGTCTATAAATGTCAACAAATATCAAATAGAGATATACTTGACATGTATAGTTTGCAACATGTTTAGTAAATATGTTACAACATTGCATGTACATCAAGCTATGATCAAATTGGATATGTACGGTGGTTCTATAATGGGATATTCATATAAAGTTTTTACTTTTATATGGAACATAAAGACATTAAGGTGCTTAACATCAGGACCTATTAAGACGAATAATGGTTTATATATGCTTAGCATCAATTTTTCTGAACCCAGTTAACTTCAAATAGGAATGAATTTGCCTTCTGGTTTGATCAATATTCATAGCAGCAAAATGATGTGGTCCATATGGAAATCCCATCACTTGATGGTTTTGTTGGTGGTGCCGGTAGTGCAGCCAACCGCTTCAGATGAATGTCACCCATCAAGTGGTTGCCGAGGCCACCCCTGCTTCTGTCTCTCACAAAAGACTGACCCGCAAATGCCCCTTCCAAACATGATTTACAGAAATTATGAGCACAGGGCGTCCTAACTGTAGAAACAAACATATTATTGCAGACAATAATATTGTTAATCTATCTAGTGTGAAAAGTAACTATTTTATATTCTTTAGGAAAATCTTGATAATATTATAATCTTTAAGGGGATGATTTAGGGCACCAAATGTTATTTTGGTGAAAATGAAAATGGAAGTGGCGGAAATATATATAAATATAGAAATTAGCTTCTAAAATCTGTTTGGTATGATAAAGGTAACGTAACACAATTTTTAATTATAAGCTGTATTTATATTGTGGAAAGACTCAGATACCCTTATCAAATAAGAAGACCAATGTCTCCAATCCAAAGAATCATCGCCAAAATATCATTGCCTAAAACTATCACCAGCCACCATTTAAAATTACTCACAACTCGTCACCAACCACCACATAAAACTAAGATCATCAACCAAAAAGGAACTTTAATGTGAACAAAGAAGAATAATCTTGAAATCTAGAAATCATGAACTTCAAATTCAAATAGACCCATAAATAGGGATCCAAATGATTTGAAATGAAAGGAATATAAATCATATAAAACAATTGATAATAAAAGAGTCAAATTTTAATACCTTTTTTGGTATGTCATTGATCTGATTTCTTTTTAATGGCAAAGGCTTGGGCTAGGGGTGTTAATGTCGCCGTCATCTTCTTCTTCAGCATCAAATCTCATGGGTGATTTTTTCATGAAAACCAGGACAAACAAAATATGATGAGGATACATTTACACAAGTCTATGTTATGTTGCTTATAGGCCAGGGGTGTTTTATAGATGAGAAACTAGGATTCAAGTTGAGGAAACCGTGAGCGCCGTCAAAACTGTGGGCTTCTAAACCATGTTCTAGTAAAACAATGTGCGCCAACAGTTTTATTGAACCGCTCAACTTTTCTTACATGGACGGCTGATCACCTCGAGATATGATATACACATATAATTTATATTTTGTAAATGAACAGGATTGAATAACTTGAATAACTTTTTCTAAAGTGGCACGTTTGTTTTTTTGGAGGCTATATATTCAAGGGAAATCAAATAAATCTATTTAATTATTGTCCATGTAGTAAATTTTTTTTTCGCATGTGAAAAGAGTTTAATTTTTAATTTATAGAAAATAACTATGGTCTATACAATTTAAGGAGAATTAATTAGGTCACATTAGATAAATAATAATTTGATCTTAAAGTGGTTTTTCAAAATAAGTTGTTAATATGAATTTACACCACTGCAAATTATACATTCAAATCTTATAGTTATTTCCAATTAAAAACAATAAATTTTTGGTCCCTATAGTTTAGAATCATTTATAATTTAGTCGCTGTAATTTTGAATTAGTTGAAACTCAGTCTCTATAGTTTGACTTAGTGCATCTCTATATATCCCTTTATTTTGAATTGGTCAAAGCATATCTTTGGTCCTCTAATTTTATAATGGAATTTAGTTGCATATTATAGAAGTTGATTTGCATATTAGTTTATATTGCATATTATGGAAGGTTGCTGTACATTAGATGAAGATACAAATATGTCCTGAAAGTATTTGCAAAATCTCAATGTAGCCTTAGAAGGTTTTTTTTTTTGTTTTTTGTCTCAACGTCGCTCTGGAAGTATTAAATCGTAACAATCTCGCCTTGGTGTTAACAAATGTTAGTTTAATTGTTAAATCGACTTACATATGCTATTGGGTTGCTTATGTGGCAGCCATTTCATCAGTTTAAAAAATAAAAATAAAATAAAAACACAAAATATCCTTATTTCATAAAAACATTTGGATCCTTCAACTTCCCTCATCATCCCTCATCTTCATCGCTCAAACTTCTTTTCCATATCATCACTCAGAAAAATTGGGTAGGCCAGGGCCTTCTCTTCCTCATCTTCATCAGTCAAACATTGTCTCTCTTCCATTCAAATGAAGAAGCCTACTCTCCTCGTTCGGAGGCCCCTAAGCCACCACTCTCTAGGAGCGAACACAGTACAAGCATAGGAATACCATGGGTCCTAAGATTTTTTTCCCAAAATGATAAAAGAAAAATCGATTACCAAATTTAGATTTTTAAAAAAATTCAAAAAATCAGGCTTCTCTTCTAGGCAAAATGGCTCCACCAATCGCCAAATAGTAAGTAAAGAATCCCAATGGTAAAGCAACCTGGACCGTACGAAACAGAGGGGAAATTTCACGTTATAACCAAATAATCAGGATGATGAACACTTCATTCACACATTAATTTGGTTACTAACGGAGTCCCAACACGGAATCAGAAACACTACAGGGAACTTGTGAAAAAAGTGACCTCATATTTTCTGCCGATATCATAGTTTAGTTTCTCAGAAGGGCTTTGCTGTCCCCAAAATTGACCATCCTCTACAATCACACCCTCTCTGTATTCATCGGCGACACCTCCATTGATACGATGGCGAAGATCGACCTCCCTCCTTTGTCTTCCTCCATCTCAGTGTCCACCTCGTTGAGATTTGTCTCAGCGGGCATCTCCTTGTTCGGTCTTCCCAAGCTTCAAAGAACAGTTAGAGCTGAGAAGATGATGTTTTGTCAAAAAAAACAGAGGAAAAAAAAAAAGAACTGAGATTATGATGGCTGAGTTCACACGTGTGTGCGGTGTATGGGGGGATGGGGGAGACACTAATTGGATGATTAGCCAGATGAGTTGGTACATTGAATGCTTTTTCGAGTGCCACATAGATCACAAAGTTAAACTACTAAATTTAATGGACAAAATTAATTTTGTTAACAAACCAGAGCAACATTGCTACGTTTTTAGACTTCCACGACAGCATTGAAAAAAAAAAAAAAACTTTCAAGGTAATATTAAGATTTTGCAAATACTTTTGAGGCAAATTTGCACCTTAACCTTTATATATTATTCTAAATGGTCACTTGTATATTATGGAAACTAGTTGCATATTACAGAAGGTTATTTGCACATTGGTTTATGTTAAATATTATTGAAGGTAGTTGCATGTTTTGGAATGTCACTTGCATATTATGCAACGTAATTGCATATTACAGAAGGTAACTTGCAAATTAGTTTATATTGAAGGTTTTTGTTAAGGGTAGAGACGTCATTTAATGCCGTTACTTATTTCTTTTAAAGGACCTGATGACTTCACCTTTTTCTAGGTCCTATTCCCCAATTAATTTCTCAAATAGGAATTTATCCCCAACTTTCCATCCAAATAAAAGGCATTTATCAATATGTGTTCAACAATGCACTAATTTTTAATGTAAAAATTGATTTAGAGGTCATTGTAGTTGATCTTAATTCTAAATCAGCTCCATATAGTTTATTTTATTTAAGTTGAACCCCTATTAATTGTAATTTATAGAGTTTGCACAATTTTATTCATAGAGATTTGGGGATGTTAAACCATTGTTAAATGAAACAAAGGAAGTTTCATAAAGTTCTTAAAATTTTGCAAATTATAATTAATGGGTTTTCTACTTAAAAATGGATGCATTGTGAATGAGCATGTCAGTTTATGCCTTAGTAACTTTTTCAAAATTAAACCAACAATTGCAATAAATGGTGCAATCAAGGTTCGTCTCTTGAGGAGCCTTTATTAATTACCTAACAACTAAGTGCAACGATTGACATGAAACAATTAAAAAGGTTTTGAGCTTTTAATCTAACAACTAGATTGCAATTAAACTAAAATGCTTTTAAAACAAATATATGTGGATTTTGTTAGAACCGGCTGACACCCAAGAGGGGGGTGAATCGAGTGTAAGATAAAAACTTAAGAACTTTAAAAATCTTTTCGCATCTTAGAGAAAGCAATAAATATGAAAGTAATGAATCATAAATGAACAATATGATTAAATAATGTATGCTGGAAATATAGGATCTTAGGTAAGAGAATATGCAAACTGTGATTTATCCTGGTTCGGTCCAATTTGTGATGGCCCCAGGCTCCTCCTGAGATTTTCAAATCCACTATCTTCTTGTTTAATCCTGGTATAAGAAAAGCCTTTACAACCTCACAAGTTTTGCCGAGCACTTGTGTAGCCTTTTACAAATCTCTCACCAAGATACTCCCCCTTACAACAAGTCTTACGAGTAGAGCAACCGTGAAGACCTTTCCCTCCTGCTTACCTATGCAAGAGATTGTAGCGGTTGAAAAGAACTATTACCAATATCAGTATTTGTAGCAGTTTTAAAGGAAACTGCTACAAATTTGCAATGGTATGATTCGTGACAAGTGACGCTGAGATGGCACTTTGTAGTGGTTACATAAAAAGACCGCTACAAAATGCGGCACTAGCTTGGTGCCAAGCTGGCACTACAATTGTAATGGTTAGTTAGTAGTGGCTGAGCCATATTAACCACCACAAAATCTAGCACCTAGCTGATGCCACATTTGTGGTGGTGTGGTTTGTAACGGTTGATAAGGGTGAAAAGGTACAGAATTCAAAGGGTTGCAACTTTGTAGTGGTTTACCAGAATTGCTACAAACTATTTTGTGATTTGTAATGGTTATTGAAGCAATAACTACTACAAAGTGCAAAGGGTTGCATCTCTGTAATAGTTTTAGGACAATCGCTATAACTCGTCACGTTGGCTGAGATAAGGTTTCATTATTTGTAGTGGCTGAGGTAGTAGTTTTGGTCAGAACCGCTACAAATCATGCGGCTATATAAACGTCACCACCCTTTATTTTACCACTTTTGAACAAATCGCTTCCCTCACACACTCTGAGAAGTTTTCTTCTGATATGAGGTTATGGTCAAACATTTAAAGAGTTAGCCACTTAAGGTTAGTAAAGTAACCTATTTAATTTCATTTTTGAGTAGAAAACATTTGTTTATAGTAAGTTTAGGTAATATTTATGACTTCCTGAGCATATTTTTTAAAACTTTTGTACATGCACTTTTAATTAGGTTTTAGAAGATATTGAATTTTTTTATTATAATATTGTGATTTTACATTATTTATATTGTTGGTTATTATTATTATAATCTTTTCTAAATATTGTTTAGTTGTCATTGTAATTTATTTTTAATTTGTTAATAATTCTAGTTATAATTGTTAGAACAAGCATTTCACCCAAGAGGGGGGTGAATTGGGTGATACTAAAATTTCGTCGAAAATGTAAAACTTTAACAGTGGAATTGAAACAATAATGAGTAAGGAGAAATATCACCGCAGTGTACATCAGGAGTTATACTGGTTCAGTCACAACCACTTTGACCTACGTCCAGTCCTCAGAGCTTCTCTGAGAGTTCCACTATAACTTCCAAGATTCAGTGGGTTCTTGGCACCTCAGTTCAAGCAAGTTCCTTCACCTGGACACTCGCTCCCCCTTACAAGTTGTAATCCAATCCCAACTCAAGGTTCCACAACCTTAAGTTATCTCAATAACAAATATTGAGTTTGAATGAAATATCTCTCTTACAGAGTGAATAAGAATCACTGAAGCATAGAAATATAATTTCAACGTGAAGACAGAGCAATGAACTTGATAATTTGTTTGTGTGCGTTCTTGTTGTTTTTTTCTCTGTTTGGATGTTCCCATATATATAGATATGTTGGTGATGACTGCTGGAACATTTTCTTTCGTCCGTTGGAGAGTGCGCAGCCACTATTGACTTTTCAAGTTTTTGAAAAATATCCGTTGGCGGTGGTTGGCATTTGAACGTTTAATTTGACTTCCCTTTCTTGACATGATTCCTTCATTGTTTATCTGTAAATATGCTAGAAATACTAATACAATGAAAGATTAATCATATAGGAAACAATTTAATGAACGTTTGAATGATTTCTAAATTTCTGGGTATGCTTACTCGAGTAGTTACTCGAGTATTACTTGAAGTTTACTCGAGTACTTACTCGAGTATCATCGGGAAATCTTTGATCAACTGCAAGTCAATGAATAAATACAAGATTACTCGGGTAGTGCATGGAGTAAACTAAATTTCAAACCTTTGGAAATAGTTATTTACTCGGGTACCTACTCGAGTAATGCTCTCATAACTTTATGAGTTACTCGGGTACCAACTCGAGTAAACCTTCAAATAAACTTTTGGCTACTCGATGCTCTACTCCAGTAATGTTGGCAGGATTTCAAGACCGAGAGCACTTACCTTGTTACTCGGGTGCTGACTAGAGTAATGCACTCATTTTTGCATAGGTTACTCGGGTACCACCTCGAGTAAATGTACTTTTTGTGCATGACTTACCCAGGTAATGACTTGAGGTTTACCTTCAAAATAACTCTGCATACTCGGGTACCAACTCGAGTAATTCACTTAAAATGAAACATTAAATAATTGCATACTAGAGTAAAGACTCAAGGAAAATGAGGTAAAATTATATCAAGTTAATCGGGTACCACCTTCAAGTTTTCACTTACTTCAGTGCGTTACTCGAGTAGCTCCTCGAGTAACATTGGCAGTAGTACAAAGTGCTGAGAGCTGCACATTTTCAAAAACAGAGTTACTCGAGTACTTACTCGAGTATCATTGGCAGGCCGAGAGCAACTTGAAAATACTTACACTATTACTCGGGTACTTACTCGAGTAACGTTGGCAGGTTACTGGAAGGTGCCTCTGGTTACTTCAAGTTTTGACTCATTACTCGAGTACCTCCTCGAGTAATGCCTTAGAAAAACTGCTTCTGATCAAGTTTCTCAGCTTTTTCTCTTCGTCTTTCTTCATTACTCCAATGCTAACTTCAAGTGATGCTTATCCCTGTTATTCCTTTATTCAAACTTGTTTATTAATCATTTCCTTTTTAAACCATTCTTTTGTTATCATCAAAACATGAGATCTAACAATAATGGCTTCTGGGAGAGATAAGGGGAACGGGAAGGCAAATGAGCATCCCCTCAGAGGACCTATTCTATGGGGGAGAGCAGTCACTATCGGGGGGCACCCCAAAGGTGCACATGTCCCCATGCCATCTAGCAGGCGACCTCGTTATAATAGGAGACCCCATAACAGTAGAGTGAGAGATAATGATGGTCAGAGTGCTCTGTGGTATGCTTCGTCTATATTTAGTGTCAATAAGAAAAAGAAGGTCTGAAATTCAGACCACATTTTGACCATGGGCTGAACTGAAAACTTAAAAAGTTCGTGGAGGGAATACATTGTAAACTTTAAAACATTTTTGGGGCTATACTATAATTTTCATAATTTGAGCCCAAACTTCCATTTTCATATTTGGTCCAATTTCTTCAAGCACCTACAATCAAAAAACAATTAATAGATCATCAAATAATCTTAGAAAAATCAATCAAGAGTAATTACAATTTTTATGACAATTTTGCCCTTTTTTGTTCTAATTCAATGTATTTACTATTAATCCGAATTAATCACAAAGAAGGAATTTTAAGCTCAATAATTATGACAAAAACCCCAAATAAAATATAAAAATATATAACAAATTAGGGATTAGTTACATTGATCAAATTACGAGCAAGCTTGTAAAACTCATTAGTTTAAGCAAACTTGTGACAGTGTGTAAAATTGTAAACTCATAAATAGTTTACTTTTATCAATAAATAGGTATTAATTGTGTTTAATTAAATAATTAAAATATAAAAATGAAAACAAATTAATTTAAATATGTTTTATATCCAAAATAATTGAAATTAAATCCATCAACATTTAATTTATCATACTCAGCAAAGAAATTTCTTCAAAATTCATATATAAAGCCACTAATTAAGCATGATCAATTTGAAAAGGTTAACATGAGTTTAAGAGTGAGTTAATACAATTTTGTAAGTTAGAAACATAAAAAGTGCAAACTTAGTATGTGAACTCGTGAGTTTAACTGAATTTACAATCAACATGAGTTTAAAAGTGTTCTAACACAATTTTGTAAGTTATAAACCTAAAACTTGTAAACTTAGAGAGCCAACTCGTGAATTTGATAACAATTATGAGAACAAAATTCAAACAAAATAAATTACAGGGAGTCGATCGATTCAAAAAAAATATAAACTATAAGAATTTACATGTTATTTTCCCATTTATATATAAATATATATAATTGTCGGCATTTGAGGAATGAAAGTATTTTATTATGATTTGAGTGGGCTTTAATTTTAATCAAACTTTTAATTTTGATGTACAATATCAAGAGGATAATCATGATCAATATATTTATAAAAATCAAAAGGAGTCACAGTATTCACAAGTTGCAAATAATGTACTTTATCTTGAGTTCTCATGTAATTATCGGGTATCCATCCGATCCACTTTAGGATTTCATCAATAGATTGAAATTGAATAAAGTGAGAATGAGCCTGAGCTTGAGCATTCTGACAATGAACACTACCTTCTCCCTTGTCCTTATTCTTGACTCTACCTTTGTCATCCTTCTACCTATCCTTTAAACTCAAGAGTTGTTGACGTCTTTTTGCCTTCTCCGATTTTGCTCAAACTATAAAGTGAGTTGAGCTCCTCATATGTTTGCAATTGTATTGTAAATCACAGTAAATGTAATGGCCCAAATTCTTATTAAGTGATAATGACAATTATTGAGAATGATTTGTGAATTTAATCTAAATTATTATGTGTTTTGTGGCAATTTCGGTAAATGTGCCAAAATCAGTGAAAAATTATTAGTTAATTAGTCGGTGATTAATGAGGAAATTAATTGCCAACTAAGGAGAAATGAGATGTGTAACTAAATGGCTAATGGAGTGGTTAGAGTAACTAATTAGTTACTTATTTTATGAGGATCAATAAGGTTGAGACATGTGGCAAGATAAGAGGATGAGAGAGTGATGGGAAAAGTCAAATAGCATTTTAATATGATTCTTTCTCTCTCTTCTTCCCCCCATTTCGGCTGAGCATGTATGGGTAGGGGAAATGATCATTGTACCATCATCTTCAACCTCTCTTCATCTCTCTCTTCTCTCTCTCTTGCGCCATTGTTGGAGAAAAAGGGAGGAAGAAAAGCTTGATTTAAGATGAGTAAATGATCTCTAATGTCAAAACTCACTTCTTTAATATTGTTCCTTGGATTGAGGGCTCCATTTTGGTGGTTATAGATCTTCCATTTGGTGTTGTTTGAGCTCTCAAGGGATATTGGATATTTGAGAATCAAGAAACCTCTTTAGAAAAGTTGAAGAGGTAAGTGAAACAAACCTTTCTATCTATGTTTTATGCCAAATGGTTTAGTTTGGAATTTCTGGGATTTTTTACCTCATTTTCAAAAATTAGGGTCATTGGGTATTTGGCATGTTGTTGGTATGAAATTGGTATGTCTGGAATGTATGTGGATAGATAGAGAGGGATTTGGGATTGAATGATTAAGTTTGGTGATTTTGGAATTTTGGTGTTTAGTGTTGCCCAAAACCAAAGCATGATAATGAAGTAGGAATTTGGTAGTTTTGACATTTCTATTTGATTCCTTAAGCAATTTTATATAGGAGTAGCTTTGGTTGAGGTTTTGGGTTCATTGGAGTCACTTGGACAAAGTTTGAGAAGTGCTGTCAGTTTTTCTACATTTTCTAGTTTCTGATACGCATCACTCGAGTGGGGAGGGGTCTCACTCGAGTGAGGCAGTGTGATTTCTCATTTCCCTTCAGTTTTCAACTGCACTTTTGGCAAGAGTATTGCCTCACTTGCGAGTGTTGAGAGTTCCCACTTGAGTGAGCCTCGTCTCACTCGAGTGCGGGTGTATTTGACACCATGAACTCACGTCTCGGGTCGTCACTCGCATCCATTCTTCAAGAGTGTACCTTAGCACTCGCAAGTGCTAAGCCATCACTCGAGTGCTTTTACTCCTACTCGAGTGATGTCCTTCTATGAAAGTTTCTTGTGCTCTCGGTGAGCACTTCTTAAACCTCACTTTGGGGTAGTACTCAGGTGAGCATTAGGCTATCACTCGAGTGATTGAGTTGGTGCTTGAGTGTAGCGAGCAATTCTGGGTTCTATTGTTCCTTTCTGCTCTCGGGTGTGCACTTTCTACACTGCACTTCCTAAGACTCAAGTGAGCATTTGGTTATCACTCAAGTGTTGCTTCCAGGACGCAAGTGTCCGTACATCATCACCCGAGTGAAGTCTTTTTCACTCGAGTGAACAGTGAAAAATCAGTGTTTGTGCTTCCAAAAGGGGATCTTTGAGATAGTTTTTCCAACCCTTTAGGACTTTTATTAGAGGCATTTATGGGTTCTTAAGGGATAATAATGATAACCAATTTAAGAGTTGAGAAGTTATTGAATATTGGAATAGAGAATTGACTCTTCATCCCTAATTGTGAATTATAGGATACGATATTTGCCCTACTAGGGAGAGACCTGCGACAGAGCACATACGAAACAAACCAGGTAGTGACTTTTCTTTCATGTTGTGTATGATGTTTGGTATGTATGACTTATCATTGTTTGTTATGTAAATCTTTGGCATGGGGCCATTGTGTTATCTCCTGTAGTGCATTACAGCGTGAGCAGTTCAGCGTGAACAGTCGTAGGGGGTGATGGTTATCACACTTACCCCTGCCGTTGTTTTTGCCATTGTAATTGCCAGGGGTGCGTTGTGGAATTGTGGATTCCTGTTGAGTATCTGGCCATTGTGGCTGTGTGTGTATGTGAAATATTTTATATGGATCTCAGCTGTGGTGATATATGTGATATGATCATGTGATTGTGCAATACAGCGTGAGCACTTTAGCTTGAGCAAATGTAAGGGTGACATGAGTCATACTTGCCCTTGCCGCTAAACTGCCGTTGTAGTTGCTGTGTATTGTGTGATGATTTGCTTTCATGCTTTGTTGCTGTACATACTAAGAGTGGGTAGAGCTCCGATTTAGGAGTTTTATTTTGATTATTGGTTATCATGTATAAACCTTTGGATATTGCATTGGAAATTACATGTATATAATGATGATGTTGGATAGTTTTGTGTAATCCCCTAGTAAAGGGAAGAGATTATGGGCATTATGCCTTATAGAACCCTTTATTGATTAATGTAACCCGAGTATGTCAGAAATTTACCTTGTACTCTGATATTTATAAATGAAATCGTACTGTACAGGTCATTTGTTAAATTGATATATGGATATAAGACCGTGTTGAACAGGTTTTAGAAAGGTTTTTAAAAACTCTGATTTTGGGAAATTCACTTTTATTAATAAGTCTCAAATCATCTTACGGTCTCTAATTCCACATAATCACGTATTTATGAACTTAATCTCGGCCTTGATTATAAAGGGGGTTACAGTAAAACTTCTCCGGGTAAGAAATCTTAACAATTTTCGTAGGAATGGAATTGATTACGCCTTTTGCATTATTAATGGAATTCACTATATCAGTAGGCTCTTTTGGGATGGCCTCTATCTTGGTTTTATTGTCTTTCATCCTTTTTGAAGTTGATGACCCAGATCTCATTTTTATCAACCTACAAATTAGCGAAGTTTATGAATTTTTCATTTATTTTCCATAAATGTACTGAATATATTGGTTCAAGAAATCCAATTTCCATTTATGGTAACGATTGTAATTTCATGTCTCACCTGTTTTATCTTTAGATTCACCATAGGAAATAGAAAGTCAGTAACATCTTTACTTGATCTGAGTGTGACTGATGATGAACCTAAACCGCAATAGTACACACAAATTATAGAGATAACTAATGTTAATCATAACAATGGATTTAAGCTAATGGGTATTTTGTAGATGAGAGATTAGGTTTCAGGGTGAGAAAACAAAAAGCTATCAACACAATGTATTATCTTAACCATGTTATAGTAAAATAACGTGCGCCGGTAGTTTCATTAAACCAGTCAAGTTTTCTTACAACGGACGGCTCACCTCAAGATATGGTTATATTTTGTGAATGATTAGGATTGAATAACTGAACTACATCTTTCTAGGTTAACGTCAGCAAGTGTTTTTTAGGCTACATATTCAAGGAAAATAAAACACAAATCTAATCATTTTATTGTCCATCTAATTAATTATTCTTTTCTTGTATGTTAAAAGAGTTTTTTTTTTTTTTTATTTCTAGAATAGTTGTGGTGTGAAGAAAGAATTAATTAGGTCATATAATAATAATTTAGTCCTTATATCTCTTTTTGGTTTGTGAAAAATAATTTGCAAATATGAATTTAGTTCATTGCAAATTAGATTTTCAAATCTTATAGATTATTTTCAATTATTTGCAACACACACTCCCATATTTGTAATTATCTAAATAAATATCTACTAGTTAAATTAAAAAATAGGCCATCAAAACAAAGGATTATCAAAACCGTTTTTTAGTAAAACAATGTGAGCTGGCGGTTTCATTAAACCATGACTCAAGTTTAATTTTCTGAACAAATTTCTGTAATAGATTCAGAAGGTAGAAAAAATCAGTACTTGGTGCAGAATTGAACCCACACCCAAAAACAAAAAGACTTGTAAATTGTAACTACAGAGAAGAACCAAGAGATAATTTACTTATAGTTAGAAGAAGCAAATTCTAGAAGAATTTGGACCAAACAGACTTATAAAATAGTAGAACTGCATTGCTGCATGATTTGCATCTTTATCCTTGATGTTAATTCCCCATCCACGGCATAAATGAATTATAAGAGCCAACTATTTTAACATGATGCTTATAGTCTTCACTAGGATTTTAGCGATTTCTATTCAGTAAATAGTGTTGGAAAGATCGCACTTCAACCTTGGAATTTTAATCTTAGAGGTCTTTTTTCTTTTCTTTTTTTCGGGCAGAAGTCTCATTAAACAATCACAAAATACACAAACATACACAACTCATACAACTAATGTGACGTTCAATCCAAATATACTTAGAGACTAGCTACCAAGACAAATGCAAAAATTTCCAGTCAGGTGAGTGATGAAGTGGAATCTTCTATAACTTGGGCTTGGAATATCAAGTGAAGGAAATATACATATTAAGAATAGGCTCACAACTCTGACTTGTCATCATATGCAATGCTAGTACTGCAAGGAACATTGGCAAGAAAACCTCTTTTCTCCAGAATGTCCTTCAGGGATCTATTATCCAATAATAGATCCGCCAATTACAGGCTCGCACAAGTATGGACCAGACCTAGAAAGCAAATTAACATTTCATTTCAAATTAAATGAATTTGCAAAATCATACAATCTTATAACTGATTTGGATGATAGCAGTCACACTTATAATGTCGAGTTACACATAATTCACCTGCAAAATATTATAAATTATCTACACCTATTGGCATTAACTTTCTTAAAAAAATGAACCTAGTTTCATATTTTAACTTCAGGAAGAGTTTCATTCTGATTTTGTACTCAGTTTTCTTATAAAGCCTCTGTGCATTCTGGAGAAAAGAGAGCAAAGTTAGGATAGATGGGCATGGGGAAAATCATATTTTCACAAAATGTGTGATTGAATCCCTTATAATCTTTATCAACTAATATCTGTACATAAGACGAACACATTTAAAACAAATGAAGAAGTTAAACATTCCTTGACTAAAAGATCAACAAGGCAGTTTTGATCTCTTACAATGTATTGTAGTTGCAAGTTTCACTTATACTGAATAAGATTTTGAATCTGAAAAAAAGAAAAATTATACTAGGCTGCAATGTGATGTTCTTGAACTGGCACTTGATCCTCCTATATATATCATGCCAGTTATATAAATATTGCAAATAATATCTCTAAATTAGGTCTTCACTCATGCAATTCTTTCTCTTGATATAAAAAAATAATGCAAATAAATTGTTTCAATTATATAATTTTCTCCAATAAAACTCTAATGTAGTTCACTTCTCTAATGTATTTAAGGCTGAAACCATGAGCCATGAGATTAATCAAACTTTGGATTGAACATGCCCTGAATTGGAGGGGTTCGAGTTCGACATAAAGAAAGAAAGGCAAGCACAAGTTAAACTCAGACAGATTTTGTAGTTAAGGAGGCTGAAGTTTCAGACCATGCAGCTCACCTGTCAAGCTATACAGCTTGAGTCAGATGCATGGGAAAAATCTGCTGATGAAGCCCTTCTCGGATTAAGCAATATGAAGTTCACACTGCAATAGTACAACTAACACGTCAAGAGTACTCAGCCTTAGCAAGAGCAGCTGAAGAAAGGCTTTCAGAGGCTAATCATAAGGTTTCTGTTTATAGGGAAAAGAAGGTCGCAGCTGATGCTAGGCGGGATTCATCATTATCAAGATTGAATAAGTTGTGCCCTAGCATATCAACAAAAATGGACAAAAAAAAAAACAGGGCAACGGAAGGCAGAAACGGAAGTGGAGAAAAATGATCCAGATTAAACAACAACAACAACCTAAGAATCAGAGTACAAAAAGCATCCTCACAAATTCCCGTCACCAAAAGCATAGGTCAACAGCGAACACCAGATTTCACGATATATACTTACTTCCCTTGATCTGGAACCAAGCCTCACCACATTATTTGTGAGCAGCAACCAAATCGTCCTTGCAAGAACATCTGATGGTAAACAGACTGAGATCAACCGCAAACACAAGGCTTTGCGTCTTCGCGCAGCGGCGAGAACGAGTTAGAGTGAGAGAGCACCAGCGAGTTTCGGACTTCTGTTGGCGATAGCAACAGGAAGCTTAGGATTTCTATCTGATAGAGATAGAGAGCAGAGACGATCTACCTACCTTCAGTGGAACCCCCTACCTTAATAGCCAAATTTATAGTTCAAGAATGCGTCATTAAGTTGAAATAGAGACCAGTGGTTAATTTAAAGCTTTTCTAAAACTTGTTTAGTGCGGTCTCACGATCACATCTCGAATATAATTGGTCTGTCCAGTTCAGTTTCATTTATACATATCAGAGTGCAACCAAAATTTCCCGACAATGCTCAGGTTTCGTTACTTAATAAAGGGTTTACAATGCTTAGTTTCCCATATAGGGGATTACAAACACTATTCAATATATACAACATGTGCAACTAATCCCCAACAAAATATGATAACCAACTACCAAAATTAAAACTCCTAGCTAGGAGCTCTAACCGCCCTTCATCACTTGATTTTCCTTTGAACCGCTTGCCCTTGCTGTAGTTTAGTCATTGGAAAGAATGAGATTCAAAAGAATCTCAGTAGTAACAATTCACTTATAACATGTACAATCACAAAGCATGTAAGCAAGTCACAACAACAACAACATAATGGCATTTCGTCAATAGCTTTCGCTGCATTCATAACAGCATGTTTCACAATAGCACAACAACAACATTTCACAACGGCAATGTTATATCACGGCATATTCAATGAAATGACATACATGCAAGGCATCATACATAGAATAAGAGAAAGAGTCATTACCTTGTTCTTTCTGCTCGTGCACTGGCACTAGTTTATCACGTGCAGGGCAAATGTCAAATCCTATAATTAGAATTACGGGCCACAGGTTATTACTTAATCCAATTCTTTAATTCAAACACTCAAGTTAGTTATCATTAGAGACATTTAATCAAATCAACTAAGGAGTTAAAGTGGTCAATTAACCTAAAAGACCAATTCCTAACCTCAAAGTTCAACAATACTACATTATGCCATTACATCTTCAATTTTCGCATAAGAGACCAAATCTGCCAGAATTTTCTTCAGACTTTGAAAAATCATAACTAATTCTACAAAAATTGAAATGAGGTGATCCCAAGTCCTATGGAAAACTATTGAAGTCCTCTTCATAGGAAAAATATGAATCATTACTGGAAATCACCACGCAATTCCAGAATTACACAAAATCCCACACTGCTCCAGAATTAAGTCCAGTTTCGACATCAAACTTTGGGCAACCAGAACTCACAGCTCAAAAAACGAAATGACACAAATTATATGTCCATTTTGAAGCTTGGAATGTGAACTTTAATACTGGAAATTTTGACAATTTTTAGAGATCATTTGTTTATCCAAAAACACCACAAAAGTAGAGTACCTCGCTGGAATTCTGTTCAGGCTGAAAACCCAAATTTACACTTTGAGTTCCAATGACCCAAAATTCACAACCTAGGGCTATTCCCACATAATTTTCCATGTAGAACACAATGGTAATATCAAAATTAACAAATTCCCACTCATTCTCCATGTCCTGTTTTGGCAGAAAATTCAAAATAAATCCCAACAATTACCAACTTCTAATTTCAGCATCAAACTTATGTTAAATGGTTTTCAATCATCATAAACCACCAATAACATAACCAAAACATCATGAATTACCCAAACCCTTGTTTAGCCAAAATCAGGGCAGATTTACACATGCCAAAATACTCATCCAACCAACACAACCAATAGCTCAAATTGATGCTAATACTCACCTAGTGCTCCTCCTTAAGTTCTTTCTTTGATTCTTCAGCTTTTGTTCTTGCAAGGTGGCTGAAAACTCCTCTTCTTCAAAAACAAAAACCATAGAAATGAAGCTAAGGAAGAGAGGAACAAGTTTTATGAAGGACTCTTGAGCCATAGATGAGGTTAAGGAGGTGAAAATCAAGACCAAACTCTCACCTTCACTTGCTTCTTCTTGCACCCTCGTGTTGAATCTGCAGCACTGACTTGGAAAATGAGAGAGAGAGAGTGAATAATAATCAGTTTTTCCCTTCCCTTATCACTTAAAAATCTGGCCGAAAAGTTGGGTAAAAAGGAGAGGCAAATATATGGTCCATATTTGTTCTTTCTTGCTAAAATCCTATGGTAATTTCTATTGTATAATTGATCCAATTTGGTCAACCTTTCTCTTTCCTACCCCTTCCTCACTTGGCCGACTTGAAATGAATGAATAAGATGAGAGAATGTTTTTAATTAAATATTCAAGAATTCTTGTAGAGCTTAAGTCGGTTGAGCACATGTGTGAGAGATAGAGCACTTTAATTGCAAGAGATATGTACCAATAATCCTTTGCTTCATCTTTTCTCTTTCTTTCTTGATGCCATACGAATATGTGGCCCTTTTTGTTCAAGTCATCTTCTTTTATTTGGCCCACAATTGTTGACCAAAAGGAGTTAAAAGAAGCCTTCTACCATTATCTTAGTTTACCTCCTCACATGTTACTTTTAGTGGAAATTGTTGACCAAGTCTTCTCCTTTTAATTGGTCATATATTTGTTTCTCTTTCTTGCCTCATGTTATATGAAAATGAAGCCTAGGAAAAGAGATGATGATCTTTGGTAATATCTCCTTGAATAATAAAGTTAATTCCCCAATTAGCATGAGATTGTTGACCAAGTCCTCATCTTTTTATAACTTGGTCCAATTGTTTCCATATGTCATATTTAATAGCCAATAGGTATTTTTCTCTTGGTTTTCCCCCTTGTCATACGTGAATCATGGCCTTTTGAAGAAGAAGATGATCTTGTAAAATATCATCTTGCAATATAATACTTAGTTACCAATTTTGCATGTGAAATTTAACTAAATGTATAACAAAATTTTCATAGGTAATTCTGTCATTAATTCCACTATCTATTCTGTACATTTAGCCCTTGAGTACATTTTGGGATATTATATTCAGGGCCTGATTGGTCCAAAGGAAGGACATGGAATGGAAGAAGCTGATTTTCCATCCCTTTTAAATCATTTAATTTAGAGGGAATAAAAATGAGGGGATAAGAGGGATTTAGAGCCTTTTTTTTGGTGTCCCTCCCCTCCAATTTTCCATACCAAATAAGAGCAGGGATTCATTTTTCATCCCCTCCCCTCCAACCAAACAGGCCCTCAGAGTCATAGATGGAGATGATCGCGGAAGCGGTGAGAGTAGCACTACAAAAAAATTGACTTTCAGCGACTACTTTCAGCGGCAACTTAATTGTCGCCACTGAAAATGAGTTTCAGACTGGTTGTTCTAAATATCAAGTTTAAAAGATATTTTTATATAATTTTTTAATTATCTTATTTATTTTTGGACCGGTTGTGTAAAAATTAGGTTTAGAAAACAACTTTTAGACCTTATCTAAACGGAACCGGTTTAAAAAGTTTACAATATTTACAAAAATTCCACCTATCACATTTTTTAGATTTTATCCTCTATATCATGCCTAAAAAGAGAAGTCTAAAACGCTGATTTTGTACTAGTGTAAACGTTTGAAACCTTTCCTCCGCCCCTTGTTAATAGTACTATGTGCTTCTTCGTTCTCCGATGATGGGCACAAGAATCAAGTAACCCTTTCATTACTTATCACTGCACGCTATTCCTCTTTAACTTTCAATGTATGCAACGATGGTTTGAACATGTCACTTTCAATCTATTTAAACTCCTCATTCCCATGCATTTTTTGTACTATTTTTTCATCGCCCTCCTCTGTTGACAAATCCCTAATTTTGTTATATATTTTCATATTTTATTTAGGGATTTTGTCATAATAACTGAGCTTAAAATGCCTTATTTGTGCTTAATTGAAATTAAGAGTAAATATATTAAATTGAGACTAAAAAGGGGAAAATTGTCAGAATAATTTTAATTACTCTTAACCATTAATTTGTTTGAGAATATTTGATGTTGATTAAATTGTTTTCAATTGAACATGCTTGAAAATTTGGATTTAATCTGAAAATGGCAATTTGAGGCTTAAATTTAAGAATAACAATTTGGTACCACAAATTTCACAAATGACAGAATGGTCCTCATAAAACTATTGCGTTTTGCATAAATGAATTAGGTCTGATTTTAGCATGGTTCATGAACTCGGACCGGACCAGCCGGTTCAAACCATAACCTGATGAATCGCCCAACTGGCCGGTTCGATTCAATCAGCTACCCATTACTGTCTCGACTTGGTTTGATCCGATATGACCTAATACGAATCAGTACCGACTCGGCTAACTCGCCGGGTTGTGAGAGCAGGCCGGGTTAATTTTTTCTGCTTCTCTAGCATTTGAAATGATGCCAGTTCCCACTGCCCTCCTCTCTCATTTCGTGTTTGCCTTGCCTTGCCTCGACACTGTCTCTCCCAACTCCTCTCGACTGACTCGCTCTCGTCATCCTCATATGGGAAAATAGAGATGTAGAGGAGAGGTAGGTCTATAATGGAAATAACAATAAAGCTAATTAGATGATGTAAGGGTGTTGAACGAAAACCATTAGAAGAAGAAGAAGTGGTCAAAGACACTGAGAGATAGAGAGAGACAGAGTAATAAGTGTTACTTTTTAGGTGTTCTGTTCTCTTGCAGAGCCTATCCCCTGCTCCTTTTCTTATCTTCTCAGCACTTTGATGCGTCAAATCTAAATATTATACTATTTATATATAGTATATTAGTTTTAGGAATATTGTTGTTGAATTATATTGAAGATTTATTTATTTTATGTTTAATATAATTTTTGGTTCATTAAAATTGCTCTTATTTTAATTTTAGCTCCTCAAATTTTAAATTATATTTTTTGATCCATCAAATTTTATTTCATTTAAAACATTGGTCCATATAACTCAATAAAAATATGGATCATTTTGTTGATTTAGTATATTTAGATAGTACGATTTATATGTTGAATTATATGGATTTTTTTTATTCCTCAAACGGTCAGACCCCCGGTTTAACTCTGGTCTGACCCACTGACCCTTGACCCACTGGCTTGCCCGATTCAATGCCCGATCCGAGTTTTAATACCTTGGATTTTAGTGCAATAGGAGTAGAGATACGAGACAGAACAGAGGCACTGAAACACAAAACCTGAGACCTTCCTCCTTCATCAACACCTTCGTCTTCTTCTTCTTGCGTCGTCCACCATTGTCCTCACCGGCGACCTTAACTTCTTCCACAATCCTTTATGTCGCCAGCGAGTTTCAGAATCGCAAGTGAGAAAGAACAGAGGAGGCCACGAGTGAGAGGGAGCTAAAGGCAGGACGACGACGACACAAAGCTGGAGGTTGGAGGCCGAGAATGAGCGGGGAGTTGTGGGTGAAGCTCTAGAGCCACGAGGATTTTAGAGGGTAAGCTGAGAGTTTAGAAGGAGAGAGCTGAGAGTCTCCTTCCCCATTGTTGAGTTTTGATTCCCTCTCCATTACCATTCATCTCACTGTCCACTGATTCTCTATCTTGCTCACACCGCCACATCCATCCTTCCACAATTAACAGAGATGAGGTTCAGAGCTTGAAGGCCAAACGCTGTTCAGATTCAGCACCGATGATGTGTACTTTTATCAATAAAGCAATTAATTAATAACTAGGACAATCTACTAATACAATATAGTGGCAACTTAAGTCATTCTCTCAAGGAGCAATCTGTGGGTTTTCTCTAGAATTGAATTTAGATGATAAAATGTGCAATGAAATTGACATAAACTAAATGCAAGACTCTACTATTTAAATGCAATTAGACTAACTAAATCACTAATGTAATTGACTCTAAAACCTATATGAAAATGAAACTACCCTAAATGAATGAAAATGCAATTTTGGGGGGATTTTCTTATGAAAAGGGGAATTAAAATGCTAAGCGAAAAGATCAAGAAGAAGTAAGACAAAACAACAAAAGTTCAATTCAGTTATGATGATGAAGGGGACAACTTAGAATTCACATAGACTTAGCTTTCTTAGTCATTCAATTTATTAGACCAAAGAGAGGTTGATGGAAGATTGGAATTAATAAACTCAATCACCTAATTGAAATATGGGAAATCCTCAAACTCAATAACACTTATTCCCTTAGAAAACTCATAATGAAATAATTGGTGGCTAATTAAATTCATTAAAAACCAATCACAATAGTTTAAGATAGTTTTGGAAATTATGTTCACAATTGCCTAATTAAACAATTTGACAATTAATCACCATAATTAGACAATTAAGAGATTAAACCCAAATTGACAATTAAATTAATAATGAAAACTTAGTTAATAATCTAATTGACAATCAAAGGGGTCTGCAAACAAAAATCCCAACAATCATTTAAGAACAAATTAAATTAAAAATATCAATTCAATCCAAATCAATAATAAGTCTACAATCTAAAACTAGATTGTTCTCAGTTAGTACAACCCAAAATTATTTAAAACTAAACAATCTTAAGTCTTAAAATAAATTGATAAAAGGAAAAAAATCACTCCCTTATGGTCTTCAAATATAAGCTCTTACTTTCTCCATACTCCTCCCAAATCACCTCCCAAAAAAGCCTAAGCTGTCATCACAACCTTCCCTTCAATCTCCTTAAACCAGCAACCCACGGCCATTCGGAAAGATAGCCTGGAAACGAATAATTAATTAATGGATGTTGTGCATATGTGCGAATGGAAAAAAGGGAATAGAATTGATGTATAGCAATTGAAGTGGGGCCGTGAGTGTTGACACAGAGAGAGAGGTTCAGCTCTCAATCGGAGCGTGTCTTCAGCCTCGTCGGCGTCTGTGAGTGAGTCTCAGCTTTTCCCTCTTTTGTGGCGGTTAGGTTAACTTTTAAGAAAGAAGGGGAAAATTTTGGGTACTAACTTGAGTCCATTAAAATTTAAGAAATCCAAATAAAATTCCATCATTAGATTCTCTTTTAGCCCTCAAGAAAATTTCTATACCATAGGATCTTCTAATATGGATTTTCTTGCCCTGCAAGAATCAAATAAAATCGTGATCTATCATATATTTAAAAATATTATCCAATTATAAGATAGTAGCCAGAATATTAACAATTTAAGCTCAATAATATCATAATCAATTCAGATTTATATTATTTCCTAAAATTGGCTAACTATCCAAATATTATCTAATAAATCCAAATTATCCTAAAATAATCCCAAAAATAAATGAATAAGGTGAAATAAAATATATTAATTTTGGGATTTATCAACTGGCCACCACCATTCTTCTATTCTTCCAGCGATTTTCAGCTTCCCAAGATCTCCATTGTTCTAGGCTATGGTTTCCTATACTTTTGAACTCATTATAGCAATGGCTATCTCTGTTTTACTTCTGAATTCATATCCAACCCCAATGTTTAATTGATTACGTGCTGATTTTTCATTTTTAATTTGTGATTTTATGGCTAGATGTTTGAATCAAAGTGTGATTATGTTTCTTGAAGCTATTCTCATGAGTGGCTAAGGCAATTTTGTGCTTTTGGAGATGAATTAGAGATGACTTGAGCTCACATGTGCTTCAAATGTGAGCTTATTTTATCTATAGCTCATTATATTTGTGATTTCTTAGGTTTAGGAATTCATTTATGTAATGAGACTATAATTTTAGTTATGATTTCTATGGATTGAGTTGTTGTAATTTGTGATTTGTAACGAGGATTTGTACTCATCAATAAATATGGTTATATATATATTTATCTATGATTCTATTGCTTTCTATCTATTTAACATGGTATTGTTAAATAGTTTGATTGAATTGGAATTGTAATTGAACTTAAATGCATTATTTATTCCATAGTCACTCTCTAAGAGGTTTTAATAATGCTTAAATAAATGGGTTCATGAGTTTAAGCATTAGACTCAATAGTAATTGAGGTTTGGTATTTTTGGAAACTTAGAGAAACCCATTACACTAAGAGGGCTTAATAGCATTTTAATGGTGGGGGTTCCTCTCTTGTGATGCTAGACTCATTGGTTAATGAGGTTTGGAATATTAGAAGCTTAGTATATTAACTCTTCAAATATTTTAATTGAGCAAGGATAATCATTGAAAACCATTTCTAAAAGCATCTTCATCATTTGCATTCTTAACCCATTTCCATTCCTTCTTATTTGAAAAATCCTAAAAATATCTCTTTTAATTGCATTCAATTCAAAATTTTGAAAATCAATCAATCAATGATGTTTTACCCTTATCAATTTAGCATTATAATTACTTAGTTTACTAGGAATTAGTTTCATAATCAGCTCCTCAAAGTGAAACGTCCCAAGTTGTGCACTATATTGCATTAATTCGGTTTTATTCTTGATAACCCCGAGATGACTAAAGGATGTTATGTCATTGTTCTCTCAATTGCCAAAATGAAATGCTGTGCTATAGACTTGCCATAAAATCATCGATGTCATCCTCTACCTCCTTCTCCTCCCCCCAACCTCCACCTCCTCTTGATTCTCCTCCCCAACCTTCGTCTACACCTCTGCTTCTGCCTCCACCTCCACATCTTATGCTTCCTCAAGTAAAAGCAATGATGTGGCATGCGGAACGCATTGACAATGCCGTGAGGAGGCTGGCCAGATATTTTTCAATCGAATATGAATATGAAGGCCAATCTCATTTTTTATGAGTATGAGATTGGCCATGATCTTGACATACTCTCAAATGATTCAGGCCATTCTTTTGATAATGATTAGCCTAAAGATCTAAGGTATATTGCTAATTTTTGAAACTTAGGTTTCCTTCAAATTGAAGGAAATCAAAGTTTCAAAAATTAGTTGTAAGCCTCATTTCATCTAGCTACTTATCACCAAAGGATGCTATTTATTTGTTTTATTTTCAAAATTATCTGGGTACTAATAGCCTAAAAAAAGTATAAAAAAAATTATAACATACCTCACTATTGTTAGGAAAGAACCATGATAAATGTAATAAAAATAATAATAGTTCTTACAATAAAATTATTAACTATAAACAAATCGTGATATAAAGTCTTAGGCACATCACACCAATGTGTTTATATCTATAAATATCGACAAATCAAAGAGAGATGTACTTGACATATATAGTTTGCAATTAGTAAATATGTTACAACATTGCATGTACTTCAATTTATGATCAATTTGGATACGTAGGGTGGTTCTATAATGGGATACTCATATAAAGTTTTTGCTTTTTTATGGAACATAACGACAATAAGGTGCTTAATATCAGGGCCTATTAAGATGAATAATGGTTTATATATGCTTAGAGCCAATTTTTCAGAACCCATTTAGCTTTAACTAGTAATGAATTTGCCTTCTGGTTTGATCGATATTCATAGTAGCCGAATGGTGTGGTCCATATGGCAATCCCATTACTTGCTAGTTTGCTGGTGGTGTCGCCACACTCTACCTTCAGCCGCTTCAAATAAATGCCACTCATCAGGTGGTTGCCGGAGGGGCTGATGTGTTTTATCCTCATGTCAACTCCATCTGATGGTAAATGGAGCAGACTTGATGGTGAATCATGTTCTTCTTCCTCAGCATCACAGCTTCTTCTATTCCTTTCCTTGGAAACTTCTTTAGTGTCAACTCTCTTTCTTCTACCATTGCTGTTGGCTTTACCAATGGTCCCTGCAAGTCCTCTTGACTGTGTTTCCTGGGCATCGGATCCCCAACTGATGTTTCCTTATCTTCATCCCCATCAGGATTGACATCACAATCATCGAATTTCCATTTTCTTCAGCTTTAGCCTTCAGTGATTCAATTATACCCTTCAACTCTGTATTGACCTATCATACAGGCATACCACAAGAGGAACTTGTCATTAACAAGAGTGATTAGAGAAATATTATGGAGAAAGATGAAGAATCAGGTATTATTCAGGGAAGAGAAATATGCTAATACAGCCATTGGAACTTGCATGGGTTGACCTCTAATTATCCTTCTCTTAAGGGTGATGAATCAACAACCTTAAACTCTAGGGATTATGAGGGAGTTCTAAGTTACCCTCCCTCTAGAAAGAGACTCCTTTCTCTGTACTTGGTAGAGATCAATATCCCTTTACACTAATTACAATGCTAAGACACTATATTTATACACTTCTGGGTCATCACCTACTATTACTTCTTAATACTTATAACACTTAACAACTGTTGTAAGGAATTTTATGATCAGACAACCATAAAAAATATCAACCAGATGTTAAGTGCAAATAATTGCCTTAACCACCTGAAGGTTCTGAAGAAAATCAGCGATGTCAATGGGGCAAGAAGGACATTTCATCACAATTTTTTTGGGACCGAAGTGATATTCCACCCCTGCTTCGGTCGCTCGCAAAGCACTGACCTGCAAATGCCCCTGATGGTTCAAAACTTGACTCGCAGAAATTGTGGGCACATGGCGTCATAACTGGAGAAACAAACATAGTATTACAAACAATAATATTGCTAATCTATCTGGTTTGAAAAGTTTCACAAAAAAAAATCTTTAAGGGTACTGAATTTCTTTGTTTTTTTATGAAAATAAAAATAGATGTGGTGGAAATATGTGTCTGTGTGGGGGGTTGCGGGAATTAGCTTCTAAAATCTGTCTGGAATGATCAAGGAAACCTAACACAATTTTTAATCATATGATGTATTTATATTGCAAAAAAACTTAGATATACTCTTATCGATTAAGAAAACCAATGTTTCCATTCCAAAGAACCACCATCGCCAAAACATTATCACCTAAAACTATCACTACCCGCTATGTAAATTTACTCATAACTCATCACCAGCCACCGCATAAACGAAAGATCATCAATCAAGAAGCAACTTTCATGTGAAAGAAGAAGAAGAATCATAAAACTTAGAAATTATGAGCTCCATATTCAGATAAACCCATAAATAATGAATCAATTGATTTGAAATTAAAAGAATATAAATCATATAAAACAACTGATAACAAAAGAGTAAAATTTTATACCTTTTTTGGTATTTCATTGATCTGATTTCTTTTTAGTAGCAAAGCCTAGGGTTACTGGCAGGGGCGTCATCGTCTTTTTCTTCGTCGACATCAAATTTCATGGGTGATTTTTTCAAAAGACCATGGCAAATAAAATGTGATGAGGATACATTTACACAAGTCTATGTCATGTTGTGCATATAAGTTAGGGGCATTTTATAGATAAGAAACTAGTTTGCCGGTTGACAAAACCATGTGCCGTCAAAACAGTGGGCTTTGAAAAACCATGTCCTAGAAAAACAATGTGCGCCGAGAGTTTTATTGAACCACTCAATTTTTCTTACATTAGACCGCTGACCACCTCCAGATATGATAAGCACATGTGAATTATATTTTGTGAACGACTAGAATTGAATAACTTGACTTTTTTAAAAGTTACACATTTGTATTTTTAGGCTACATTTTCAAGGAAAATCAAATAATCTATTCATTTTACTGTCCATTTATTTACTTATTCTTTTCTTGCATGTGAAAAGAGTTTAATTTCTTATTTATAGAAAATAATTTTGGTGTATATAGATTAACGAGAATTAATTTGGTGACATGAGTTCAATGTAATAATAATTTGGTCTTAAAATGGTTGTTTTAAATACGTATTTAATATGAATTTACGCCATTGAAAATTAGACATTAAAATATTATAGTTATTTTCAATTAGAAAAAAAATAATTTTTTTTATCCTTATAGTTTTGACTTGATTATAACTCTGTTTTTGTGATTTTGAGTTAGTTGAAACTTGGTCATTATAGTTTAACATACTGCATCTGTGTTTTTAATTGGCTAAAACAACGTCTGGTCCTCTAATTATGGAAGTCAGTTGCATGTTTTGGAATGTCAGTTGCATGTTATGGAAGCTAATTGCAATTACAGAAGGTGTCTTAATTACATGTTGATTCATGTTGAATATTTTCATATAGAGTAGAGATGTCATTTCATGTGGTTACTTATTTCTCCTAATTAAAGGACCTCATGCTTCACCATTTCGTAGGTTCTGTTTCCCAATTAATTTCTCAAATTGGAATTTATCCCCAAATTTCCCTTCAAATAAAAAGCATTTATATTCATATGTGATCAACAATGCACTAAATTTTAATTTAAAAATTGATTTAGAGGTCCTTATAGTTGATCTTATTTTTAAATCAGCTCCATATAGTTGTTTTTTTAAATTGACCCCCTATTAATTGTAAGTTATAGAGTTTGTAAATTTTTATTTTTAAAAATTTATGAATGTTAAAACATTGTTAAATGAAACAAAGGAAATTTATAAATTTCATGAAATTTTGTAAATTATAAATAATAGGTTTTATACTGAAAAATGAATGCATTGATCAAATTATCAGACACAATTTAAAAATATAAATTATAGAGATTCTGCTCCAAAAAAAAACTAAACTATAAGAATTTACATCTTAATTTACCCATTATTAAGTATATATATAATTGTTAGAGTATATGTGGCATTTGAGGAATACTAGTATTTTATTACAATTTGATTGAATTCTAAATTGATCAAACTTTTAATTTTGGTATACAATATCAAGGGGATAAACATGATCAATATATTTATAAAAATAAAAAGAAGTCGACCTATTCACAAGTTACAAATTAAATAGTGTAATTTATCTTGAGTTCTCGTGTGATTATCGGGTATAAACTCTAATCCACTTTAGGATTTCATCAATAGATTGAAATTGAATCAAGTGAGAATGAGTTTGAGCCTGAACCTGAGCCTCTGCATTATGAGTTTCTGACAATAAACACTACCTTCCCCCTTGCCTCTATTCTTGACTCCACCTTTGTGTTCCTTCTACCTATCCTTTCAGCTCAAGAGTTGTTGGCGTTTTTTGGCCTTCTCCGATTTTGCTCAAACTAAAGTGATTTGAGCTCCTCATATGTTTGCACTTGTAAATCACAGCAAAACTTGATAAGAATATTCGTAACAATTTCAGCACGAATTGATAACATCTTTTGATGGAATTCAATATATTTTCAGTCAGCTCTTCTGTGATGGCCTCTAGCTTCACTTTATTGTCCTCTACTTTTTTAGAAGATGATGACTCAGTTGCCCCAGTTTAGTCAACCTACAAATTTACATAGTTTATGAATTTTTCATTTATATCCCATAAATCTACTGAATTTATTGGTTCAAGAAATGCAAATCTCTTTTATGATAAGAATTGTAATTTATAAATGAGAATTAGGTGTCCAGGTGAGAAAACAATAGCCCGTCAAAACAATGGATTACCAAAATGTTACGAGTGTAAATGATCCATTAAATAGTGCAAGTGTACACTGTCATAATCAAATAATACAAAAGTGAGTATAGTATCGTTCCCATGAGGATTGATCACTAAGTATTAAAATGGGTAATTTTAACTCTATTTAGTCAATCGATTAGTTGGTGATTGAGAGTACGAAATAAAAGATGATTAAATATGAGTGTAAATGATATGAAAGCAACTATAAGAAAAAGCTCTAGGGGTCATATTTTACTTAATAAATTTCGGATTGAATTACTTATCTATTATAGCTCAATTTATTCTACATGAGTGATGGTTGAGTTTTCCTAATTTAATTACTAGTGTAATACCCCGAATTTTGGGATTGGAGGCTTGAGAATAAGCCTAAATTAAGCAGACTGCTAAGCCTCGGTTTAGCAGGTGTCCCAAATATATTCTCTAATGTTTGATAAAGGCAAAATTGAGATAAGGGTGTGACAACTAGCCTCTTCCAAGGTCAAACAATTCTATACTTAATTGCTAATCCAATATATTCCTATATGAATTTAAGCAATTAATTATGCGTTAAGATTTATAGAACTTAGTAAGACTACACAACTCATATGAATATATTCCTATTTCATATGCAAGTCATGGTTTTAATTATAGGATCTACACATATGCATCTCCTTCCGATCTCAATATGTATATTGAAATCATTCAAAAGGTGGCCAATAAATCAAAATCATTAAGAACAATAATTAAAACTCAATCATGAAGGAGAAATTCAAACTATATTTAATAAGTTAAAATTCAATCCGTTATTAGTAAGCTACATCATCACCCGAGGAAAATGGAAATTTAGCTCATGATGAAATTAAAAACAAAATCAAAATAAATTGAAAACTTTATAAACATTGCATAAAACTTGAATATCAAATTCTAAAACATAAATATACAACAAAAAGATGCATAAAAATGGAGAAAATCTAGCCATCCCTTTAGGAGGTAAAACCTTCCATGTAGGTGGCAACCTAAACCATCCATAAAGGATGACTACCTAAGCCTTCCATGTATATGAGGTATGCATAAATTATATACAATACATAAAATTAACTCTAAGATAGTGTATGTGGAGAAGAGAGGAAAGTAAAGGATATGAAATGGTATGTGAGGGAGAGGATGGCTATATATAGGGAAGAATGTAGTATGGTAGATGAAGTAGTAGATGAAATGTGATAGATGGAATGGAGTTGGTGAAATGGTAGATGGAATGTGATAGATAGAATGGTTGGTGGAATTTCATATTTTGATCTTCATGAAAGTTGTAGCTCTGGATCTTAACTTGAAGAAGCAAATGGAAACTGTAACACCCCAAATTTTATTCACCAAATATATTGTAATTATTGGAAATAGTCAATGAAATGAAATGATGAATTTTTGAGAATATAATTATGTTTTCGGTGAAATCATTTATGAGGTGGTGAGCTTGTCATGTAATTTTGTATGAACAAATGATGAGCAAAAATTATGAAAATTTATAAGTTGAAAGTAGACATCTTAAGCTTTAATTTGATAGGACATATGACTCAATTAGAGCTATATACAAAAGTTATGAATTTTTAAAATTTACCCAATGAAATTGATTATTTTCTAGAACAGCATGCAAAGATTGAAATACTGGGAATTGTATGATTTCATTTGGATAAATACTATTTTTCCTTGAAATTAGACTTAATAAGGGTTATATAGCCTTTGAAATCTCTCTAAAATGATGTCTTCAAATTTAGTTATAATATTTCAAAGTTTAGACAGAACATAATTTTGTAAAAATCTGAAAATTGGGAAATTAATAAATAATTAAATTATGACATAAGCTAATATTATAAACATCATCTTCCTCCTTTCTTCAGCCCAAACTAACGTGAAACAACCCAAGAAGAGAGAGGAAGAGCAAAATTCTAGAGAGAGAAAAGGAGAAGGAAAAGCTTACAAAGGTAAGTGATTTCTTCAGTAAATCGGTTTCTAATGCGTATAACTCCATTCCTAAGCTTCCTTTTCATATGATTAAAGGTTTGGAGGCTCAAATTTGGATGTTGAGCACCTAGGGTTTTTAGCCAAGTCTAGAAAAGCTAGTGAGAGCTTGAAGTAACTTCCAAACCTTCGTATATTAACTATTATGGCTGCTGCGGGCAATATAATCAGTGAAATTTCGCCAGATTGCCGTTGGTTTTAAATTTTGAAAATTGAGTTGCCTAAGGGTTATGCTGCCAAAATTGGGTTTAAATGGTAATTATAACTCAATTAAATAGTTAATAAAGTAGTTAGGAGTAGAAAGGAATATGTCTGTGGAGTCAGATTTTAAAAACCCCAATTTTCCTCGGAGTTCCTATAAGTTTTAGCCAGCTCTAGAAATGGTTTTTAGAATTGGATTTTCAATTATTTGATGGTTTCATTGAGTTCAGGAAAGGTGCAGCCGGACCAGGTACAGTGAGGCCAGGTCGGGTCCTTGGGGCATTTTAGTAATTTTTCAATATAGACTCATATAAGCCCTAGAAACACTATGAAAGTGTCTAAACAATACCTTTGGCATTGTAGGATCAAATATAGAGCCCGAGCTGTTTGCACGTAGATCAAGGAACTATTTATATTTAGCAAAAGAGACACAAGGTATGCGACTTACCTTATTTGCATGTATTTGATATTTCTGCTTATGTAGTGATGTATGTGATTGCTTTACTTGATTATGTACAGCATATTTGAAAAAATGAAGCTCTGTTTCTATTTTTGTTGTGGCCATAGTTTTGTTATATGAAATATTGAGCATGCAGAAATGTCGTTATAGGGCATACATCTAGTTAAAACTAACATGTCATACACATAGCATCTATTATGCATGCATTATGGTATCTGTTTCCTACTGAGATTCTCTCGAATCTCACCCTCCCTTACCAACAATTTAGACAAACAAATACGGAAGGTACGCGAGAATTAGAGAAGAGAATTGTACGAGAGAGGGTTACAGTGGTAGAGTGAAGACGGGAAGAAATCTTCATTTCACTAGGATAGGTTTAGACACCCTAGTAGCCATGTGCGGCTACCTTAATTGTAAGTATCATGTACGAATCCTTATGGAGATTTTTTGTAATCATGCATATATTATCAGTATATTTATGTTATTCTTATGTTGCCCACTGAACCGCATACCATTTTCCACGAATACTCTGATAAAGGTGAAATTAAAATAAGAACGTGACAAAAACTCCTCATTTCAATATTTGCAGCTCCATTTATGGTAAATTAGTGGGCAAAGGTCAGACTTGAACAAATTCACGCCATCAACTTCCAAGCAAAATTCACAGCTTTTGGAGATAGAACTGGGTTTTGGTTTCAACATAAAGTTGTAGAGCTTTTTCTTAACTTTTTATCCATATAAAACGTCCCAATCCGATATCTAGAGCTCCAAATATTGCTTGAAAACTGAAAAAGGGTCTGATTTAGTGTATTTAAAGAAATTCTATTTTATGCCCAAATCATTATTTATTTATTAATTATACCCAAATTCATTAAATTGAGCTCAAATATCCTCCACAAAATCATCATATAAGGGAAAATAAATATGTAAATATTTTACTTATCACAAAACCTTGTTTAGTAAAACAATGTGCACCAGTAGTTTCATTAAACTGCTCAAGTTTTCTTAAAATGGACGGCTCACCTTGAGATATGATATGCATATGTGAGTTATATTTTTGTGAATGACTAGGATTGAATAATTTGAATACATTTTTCTATGGTAATGTCAGCATGTGTTTTTTAGGCTACATGTTTAAGGAAAATCAAACACAAATTTAATCAGTTTAATGTTCATGTAATTAATTATTCTTTTGTTGTATGTTAAAAGAGTTTAATATTTTATTTTCAGGAAATAATTTTTGTGTAGAGAATTAATTAATTATATCACAAAAGATTAATTTAATAATAATTTATTCCTAAAATTCTTTTTTTTTGGAAAATAATGAGTCAAGGCGCAATTTTTCTTAGAAGTAACCACTCAGGAGTGATTGGTATTTGAAAATTTTTGTGGATCAATTTTGCTATAGAAGTAACCAAAACATAGTAATTTCACACTGGTCGTTATTCAAGGCTAAGTTTGATCGTTAACTAGCATATGTCACTCAATAAGCCACCTCATCCCCGTGTGGAGTGTGTGCTTTTTTTCTCTTGACGAGATGTAATATTAAGTGCTACGGTGATGAGGTGGCTTATTGAGTGCCATGTGGAGTACTACGTGTCACTTGACATTCAAACTTAATCTTGGCGGACAATCAAGGTGAAATTGCTAGTTTTTGGTTACTTTTAGGGCAAAATTACTTCGTGAAAAACTTCTAGATATCTAGTACTCTTGAGTGATTACTTTTAAGACAAAATTACACCTTAACACAAAAATATATAATTTACAAATATGAATTTAGTCCACTGCAAATTTGACATTCAAAACTTATAGATTATTTTCAATTATTTGCAACTCACACTCCCATTTTTGTAATTATCTAAGTAAATATTTACTAGTTACATAAAACAATATAATAGGCTATCAAAATAAATGATTATCAAAACTATGTTCTAGTAAAACAATGTATGCCGGTAGTTTCATTAAACCACTCAAGTTTTCTTACAATGGACGACTTACCTCAAGATATGATATGCAAATGTTGGTTATAGTTTTGTGAATGGCCATCAACTATTAGTTTCAACTATATGATTATTGTTTTTAGGTTAATATAATTGTTAGTCCTTACATTTGATTGATTTTTAGTTTTGATCCATGTAGTTTTGAGTTGTAATTTGTAGTTCCTATAGTTTTATAAGGATTTGGTCTAAGTTTAATGGTGTTAACTTTATTTAATACTATTAAATATAAGTACCAAAACCAACACTTGTTAACATGGAGAGTTTACAACAACAACAACAAAGACTTTATCCCACTAGGTGCGATTGGCTACATGGATCGCACGACGCAATTGTGCTCTGTCGAAAACCATATCTTTAGATATATTATTAATCGAAAGCTCTCTCTCTATGACCTCATTAAGCGTTCGCTTCGGCCTTCCGTGACCTCGTTTTACAGGACTCCAAACTGCTTGATCAACCCTCTTCACTGGTGCATTCAACGGCCTTCGTTGAACATGTCCAAACCATCTCAAACAACTTTCTACCATTTTTCCTTTAATAGAGTCCACTCCAACTCTTTCACGTATATGATCATTACGAATCTTATCTTTTCTTGTACGACCACACATCCATCTCAACATCCTCATCTCGGCCACCCCCATTTTATGCTCATGTAGTCCCTTTAAAGCCCAACACTCACTATCATATAGCATTGCTGGTCGTATAGCAGTGCGGTAGAACTACCATCTTAACATGGAGAGTTTAGGGCAAAAAAAAAGAATTGAAGTCTTACAGGACCAAATGAATTCCTCTACTAACTCTGACATTGATAAGTGGTAGCATGTGAAAAGGGTTTAATTTTTTAATTTTGAAATATAATTAAGGCCTTAATAATATTCAAGGAAAATAAAAAATGAATCTGGTCAATTTATTGTCCATATGTAATTGATCTTTTTTTTTTGCGAAAATAGTTTCTTTTTGTCAAGGGTATAATCCCTTTCCTAGCTTAGATTACAAAAGGTTTTGCCTCTCACAGTAAATATGCTTTCAGGGATTCGAACTTGTGTTCTCATCTTTATTGGGACAAGGCCGCTTAAAACATCAACTAACAACTTGCTGGTCATAGTTTAATTTTTCATTTACATAAAATAATTATGTTCTATAAAAATTAAGAAGAACTGTTGAGTGGCAGAAGAATCTATTTAACAATAATTTTTTGTTGAAATATTTTTTTTAAAAAAAAATCAGTTTTAAATATGAAGAACCAAGGCCGCGAATATCAGACTCCTGCTGTCTGTGAAGTATCCTATGCTTTATTAAAAGAACCAGTTGACCAAAAATCAAATCCAAATTGACTTGACATATATAGTGTGAAACTAGTAAATGTTATAACATTGCCTGTCGATCACGCAATGAATCTAGATACATACGGTGGTTCTATAATAGGATATTCATATACCACTATTTGCTTTTGGCGTATGGAACATAAAGACATTAAGTGTGTATTTGAGATAGCGGTAGGAAAAATGACTTATTATGATTCTGACTTGTTAAAAATGACTTAATAGAAAACTCAATTTTTGTAATGTGATTTATGTTTCGATGATGAATGATTATTTTTGGACAATAAGTGCTTATAAATCGTAATTTACGGTATAGGAGGTAAGTATGTGAGAGGAGTTTTATCTCAACTTACGTAATAAGTGACTTAATAGAAAAGCTATATTTAATAAGTAGCTTATTCAACCAGTGAGGAGCTTATTTAATAAGTAGCTTATTCTACCCGTGATGCAATTAAAATAAGCTGAACCAAACACTGCAAAAATGCAACATGTTTTTATTTGGGATTATTACCCAAAAACGGGCTTATTTCTACCAAATAAGCTAAACCAAACACACACATTACTGGAAAAAAACCCTTTTTAGACCGTCAAATTATGACCCGTTTTGGCGAATAAGGTCTTAAAAATTTGTGCGGTGGCAGTTTTGTAACTATATTGAACTTCTTAGACCAGTTCTTAAAAAACCCGGTCTTAAAGTCTTAAAATTTTACGCATTTAAAATTTTTTAATATTTAAGACCGGTTTAAATATAAACCGGTCTTAAATATTAAATATTTAAGACCGGTTTTGTATTAAAACCGGTCTAAAATTTTTAACATTTAAGACCGGTTTATATGTAAACCGGTCTTAAATGTTAAAAATTTTAAATTCAAAATGCAATAACTTTTTAAGGCCGGCTGTGGAAAAAATCGGTCTTAAATGTGTTGCATTTAAGACCGGTTGTTACCACACTGGTTCTTCGCACAACCGGTCTTAAATGTGTTATATTTAAGACCGGTTTTTGTACAAACCGGTCTTAAATGTGAATTTTCCCTCTTTTAAGACCGGTTTTTAATAAAAACCGGTCTTAAAGGTAAGATTTTTCACACTTATTTTTCCTCCCGCGCCCAGATCGCGCGCTCTGTGAACCCTTTCTTCTCTCTTTGCCATTTCTCTGTGACCTTTGTCCGTGCTTATTCTAAACTCGTCCATGGCGTCCCGTCCCTTATTTGCTCAAGTCTCCTCCGTCATTACCGCTTTCGAGCTGTGTTCGTCGTTGCTGTTCTTTGATTATCATCAGTCTTCTCTGCCGCGACCTCTAATCTCCGCAGCGCAATAACCATTCTCCTCTGATTTGACTTCCCTTTGTCAGTGCCATGAATTTAAGGACTTCATTTTAACCTCAGTCGACGCCACCGTGACTTTGGGTTGAAGCTCACTCCTTGGTCTTCATTCAGGTTAGTGTTCGATCGATCTGTTATTTAGTTGTACGTTGTTTTATAATTAATAATGTTCAATGAAAAGTTCTTGTTGTTGCTTTAATTTTAGCACTTAAACGTAATCTGGAAAAAATTAAAGTTCTTGTTGTTGCTTTAATTTGTGCAATTCTTATTGTTTTATAATTAATATGCTCTAACTTTTTGAATTAATACCACTTTATGTTCTGTTTTAGTTGTTTGATTATTGTCAGTGTTATTGGTTTGTTAATACAATACTAGTTTCAAATGGTGCCTGTTAATTTTGTTGAAATATCTAAAACTCTATTGTTGTTGTTTTTTTGTCTATCCTTTTGTTTTTCGATATAGGGTGCTAGAAGTGTTGAGATATATATGGATCATAGTTGGATAGATGCTAAACGGACGAGTGTTGAATATGATAATGGGGTGAGGGGTTTTTTAGACTTCGCTAGTAGACATACCGATGATGGTAGTGAAAAGTTTTATTGCCCTTGTGTAGTATGTTTGAATGAGAAGCGACTAAGTACTGCAGATATATATACACATTTAATTTGTGAAGGATTCTGTAAGAGTTATACAGTGTGGGTATGGCATGGTGAAGAATTAGAAATGCCAAGTTCATCTCAACATGGGGGAGTGAACTTTGATGATAATGACACGGATACGGATGATCGAATAGAGGATATTATTCGTGATGTAGGAGAAGAGAGTTTTGAGCAATTACATGCATATGGTAATATGTGTAGTGATGCTGAGATGCCGTTGTACCCAGGATGTAAAACGTACCAATTGTTGAAAGCAGTATTGAAATTGGTAAGCTTGAAAGCATGACATGGATGGAGCGACAAGAGTTTTTCAGAAACGCTTGAGGCTTTTAAGGACATGCTTCCAGATGATAATGTGTTGCCTTCTCGATACTATGATACTAAGAAAATATTTTGTCCACTAGGGATGAAATATAAAAAGATCCATGCATGCCCTAATGATTGTATATTGTATAGAAAAGAGTATGAAGAGGAACAACAGTGTCCCATATGTGAAACCCTGAGGTACAAATCAAATAACACTCCTAGAAAAGTATTGTGGTACCTTCCAATCATACCAAGGTTCAAGCGCTTGTTTGCTAATAAAAACGATGCAAGAAATTTGAGATGGCATGTGGATGAGAGGATATCCAATGGAAATCTTCGACATCCGGCTGATTCTTCTCAATGGAAGAAAATCGATCAATTATTTCCTGCCTTCGGTGAAGAGCCTAGGAACCTTAGGCTTGGGCTTAGCACAAATGGCATGAATCCTTTTGGTAGACTGAGCAGTATACATAGTTCATGGCCTGTTCTGTTGGTAATTTACAACTGATCTCCTCTGTTATGCATGAAACGAAAGTACATCATATTATCTATGTTGATTTCGGGACCAAAACAACCCGAAAATGATATAGATGTTTACCTGGAGCCCTTGATCGAAGACTTGAAAGAGTTGTGGGATGAAGGTGTTGATGTTTTTTACGCGAACAAGAAGGAGGTTTTTAAAATGCGAGCCATGATCTTTTGTACTATAAATGACTTCCCTGCATATGGAAATTTGTCAGGCTATAGTGTTAAAGGTCATAAAGCATGTCCAATTTATGAAGAAGGAACATGCTACCATTAACTTCAACATGGAAGAAAGACAGTTTATCTTGGCCATAGGAGATTTCTTAGACGAGGCCACCCGTATCGCAGATTAAAGAAAGCTTTTTTTGGTGGACAAGAGTTTGAAGATGCTCCGAAGATATTGACTGGGGAGCAAGTTTATGAAAAGGTGAAAAATATGAATGTTATCTTTGGTAAGACTACAAAGAAAAGTAATGAGAAAAGTAAATGGAAAAAGAGGTCTGTCTTCTTCAATCTTCCATATTGGTCGAAGCTTGATATAAGACACTGTATTGATTTCATGCATATGGAGAAAAACGTTTGTGATAGTATTGTTGGGACACTGCTTAACATACAAGGTAGTTCTAAGGATGGTGTGAAGGCAAGATTGGATTTGCAAGAAATAGGGATACGAGAAGACTTGCATCCAAGCCATATGGTAAGAGAACTTTTTGTCCTCCAGCTGCTCATACTTTGTCTAAGGATGAGAAAAGAAGCTTTTGTCAGTGTTTACATGGCATCAAAGTTCCTTCAGGGTATTCTTCAAATGTTGGGAAGCTTGTGTCGATGAAAGACTTGAAGTTAGTGGGGCTAAAGTCTCATGATTGGCATGTCTTAATGCAACAACTGCTCCCAGTAGCTATTCGAGGCATTGCCGAATATGATCTTCAACATATTTTGACTATACTTTGTTTCTTCTTCAATGCTATTTGTAGTAAAGTCATTGAGACAGAAAAATTAGATGAACTGGAAAATGAAGGATATCTGATCTTGTGCCAGCTTGAGAAGCTTTTTCTTCCTTCTTTTTTTGACATCATGGTACATCTAATTGTTCATCTAGTCAGGGAGATCAAGTTGTGTGGCCCTATCTATTTACGATGGATGTACCCAATTGAAAGAACTATGAAAATCCTAAAAGGGTATGTGAAGAACCCTAACCGTCCTGAAGCATCTATTGTTCATAAATATGTTTCTGAAGAAGCCATGGAGTTTTGTCAAGATTACTTGTCAAATGTAGGACATATTGGACTTCATGAACGTCATAACGAAGAAGACGGTAGACACGGGGCTTCAGTAAAGAGCATGGATCCTGATGAATTGCAACAAGTCCAATTATACATCTTGAATAATGTTGATGAAGTTCAAGATTACATTAATGCTCATAAAGAAATTGTACGGAAAGCAAATAGTCGAATGACTGAACAAAGGTTAATTAGTGAGCATAACAAAACTTTTGCACACTGGTTCAAACAAAAAGGTTGACGGCGAAGAATGTGTTTCTGATACAATTAAATGGTTAGCATGTGGTCCTGAGGCTGATGTCATAAGTTGGACTTCATTTGTGATCAATGGTTATACATTTTACACAAAGTCCCTTGACGATAGGAGCACCGTCCAGAACAGTGGGGTTATGTTAGTGGCTGAATCTATGCACTTCTCTAGTTCAAAAGATAAGAATCCTAGATTGGCAGCAATATCTTATTATGGGGTGATTGAAGAGATTTGGGTGGTTGATTATGTTAAAGTTAAACTTCCCATTTTCAAATGCAACTAGGTTGATGTCAACAATGATGTGATAATTGATCAGTTGTGATTTACATTAGTTGATTTGAATAATAGAAGTTTTAGAGATGAACCTTTTATTATGGCATATCAAGCGAAACAAGTGTTCTATGTTACTGATTAGGCAAACAAAATGTGGTCTGTAGCTCTCCAAGGAAAAAGGGTCGTTGATATTAATCAGGAAAGTCATTCAATGAATGATTTGCTTGAGACTCCTTCTTTTTCTAGAGGTTTACCAGAATTGAACGAAGAAGATGAAGCAGACAATGAACACGGCACAAGCAATGATCATCATGAAGGGATATGGGAGGATATCCCTTTATAAAACTACATTGAAGGTTAGTTAGCTAAAATAATTATCATGAACTATATTTGAATTATGTATATTGTTATTGGTGTATGTAACCCCCTTCCGTAATTATATCCGAAATACGCGATTAAAGTGAAATAGAGACCAATAATAATAAAAAACATTTACAAACCCATCTACCAGACGGGGTTTTCATAAATATCTTTCGAAATCATTTATAACCTGGTCTCACATTCACATTTCCAATATAATTACTACACGAAGATAAATCACATTTAAATATATATCAGAGTACGCAATGTAATAATCTCGGCAATCCTAGGTTCCTTACATTAATTCAAGCCTTACAGGGCATATTCGCCCTTTACAATTTTCCAAATAAAGGATTACACAAATTCTCATATCAAATACATACTTGAATATACATTCCAATCTATACAATTATATATCCAAATATACTTAATCCCAAACATGTATTGATAACCAACTATCACAAGATTACAACCCGAATGAGTCCCGTCGCCCTTGATTGCTTGCTCCATCCTCGATCCTCCTAGCCTGTCTAAAATGGTTGATAGGGGAGGGTGAGATTCGAGAGAATCTCAGTAGGAAAACAATATCAATATGCATGTATGATAAATGTTTAATGCATGACATGCTTGCATCACATAACTATCACAATGACAAGTCTGTAAGCTCAATGCTTCCAACAATATACTAATGGCCATAGCATAAATTGAAACATAGCTTCAAATAACACATAACCATGCAAAGCAAAGACATGCACCAACACATTAATACATATATCAAATACAAGCAGGAGAGATATGTTCCCTACACTCTTTCCACGTAAGCTCCGGCTCCGGCTGCTCACGATCAGGGCGAACACCAAATCCTATAACCAAACAAGGACATAGGGTTAATCCCTTTTCCAATTCCTTAACTCTCAAACACTTAAGTTTGTTACCATTCACACCCTTTAGGTGGCTAAAATAAGCTCAACAAAAGCCTAAAGGATTGGGACGTACTAGGTTGGAAATCACTTTTCAAAATCACCAAGTACTGAAAACGGGGGTTGGCTGCAGCAAAGACCCTCTGGCTGTAGCCAAAACACGCACAGAAGGTTTCTGGCTACAGCCAAGAATTTCTGGCTGGGCCAAAACGTGCACAGAAACTTTTGCGCAGCAGCCAGGATTTTCTGCTGCAGCCAAGGCAACTTAGGAAATTCATAACTAATTCCAAAAAAATTGAAATGAGGTGATCCCAAAGCCAAATGAAAGATATTCAAGTCCTCTACACAGGAAAAATATTGGCCAATTCTGGAAATCACCATACAAATACAAAATTACACACATTTCATCACTGCCCCAAAACAGAATCCATTTTCAACCTCAAACTTTGGACAGCTATAACTCCCAGTTCCCAAAACGAAATGGCACAAATTATATGTCCATTTTGAAGTTAATTGGGGATGTGAACTTTAAGACTGGAAAGTTTCATAATTTTCTAACATCATTTGTCCAGTCAAAACGTCTACACAAGCAGACTGTCCAGAACAAAACTTCAAGGGACAGATTTTCAGTTTTGCACCAATGATTCCAATGGTTCCCAAATTCACACCAAATACCATTTCCACATAGAAGAGTGTTTAAGCTAAAGAGAACAAGAACAAGGCTAAAACATCACCTTTCATTTTCTCTTTCTTCCCTTAAGCATGGCGCCATGGAGAATGAAGGAGAGAGAGCATGAGATCAGTTTTAGCTCCCAATTAGCCCACTTAACCAACCTAAAAGGGAAGAGAGGAGAGAGGGAAGAGTTTGACATCTTGACCCAATCCAAAGGTCCACATTTTGCCACTTGTCTCAATCTCACCACATCTCCTATGAGCTCACATGCACACAAGCACATGGGATTCCAACCTTTGATCTATCACACAAATCAATCCTAGCCATTGATCTTGAAGTTACCAATGAGTTTCCTCTTCGGTAACTGACCAATTGGTCGGTAACTTTACCGTTTTGCCCCTATTTCTGACAATTCCCTTGGAATCACCATCAAACACTTCATATCGTTTCATTTATCACCAAAACATGCCTTCCTTCTATTCTACGTCAATTTGGATGTTAATCCACAATTGAACTCAAATATAGGGTTTCAGCGTTGCTCACAACGCATACGAATCACGGTTCACATCATATTCTCCAAAAGGGTTCATTTATCACTAATGACACCCACTTTTGGAGTCATTATCTCTTAATCACAATTTGTGATCTTGCTAAATCAGGGCTTAGCAGTTCACTAATCTCAGGCTTATTCTCTAAGCTCAAGTCTCAGAATTCGGGGTATTACAGTGTATATATATAACTACTTTTTTTGTTGTCGTCACAGGAAAATGAAGGATATGAGGTGTACGTCTTAGTGTAGATTCTCTGAAGCCAGGTTAGCTAGTGATCATCAGCCTGAGACGAGTGTGATCATCATTAATGTAATTTAATCTTTGATGTATGTATGTAAGTGAAAAGATAAGGAACTTGGTCAAAACAGCATTGTCATGGTTGTTTGATTTCCTTGCATTATGATTATGTCTATGGTTGTGAGTTTATTATACATGGTTGTTTTCCTTTACTTCTGTTTCGGCCAGCACTATTTAAGCACAAGGGAGTTGAGTTTTAATATGTTCCAATGAGTTTTAAGATTTATTTATTTCAATGTCATTGAACTGGCTGCTGCTTGCTGAGTGAAATGTTTAAACAGGGGAAATGACTTGCTGGGTATACTTTCAAACGAAAATTTTTATTTAAAAAAATTTCAACTTGTAAGACCGGTTCTATCCAAAACCGGTCTGAAAAGTAAATTTAAGACCTGTTTTGGAGAAAACAGGTCTGAAAATTTGACATTTTAGACCGGTTTATAAAGAACTGGTCTAAAATGTGATACTTTTTAGACCGGTTCTTTACAAAACCTGTCTAAAATTCAAATTTTCAGACCGATTCTTCATAAGAACCAGTCTAAAATTTTATTAATTAAGACTGGTTCCTATTATAACCGGTCTAAAAATATTTATTTTTAGACCGGTTTTATAATAACAGGTCTAAAATGTAGAACCGGCTGTATCAAGACCGGATCGAGAACCGGTCTAAAATGTCTTTTTTAACCGGTCTTAAAAGTGATTTTTCCAGTAGTGACACTAAGATGCTTATCATCAGGGCCTATAAGTGGATCAAAGCATTTATCTCAAGAGTTTCTTTTATGAGAGAGAGAGAGTCGAAGGTTTGAGGAGGTTAAAGAGGCGCACAAATATACATTAACTCTTTTAATTGGAGCAAAAAACTCTGTTAATTCCTCTAAACAGTGGTTAACTTTTTTTGTGTGGATCCCACTAATGTTCAACTGTCACCCTGAACTTCATTTTTCACTAACCAACATTCTTTCTCTTCAACATCACTGTCAGCCCCATCTCGGAACCTGCACCTGACACTTGCCCCATTTGAATCATTTAAATTTAATTTTTTTTAATTGGTTATTGTTAAATAAAAAAATTATTTTTAAAAAAAAACATTAGTTAAGAGATTATCTTTATTTTAAATTTTGTGTCAATTAAAATAATTTTTTTAACAAAATAAAAATTAAAAAAGATTAAATCTGTCCAGATGGAAGGAGTTTTCCTTACTCCTCCTTTAGATGAGCAGAGAAGCTCGTTCCACCCCATCTCCTCTCCTCGGAAAAGGCTTCCCTCTCCTTGCCCCACTGTCGGCATCATCGATGAAGTATCATTAGTGGGAAGTCGCGCCATCATCATTTCATTCTCGGTCTTCATCATTTCCTCCATAAATCCATGAATATCACCAACACCTTCTTTTTCATTATTATTTCCTCAGCTCCTCAACAATTCCTCACAAAATCTTCCTCCACCACCACCATTATTAACTCCTTCAAGGCGGTTTTGTTCTTCGAGTTCACCCTCAGCATTCGGAAAAGAAATTAATTAATATATCTATAATGCTAACAAAGTCATTACGATATTGAATCGACATCATGATCGGCCGAGTCAGTAGTGGCATTTGTGCGTTTGTTGGATTAGCTTCATTGGAGTGATCAACAGGATCCATGTAAAATTACACAAAACTCATCACAAGCCACCGCATAAAACTAAGATCATCAACCAAGAAGCAATTTTCATGTGAAAAAAGATGAAGAATAATAAAATCTAGAAATCATGAGCTCTAAATTCAGATAAACACCTATAACACTACAAAAATATACTCAATTTCTGACGGAAATTCCATGACAAATTCCATTGGAAATCCGAAAAAAAATTTTCCGACAGAATTTTTAGCCACGGAATTTGCGACGGAAAAATTCTGTGGCAAAATTACCCATAGAATTATGTCACAAATTCTGTGGTCGCAAATTCCGAGGCAAAAATTAAACTTAATTAATTTTTTTAAAAATAATATTTATAATATTAAAATATTAATTACTAAATAATTCTATTTAATCTTAATTATTATAATTATATTATTATTTATTACTATTATATTTAAAATTTCCTAATAAAATAATATTTATGATATTATTATATTAGGTATTATTTTATTTTATTTTAAAATAAATTATATGTTATTAATATTATATTTATCATTTTATATTAAAAATAATATTTATAATATTAAATTATTATTTCTTAAGTGATTTTAATTAAAAAATTGGTTAATTAAATATCTAAATCCTTTTTTACATTTTTATTTAATTTATCAATATTTTTAATAATACTATATATAATTAATAATTAATTATCATATATATATAACTAATTAATTAATTATGTGTGTGTGTATGATAATATTATATATATATATATATATATAACAATATGTAATAATTTACACAGGTTCATTTCAACACAACTGGCAAAAGCTCGAGTACAAAGGCGTCGGCACCATGAGATCCCTAGTTCGAACAAGAGGATAAGCATTTTCAGGAATTATGAGTTACAGACATATGGCAGCATGAGGAGCACACACGTGGCAGCAAGTGGAGGAGAGGGACACGTGGCGTATTGTGGGGCTGACACATGGAATTTGTAATTTTTTAAAAAATAATTTTATGACTGAATTTCAATTCCATCGCAAATTTCCATCAGAATTGAAATTCCATCACAAATTCATTTGTAACACATCTTTTTGTGACGAAACAGATTCCATCGGAAATCTGTTTTAGTCAAAAAAGCTGAATTCTGTGGGAAATTCCATTAGAAATCTAATATTTTTTTTGTAGCGTAGATAGGGAACCAATTGATTTGAAATGAAAAGAATATAAATAATGTAAAACAATTGATAAAACAAAAGAGTACAATTTTTATACCTTTTCGGTATTTCATTGATCTGATATCTTTTCAGTAACAACTTTGGGTTAGTGGTGGCAGTGGCGTCATCTTCTTCATTTGCATCAAATTTCATGGGTGATTTTTTTCATGAAAGCTAGGACAAAAAAATATGATAATGATACATGTACACAAGTCTATATCATGTTGCATATAAGTTAGGGGAATTTTATAGATGAGAAACTAGGGTGTATGTTGAGGAAACCGTGTGCCGTCAATTACACAATTAGCTCTCAAAACCATGTTCGAGTAAAATAATGTATGCCAGTAGTTTTATTAAACCACTCAACTTCTTTTACAATGGACAGCTGATCACCTCAAGATGTGATATGCACATGTTAGTTATATTTTGTGAACGGCTAGGATTGAATGACTTGAATAACTTTTTCTAAAGTAGTACATTGTATTTTTTAGGATATATGTTCAAGAGAAATCAAATAAATCTATTCAATTTATTTCCACGCAATTAATTATTCTTTTCTTGTATGCGAAGAGAGTTCAATTTTTTCCTTTATAGAAGAAATTATGGTCTGCATAAAATAAGGAGAATTAATAGGTCACATAAGATCAATTTAATATTATTTTGGTCTTAAATTATTTTTATAAAAAAATAAACTGTTAATATGAATTTACACATTTGCAAATTAGAAATTCAAATTCGAATCCTATACTTATTTCCAATTAGAACAAAAAATTAATTTTTTGTTTCTTGTAATTCTGACTCGATTGTAACTCCGTCTTTAAATTTTTAACTTAATATAACTTAGCCCCTATAATTTTGACTATGTTGAAGCTTGGTACCATAGTTTGACTTACTGCACACGTTGGTCCTCTCTAATTTTATGGGGTTTGAGTTTCTTCCTTATTTTTATAAATTATACTTTCAGTATCTTATTGCTCACACTGTTAATATCTCATTAATGGAAAAGCCTTACTCGCCAAATTTAATGGCGACTATGCAATTACACATTTTGCATGGATGAGCTGTTTTGTTTTCCTTTGCAGGGATAAGATGTTCACTGGCGTAGGTGAATGGCATTTTCACATCGACGGATAGGTTTTTTTAAAAATAATATTTTCAGTTTACACATTTTAAATTAAAAATCAATATGTCATCGTTTAATGGCATGGTCACCATTAAATTTGCTGGAGCCTAAATGTTTTTGTTAATGGAAGATTAACTATTGGAATAACTTTTAAAATGAAGATATGTGTTTTTTGAAAAGTTAGGTACATATAAATTAAATAATTATGTGAGGAGTTTTGTAATGAGTTATAATATTAAGGGTCACTAAGATCATGTCTCTTTAGACCCTAAAAGAGTGTCATATGAAAGTAAGAAAATTTTATAAAGTCCTCAAAATTTTATAAAATATAAGTAATGGGTTTTACACTCAAAGATAAATGCACTTATCAAATTAAGTGAACATTTCAAACAGTTCAAACTATGGAGGCTCTAATCAATATAAGTATAAGCTATAAGGATGTGCGCGGATTAATTTTCCCATTTATATATATATATATATATATATATATATATATATATATATATATATATATAATTCTTAGAGTATATATGGCATTTGAGGAATTGAAATATTTTATTACAATTTGATTGGACTCTAATTTGATCAAAGTTTAAATTTTGATGTACAATATCAAGGGAGTAAACATGATCTATATACTTATAAAATCAAAAGAAGTTACACTATTTACAAGTAAAGAATGGTGTACATAATCCACTTTTGGATTTCAGCAATAGATTGAAACTGAATATAGTGAGAATAAGCTTGAGCCTGAACATGAAGATTATGATAATAAACTAACTGCTGCCTTCCCCATGCCCTTATTCTTGGCCCCACCTTTGTCTTCCTTCTACCCATCCTTTCAACTCATGAGTTTTTGTTGTTCTTCACCTTTTAAGATCCTGTTAGACAAGAATGGGCCTCGATTGCTCCTCATATATTTGTACATGTAAATCACAGTAAAGTATCACAAAAATTTTAGTATGTAGGACTGGAATTACATCTTTTGCATTATTAATGGAATTCACTGTGTTTTCAGCTAGCTCTTCTCTTTAGGGATGCCATATCTAGCTTGACTTAATTGTTCTTCACCTTTTGAAGGCATCTTAGACACCATATTTTTAACCTACAAATTAATGGAATTCATGAATATAATTTTCATTTATTTTCGATAAATCTACTGAGTATTGTGTTCAAAAAATCCAATATTCTCAGTTATTGTAACATCTCCAACTTCATGTCTAGGGGTGGAAACAGGTCAGGCCGCCTATCAGGGGCCTACAGCCTGGCCTGTTTCCGGCCTGCTCAGGCCTGGCCTGTCAGAAAAACAGGCCAGGCTCAGGCCTGCTTGAAGGCCTGTTTTTCTAAACAGGCCAGGCCTAGGCCTATTAGGAGGCCTTTTAGGCCTATCAGGCCGGCCTGATACCATTTATTAAAAAAAAAATTTGTCCAGATCTTGGATTCTCACTCTCACTCTCACTCTCACTCTCACTCACACACTCAACTTCGTCCAGATCTCGGATTCTCATTCTCATCCCCGTCTCTCCCTCTCGTCTCTCGACTCCCACTCCCTCTCTCAGATCTCGGATTCCCATCTCCGTCTCTCACTCTCAACTCCCACTCCCTGTCTCAGATTTCGGATTCTCATTTCCGTCTCTCTCTCTCGACTCCCCCTCCCTCTCTCAGATCTCGATTCTCATCTCCGTCTCTCTCTCTCGACCACTCCTTCTCTCAGATCTCGAATTCTCAGCTCAGCCGCTCGATAGTCGACATACACCCACTCTCACTCTCTCAGTCGATGATCGTCACTCCGATCTCGGCCCTATTCCTTTCTCAGTCTCAAATCTCAGCCGACACTGGACAAGTCGACTCTCAGGCTTAGATCTCGGCCCTGTTCCTTTCTTCAGTTTCGCCTTCATCCGAAGACCATTCGCCTTGTGGGATCTTAAACGAGGTTTGCTTCTCTTCTAGTTCGATTTCTCTTTCAATTTGCTTGTTCATGTTCTAATTTCTGAGAGACAAACGTGCATATAGTGTTATTGTTCATGTTCTAATTTCTAAGAGACAAACGTGCAAAATTTCTGAGAGCAATATTATAGTGTAAGTTCATGTAAGTATAGAACCAATTAAATATTTTCAACAAGCAATAGTATAGAACCAATTAACGATTTTCTGAACCCTGTTATGATGTTCTAAGTTGCATGATTCTGGTTCTGGGGATGAACTTGTTCTTAGGGGAGGGCCTGTTGATCCTAAAGAGCTATCTGTTGTTCTGGTTCTGGTTCGTTTACTTTGAATATGAATCTGACATAAAAATATATGATTGATGATTGCGATTACTTTGTTCTGGTTCTATTTCTATTAATTGTTCTTTCGATTTACTTGTTCTGAACCCTGTCATTAATATATGTTTGAGCTTCAAATCCGTCAATGTTCTTCCTGACCTTTCCACTGTTCGGCTGTTCCACAGCATGAGCTCTTTTTCTTTGAGATAATATCCTTTATTCTTTAAATTGGTTTATGCTCGTGGTAATTGGAATTTGGAAACTTGATTCACTTGAAGAATCTTAATTCAAAGAAATTAGTTTATAGTAGAAATTGGTTTATTGTAGAATCTGCATTCACTTAAAGAATTTGGTTTATTTGACATTTATTGCTTGCGTTTAAAGAATCTAAATCCATTTTTGTATGTTGCTCATTTCTTATACATATTCCTTGTTAAAATTGTGTTATGCTCTAATATTATACATTTGATTAATTTTTTCCAAGGTTTTCAAAGGAGAAGAAGAAATTATATTGAAGATTTGATGTAAAGACGAGAAGACCCTTTGGCTGTTGTATTTGGTTAATGTTATGTTGTATAGTTGTATTTTGTTTCATTTTTTATGGTTTATGTCGGATCATTATTGTAATTGGGCCTGTTTTCAGCCTGTTTGAGTTTGGCCTATTTTTAGCCTGTTTGACGTAGGCCTGTTGTGAGGCCTGTGGCCTGTTTCCCCCACTATTTTAGTTTCAGGCATTCTTAACAGGCCACAGGCCAGGCCAGGCCTATATACAGGCCAGGCTTAGGCTCAAAATAAGGCCTGTAACAGGCCACAGGCCATCCCGACAAAAAACAGGCCAGGCCTGGCCTGGCCTGTTTCCACTCCTATTCATGTCTCACCTGTTTTCCCTTTAGGTTCACCATAGGAACAAACTCACAGATTATTATGAAGTCAGCAACCTGTTTGCTTGATGTAAAGGTTAATGATGAACTTAAATAGTACTGAAAAATTTTCTCTCTATATATATATATAACGAATGTTAATCATAAATGCAAGGCACCGTCTTGTCAATATTGAGTGTTTAAATATTATGACTACTTTGAATGTAAAAGTTTGAATGAGAAATTATGAACTCAGCAACCTATTTGCTTGAGTGTTTAAATAACGAATGTAAAAGTTTGAATGAGCATTATGACTACTTTGATCTTGTTTAAATATCTCAATTGAGTGTTCATTGTATAGAGAAATTGTTAGATCTCATATGTTTTGATGATAACAAAGAATGGATATGAAAAAGATTTGATAAACAAAAAAAAATTTTGAACAAAGTAATGACTGAGCAAATTATCACTTGAAGTAAGCACTAGAGTAATAAAAAAAGGCCAAGAGAAAAAGTTGAGAAACTTCATCACTGGCAGAATTTCTAAAGGGTCACTCGAGTAAGAACTCGATTAATGAGACATAAACTTGAACTAAGTCACGGCCAGATACATCACTCGAGGAACGACTCGAGTAATATGAAGTGAAAAGAAGAGTTACTCAAGTCAATACTTGAGTAACCTGCCACAAGGAAATGAGTTGCTCTCGGCCATGTAATCCTACCAACGTTACTCGAATAAGCACTCGAGTAATCAGGGAAATCACTTCCAGTTGCTCTCGGCCTGCCAACATTACTCGAGTCCCCTACTTCAAGAAATATGTTGCTCGCGGCATTTCAATCCTGCCAATGTTACTCGAGGAGCCACTCGAGTAAATCACTGTGGTAAACAAAACTTGAAGGTAACACTCAATTAATCTGAAATATTATTATCACACTTCACTCGAGGCACCACTCAAGTATGCAGGTACGAAAATGTTACATGTCAAAGACTTGAATGAGATTACTTGAGTCAGTAATTGAGTAATCTGTAGAGTTATTTACAATGCACTTGAAGTATCTGTTAGGATTGGTAGGCACAGCGGAAGAATTTTAAAATTTTCACCGATCCTAATCGAGGATCTATCAACGGCGTTTAAACCAAGTTGGAAGGATTCATACCTTTTTGATTATTCAGAGTTGTCATGATCTCTAGGAGCCAACACGTCAGGTCCGCTCCCTCTACCGGTATCCACACGAATGCTCTCCAACCAAGACTGCGTGCTAGCGCCTCTAATGTCTCCTAGGGTGTCACTTACGGCTCTCAATTCTCATGTGCATATGAATATATCTGCTCTATCAAGTTTATAACCTATGAGGGCTATTTTCAAATTTCAAAATTAATCATCATTAATTTCGAAATTAATTAACAATTAATTATCTTGATGAGCTAATTAAATAAATTCAGTTTAAATTAAATCTGTCCAACAGTTTTAATTTAACCTATTTATTTAATCCAAATAAAGAGCCATTAGATTTAATTTATCTTCATAAATTAAATCTGAGATACTATATCTCTATCATGTTAGTTATTAAATTTAATATATCTTAATAAATTAAATTTAAAACTAACACAATATAATAATATCATATAATATATATATACAAACATATATATAAGATATATATTTCGAAAATATATATATCTATATAATATTATGCAATATAATAATAACATATAATATATATATATACATATATATATATATAAGATATATTTCAAAAATATATATATCTATATACTACTATTAATTAATTTTATATTATATATATATATAATTCATCCACCCTAAATTAAACATTATCTCGTGTTGGGCCATTCTTGTGTGTGACCCTGTAGGCCCATATGAAGTTGGGAGTGGGCCAATAACTATACTAACCCAAAAGTCGCAAGCGGCCTCTAGCAAGACATTATGACTACCTAATTCATATGAGGATCGTTATCACAATACAACCATGTCACGTCCCTTTTGTCACACGATATATCGATCAAGGATAAGGCATGGATAATGTCATCCTCTTGTTCCTGACCATTACTTTCTCGATTCCTGAGTAGCCTGATAACAGAGACAGAAACTCCTTTCATCATAGTATTGCCATACATTTCTCAGACTCACTCATCGAGGGGCCCAATAATATCTCTCTACTAATGTGATGGACAAATTCCATCTTGATCATCCATATTCCTCTGCATGAAAAATCACTAAGCCCGATCGTAGCCTTTATCATCACCTGGTCAAAAGTGACTTTTGACTAGTTCAAAGCTTAGCAACTCTTATGTAGGAATCCATGATGACCTCAGGTCTAAGGGCATTGTGACGTGGTTATACGTGAGAAAAGCTTATGACTTGATCCATGTAGCTTTTTCTCATAGTAGGTCGGTCCAACACCTTGTACTCTTACAAGTGCCTAAGACTTTGATTCGTATCTCCATATCTTATCAAAGTCATACTGGTCTTGTTTCATCTCTGCTCCTGCATAGATGATCGACCAGGGACATTTTAGGACAATCTTTATGAATTATCCAAGGATACAATTATCACAGTTAACATGCAAATATATGATAACAGAATGGAAAAATTTTATTAAAATAATAATGTTCAAAGTACAATGATTGGCCCTTAGGGCACAATTTCCAACATCCTCCTACTTGCCCTAAGTGCAATCATTAATTTGCCTAATTCCCATTTCCCTAACATGACGCTCATGCTTTGCCTGTAAAAGTGGCTTAATAAGAGGATCAGCAACATTATCTTCTCCTACCACTTTGCATATCTTTATATCACCTTTATCATTAATTTCTCTAATAAGATGAAATCGCCTGAGTATATGCTTAGTCCTTTGATGTGACCTAGGCTCCTTGGCCTATGCAATAACACCGCTATTGTCACAGAACAAATCTATTAGGTTTGAGATGGTAGGCACCACCCCTAGTTCAGTAATGAACTTTCTGATCCAAATGGCTTCTTTAGCTGCATCTGATACTGCTATGTACTCAGCTTCTGTTGCAGAATCTGCTATAGTGCTCTGCTTGGAGCTCTTCCAGCTTACTGCTCCACCATTCAAGAGGAATACATATCCAGATTGCGATTTAAGGTCGTCTTGGTCAGTTTGGAAACTTGCATCTATGTAATCGGTTATGCAGAGCTCATCATCCAATCCACCATAGACCAAAAATAAGTCTTTAGTCCTTCTTAAGTACTTTAGGATATTCTTGACGGCAGTCCAATGACCCTCACCAGGATCTTGTTGGTATCTGCTGGTCATACTTAAGGCAAATGAGACATCCGGTCGAGTACATAACATGGCATACATGATGGATCTAATGGCCGAGGCATATGGAACCTTACTCATTCGATCTCGCTGATCAGGTGTACTAGGACACAGATCCTTGCTAAGATGGATGCCATGAGACATGGGCATGTAACCCCTTTTTGAATCATGCATACTGAACCTATGCAGTATCTTGTATATGTATGTGCTCTGACTTAGGCCTATTAGTCTTTTGGATCTATCCCTATAGATCATAATCCCTAGGATATAGGTGGCTTCACCTAAGTCTTTCATTGAAAAAGACTTTCCTAACCAAGACTTGACACTCTGCAAGGTAGGAATATCATTCTCAATGAGTAGGATGTCATCTATATAAAGCACTAGAAATACAACTATGCTCCCACTAATCTTCTTATAAACATAAGGTTTATCGATGTTTTGAATGAATCCAAACTCTTTGACTACTTCATCAAAACAATGATTCCAGCTCCGAGATGCTTGCTTTAATCCATAAATGGATCTTTGAAGCTTGCAAATTTTATTAGAGTCCTCTGGACGCACAAAACCTTCAGGTTGTGTCATGTACACATCCTCAAGCAGCTTTCCATTAAGGAAGGTTGTTTTGACATTCATCTGCCATATTTCATAGTCATAATATGCTGCAATGGCAAGAAGGATTCTGATTGATTTAGCCATTGCAACTGGGGAAAAGGTTTCATCATAGTCTACACCATGAGTTTGAGTAAATCCTTTTGCAACCAGTCGTGCCTTGAAGACATTTACATTGCCATCCATGTCAGTTTTCTCCTTGAAAACCCATTTGCACCCAATGGTTTTTACACCTTCAAGTGGATCGACTAAGGTCCATACCTGATTGTCGTACATGGATTGCATTTCAGACTTCATGGCATTTAGCCATTTATCAGAGTTTGGTCCCACTGTGGCTTCTCGATAGGTAGTGGGCTCATTTTGCTCAATGAGCAACATATCATGGCCTTCAGTAATCAGAAATCCATATCTCTGAGGTTGATGCCGTGTCCTATCAGATCTTTGTGGACCTTGTGTTACTTGAGGAGGCTCAGCAACTTGTTGTGAGTCTTCTCTAATTTCCATCTGTGGTTCTGTACCATCTTGTGGCTCTCAAATTTCTTCGAGATGTACGTCGCTCCCACTGGTTGTTTTAGAGACAAACTCTCTTTCTAGAAACTTACCATTTCGAATAACAAAACTTTGTTATCGGTGGGATTGTAGACATAGTATCCTTTCGTTTCTTTAGGATACCCCATGAAAAGGCACTTTGTGGATTTGGGAGCTAATTTATAAGAGGCTTGTTGTTTAACATATACCTCACATCCCCAGATCTTGAGAAAAGATAAACTTGGTTTCTTTCCAGTCCATATCTCATATGGTGTCTTAGATGGAACACGATTTAGTGTAAACACAGCTCTCTCTAGGGCATATCCCCAAATGGACGGTGGAAGATCTGTTTGACTCATCATAGATTGAACCATATCTAATAGTGTTCGATTCCTCCATTCAAAAATGCCATTCCATTGTGGTGTTCCTGGAGGAGTCAATTGTGAGATTATCCCACAACTCCTAAGATGGTCAATGAATTCTTGGCTCAAATATTCACCACCTCGATCAGATCAAAGTGCTTTAATTGTTTTACCAAGTTGGTTTTGTACTTCATTTTGGAATATTTTGAACATTTCAAAAGATTCATATTTATGTTTCATTAGATAGATATAGTCATATCTACTAAAGTCATCAATAAATGTAATGAAGTAGACATAACCTCCTCTGGCAGCTATATTTAATGGTCCACATACATCTGTATGTATGAGGCCTAATAATTCAGTAGCCCTCTCACTGTGCCCAGTAAAAGGTGCCTTAGTCATCTTTCCTAATAAGCAAGATTTGCATGTATCATATGATTCAAAATCAAATGAGTTTAGAAATCCATCTTGATGGAGTTTAGAAATGCGTTTCTCATTTATGTGGCCTAGATGACAATGCCATAGGTAGGTCGGATTCAAATCGTTTGATTTTATCCTCTTAGTAGTTACGTTATAGATATTCCCATTATTAGGATGTTCCAAATTTAATATATAATGACCAACATGCAAATCACCACCAGCATAGAAAATGTCATTATGATAAATAGAACATTTGTCATTCCTAGTAATGGAAGTATAACCTTCCTTATCCAAATAAGAAAGAGAAATAATGTTACTACTCAAAGCAGGAACATAATAGCAATTGTTCAAAACTAACAAAAGCACACTGGGCAGAACTAATTCATAAGTGCCTATGGCTAAAGCAGCAACTCTTGCTCTATTTCTAACTCGTAGGTCCACCTCGCCCTTCTTCAGCTTTCTACTGTCCTTTAGACCCTTCACATTTGTACAAATGTGAGAACCACATATAATATCTAATACCCATGTAGAGGAAGTAGAAAAATGAATGTCTATAACATAAATACCTGAAGCGATAGCCCCGCTATCCTTCTTGTTCTTTTTTAGATCTTCCAGGTAGAGTTTGCAATTCCTCTTCCAATGACCGGGTTCATTGCAGAAGTAGCAGACTCCTTCCTTTGGAGGCTTTGCCTTCTTGGGTGCAGGCTTGGTTTCGGGCTTGTTTGACTCTTTGGTGTTACCACCTGAGCCATTACCCTTCCATTTGCCCTTCCCTTTCTTTTTCATACCCTTTCCTTTCTGAACCAGCAAAACTGTGCTAGGCGTTTTCTTAATGCTTTGCTCAGCAATTTTGAGCATCCCATGCAGCTCAGAAATTGATTTCTCTATGTTGTTCATGTTGTAGTACATAACAAAATGGTCATAACTCTCCGGGAGTAAGTTGAGGATCAAATTCGTAGCTAACTCCTGGCTCATGGGAAATCCAAGCCTCTCAAGGTGATCAATATAGCCTTTCATCTTTAACACATGAGTACTAACTGATGCACCTTCAGCCATTTTGCAGGAATGTAAGGCCTTTGTGGTCTCATACCTTTCTTGCCTTGCCTGTTGCTGGAACATTTCCTTGAGATGTACAATCATCTCATGAGCCTCCATGAGTTCCAGATCTCTTTGGAGCTCTGGAACCATAGTGGCAAGCATCAGGCAACCTACATCCACAGAGTCATCCTTATGCTTTATGTAAGCATCTCTCTGAGCTCTTGGAGCATTGACTACAGGCTCCTCAGGAATAGGTTGATCTAGGACATAAGCCTTTCTTTCTTGCTTGAGAACAATTCTCAAGTTCCTGAACCAGTCAAGAAAGTTTGTCCCATTGAGTTTGTCTTTCTCAAGGACCGATCGTAAAGATAGTGTAGCAGTATTACTAGTCGACATGATTCTACAATTAAAATATGCAAAGTTAGTTAGTAATCTCCCACTAAATTAACAACCATCAATATAATAATTAGCGGGCTAAGATCCATATTTGGCTTAAACTTAAGTCCGCTTTGGCAAGACACTTAAATTCAAGTTATTTAGGTAGGTAACCTATTTACCAATTACATCACATGTAACTCTTAGATCTTTATAGGATTTAATCATCATATGATCCGGCATGTTTAACCCCATCTAATGCCTTGAGATTCAAAACTGTTTTGTTAACCTCAATTAAGTCAAAACAATAATGAATATTATGAGCAGCACCATTACTCAAGCTTGTCTCATCAAGATAACTTAAGTGCATCCATTTTGGTGGTTTCCACAATTGATCGATCTATGTTTTGACAAGTATTCATTAATTGACGGCATTATAACTTAATATTTGATTTAGAGGGCTTAATTAATTAGTTTTGTTTATATGGATGCAATCGTGGTCGTATCTCATACAAATAAATACATATAAACGTAAAAGTAATCATGCAATGATCTTATCAAAAGTATAATTTAAATGTGACACAACATGGCTTACCTAACCTAAAATCCTCCCAAGCCATTGAGAGGACTTCTCTAAATAAAAAAGAAATATATTGAGAGAAACCTCGTTTAAACATTTGAGGGGAGTGAGATGAGAAGAGAATGTACATCGAGAGTATTTAGAGGAAGGCACGGCAAGCAGGCCGTATTTAAATATTACAACCTTTGTAAAATTCTAAAGCCATGTTGTTCACCATACCCAAACAAGGATAAATAACAAACCACAACAAGAATTCATACAATATGAAAAGCAATAAATGTCGTGATCAAATCACATGTTTCAAAACCGAAAATGAAACAATTTCAAGATTCAATTTAAACGAAAATGAAAATCAACAGAATTATAAGATCACATCTTTCTAAATAATTTCGTTTCGTATTAACCAAATCACATGCATATTCGAGTGTTTCTTATAAATATACGTACACATCCCATATATATCACATATATAAGAATCATAAACTCAATTTAAACGCACAATTGATCTGGCTCTGATACCACTATTAGGATCGGTAGGAACAACGGAAGAATTTTAAAATTTTCACCGATCCTAATGGAGGATCTATCAACGGCGTTTAAACCAAGTTGGAAGGATTCATACTTTTTTGATGATTCAAAGTTTTCATGATCTCTAGGAGCCAACACGTCAGGTCCGCTCCCTCTACCGGTATCCACACGAATGCTCTCCAACCGAGACTACGTGCTAGCGCCTCTAATGTCTCCTAGGGTGTCACTTGCGGCTCTCAATTCTCATGTGCATATGAATATATCTGCTCTATCAAGTTTATAACCTATGAGGGTTATTTTCAAATTTCAAAATTAATCATCATTAATTTCGAAATTAATTAACAATTAATTATCTTGATGAGCTAATTAAATAAATTCAGTTTAAATTAAATCTGTCCAACAGTTTTAATTTAACCTATTTATTTAATCCAAATAAAGAGCCATTAGATTTAATTTATCTTCATAAATTAAATCTGAGATACTATATCTCTATCATGTTAGTTATTAAATTTAATATATCTTAATAAATTAAATTTAAAACTAACACAATATAATAATATCATATAATATATATATACATACATATATATAAGATATATATTTTGAAAAAATATATATCTATATAATATTATTCAATATAATAATAACATATAATATATATATATACACATATATATATAAGATATATTTCAAAAATATATATATCTATATACTATTATTAATGAATTTTATATTATATATAAATATAAAATTCATCCACCCTAAATTAAACATTATCTCGTGTTGGGCCATTCTTGTGTGCGACCCTGTAGGCCCACATGAAGTTGGAAGTGGGCCAATAACTATACTAACCCAAAAGTCGCAAGCGGCCTCTAGCAAGACATTATGACTACCCAATTCATATGAGGTTCATTATCACGATGCAACCTGTCATACAACCATGTCACGTCCCTTTTGTCACACGATATTTCGATTAAGGATAAGGCATGGATAATGTCATCCTCTTGTTCCTGACCATTACTTTCTCGATTCCTGAGTAGCCTGATAACAGAGACAGAAACTCCTTTCATCATAGTATGGTCATACAATTCTTAGAATCACTCATCGAGGGGCCCAGTAATATCTCTCTACTAATGTGAGGGACAAATTCCATCTTGATCATTCATATTCCTCTGCATGAAAAATCACTAAGCCCAATCATAGAATTTATCATCACCTAGTCAAAAGTACTAGTTCAAAACTTAGCAACTCTCATGTAGGAATCCATGATGACCTCAGGTCTAAGGGCATTGTGACGTGGTTATACGTGAGAAAAGCTTATGACTTGATCCATGTAGCTTTCTCATAGTGGGTTGGTCCAACAACTTGTACTCTTACAAGTGCCTAAGACTTTGATTCGTATCTCCATATCTTATCAAAGTCATACTGGTCTTGTTTCATCTCTGCTCCCGTATAGATGACCGACCAGGGACAGTTTAGGACAATCTTTATGAATTATCCAAGGATACAATTATCACAGTTAACATGCAAATAATATGGTTACAGAATGGAAAAATTTCATCAAAATAATAATGTTCAAAGTACAATTATTGGCCCTTTGGGCACAATTTCCAACAGTATCCACCCGAGTAAGCTATGCAGAAAATAGATGTTCACTCGAGGCGGTACTCGAGTAAACAGGTATTTCCAAGGTTTGTAATTTGCTTTACTCTGTGCACTACCCGAGTAATATGATATATTATTTCTTTGCCAATTTTTTCATCAAGCTACTCGAGAAACCACTCGAGTAAATATCATGATCACTCAAGTACCTACTCAAGTAATCAAACCCAGAAATTCAGAAATCATTCCAACATTCATTGATTTGTTTCCTATATGATTAACCCTCCATTATATTAGTATTCTTAGCATATTCGCAGATAAACAATGAAGAGATCTTACCAAATAAGGAAAGTCAAATGCAACGTTCAAATGCTACCTACCGCCACCTACCACAAACGGATATTTTTTAGAATCTGGAAAAGTCAACAGTGGCTGCGCACACTCTATCGGGTGAGAAGAAAATGTTCCAACAGTTATTATCAACACATCTATATATAGGAACATCCAAACAGAGATTACGACGAGAACACACATGAACGCATTATCAAGTTCATGCTCATTACTCTATTTTTACACATACTTGTAATTCTGTACTTCAGTGATTCTTATTAACTCTGTAAGAGAAATATTTCATTCAAACTCAATATTTGTTATTGAGGTAGCTTAAGGTTGTAGAACCTTGAGTTGGGATTGGATTACAACTTGTAAGGGGGAGCGAGTGTCCAGGCAAAGGAACTTGCTTGTACCGAGGTGCCAAGAACCCACTGAATCTTGGAAATTATAGTAAAACTCTCAAAGATGCTATGAGGACTGCACGTAGATCAAAGTGGTTGTGGCCGAACCAGTATAACTCCCGGTGTACACTTCGGTGATATTTCTCCTTACTTTTTACTACTTTATATTCACCGTCAAGTTTTATATTTGCAATGAAATTTTTAGTATCACCCAATTAACCCCCCCTCTTGGGTGAAACGCTTGATCTAACATTTGGTATCAGAGCGTAGGTCTTCTTGTTATGGTATAACAACCTAAGAAGGATCCAATGGCAAGCATGGGTGAAGGAATTCTTCCCGACGGAGCATCCATCACTAGACTTCCAGGTTTCAGTGGTGAACACTTTTCTTTCTGGAAAGCAAAGTTCAGAGTATTCGTGATGGCTACCGAATATGGGCTATGGGATGTGATTGAGAGTGGAAACTATCAACCTATAAAGACCGTAAATTCTCAAAAAATTCCTAAGACGCCAGCAGAATATGATGAGAATAACAAGAAACTTATCACTTTCAACAGCAAGGCAATTTTGATAATACAAAGTGCTTTGAGTCAAAGTGAATACTTTAGAATTTGCACACTTCCAACAGTAAAGGAAATGTGGGAAGCTCTGGAAATAGCTCATGAAGGAACTTCGGGAATAAAGGAGAATCGGATCAACACCTTGGTCACTGAATTCGATCTACTTCGAATGAAATCAGGTGAGTCAATATCTGAATTCAAACTTAGATATACTCATCTTGTTAATCAACTTGTAGAACCTGGTAAAGTCTATGATCAACATACCTCAGTACGAAAGATTTTGAATATTATCTCTAAAGAATAGGATGCCAAAGTCACTGCTATAAAAGAAGCAAAAGGAGAATCAATGAGATCAGTTGCTTCTCTATTTGGAAGTCTTTCTGAATATGAAAGTAAACTAAAGTTCAAACGGGAACTAGATGACATCGGTGACAAGAAGAAGAGAGGCCTAGCACTAAAAGCAAAAGAAGAAAATCAAGATGAAGATGAGGAGTTTGACGATGATGAAATGGGCCTAATCATAAAATGATTCAGAAAGTTTTACAAGAAAGGTCAAGGATTCAAACACTTTCAGAAAGGAGGAACTAGCAGCAAAGATCATATCATCTGCTACGAATGTGGAAAACCAGGACATATCAAATCAGAATGTCCAGAGCTGAACCAAAAGAGCAAAGAAAAGAGAAAAGGCAAATTCTTCAACAAAAAGAAGGCCTTTGTATCTGCTATATGGGGTGATAGTTCCTCTGACGAAGAAAGTGATGAAGAAAAAGTAGCCAATATATGTCTTGTTGCTCAAGAAGAAACAGAAGAAGAGGTAAATGATTCTGATCCTACCTATGATGACTTACTTTCTGAATATAATGCTTTACATTCTGAATTCTTCAAAATAGTTAAAGAATTAGTTGTTTTCAAAAAGAAAAAAAAAGTTCTTGAAATTCAACTTAAAGAAAGTTCAGAAAAGGATTGTGAAAATTGTTCTTCTTTGAAAAAGAAAAACACTGATCTCACAAAAATTCTTGAAAAATTTACTAAAGGAAGTGAGATGTTAAAAGTGATGAAGAAAAAGTAGCCAATATATGTCTTGTTGCTCAAGAAGAAACAGAAGAAGAGGTAAATGATTCTGATCCTACCTATGATGACTTACTTTCTGAATATAATGCTTTACATTCTGAATTCTTCAAAATAGTTAAAGAATTAGTTGTTTTCAAAAAGAAAAAAAAAAGTTCTTGAAATTCAACTTAAAGAAAGTTTAGAAAAGGATTGTGAAAATTGTTCTTCTTTGAAAAAGAAAAACACTGATCTCACAAAAATTCTTGAAAAATTTACTAAAGGAAGTGAGATGTTAAGTGTGATTTTAAAAGCTCAACGATTTGTAAATGACCGATCTGGTATTGGATATGATCCAAAATCAGATAGAAGGAAAGGTAGAAAGAAAGCAGGAGGTAAGTCATATTTGAATTATTTCCAGCATTCTGTGCATACATCAAATCCTTTTGCATTTTGTAATTACTGTAACAGAAAAGGTCATTATACCGCTTCATGCATTCATAAGAAGAAAGGAACGATAGGAACCTACAAATAGGTGCCTAAAGGATCATATGTTTCAAAAATTTCTTGTACTGACCCAAAAGGACCCAAAAAGAAGGGGGGACCTAAGACTTAACCATATTTAATTGTAGATATGTCTCAAAGTATCCAAAAACAACAAGTGGCATATAGACAGTGAATGCTCTAGACATATGACCGGTGATTTCGAAAGTTTTACCAAATTACAACCTAAAGAAGGTGGAAAGGTAAAATTTGGAGGAAATCAAACTGGAAGGATAGCAGGAATTGGTGAAATCAAACATGACAAAGGCATACAAGTCAAAGACGTATATTATGTCGTAGGATTGTGCCATAACTTGCTGAGTGTGAGTCAAAGTGCAGATAAAAACAACTGGGTAATATTTGACTCAGAGGAATGTCTAGTTGTCAACAAGAAAGACTTACTACTTGATAAGAAGAATATCAAGGCAAAGCTCAGAGCAAAAAGGGAAGGTAACTGTTATACTCTAGATATTAGTAGAAATGAATCTAAAAATTGTTTTCTGAGTAATACCGATGAAAGTTGGCTATGGCATAAGAGATTGGCTCATGTCAACATGCATCAACTAGGAAAACTACTCAAAAAGGATTTAGTTCTTGGATTACCCAAAGTAAATTTCAAAAATGATTTGATTTGTGACGCATGTCAATAGGGTAAACAAACTAAATCATCTTTCAAATTGAAAAATGAGATTTCAACAAATAGACCACTACAATTATTGCATATGGATTTGGTTGGCCCAGCAAGAGTAAAGAGTCTTGGTGGCAACTTATATTCATTGGTCATTGTTGATGACTTCTCCAGATTTACATAGGTTATGTTTCTATCATCAAAGGATGAAACCTTTGAAGAATTTATTGTTTTTGCCAAGAAAGTGCAAAATGAGAAAGGTATGTCCATTATAGGTATTAGGACAGATTATGGTGGAGAATTTGAAAATCAAGCCTTTGAAGAATATTGTGATACTAATGGCATTGATCACAATTTCTCTGCTCCAAGGACACCTCAACAAAATGGAGTCATGGAGTGTAAGAATAGAGTGCTCACTAAAATGGCTAGAGCAATGTTAAATGAAAAGAATGTGTCTCAAGTTTTCTAGGCTGATTCTATGAGCACAACATGCTATATTTCAAATAGAGCCTATATTAGAACAAAACTCGGAAAGACACTATACAAGCCGTACAAAGGAAGGAAGCCAAACATTGCTCATCTATACATCTTCGGTTGTAAGTGTTTCATTCATAATAATGGTAAAGATAACTTAGGAAAATTTGATTCTAAAACTGATGAAGAAATTTTCCTAGGATATTCTAACCGAAGTAAAGCATATAGAGTTTTCAATAAAAGAACATGTGTTGTTGAAGAATCAATTCATATTGTATTTGATGAATTTGAATCCCCTGACAAAACCATTGATAAAGAGCAGGAAGTTGTTTTAAATCAAGAAAATGGTCAATCTATTTCTAAATCTCTTATTCCAGAAGTTGATGAACCCAAGGAAGAAGAGCAGTCACTAGAACAACCTAGAGCCTGGAAATACAATAAAAGTCATCCCTTAGATCAAGTCATAGGAGATGTGAATTAAGGTATCAAAACTAGAAATAGAATTTTCAATGAAGTAAGTTTTTCTGCATTCATTTCTGAGATTGAACCCTCAAACATTGATGAAGCCCTATCAGACAATGATTGGGTTATAGCAATGCAAGAAGAACTAAATCAATTTGAAAGAAATCAAGTTTGGGTTTGGTACCTCGACCCAAGGATCATCCGATCATTGGCACTAAATGGGTATTCAAGAGCAAACTCGATGAATCCACAATTATTGTCAGAAACAAGGCAAGATTGGTGGCCAAAGGCTATAATCAGGAAGAAGGAATTGATTATGAGGAAACGTATGCTCCAGTGGCTAGATTGGAAGCTATACGCGTACTCTTAGCCTTTGCATGCATCAAAGGATTCAAACTCTACCAAATGGATGTAAAGAGTGCATTTCTAAATGGCTACATAATGGAAGAAGTATACGTAGAGCAACCTCTAGGTTTTGAAGATGTAATCCAACCTGACCATGTTTTCAAACTCAAAAAGCCTTTATATGGTTTAAAACAAGCTCATAGAGCATAGTACGAAAGGCTCAGTAAATTTCTTATTGATCAAGGTTTTGTACGAGGAAAAGTTGATACAACACTTTTTACAAAACGAAAACATGATGATATTTTAATTGATCAAATATATGTTGATGACATTATTTTCAGTGCTACTAATGAATCTCTCTGTAAGGAATTTTCTGAGATAATGTAGGGAGAGTTTGAGATGTCAATGATGAGCAAATTGAATTTCTTTCTCGGTTTGCAAATTAAACAAAGAAAGAATGGAATCTTCATATCTCAAACAAAGAATTGAAAGAGCTATTGAAGAAGTATGGAATGGATGAAGCAAATGGAACGGACACACCTATGAGCTCAACTACGTTGCTTGATGATGATGTTAAAGGGAAAGACTACAACATCACAAAATACAGAGGAATGATTGGATCATTACTCTATCTCACGGCAAGCAGACCGGACATCCAATTTAGTGTTGGCATATGTGCAAGATAGCAATCAGTACCAAAGGAATGACATGCCGAAACTGTCAAACGAATCTTTAGATACCTTGCTGATACACCAAAATTGGGTATGTGGTATCCTAAAGGAAAAAGTGAATATCTTGTTGCATATTTAGATTCTGATCATGGAGATACAAGACAGATAGAAAGAGCACTAGCGGACAAGGTCAATTTCTTAGAGGATCTCTTGTATCATGGTTCAGCAAGAAACAAAATACAATGTCTCTTTCGTCAACGGAAGCCGAATATGTTGCAGTCTCAAGTTGTTGTGCACAAGTGATATGGCTAAAACAACAACTACAAGATCTTGGTATTTATCTCAAAGAAATACCAATCTATTATGACAATACTAGTATGATAAGCTTGGCAAAGAATCCAGTTCAACATTCTAGAACCAAGCATATCGATGTCAGATACTACTTCATCAGAGATCATGTCCAAAAGAAAGATGTGAAAGTGATATTCATTCCTACTCATCTTCAACTAGCTGATATCTTCACCAAACCTCTTGCAAAAGATCAATTTCTATACATTAGAAGAGAATTGGGAATGGTAAATCCCAATGAATTGTAAGTTATTTCGGTTTTTCATAATGTTAGATAATGTTATTTGATAATGTTTTGATGATTACTAACTTAAGTATCAGAGTATGTAGAAACTTGTTTTGCAGGAAGATTGAAACTCTGTTTTGAGAAATAAAAATAGAGGTTAACAAAGGACACCATCACTGAAGTGCCAACTTCAAGTAATGTCTAACAGTGCTGCATTACCCGAGAGAGACTTGGAGTAAATGGGCACATTACTTGAGTAGGCACTCGAGTAATGGACTTCAAAAACTGGTAGTGAAGTCTCAAGTCACATGGAATTTAAATCAAATGGCTCATTTGGTGAGAAATGAACAGTCAAGAAGAGAAAAGACAGATTACCCGAGGGAAGCCTCAAGTAAACTTGAAGTTTACTCGAGTAAGGCCTCGAGTAACTGCAAGTCCAGATCACAAATTCGATGAGAATCAATTCAAATCTATTCTAAAATGGCTATCAAATGATTGAGGGAACATACATGAATAATTACAATATTATTCATGCCAAGTACGCAATTTAAGTGAATTATTTTAGAATTTTCTATATGATCACTCGAGTGGGGACTCGAGTGAACTTGATAATCACCCGAGTAGGGCCTCGAGTAATGTCGGGTTCTAGGTCTTTAACAGTCGCAAACTCGGTCATTTCCACAAAATCTCTTCTAGTGAATCACCCAGTCCTCTCACAAAAAGTTTTCACAATCTCTTCCTTGCTTGATTTCCATCAAAATCCATCAAATCTTAGCTCCAAAAACTTCCTATTTTGTTCAGAATCTCTCTACCCTAACTCGCGACTTCTCACTCTTGTTTTTTTGAGATTTCTATTTTCTCTAAATCAAGATGGTTAGAACCAAGAATCTTACTCCTACAGACTCTTCTGAATCTCGACAACCCTCTGACCCTCTTTCTTCTCCACCTAGAAAGAGACGAAAGCTCACTCCAAGATCAAAGGCCAAAGTCCAACCGAAACCTTAACCTAAACCAAAGAAGAAAGGTGTTGTGATCAACGAGCCAGTGGTCACAAGGGCTCAATCAAAGAAAAGCGCCTCAACTGGGAGAGGCAAAAGCACTAAATCACCTTCTCCTTCTCCTTCTGATTCTTCCACTCCCTCTTTTACTCCGAAATCTTCCAAAAAGCCAAAGTATGATGTGAAAGTTGCCAAAGCTATGGCTGGGATCCTTGAAGAATTAGAGAAAACTAGAGCAAAGAAGGGCCAATCCTCCAAGAAGCCAGAATTACCAGAAGCAGAAATCACTAAACCTCCAAAAGGATTCAATATCAACAAATTGGAGGAATCTCATAAGTACCTAACACAGTTCTCAAGAAGGAAGGTATGCAAAACTCACAGTGTAGATCTCAAGATTCTTCAGGAGGTATTGAAGTATGACCTAAGTCCCTTCCTTGAACCCTTTATGCCTTGGTTGTCAATTAAACGTCCTTTTTGCACTAAAATAGTCACTCATTTCTACTGCAACCTAGAAATCCTAGATGAACCTAATAGGACATCTACAGAGGAAGAAATGACCACAACAGTTAGAGGCCAGAAAATCCTTATCTAACCCTCTAGGATCAATATTTGGTTAGGAATAGAAAATCCCCCTGATGACATATATTCCAAGCTTGAACCTAACCAGATTTTCACTGTCCTTAGACCTGGTGAGCTAGTGGGTCCTCTTAACTTTAAATCGAGTGACATGTATGACCATCACAGGGTTCTTTGGTATATTTACTCTAGATCATTTGTGAACAAAGCCAATAACTACACCCATTTCTTTGACCAAGACTATAGGTAGTTAGCTTCTCTACTCCTAAAGGAACAAAAGGACTTGGGAGAATACATCTTCTCTGAGATGCAGAGGTACAGAATAGAAGGGAAAGCAACTACTCTTATGCCATATCCTCAGATCATTTCTCTTATTCTAAAGAAAAACAAGATATGGTATTTGGAGAATAAGGAGCCTATTGAGAGGATCACTCCAATTGGAAGAAACCAGATTGGGAAGTATAATGTTGAGATTCCCCTCAAGAGCCCTATGGAGTCTGGCCCCAAGAAGAAGAAGACAGAGACTGAGACAAGCAGAATGGATGATACTCAGTCCTCTGCTCCAGCTGCCACTACTTCTTCACCTTCATTCCTTAATGCCTCACTACAAACCTTCATGCAGAACATGTTGAAGAGCTTTCACATCGACATCTCCAACACAAATACTGAGCTGGTAACTCATATGAATTACAAGATGGCTGAATTGGTTGAGAGGATGGACAAGAGGCACGAGGAGATGTTAGCAGAGCAGCGTGTCCAAGGTGAGACTCTGAGGTTGATTCTGGCTAGATTGGACTTTATGGGTCCTGGACCTTCTGCTGGTCCATCATCTGTTCCTGAGGCATTCTCACCTCCAGAGAACATCCCCTCAGAGCATCATCATATTGAGGTTGATCCAACTGTCCCTAAAACCTCCTTTCCCAAACCTCCAGAGTTTAGACCCTTTAAACCTAGACCCTCTGTACTCAAAATCCCCATTTTTCTTCCTAGATATATTCTATGCTCAGTGGATGATCTTAAAACTAATGAGACTATCCATATCACCATTTAGGGTTTACTACCCAGAGTTCAGCCTGAACCCACACTTACACCTATTCCTTCCCCTACTCATACAGAGGAGATCTCTCCTTCATCCTCTTGTCATCATTCTGCAGGTGCCACGGAAGAGGTTGAGATTAACTCTATTGTTGTATATCAATCACCTCCAATCCCTCCAATAGATGACATTCATATTCCTCCACTCAACCTTCCTGAACCAGAATCTTCCAACTCCTCTTTTTATTCTTCTAGTTTAGATGGTTCACATAGCTCCATGGTCATTCTTGTCAAGCCTATATCTGCAGCCAAGCCTTCCAGTTCTCCACTTGATTGATAAAGACAAAAAGGAGGAGAAGAGCTTGAGTGATTTTGTGGTTGACTGAGCTTCTTTTATTTCGGGTATATAGGTGTACATGGGATTTAGGGAGCTTTTCATATTTTGTAATGCAATTCTAGTTCAATTTCAATTCAAGTTCATTTAAGTTTTAAGTTATATTACATTGTGGGACTAATGAGTTTATTATGTATACAAGGTGAATATGTTATGTTTTCAAAAATTTCCAAAACACTTTGAATTGACACTTAACAAGTTATTTCAAAAAGGATTTCAAAGTTATAATTGATTTCAAGAAGTGTTTATTTGAAAACTCAATTTCAAAAACTTTTTTCCAAATCACCAAGTTTTGTCATAATCAAAAAGGGGGACAATGTTTGATCTCACATGTTTTGATAATAACAAAGAATGGATATGAAAAAGATTTGATAAACAAAAATAAGTTTGAACAAAGTAATGACAGAGCAAATTATCACTTGAAGTAAGCACTGGAGTAATGAAGAAAGGCCAAGAGAAAAAGCTGAGAAACTTCATCACTGGCAGAATTCCTAAGGGTCACTCGAGTAAGAACTCGATTAATGAGACATAAAACTGAAGTAACTCACAGCCAGATACATCACTCGAGGAATGACTCGAGTGATATGAAGTGAAAAGAAGTGTTACTTGAGTCAATACTCGAGTAACCTGCCATAAGGAAATGAGTTGCTCTCGGCCATGTAATCCTGCCAACGTTACTCGAATAAGCACTCGAGTAATCAGGGAAATCACTTCCAGTTGCTCTTGACCTGCCAACGTTACTCGAGTCAGTACTTGAGTCCCCTACTTCAAGAAATATGTTCCTCTCGGCATTTCAATCCTGCTAAGGTTACCCGTGGAGCTACTCGAGTAAATCACTATGGTAAACAAAACTTGAAGGTAACACTCGATTAATCTGAAATGTTATTATCACACTTCACTCGAGGCACCACTCAAGTATGCAGGTATGAATATGTTCTATGTCAAAGATTTGAACAAGATTACTTGAGTCAGTAATCGAGTAATCTACAGGGTTATTTACAATGCACTTGAAGTATCCACCCGAGTAAGCTATGCAGAAAATAGATGTTCACTCGAGGCGGTACTCGAGTAAACAGGTATTTCCAAGGTTTGTAATTTACTTTACTCTGTGCACTACCCGAGTAATATGATATATTATTTCTTTGCCAAGTTTTTCATCAAGCTACTCGAGAAACCACTCGAGTAAATATCATGATCACTCGAGTACCTACTCAAGTAATAAAACCCAGAAATTCAGAAATCATTCCAACGTTCATTGATTTGTTTCCTATATGATTAACCCTCCATTATATTAGTATTCTTAGCATATTCGCAAATAAACAATGAAGAGATCTTACCAAATAAGGAAAGTCAAATGCAACGTTCAAATGCTTCCTACCGCCACCTACCACAAACGGATATTTTTCAAAATCTGGAAAAGTCAACAATGGCTGCGTACACTTTAACGAGCGAGAAGAAAATGTTCCAACAGTTATTATCAACACATCTATATATGGGAACATCCAAACAGAGATTACAATGAGAACACACATGAACGCATTATCAAGTTCACGATCAATACTCTGTTTTTACACATACTTGTAATTATGTACTTCAGTGATTCTTATTCACTATGTAAGAGAGATATTTCATTCAAACTCAATATTTGTTATTAAGGTAGCTTAAGGTTGTAGATGTAATATCCCAATTTTTGATTAAGGGCAAATCATGATTATTGTGGATAATTATGAATTTAAATTGAATTATTATGTGTTTTATGGCAATATTAATTAATATGTCATAATTATTGAAAAATTGGAAGAATGGAATTATTGGCCATGAGTTGGTAATTAAGGGAGAAATTAATTACTAATTAAGAGAAAATGGGATGTGTGATTAAAATGGCTAATGGAGAGATTAGTTAAGTTAATTGGTGACATATTTTGTGTAAACCAATGGCATGTGGACATGTGGCAAAAGTGTGTATGGTGAGTGATGAGGAGAAAAGTCAAAAAGGAGAGTATTTTAATCACTTTATCTCTCTTCCTCTCCTCTCTTTTCGCTGAAGTCTTGGAGGGAGTATCATTGTTTGTTGCTTCACTCCATCTCACCATCTCTCTCTCATTCTTGCTCTCTCTCTCTCTCTCTCGTCAGCCATTTTTGCAGAAAAGGAGGAAGAAGAAAGCTTGAAAAAGGTAAGGAAAATGGCTTCTATTGCTCAAACTTCCTTCATTAAAGTTGATCCTTGAGTTAAGAGCTACATTTCTATGGTTGTAGCTTGTCCATTGGTTGTGGTTTGTGATCACACAAAATTTTGGAAAGTAGTGAATCAAGAACTCCCTTTGAGAAAGTTGATAAGGTGAGTGAGACCTATCTATCTATCTAAGTTTCATACCATTTGAAATAGTTTAAATTTTCTGGAATTTTGGGCTCATTTTTGAAAATGAGGGCCATTGGGAGTTTGGTATGTGTTTGGTATGGAATTGGTATGTTTGAAATGCATTTTGGATAGATAGAATTGTTTGGGTTGGAAATTGTTAAGTTTGGAGAATTTGAGATTTTAGTGTTTAATGTTACCCAAAACCAAAGCATGATAATGGAATAGGATTTTGGTGATTTTGACATTCCCATTGGATTCCTTGAGTGATTTTGTGTGGGAATGAGCTTGGTTATTGATTTTGGGTTCATTTGAATCACTTGGGAAAAGTTGGAAAGTTGTCTTGTTTGAGCTCTGTTTTGTGCAGTCCGTTTGCAAGAGCATTTTGAATGACCAAATGGTATTGGAAAATTTTGAAAATTTCCAGTCTTAAAGTTCACATCCCAAGCTTCAAAATGGACATATATTTTGTGTCATTTCATTTAGTATTGTGTGAGATATGGTTGTCCAAAGTTTGGGATTGAAACAGAACTCTATTTTGGAGTAGTGTTTAGTTTTTGGTGATTCTGTATTTGTGTAGTGATTTCCAGTGATGGGCTATATTTTTCCTTGAAAGAGGACTTATATACCTTTCATTTGGCTTTGTAATCACCTCGTTTCGATTTTTCTACAATTAGTTATGGTTTTTCGAAGTTCAGCCAAGAGTCAGGAAATTTCTTGGCCGCGGCCAAGCCTTTCTGGCCTGATTCTGGCCGCGGCCCATGGCCTCCTGACCATATTTTGGCAGCGGCCCAAGGAAGGGCTGGCCGTGGCCAACCCCTGTGTTCCAGCACTTTGAGCTATCGAAAGGAGATCTCTAACCTATTGTTTCCCAACCTTTTAGGGCTTTTATTAGAGGTATTTGTGGCCTCTTAAGGGTCAATTATGATAACCAAAATTAAGTGTTTCAAGTTAATTAAGTCTTGGAATAGAATATAACTCTTCATCCCTGATCATGATTCTAGGATACGATATTTGCCCTCCTCGGGAGAGACCGGCGCTAGGACACGCACGGAAGGATCTAGGTAGTGACTCTTCTCTCATATTATGTATGATGTTTTGGCATGCATAACTTATCGTTGAATTTGTGAAATGTGTGCCATGGTCCATTACGGCGTGAGCAGGTTAGCGTGAGCCATGTAGGGATTGACGGTGGTCATCTCTAGGTCGGCCGTTGAACTGCCGTCGTAATCGACATGGATATTTGTGAATCCGACCCGTGGGCCGGCGTTTGTGAATCCAGCCGTGGGCTGTGTGTATCTTGCCTGTATGGCTTGTGTATGAAATGCGTTATATGAATCCCAGCTGTGGTGAAATGTATTGTGTGGATTGTTGTGATGCAATGCAACGTGAGCAATTTAGCGTGAGCAATCGTAAGGGATGACATATGTCATACTAACCATTGCCGTTGTAACTGCCGTTGTAGTTGCTTGTTGTGGTTAATGATTTGCTTACATGCATTATTATTGTACATTATATGATTGATTTGTTACTACGGGGATTCCTTAGAATCTCACTCTCCCAAAAACCATGTTTTAGACAGGGCAGAAGGATCAAAGGGAAAGCGGGCGACGAAGAGCGGATAAAGCTCTGATTTAGATGTATATTTTGGGTTATTGGTTATCATGTATATCTTTTGGATATTTTTGGGAAACAATTGTGTATGTTGGGATTAGTAGTATAGTTTTGTGTAATCCTCAAGTTAAGGGTAATGAATTGTGGGCTTTGTGCCTTTGTAAATCCCTTATTTAACGAATGGAACCCAATTGTGTCGGGAATTTGCTTTATACTCTGATATCTGTGAATGAAATCAACTTATACAGGTCATTTAGTATTGAAATGTGAATATGAGACCATCATGAACAGATTTTGTAAAATTTTTTGTAAGCCATGATTTTGGGAAGTTTTATTTTGTTTAAGTCCCAAAATCATCTAAGGTCTCTAATTCTACATCAATTACGTGTTTATAAACTAAATCTCGGCCTTAATCGTGAAGGGGGTTACAGTGGAAGCTTGAGTTAGGATTGGATTACAACTTGTAAGGGGGAGCGAGTGTCCAGGCGAAGGAACTTGCTTGTATCGAGGTGCCAAGAACCCACTGAATCTTGGAAATTATAGTGAAATTGTTAGAGATGCTCTGAGGACTGCACGTAGGTCAAAGTGGTTGTGGCCGAACTAGTATAACTCCCGGTGTACACTTTGGTGATATTTCTCCTTACTCTTTACTGCTTTATATTCACCGTCAAGTTTTATATTTGCAACGAAATTTTTAGTATCACCCAATTCACCCCCTTCTTGGGTGAATTCTTGATCTAATAGAAATAAGTTGCATAAATCCAATCTTTAATTGCACACTAAGTGGTATTTAATAGTGTATTAAGAGGTAATTATCTAGCTAGAGTTCTAGGGGTAATCACTAATTAATATCACTAGATTTAGTGAGTTGCTAAGGTTTAATTTTTGACTTAGTGAGTGGTTTAATTCCTAAATCAATTTGAGCAAGAATAAACTATATTTCATTTTTTGAAGAAGCATTCATCATCAATTTGTTTAAATCAAAATTTCATTAATTATCTCAACAAATTATTAAAAACCAAAAAAAAATAGTAGTCTAGGTTATTTTCCACTATTAAAAGAAGAAAAAAAAATCAATTTTTTGAATGAGAAACTGGATATCATTAATCCAATATGGAACAAATACAAGATAAAATATCAAAACCTAATCAACCTTCATCAACGACCGCCTCACTAAAAAAAGGTGGTTGGTGATCAAGGAGAACAAAAGTATCATAAAAAAAAAAAAAAAAATTTCAAACCCATCTTAATGTTTTTGTCACTTAATTTTACTTAGGAATTAAATTAAAGGCTCATTAAGAGAACATGACCTGAATTGTGCCCTTCACTATGTCACACCCTCATTTTATTTTCACCTATTTCAGAGTATTTGCGGAAACGATACGCAGTTCAATGGGTAACATAGGAATAACATAGATACACTGATATTATGTGCGCGATTACGAAAATTCCCCATATAGGTTCGTACTTGATAATTACAATTAATGTAGCCTTATAGCGCTACGTGAGTGTCTAAATACGTCTCAGTGAACGGAGACATCTTCTCGTCTTCGCTCCACCACCGCAATCCCCTTCATACGGTTCTCTTTATTGTTCTCAGCATACGTTCTGTCTTTTCCTGTTTAAATTGTTGGTAGGGGAGGGTGAGATTCTGGGGAATCTCAGTAGGAAAGTAATACCAATATGCATGCAAGATAAGTGCTTAATGCATGACATGCTTGCATTACATAACTCATGCTCACACAATGACATATCTGCGTGCTCAATGTTTCAATTAACATACGTATGGCCATAGCATAAACAGAAATAGAGCTTCAATTATTCATATATGTTTCAAATCATCAGGCAAAGCAATAATATGCATCAATACACCAACACAAATATCAAATACATGCAGAGAGGTAAGTTCCTTACCTTAATCGCCCTTCCTTGATCTTTGAATAACGTGCCTCGATTTGCGTGCTAATCCCTCGGGCTCTCTACTCGGTCCTAGAATGTCAAATGTACAGTTTAGACACTTCTATAGTGTTTCTGGTGGTTATATTAGTCTATGGTGAAATTTTACCTAAATGACCCTGGGACCCCGGCCTCGCCGAACCCGGACCAATGGCACGTTTTCCCAAAATTTTGACTAAGTCTATTCTGACTTATTTTTGCCCAAGGAATCCATTTCCTAGCTCAAAATCACCAAATTCAGTGTCAAATTATGAAAATACCCTTGACAGCCCCAGTTTAGGGATTTTAGTGGCGTTTTCGTAATTATGCTTTTTCAGCCTCTACCGAAAAAGTACCCGACTATAACCCCACCTATTTTTGCCCACTAAATCCAATGGAACCATTTATTTCATGAAAATTCAACTCCTTCCCTCAGATCTATGCTGGCCAAAATATTGGTCAAAAATTGGAAAAATGGAGTTTTGTGTTTTAGCTTCTAAAACTTGTACTTTTCCACTTCAAATCCTTTATTAACTTAAATAAACATTTCTTCATCATGATTCAAAGAAATTTGGGCAACATAACCCCTTAGGGTTATAGTTTTCCAAAACTTGACAAAAATCACTAAAACCAAACACAAACCTCAACAACAACACCATACTAGTTTAGATTAAAGGTTTGTGAGGTTACCTTTTGAGATCTTGAATCCTCTCTCTCTAGGACTATCCTCTCTCTCTTCTTGAGCTAAGAATGGTGTCTTCAAGATCATGGATGTATGAAGAATCACGGTTTAGAGAAGGATCTAAGACAAAATCACAAGAAAAGCCTAAGAAATCACTCTTACCTTAAACTTCGTCTTCCTTCTCTCTAGAACTTGAGAGCTCTCTCTCTCTCTTCTCTTCTTGTGTTGAATGAAAATGGGGAAGGAGAAAATGTGTGTATGAAGGGGAAGGGAAGATGTTTTATTAACTTATTCATCTTTTTTCCTAGCCATAGATCTAATCAAGGGTTGACATTTCAACACCTATCATGCACACCATCCCTCCAACTATACCTCCCACCATACCTTCTTACTTTATGCCATACCCCTTCATCATGCCTTCTACTTTATGCCATACTCCTTCATCATTTAGTTTCAATTGGATTGGGACTAGATTCCCTTCTACAAACCATCCCCCTTCTCTTTACTCTAACCAAACCCATTCCTTCTCTCTAATTTCACAAATCTTGATTTATTCCATCAAGAATAATCCACTTATGCATTTTCCTTTATTTTCCTTGATTAATTGAGATTAACTCCAATTAATTGGGAAAATAATTAATCTTGGGTTAAATTGGCAAAATTATGATTTTGCTATCACCTTTATAATTTAATTCCTTTCTTGAATCAATTTGCCCATTTTCTTATGAACCCAAATATTTCAAAATTCATAAGATCCAAATTTCATAAATATTCACCATTTTATTGAATTATTCAAATAATTACAATATATTTTTGGTGAATAAAATTTGGGATGTTACACACTACATAATTTAGTTTAACTAATTGATTTAACCTAAAACGACTAAAGGCTTTAAATCTTTTTTTTTTTTTTTTGCCAGTGGCTTTAAATCAATCATAGATAAAACCACAATAGCAAAATGACAGCAAATCATTTATGAATGGATCAAAAGGAAAACTATAAAAAATTATTACACTAGAAATTGTCGTATGGGCAATAAGTTAAATAGCAATAAACTAAAATATAATAATATTTCACATCTATACAAAAATTAATAAAAAAATATTTTGGCCACACGGATAGAGTCGAGAATTCGGGCCAAGCTCATCGGGCCGACCCGTTTAGGCCCGAGCCCTTCAAGGTCTGGGCTTATGATTTAGAAGCTAAAACAGGGAAGCAGGCCCTTTTAGGCCTGTTTAATATTTTTTTAAAAATAAATTAATATATATAATATCATTATATCAAATTATCAATATAAGAGACACCTAAGTACCTAATAGAATATTAGTAACAAGTAAACACTTATTAAATGGTTTGATTTATTTTATTTTCTATAATGGTTTATTCATTTAAACTTTAAAAAAGAGGTTAATTTAGACATTAGATGATTATTTCAAATAAAAATTTATAATTTTTAAAAATAATGTATCTTAATTTAAAACAAAATAATAAATAAATTGTAAAACTTGAAAAAAAAATTTCAATTAAAATGAGTTCAGACCCGTTTAGGCCCGAGCCTGTGAAGTGCCAGCTTTGTAGAGCCGTATGCTTTAAATTTTGGAGAATTTTTAGGAAGTAAGTCTAAATGGGCCGGCCCGTTCAGGTCCGAGCCCATGAAGGGCGGGGCCGGCCTGTATTCCCGGCTCTACACACGGACAGTTTGCAGACTAGAAAATAAGCATCCACTTCAAACAAATATTATTCAAACCTCAGATACCAAATGATACAAAGGCTCATACTATAACTTTTGTAAGTTGGTTCAAAAAAATCCCCCTCTTTTTAGCGGCTAAAGTATTAAATAATTGTCTTCCAAAAAGTTTAAATATAAACAGGCAACAACCCAAAATAGCATAATTTCTTAATCATTACCAAGTTGAAAAGCCCAACAACAATCACACAAACTAAATAAGCCAATATTTAAGTATTTGTTAAACCTCATGGGGTCTCTGAAAAAGTAGAGGCATATTAAAAGCCATGAAATTAAAAATTTGATTCCTTTTTGGTGGTATTCCATTGATTTGATTTCTTTTTAACACCCAAGCCTTCTGTTAGTGTCATCATGGTGTTTGGAGGAGCACGTTGGCTTTATATCTTAGTAACTTCTTTAAAAAGATAATTAAGGATTGTAATATAAGGTACAATCCTATATAGTCTCTTAAAAAGTTTTTTATTAACTACCTAACAATTAAATGTGATGATTGACATAAAAAAAAAATGTTTCAGCTTTTAAACTATCAACTAACTAGGTTGCAATTAAACGAAAATGCTTTCAAAAAAATATTTTTTGATTTTTCAAATAAAAATGGATGAGATGGAAATTTTTTTAAGAAAAATATAGTGAAAACCTCCTAGATTGATGGATTTCATCTATCCTTTATTTCAAAATACTTTTAGGAATGTGTTAGTTTAATAAATTTGTTTAAAAGAATCTTTAAACTAGCTTGATTTAGGTAAATTAAATCTCTTACACCAGGTAGGACTTAATTTCTCTAACAAAAACCAATGAATTAAAAATTGGATTGGATTAGACTGTCCGGCCGGTTTGTTCGATGACCGGAACACTCTTCATCTCGCTTTGCTCAGTTCGTCCGTTTTGCTAGTTCAGCCGTTTCCAGCCACTTTAAGTTACCTTTTGGATCGGGAGCCGATGTAAAGCCAGGAACCGGATAGCTTTGCAAGAATCGGACGGCCGGAATATGTGTACTCACATAGTTAAAATAAAACTAGATTTGAGTTTGAGACAACAGCCGGCAAAGATAAAGTGAGGAGATCATTGGAGAATATGGGAAAAGATGGCATAGAAGGAGAAAAAACCACCAACGTTGCAAGCCGCGACAACCATGAACAAGAAAAATGAAAGCTCTGATGATTTGAAGGTTAGAGTGTTTAGACTTTTCTTCAGATCTGAAAACTAAAAATGAAGACGTTGGTTGGATGGTTGTTTAGACGATAAAGTTGTTTTGGATGCAGTAAAAGTAACAGCTTTTACTTAATGCCTATCATGTCACCATCACACGCACGTTCACCGAGGGTTCATTTTTTCTTTGAAAAAACGCCTAGATCTTTACGCTATGACGTTTCTTTACAATGAATCATTCATTTTTTTTAGAATTATTCTTTATTTTATTTATTTGTGTAAAATGATTAATATAAAGTTATATATATTTAGTATATTATCTTCAATGCTAAGTTGTGAGTTATATTAATATATGTGATTAACTCATTAAAAAATTGAAATATTTAAGTTTTTTGTAAATATTTTTAAGAATTTGATATTTTATTTTTTATACATATATTATCATATAATTATATAATATTTTTAATCTAATAATTATTTCACCTGTTCAACCGAATGATCCAACTGATAGGACCGTTTGAACCATAATTTGTTAATCTTTCCGGTACGACGTCTGATCCAGCTTTTAAAATATTGACAAAAACCCAATTCAAACCTCTAAGAAATGGAATTAACAATATGTAAGGTACAGATAATGAAGAACCCTTGAATTACAAACATAAATTTTTCATAACAATTTCAAGCATAAGCTTAGTTAAGACAATAAACAAAAAATTACTACTAATTAAATTCAAAGTGTGAAATGCATAAAATTAAAACCAAAATTACATACTAATCTCATCAAGTGTACGAGACTCCTAAAAAATAATTTTAATCCAATATATAAATCAAACTCTAAATCTAGAATTTAATAAATATAAAGAAAAGAAACAAAAAATTAGGTGCTAAACACTCACTACAAAACTACGAAGCTCCAAGCAACAAGATTCAATCGCGTTTCTCTAAGGGTCTGTTTGGTGTGAGGGATTTGGAGGGGAAGGGAGGGGAGGGAAAATTTTTATGAGTTGAATTTTAAAAGATTGAAAAAGTGGGGTAATAAAATTTTAATAAAGAGAATATATAAGATAAAAGAATAAGAAAAAATAATTAAAAATTTTTAACCCCATTTTTCTAATTTTTTAAAATTTAACTCAAAAAAATTTTCTCTCCGCCCATTTTCCCTCCCCTCCCCTCTAACCAAACAAGCCCTAAGAGAAGAGAAGCTTACCCACTCATGAATCTAATAATAAGCACTGCTACAACTCAGCCACCAGTGAACAACCATGGAGGTAAGTGAGATGAAGATTCTGGTGAGAGGGAAGAGGAAGAAGGAGTCGATGATGGTGAAGATGAAAACGGCAATGTGATGGTGAGAACAGGGGAATGCAATGAAGGTGGTAGAGTGAGAGAGAGAACTGACAGAAGAGGCCGTGGACGGTGTTGGGGAGATGGAGAGATAAACTCCATCCAGTTCGAAATCACCACTCTTACTTCCCTCTGGTCTTTTTTTGTGGCTCTGTTTGTGGTGTTCAAGAATGGATGTCGCCGCCGTGACGATGGTGATGAAAGCGAGAGTCGCCGGCAACGGGAGTAGCAGAAAAAGGTGAAGGTGACGATAATGGAAGAAGGATAGTCTCAGTTCTGGTTTATGGTGTTGTTTTGTGTTTTTCCGATCTACCTCACGCTGAAACTGCCCTAATCTCCAGGTCAATAAAAAAAACTGCCCTAATCTGATATCTGATATAACACTGTAGTGTTTGAACAGGGACTAAACTAAAAATTTCAAAAGCTCGTGGTGATTATTGTAATTTCTGTAATTTGAGCCCCAAATAACTTCCAGTTTCTGATTTGATCCAATGTTTCAAGTACCTACAATTTAAAACAATCAAACCAACATTAAATCCTCTCAAGAAATAATGATTAAGAGTAATTACAATAATTATTACAATTTTTCCTTTTTTAGTTCTAATTTAATATATTTACTCTTAATCTTAATTTATCATATAAATGTCACTCATCAGGTGGTTGTCAGAGGGACTTGTGGGTTTCATACTCATGCCAACAATGTTACTAACCTTCTAACAGTACATGATGGAGCGGACACTTGGCGAATCATTTTACTCACCCTTGGCATTAACCTATCACACTGGCTTGCCACCAAAGGATCTTATTCAATATGAACAAGAGTGATTAGAGAAATATTATGGAGAAAGATGGAGAATCATATACTATTCACATCAGAGCAATATGCTCACACAACTATTTGAATCCACATGGGTTTACTACTAATCATCCCTCACTTGAGCGTGATGAACCAACAACCTTAAACTCTAGAGATTATGAGGGAGACTATGTTACCCCCCTTTAGAGAGAGACTTCTCTCTCTTTACCAGTGCGTATCAATATTCCTTCATACTCGTCACAATGTTAAGATCTTATATTTATCAAAGTTATGGAATCCGTACCGGACCGGCCTGTCTGGCCCGGAAACCGGTGAACCGGTCTGGGTTCAAATTTAAAAAAAAAATTATATTTTTTCTTTAGAATTTCATACTATAAGCCTAAAATTTTCAATTTCTTACCGGTTTGGTCCCGGTTTAGCTCCGGTTTGGCCCCGATTTGATCCACTGACCCTTAACCCAGTACCCCGACCGGTTCAATACCCGGTCCGAGTTTTAATACCTTGATATTTATAGACAAAAGGGTCACTACCAACTAATACTTCCCTTTTTTTGGGAAAAAAAACCCGCGCTACTACAAAAAGGGGTTTTAACGTCCCTATTTTGGCACTTTTAACGTCCAAAAATTAAGGGACGTCTATGTAGGGGGCGTAGTATGTTTTAAGAAAAGACGTCCCAAAAAAGTTGGGATGTCTAAAGTGAGACTTTAGACGTCCCAAATTGAGAATTGGGACGTCTAAAGTCAGGACTTTAGACGTCCCAAATTGAGATTTGGGACGTCTAAAGTCCTCCACTGGGGGACTTTAGACCTCCCAAATTCTTAATTTGGGACATTAAAAAGTCTTTTTTTTAAAAAAAATAATTATTTATATTCTTCATTACCCAGCAAATTAAAATTGCAGAAACAGAATTGAAGATGGATTCATAAACGAAAAAATGTCCCTTATGAAATGGTAAGGACTTCTAGCACTGCAATCTTTTTATTATATATATATATATATAATAACAACAACTCATACAACCTAATATCATATATGTATAACAACAACTAGAAAGTGTCAAAATATTTGTCACCACACAACTACAAACTAATTGTTGTTCATTTCATCAAAATAAATATACATATGTATTTTCCTTGATTTCCAAGCTCCAAACGTATAAAACAAAAACATTATTAGTATTGCATAACTACTAACAACTAGTTTATGATTCTGGCAAAAAAAACAATCAAGGGAAAAACACTCCAATAACTAGAATCATGTAAATAAATCGAAAGCATTATAATAATTTCATATTGCAAGTTTAACTTAATTCTTCATGTAAATTTATATTTAAAAAAAAACCTGATGAAACCAGGGGAGAGGGCAGCCAACAATGTCTATGTGCTTCCAAGGTGGAGAGAAGACGTTGGAGGAGTTGTGTATACACAGTGGAGAGGAGATGTACGCTGGAGGCTGAAAGCAACAAAGAGAGTGGGAGGTGTACGCCGAAGGGTGGAGGGGGCAAAAAAGGTGGAGGAGGTGTACGCCGGAGGGTGAGAGCAAAGAAGGTGTTATGAGAATGGAAGGAGGTGGAGGAAAAGGGAATGAAGAAAAGAAAGAGAGGAAGAAGAAGTCACAGGAATGAAAGAAAAAAGGAAATGCAGAAAAAAGGGAAGAGAAGTCATGGGGATGGGAAAGATGGAAAAAGAGGTATGGGTTTCTGACATGGGAATGAAGAAAAGGGAAAAAAAGTATCACGCATGTCAGAATTTCTGACATGACTTTAGGCCTCCCAAATCCCATTTGGGAGGTCTAAAGTCTCTACTTTAGACGTCCCAAATGGGATTTGGGACGCCTAAAGTCACACTTTAGGCGTCCCAAATCCCATTTGGGACGTCTAAAGTAGAGACTTTAGACCTCCCAAATGGGATTTGGGAGGCCTAAAGTAGAGACTTTAGCCTCCCAAATGGGATTTGGGAGGCCTAAAGTCTTACTTTAGGAGTCTCAAATTTTTTGGGACTCCTAAAGTGTGACTTTAGGCGTCCCAAATCTCATTTGGGACGCCTAAAGTCAATACTTTAGGCGTCCCAAATGGGATTTGGGACGCCTAAAGTCTTACTTTAGGAGTCCCAAATTTTTTGGGACTCCTAAAGTGTGACTTTAGGCGTCCCAAATGGGATTTGGGACGTCTAAAGTAAGTTAAATTTTTTTAATTTATTTTTTTGGCGCCAGTGGAAATCTTTAGACGTCCCAAATCAAATTTGGGAAGTCTAAACTCAACTTTAGGCGTCCCAAATTCAAATTTGGGACGTCTAAGAGTTTTCCTATGTACACATAATTACGAAAATGCCACCGCCTTCCTTTTTAACCACCCAATTTTAAAATTGGGACGTCTATTGGGGTGGTTATATCATAATTCTGTAGTAGTACATGCTTCTATTTCTCACAAAAGACTGACCGCAAATACCCCTTCCAAACATGACTTGCAACGCTACTACAGAATATATATTTAACGTCCCTAAAGCACGTCCCTTTTTAAAAAAGGGAGATAAAAAATAAAGGCGGTGGCATTTTTATAATTATAGATAAGAACTGAATAGCTTTAGACGTCCCTAATTTAAATAGGGACGTCTAAAATGTGACTTTACAAATTCTAGACGTCCCTATTTGAATTAGGGACGTCTAAAGTAAAACAAAAAAATTTTTTTTTTTACTTTAGACGTCCCCAATTCAGATTAGAGACGTCTAAAGTATGACTTTAGACATCCCCATATACATTGGGGACGTCTAAAACATTTTAAATTATTTTTTTTGATGACTTTAGACGTCCTCATATATATTGGGGACGTCTAAAGCATTTTAAATTTTTTTTTTTTTGCGAATGAGGGACACCCTTTGGCGTCCCTCATATATATAGGGGACGCCCTTTGGCGTCCCTAATAATAGTATTAGGGACGCTAAAATGGCGTCCCTATAAATATATATATATGAGGGACGCCAGGCGTCCCTCATTCAAAAAAAAAAAATTTAAATGCTTTAGACGTCCCCAATATATATGGGTACGTCTAAAGTCATCCAAAAAAAAATTTAAAATGCTTTAGACGTCCCTAATATATATGGGGACGTCTAAAGTCATATTTTAGACGTCCCTAATTTGAATTGGGGACGTCTAAAGTGAAAAAAAAATACTGAACAACTTTAGACGTCCCTAAATTAAATTGGGGACGTAAGAAACAATTCAAATCTTTACTGACAGTCTTTATTTGTCAGTCTTATACTACTTTTACACTCATCTTTCTTTTCCCATTGCCGTAAACATAAAAAAAGCCATTACCACCACGCGTTTTAACTCTTGCTTCTTCTTCTTTATATGCTCATTTTACTCTTGCTTCTTCCTTTCTCTCTCTGTTTTTCACCTCCAGATCTGTTATGCTTTCTTACTATTGTTTATTATTTTATCCTCTTTCTCTTTTTTCTTTGGGTTCTCCTTCTATTTTATTTTCTAACTCGTGTTGTTATGGTTTGTAGATCAGGACTCTGAAACATGCTTCATGGCTACGTTCCGCTGAGAAAATGAGGTTCATCTCTCCCTGTCGCTCTTCTCTATTCATTATTATAAGAAAATGAATTTCAATAATAGAAGGAGATAAGTTTTTTGCAGCTGATTCCTCTTATTGTTTTCATCTTCTCCCTATGAGATTTCAGTTTTGGAGTTATTATTGTGTAGATTTGGATTTTACACACTAGATCTGTAATTTTATTGACGATGATCTGTAATTTTTGGCTTTAAATACTGTTCAGTTCAGATATGTAATATAAACGATTTTTTTTTTAAAAAAAAGCACTTTAGAAGTCCCCAATTTAAATTGGGGACGTCTAAAGTGCTACAGTGACACTTTAGACGTCCCCACTTTAAAGTGGGGACGTCTAAAGTGCTACAGTGACACTTTAGACGTCCCCACTTTAAAGTGGGGACGTCTAAAGTGTCACTGCAGCACTTTAGACGTCCCTTCTTAAAATGGGGACATCTAAAGTCTAGATTTTAGACGTCCTTTTATCTGCGGACGTTATTGCCATTTTTTACTACGTCGCTCACATAGACGTCCCCTTATTTTCAGACGTTAAAAGGCCTAAAAAAGGGACGTTAAAAACGTTTTTTGTAGTAGTGTGCAAAAGTTATGAGCACATGGTGTGTTAATTGTAGAAACCATAACTTGGTTGCCAATAAGGCCATTGGCTCTCTCCTATTGTTTTGATGTCTAGTGTGTACCACCAATAAATATGGGTATAATTAAAAATTCTAGTAGTTATTAACTTTCTAAATGATTTATTTACCAAAGATTTCTTTCAAAAGGCACCCTACTATATTGTTGGACCAGAGGGAGTATAGTATTGCATTTATTGAGCATATACATTATTTAATTGG